>JAJMCL010000003.1:0-600000 GCA_030572985.1 Zygotorulaspora danielsina
GTGGAAACAATGCCCGAGGGCCTCCATCTTGTGCACGATGTTTTCTTTCCGCTCCAGATCCTCCTTTAACATGTCGATGCCCTCGCTTTGGAGAAACGGGTAACCGTCGAAGCTGGACAGGCGCCAGGCGTTGAACAGCAGGAACAGATAGGGCGCTACCGTGGCCCCGTAATGGTCTATGGTGCTGGCAGCAAACTTCTTGACCATGGAGGTGATCCCGTCCTTCATGTCCCTGTTGAGGTAGTTCGCCGCCTTGACTTCTGCCTCGATATAGGCAAAGTTAAGGTAGTTCTGCCCGAAAATGACGTAGGCGGTTCTTTTCTCGTGGTACTCGGACAATACTTTGTAGTCGTCCTCGGAGAAGCTGAACTCGCGTACCTTGATTACACGGGCAAGCACACTGGTATCATTGTCCAAGCGAAGATCCAAGCCTCCGGAGAGCATATCCACCGGCTGTTCATGCGTGTCTAGCTTCAGATACTTATATTTTCTGGCCCCAACAGCTATTCTGTGGCATAAAAACTCGAACAACCGTGTGACACTCCCAGGAATGCGTCGCATTAAAGTCGGCGTCTTTAACACCACAGTTTTGTCTGCAAGCTCCGCGAATTCGTACGTTTCAACTGAGAGAAACTCAAACAGTTCTGGATCGGTACTAGGCACAATGAGACTTTCCGAGGAGTAGATTAAGGCCCAATCACAGAGTTCTTCCTGTAATATGTTGTCCCTGTGAGCAGGCGACAGATCTCGCAGATTGCGCGCACACGGATTCACCACCCTTTTGTCTCTTTTGTCCACAGACATCCCTTCACTACAGCGTATCTGCTACTCACATGCAGTACAGTCATGGCCGCTATTCGTTACCCGGACTTCAGATCTGGGACCCTGAAAAACTTTCTAGAAACCGACCGTTCCTTTTACATTCAGATGCGCGTCGCTCGAGCTCGTGAAAAACATGCAGCAAGAGCCGTAATTTGTGACCAAACACGATGCAGACTTTGCATCTTCAGTTGCGCACAACTGGTGCAAAACACAACGCGGTCAGCCCAAATTTAGATATGCCATTGCAATGGCGTAATGTGACTACTATATTCTTCTTCGGCCCCTCGCGTCACCTATTACGGGCTCTACGGTGCTTTTTGTGATTTCATATAGCCACTGCTGGCATCCCCAGGGCAAGCCCGCATGCGCTGGTTAAGGCTGAATATTGTAGCCGCCGTTTTCTTCTATCCCCGGACCAAGTTTCAGAGCCTAAACTTACTTTACCAGGATTTTATCGCAACTCCCGCAAAAAGCACATTCCACTACCGGCAAAAAACATTCCCATACTAAAACCACTACCGGCAAAAATCACTTAACGCGGGCACTACCGGCAAAAAGCAGTCCGCGCGTAAGAATGTCAAAGAAGCTTACGTTCATTCCTCGAACAACCGATCTGACGTCTGAGTCATCTCCGTTAGATTCACTCAAAAGTTAACTTGTTTTTTCTTCCAACGAGATGCAACGTGTGACATCAAGCGCTGAAATTATATATGCCTGCCAGCAGTTGTCTCTGTACACTTCTGGGTGCCATGAGGTGTAACGTTTTCCTCCTTCAACTTGCAAATGGTGTACACTATTGTCGATAGTGCACGAAACAGCTCTTGATCTGTGGCAGGGACAAAGAAGATCCAAGAGGAATGTGGGATGACATCGTGCAGTGGCTAGACTAGGACGACACTTTTAAATACTTAGTTCTTTATGCCACGTTTTCACCAAACCATTGAATTAGTTCAGGAGTAAATTACCGCCATCCACAATTAGATTTCTTGCATTTTAGTCCAGATATTACTTATATATTATATTTTTTGATTGAAAATCACTAATCTTAACGTAGAAGGTTGTTAATAACGCCAAGTGTTTCGGAAGACCACTTTGTAATCCTCCTCCAACCCATCTATCGAATAGGCCATCTTCTTGCCTATGATTTTAGTTTTGGCCCCTAGTATCCCTCTAATATGGGTGCAAATTCTTTCGACTACTTCTTTCAAGACTTTGCGTTGCAAAAAAAAATTTGCTGCTCCCCCTAATACAGCAATCTTGTGAAACATAAGTTTTTAGTATGCTCTAAAATATACATCAGAAGAGCCTACAGCTAAGTCCAAGATTGTGTCACATTCGATGATGTGGCATCACCTTCAACATGTCAAATATGTTTTACCTTTCGGTTCAGATAGAATGTTGGTCAATAAATGCGAATATTTTCTTTCGTTCTCCTTATCATAATATTGCAATTCGCTCCAGTTTTATTATGAAATATCTATCATAGCCTTTTCGCATCAATGTGATTGAATGTCCATATTAGGTAAGATAGGTTAGATTTAGTGGACAAATTTGAAATCCAATCTTTTGTTGCCGTCATCTGTCGTTTCCAACCTGTATTTTAGTTGTTCTTCCACCGTAAGCGCATTCCATATTTTGTTCTTTTGCTTATTTCGATAAACATAGTAGTACTTCGCAAAAATACACGAAACAATAGCCGCAAAAGCAACACCAATTAGGGCATCATTTCCTTTATGATAAAGTGGTTTGTCATCAGTCCTATAAATATTAGCGGATACAATGTTCGCAGCTTGTGAAAAAATATTCACGACAGCGGCAGATACTGCACGAGTTCTAACAGAGTTGGAGTTTGCAGAGCACCAGCTAATTGTAATTGCCCATATTGGTGGATGCCCCAATAAAACTGTTAGCAATGCATAAGTCCCCCAGGTATTCACTTGAGAACCCGGCCAAAATCTTAATGGAAATAAACATGTCAGGATCCATATCGGAGTTGCCATTATAATGAGCGATCTTTGATTCACTACTTCAGAGAAATATCCTGCCACTAACATCGTAATAACAGTAATAACATTATATGGAATAGCAAGTGCATTGGTTTTATAAGTACTGAACCCTAGCTTGCGAAGGGTCAAAGTGAGATAGGTACTCACAGGCGTCGTCCCGATGTCTCCCAAAAACCGTATTATGTAAATTGGTAACAAATCGTAATCCAAAAGAGTCTTTAATAGTTCTCGAGGTCTCACAGGCTGCCTATTATTCATATCTCCTTTTGTTGGATCATCTCGCAAAACTCTATTCACAATAATTTTTTCTTCCCGATCGGTATACCACCCATTTTTCCTATACCATGTCTTTGTTTGAGCAGGGGAAGGGGGCATTTTAAAATAAGATAACAAGCCAACGCACAGTGTAAAGATACCTTCAACTAGAAACAGCCACCTCCACGATTGATTCATAAGACCACCAGTTTTAATTTTTAGTAGAGCAAAAGAAAGCAAACTAGACCAAACTGCTGTCATAGGATTTGCAATGTAAAAAAGGGAAAGCCTAAAAGGAAGTTCCTTAGATGTGAAGAAGTAGCTCATCCACAAGCAAACATCACAAATGAAACCGCCTTGTAACGCTCCCAAAAGTGCTCTTGTCGCATAGAAGCCTGATTTCGAGGTCATAGCCGCTTGTGTCATTGAAACAATACTCCAAAGACATATTTGCGTCGGTATCCACACGTCAGGGCCAATTTTCTTGGATATGAGCTGTGATGGAAGCTCGGCAGCTAGAAAACACACGAGATTGATCGTGTTAGCTGTATTGTAATCGTTAGTTGTTAACTTTAAGTTTTCTAACATATTATCAGCCAGTGCTTGTGAGATGTTGCTCCTATCAAAATCCAGAGCGGTAAACATGAAAAAAGTCCAGAAGGTTACGTACCAATCATTTTTCGTCATCACCCGTTTCTCTTCCTTTTTATTCCACGTGAAATTGGGATCAAATAAGTGACGACATTCATACTGAGATTTTTCATATATTGCGGCGTAATAATCAGCAATTTCAGGATCTTTGAAAATATTGTCTGAATCTTCTCCAGTCGAATCTGAACTTAACTGCTCCACATCCTCTTCAAAATCCTCAGTTTTTAAGAGTATATGTTCCGTATCTTCAATAGGGTTTTTTTCGTATTGCTGTTGAAGATCATTGCGATAAAAAAGCTGAGATAACCCCATTTTGTAGGCTTTATTGTGGTTGTCAATAACAAAAAAAGTTGTCAAGAACAACAAGAGGGTGAAGTTCTTTTCAAATCCATATAACAATACGTTTTATAGTTCAATGAGATTACAATGTGGCATAAGCGTTGTTATGGCACTCTCAGTAAATGTGAATTTTTTTTTTTTGCAATCAATTGGACTATTTTCACAATTTTACAAAGTGTGGTTTTTCTGAAGACTAGGCGTCTCTATTTTGAAAAATATTTATGGCGTTCACGGGTTAACTATGGCTGCTAAAAATTGACTGCAGTAATTTCAAGTTACTTTAAATCTTTCGATATTGATTAGCTGAATGATGTTTCTCTATGACAGTCCAAGACCAAAGCCACCGCCCATGGGTAAATTTTTTCTTAGTCTTCTGCGAAGGTAATTCTATTTTGTAAACCTTCAACCCTATAACATTTTTACAGTGGTTCAGAGTCTTTCACCATCCTTTATGGACTTTTTAATATCCACTCGATACGGTGAAGCCTATCCGCGAGGTACCCGTTTTCTGGACCAACGCGCAATAGTTTGGCTTATAAGTTTAACTGAGGTTAGTGATAGCAGATAATCAAAGCTACCTCATTTCCAGCTTATTAATATTGCTATACCTCTTGGGATTAAGTTTTTCAAATGGTTGGGGGGGTAGGAGACGCGAAACATAGCGATGGTACAATCGCAGTTGGCGTGGGTACCCCAAACGTTATTCCGGATCACCTAGACTGGGCAGTACCGCGGTAGATAACTGCTACCCAAAACTAATAAGAGTCGAGACTTAGTGGTCCTTTTAACATTCAGTAAGAAAGCGGTAAGAGATATTGCTTCATAAATTTCATCTAACTAAAAAATTTTCGACTTGCATAGCCTCTTTTTTATTCAAAGTTTAGTATATGTGGATTTAAAAGAAAATGCTCGATTAGTGACAAACTAATGCGGAAAGATCCAAGCAGCATGGGCAATATCAGCTCTAAAACAGTTATACCGCTCAAAAATCGCTGTAAGGCTCTCACCCATTTTGTCTTTCGTTAGTGAACTGCATAAATGTTCTTTAATGTGCCTGAAGTCATTCCTATCTTTCAATCAAGAACACCCTTTATTATAGGCCATTTGTAGCTGATTCCCTCTAGGATTCCCTACAGTTAACTAAAAGTTGTTCCTACCCTTATCTATAGACTTGGACGGTATTTCGCTGCGAGTTCTTCTATTTCTCAATCGTAATATTATCTTCAAAGTTTGATAAGAGTTCGGTAAAAACTAAAGAAAGTAAAAGCACTGACTTTCATTACTGAATGTGTTTTTGCAGCTTTACATCTTAGCAACTCACAATAAGTTTTTTACCATGAGAAGACAAACAAAGCCACATTCTTCAGGAAAAAATGTTTCCTATTCTTCTATAATATTTAAATTCTCTATCAAACATTTGTTAGAGCAAATTGGCAAAGCAATAAGTTCGGTAGTTGTGAACTCTCCGAAGCATGATTGTTAATTAAGTGGGTACTACCAATCACCATTTATCAGAGTATATTATATTCATATGCCGTGAATTCCGATCAGTTGATAAATAATATGTATACGACAACTAAAAAATCCTCAAATTGTCACATGAGACGTAAAACATTTCCAGAATAGACTTCTCCAGAGTGTTCACCAGGTGAGTAGAGAAATGTTTTCGTAGGCCATATATTGGTGATGCTTTCTGCAATGATAATACAGCCGCAACATATGCATTCTATGGCTCAATAGAGGAAGAAAACGAAATCTTTTTGTCTATTTCATCTTAAACTGAGAACGAAAAGCGAATAAGGTACCTAAAATATCTAGTAACCCGGATATCATCGCTCGGTCACAATCTTGAGCTCAACGACAACCGACGACCACAGTGTCTTTGTGGCTTGCAGGTTGAAAAAAGAAAGTCTTCACTCCGGGCTGATGCCAAGACCTCTTGAGTCATTTCAGTTTTGATCTGATATGATTCAGATGACATATCTAATCAGAGATGATAGGGGATCCTCTTGGTGACTTCTTTCCTTGCGACATATGCAATTGCATTACGCAAATATGACCTGCCAAGATCCCACTAGGTCCGTGAAAACTTCACAACTTGAATTAATTCCACTGGTGGAATAGGTTTTATAACGGTTATATTTCCTTAATCTGTGACTTTGTGGATCTTGACTCTGAACCAGCAACTGACGTGCCGCAATCTTGTTATTATTACGGACAAGGATTGCTATGGCTGCTATGCCATTTTTTTAAATCATTATATAAGTACAATACCTGGAAATCTTTGAAACCTATGGTAATCATCTTGTTATTGACTAAAAATATATACAAAGATAGATATCTTAAGAAAAAACCTCAAATGACTCAAGTTGCCACGGAAGAATCCTTGAAAGAAAAAGTTGAAAACTTGTATCTAGACTTCGATTCAAACACGCGATCATATTCTGGTTATACTAGAGCTAACTTTGGACATGATGAAGAGGATGCAGATGGCGTGCTGGTACTGAATTCCGAACATAAGACTTCTTCAACAGCACCTGATTTTTTGCCAACTTGGGATAGGAATGAGAAATATGATCCATTGACCTTTCATGTCTATAATGACCCCGCCTTAAGGGCGGATCCTAGTTTTCCAAACCTGTTCCCTGTTTCTGAGAAGAAAAATTTCACAGTTAAGAGAATTACGCCAAAACTAGGCTCTGAAATCCAGAATATTCAATTGTCATCTCTGGATGATGCAGGCAAAGATGAACTAGCCTTATTTGTTGCCCAAAGGGGTGTTGTCGTTTTTAGAAATCAGGATCTAACTTCAAAAGGGCCAGAGTTTTTAGTGGAGTTTGGCAAAAACTTTGGAAAACTACATATCCATCAAACGTCTGGACACCCGCATAACGTTCCAGAGTTGCATGTTGTCTATACGAAACCTAATGAAAATGGATTCGAGAATATTTTCGACGATAATGTGGATTCAATTCGCTGGCATTCTGATGTTTCATATGAGCTACAGCCGCCCTCTTATACCTTTTTGAGCATCTTGGACGCGCCGGATAGCGGTGGTGATACCTTGTTTGCAGATTCTATTGAAGCCTACAATAGGCTCTCTCCAGCTTTCAAGGAGTTTATCGGCGGGCTTCATGTTATTCATAGTGCCATCGAGCAAGCCGATACTTCAAAGAAAAATGGTGGTATTATAAGAAGAAAGCCTGTTTCTCATGTCCATCCATTGGTCAGAGAGCATCCCGTGTTGAAGAAAAAAAGTCTTTATTTGAATCAAGGTTTTGGAAGAAGAATCATTGAATTGAAAAAGCCAGAGTCAGACATCATACTGAAATTTCTCTTTGATTTGGTCAACAATTCTCAGGATTTGCAGTTGAGAGCTAAATGGGAGCCTGGCACAGTCACAGTTTGGGATAACAGGAGGGTCAACCATTCAGCCAGTGTTGACTGGGATGCAAAATCCCCCAGGCATGTTGTAAGGATAACTCCACAAGCAGAAAGGCCCGTTGAAAATTTGAAGTATCTGAACGACGAAACATATTATCCTTCAACCACTGTTTGATATCCGTTTCTAAAAAGTTTTTAGATTGTTCCAGCGAGCTTTTAGTTGTTTTTTATGCAAATTTTTAGACATGAATTTTTTTTAATCAATTTTAACTCTGAAAATGCCGATTGATAGGTTGGCAACATTCTGGTTGGCTTGAGTGTAAAGTCGCGTTCCATATAGGCCTCAAGAACTTTTTTGTTCCTTTACAGTTCCATTGACCTCGTAGGAATAAGTCACTTGTTCTCCGGTGCATGACTTGTTGATAACACTACTTGGGAGCTGGTCATTGAGCTCCCTGGCATGATAAAAAATCTGCAGTGAAAAGTAGTTTTTCACATTGAACGAAAATAAATATATGAGATAGCAAAAGAAGGTCATACAAATATAAAAGACTGAAACTCAATTTTTTTGGCGCTTCGAGGACAGTACAAAAATAATCTGATATATTCGAGTTTGAGATGAAAACATCAATACCATCAAATGATGGAACCCTTTTTATCTCATTTGGAAGCTTGTTAATACTGTCATCTTGCGTTATGTCAAGTTCCACGATGTGGACATTTATCTTTTTCGTCAAATGCTGAAGTTCTGCACTCTTACACAACGAGGATAGTCCACCACATGAAGCATTACAATCTTGGAAAAGGAGTAACTCAGACTTTTCACTAGACTAAAACCGATCCCGCGATTACCGCCTATAATGAAGTAGGTTGTTTTTGAAGTAGAGCTCCATTTCACGCAATTGTCGCTTATGTCGTGTCCTTTGAAAGAGGAAATATATTCAGCCCACGTTAAGTCAGTGAGCCTTTATATTCTCTCTAGGAGAAACATTTGTGAGCAAGATATGATTCTTTGGCTGCAAATCCACTGAACGTATCCTGAGTATGCATCAATGGATCGTGTGATATATTGTATCCCTTATTGCTGACTGACAGCTCATTCGTTGCTTGTTGTCTGTGTCATTTATTAACAATCCCATTTTCAACAGATTCTGACCTTATGAAGTCATACATGTTCGTCTAGTGCTTGTAACGCATAGCTGAAAAAATATTCCCAGCTAACATTCTTCGTTCCAAGTCCAAATTATTTAATCGGACACGCTGCAGATAAAAACATCATAAAAAAGGAGACATTTACTGAACGTGTCATGATAGAATCCTAAAGTCAAAAACTGTAATAGAAACAATGGAAAGTGACATGCTCAAGACTTTTGTCAAGGGAAAGACGGACTGGGCGCGAATGAATATCTTAAAGAGGAAAACAATTATTGCCTGATGGAGGCGCACTGAAATATGTTTTGCAAGCAATGAACTAGCGATGGAGATCCATGTTATATAGCACATATGTATGTAGTGTTGTAAATTTCTATGGATTTGATTCTTTTACAAAGACTAATATACGCAACCTTTCATAAACATCAGAATCCTGAATCTATTCAGACTAGTAAATATTTTTGATCTGTTCACTAATACAGCCGTCTAATATAACGTAATCTATTGATTACATCAATGAACAGTTCTAACAAAAACATTTTGTATTCAGCGTACACGTTGAAAGACCGCAAAATCTCTGGAAATATTTAGAATGATTTTTCGAGTAACGCAGAGACCTTCCAAAAGACTTGGTGCAAAAACATAGAGGTTTTTGGCCCTACCATTGAATACCCTGAAATTCCGTATCGCGATATTTTCATAAATGGAATACGTATCGGCTATGTAATTATCCCAAGACATTTATATGTAATCACATGAAGAATCAAAAAGATGCTTCAGTGTAATCATAGTTATAGAACTTCCCTGTGTCTTTGGCTAACATTTTTTCAAAGGTTTCCACAAGCTGTGAAGCACTTTGCTCAGGTGTAATTACCTCGACACCAATGCTGCTTATGTCAACACCCATAGCTTCAAAGGTGGCTATACCTTCCTTACCCATGTCAGTTGAAACCATTCCTGGATGGAAAGCAACTACTGTGAACCCTTCATCTTTTAATTCAAAACTGAGCTCTTTGATTGTATAGTTTAGAGCAGCTTTCGATTGTCCATAGGCAGAGATAGAAAATGGCAAATATCCACTTATAGATCCAGCAAGACTTGAAATGAAGAAGATCTGGCGAGTCTTCTTTAACAGGAGCAGGGGATAAATTTTTTGTAGAGCTAGAACTGGACCCAATGTATTTGTCGTGTAATGATCTATCCACACCTTTTTTGGCGCTTCGAGGACCGTACACAAAGAATCTGATATACCCGAGTTTGAGATGAAAACATCAATACCATCAAATGATGGAACCCTTTTTATCTCATTTGGAAGCTTGTTAATACTGTCATCTTGTGCTATGTCAAGTTCCACCATGTGGACATTGTCTCTTTCTTTCGTCAAGCGCTGAAGTTCCTCATTCTTTGGCAACAAGGGTTGCCCACGGTATGAGGCAATTACAATGTTTGAGGAGGAAGAACTTAGAATTTTCACTAGACTAAAGCCGATCCCGCGATTACCGCCGGTGATAAAGTAGGTTGTTTTTGATGGAGAACTCATGTTACTTGGTTCTTATTGATATTATTTCGTCCAGGAGATGAGGTTATAGCAGCTGATATCAATTGGCTTTTATATGTCTTTGCAGCCCGAAACATTAGTAAGCGAGCCTGCAATTAGATGTTTCAACAACAGCCAACTATTTCCAGCAGCCACAAGGGGACATGTATCTTTTCGCTGCCTTTATGGTTCACTCTCAATATATGTTTCTTTTTTGTGACATTTATCAGCAAACCCTAACCTTGTTAGGCTATATCCGTGTAGTAACCGCGTTGCTAAAAAATAACTTATGCCAAGCAAAAATCTTTATTCTGTATAGAGATGATGATCGAACGCATGACAAGCCAAAACAGATCATAAAAAGTGAAAAATTCACTTGTAGGGTTATAATTATCATTATTTGAAGCAATTGAGTATTCCCCAAAGCATTTTATTTCCGCTAAAAGGAAAATAGGTGGGGCAAACAACGTCTATACTTTATTGACATCTATGAAAGACAATTCGGTTCACATTCAGAACCCGCTTCCTAACATCTGTGGTCTTTCCCTTAATTCATGAAGGCGGCCGGAAATTTTTAAATTTCCTTGCAAACATAGTTCCATATCACCGCCATCCTTTTTCATCCCGTGGAGCAGCCCGTGGAGCAGCCCGTGGAGCAGCCCGTAGATCATTCCGTGGAGCTTTCCGCGGTGTCGCTCAGCTCTGGACCTTGAATATGTGTTGCAATTGAGCTTTGATTTGATCAGCAACGTATCGTAGATGTACCGATACTAGCATACAAAGCAATTTCAATTATTTGCACTACGGAGATCGTTACTTCAGCAGTACATCATGTTTCTTGGCAATATTTGAATGCATATAACAGAGAGAGTCTAAACGCGCTAACCAGCTGCATCTCCAATTGTGAAAATCAGATCCGATAGAAACATTCTTCACGAATAAGAAGTGAATGGTATGGATTTGGACCCAACACCAGGTTTGACTTCAATCAAGCTAGTTGACTTGAATGAACCGAGTTGTCTTGGTTGGTTATATTGGAAATAGTGAATGAATAAAAGGAATACTGTGGGTTCGGTTTTTTGGACAACGTTAGGAAGCTTTGGGCCAATATCGACAATGGATGGTGAGTTAAATCTATTTGAAAATCTAATGCAGCATTAACGTAACTGGCGTTATCATCATACTGGCTTTAGTTTGGGTAACCTGTTCATGCAATGATTGTTCAATGGTTATATAGACCGTTGTACTTATAGTCTGTTGTGATAATAAGGCTGCCATCAACTGTGGTATAGATTAAAGCTGCCAGCGGACAAGTTTGGCGTATCTTTCTTCCTTCTCCGAAGAGGCGCTTTCCGCTCATGTAATCATGGTTTACCACGGACTTGGGCTAAAGATATATAATGGTGTGTGTGATACAATGTTTTGCCACCTCTTGCTCACTTAAATCTCAAACAGCACCAGCATCAATTCCAACAGTTTCAACACTCCGTGAGCTTATGGTACAGTTAAAATGTTGGGTGGGAGCATATATGAATAGTATTAGGTAAAACAAAAACACATCGAATATTCAAGAGAGGCCGGAAAAGACAAGTTCCTAACACCAGCCGATCATCAGGCTGATTATATCATATTAAACTTCGTCCGAGCCTCACAGTTGGGCTATTATCCGGCCAAGAGAAAATAAACAGTAAATACCAAGGTTGACGAGATGTTTTAAGCTAGAAGCTCTATTCATCGATTGCGACATGTTCGCGACTGGCATCTCGAAGCATCATCCTTAACTTTGTCTTTCTCTACTTTTCTCATGCAACTTCTCAGTCGTAGGCACAGATTTGCAGCCTGATGAAAGCTTTTTTTCTCTGTAACTCCTTTTTTGGCTTCAGTTCGAAATACACCTTTTCGGTCAAGTTAAAAAGCTTTGTTCAAGTATGATTTCTGTCTAATCCGGAAACGGAGCTTTGGAAACCCCCGTGTCCGGCTAATGTAATATATAGTTCAGGTATCCGCATCAGCGTTTCTGCAGGTGTCAACGCAGACTGATCTGCGAGAAGAGTCGTCGGGTGGAAAGATTAATACAGGATGCAGGGCCCTATATGAAGTTACTCACGCTACCGGGTTCTGTATCGAGTGTGGCAGAACTACTGGACCTTAAGCGCAAGCTGATAACAGAAGTTTTTTTGTTGATCTCACCACTATGGTCAAAAAAACTGTAACATGCCTGCGGTAGCCTACCAGGTACTCCATTTAGCTTCTACTTCATATACATTCATTTTCATGAACAAATAGTGTTCTACTAAGAAAAAGATATTTCTTAAGTGGTGGTTGTAGGAGACTATAGCTTCCACCCAATCTCATGTTTCGATTTAACTTAATAATTCTTAAAACAACAATTAATTATTAGGATATTGACGCGAGGGGCAAATGTTGACTTGGTAAGCAATTTCCGGATCATAAATGCTTAACATAATAGAACTGCCGAAAAGCTACTGCTAATTTCATAAATGCGGGACGGACATCTTGGCGACGAGACTTCGGTAGTCGCGTCGTTGTTCTATTTCCCCATTAGGTCTTTCTCTGGGAACGTCTCGGCTCCTCACTAACAAAAAATGTTAAGAAAAAGACCCTTGGCGGTTTTAGTGGATGATCTCTTTTAGTATGTTTATTTCCGCATTGAGATTGAGAAGGCCCTGTCGAATGCCGATTGACGTTAACAACATTTCTCAAAAGGGAAAAGAATCCCTGGGAGAGATCAGATACCTTGTACGGTCGGCTTTTAGCCGATATGGAAGGGTTCATCCCGGTTTTCAAGGGCCCTACCTAATCTCTAAAGCGCGCGGAAATGAAAAATATGTTCCTACAGCCTAAAGTTGTCTTTAATAATATCTTTACTGTTGGTTTAGCAAATACTCCTCAATTGGTAGGTGCTCTCATACACATCGTGCAGGATCTGATTAATTGTCTAGGGCAGCGGTCTAGCTATTGGCCAGGATCGCACGATGTCTATATATATTTTTGTGGTACACAAATGACGGGCTATGGATAATTAGCTACAGCAATTTCTTAGGACCTTTATCCAGATAAAATTTTGTGCCTGTTCTACTCGGTCCACGATGCTCTGAAGCCCAATTGGCGCTCTGTAACTTGTCTACATGAGTAAAATCAACAACGCGAATGTGAAAGGTTGTATATAAACCACTGATGAGTGTCATTTTACAAAAATAACCGATCTTTTGAGTGTACTTTGAAGACAGAAGTTGAAACAAAAAACAACACGAAATGTCTGGACTTACCCCACTAGGTGCGGTGGAAGTGCAATTCAATTACGAAGCCTTGATGGCACCATATTGGTTGGATTCTTTTGAAAGCGTATGTAGTAATTACGGTGTAGGTGCAGCATGCTCTGATGAAGATAGCACTGTAATGACTTACAGCAATGGGCAGCTGGACAACCTTCAGGAGTCCCTTGAAAATTTTGCCAACACAGCAGATCTGTCAATATATTTTTTTGGCCAAGGTGAAATGAACCCGGATGCGAACGTTATCGTTTATGAATACGCCGGATCAGTGAAGGACACCTGTGACTCTATGCAGGCAAGAAATTTGGGCTACCAATGCCTTCTGCCGGAATATTGCGGAGACAATGCACCTGAAGATTCTTTAAATCCGTCGGGAGATTCTTCTGTGTCTTCTGCGTCTTCTCCTCCATCTGCCTCTGCCTCTGCCTCTGCCTCTGCCCCTGCTTCTGCTTCTGCTTCTGCCTCTGCCTCCGCTTCTGCCTCTGCTTCTGCTGGATCTGCCTCTGACTCTGGCTCTGGCTCAGGTTCTTCAGGTTCTTCTGGTGCTGTTTCTTCTGCTTCTGCTTCCGCTTCTATTGCATCTGCTTCTGCTGGATCTGCCTCTGACTCTGGCTCTGGCTCAGGTTCTTCAGGTTCTTCTGGTGCTGTTTCTTCTGCTTCTGCTTCTGCTTCTGCTTCTGCTTCTGCTTCTGCTTCTGCTTCTGCTTCTGCTTCTGCTTCTGCTTCTGCTTCTGCTTCTGCTTCTATTGCATCTGCCTCTGTTGCATCTGCCTCTGCTTCTGGTTCCTCTGCAGTGTCTGGCTATTCTGGTTCCAATTCTGGTTCCTCCAGTGTTGCCGCTTCTCTTGCTGTTCCCTCTGGTGGCAGTTCCGTTTTGAATCCCGTTACTCCTATATTTGCCACTACTTCGGTGCCACCTATATCTTCAGTTGATGCTAGTTTGGCTTCCGAAATCTTAAAACCTTCAGAATGGTCTGGTTATAGCGGAAATAGTTCTTTGACCACTACGACACAAAGAGGTCCTTTGTCTAGTACAACTGTCACAATTACTTCCTGCTCGGATAATGCGTGCTCCGAAAAGGTATATACTACTGGCGTTACAACTCTCAAGGGGCAATTTACAACGTACACTACATACTGCCCACTAAACACTGAAACCACTAAAAGTTCGACTTCTAGGCCCGTGTCAGCGATCGGAAATAGTAATTCTGTGCCAACTTCAAACTCCTCAGTATCAACAGCCGTTGTTCCAAAAAGCAGCTCAACCGCACCTTTGTCTTCAGCTATTGACAACCAAACCCAGAATTTTGGAACCAAGTTGGACTATTCCTTTGCTTCTGTCTTGGGTGGTGCAATGATGTTATTGTTATAAAATTAGCTCCTTGCACTCCCAAGTAAAATAGGTTTATCTGTTTCCTTTTTTGCTTCAAGTCTTCAGTAATTTGCTAACATTTTACATATTCAATAAATTATTTTATAATGATTTCGCCTAAAAAATGATAATTTGTCACCTAAACGTAATTCTTTTGGGAAGAACACAATGAATGAAATTGTAAAACCCACCGGTCAACAAAAAGATAACAGACATTATGAGAGAATACCATGCGGCATAAGGACCAAACCACGAAGAGTATGGAAGATCATGTCTGCTATAGCCTTGGGCCTTTAAAGCACGGGTCATGTAGCTGTGATTACAGGAAATTAGAATCCAACGCAGCAATGTATTGGAAGAGACTAGCTCCTGAAACCAATTGAAGACAGTTGCAGATGTGCTCGAAACAGACATATAGGCTAATGGTAGAAAACATGCCACAAAAGTAATACCGACCCATGGTATACCTCTTTTGTTGGTTTCTAAAAATATTTGTGGTGCTTGCTTTTTGGTAGCAAGTGAGAACAAGTTACGAGATCCCTCGATTATCGCCAAGTTACCTGCAGACCAGGCAGATGTTAAAACAATAGCATTGACAAAACTAGGCAGTACCTTAATACCAGCTCTCTCTATAGCAATAACATATGGACGAGATTTTGCAGTACCCGTTCCCGTTGCAATAAGACTATTGTTATGAGGAACAATTAGAGTTAAAACAAAAACTGCAAGAAGGTACAGAGGAATGACACGAAGAAACGCTTCCCTTGCACCAAAGTATATTGCGTGTCCACTATTCTTGGTCTCGCCTGCGAGGATTGCTATGTTTTGAATCCCAGAGTAGGAATAAACAACAGAGGAAAGTACCGCCCAATAGCCTAAGAACTTACCAATCCCGCCCACAATGATATATTCAGCAAACGGCCCAGGATCTCTCCAAAAATGGAATCCAAGTCTTGGATAGCCCTTTGCACCGCCTAAATCGATCACCAAGCCGGTTATTATCAATACTAGGATTAAGATAATCTTTGCCCATCCCAGAACATACTCAATTTCGCCGTAGAATCGTATCGTATAGAGATTTGTCGCGATAAAAAGAATACTGAAAATGGTAATCCACACAGTAGGATTAATGTTAGTCCAATACTCCCTGATAACCGCACAGGCACTCACCTCCCCAGGTATACAGCAACTGTACACAGATATCCACCCAAAGGTAAAATCTGCCGCCCCATCAATGAAATGAGTAGCCTGACACACCGTCGCACCAGTACAAGGGAAAAAGGAGGCTGTTTCTGCCATCGCAATTTGACTGCATCCAACGACTATGCCAACAAACACATAAGCCAGCAACATGCCTACAGGTCCAATTTTCTTCAAGGTCCCGCCTGAAGACAAGAAGATACCTGTCCCAAAGACACCCACCAATGTTAGCATTCGAATATGGCGCTCTTTCTGCCCTTACTTCAGCATTGTTCTGTCATTTTTCAAAATATATTCAGGGACCTCTCCCGCTTCCTCCACATCTCCTCCAATCGTATTCACTTCAATGTTATCCGAGATTTTTTGCTGCTCATCTATTCCAATGCTGTGTTGCTTCCTTCGATACTAGATATGAATCCATTGCAATAGGCACTTCACCTTCAATATTCGTGATATATTCTCGATCAATCTCTCTCATTTTTTTTTTTTTTGGACGGACTATCTTTTTTGAGTCATCAACCGATTAAACACCTGATCTGACTCAATCGCTAATGTTTCCGACATTAATTGTTTCCAATTAGGGAAAGACACTTGCCTCGATGCTCATTTCAGTTTGTGCTCTTACAGCATTTTCGTACAGCGTTGGACGAGCGTACCATCTTCTCAACAACTATGTGCTAAACTTGAAAAGTTCTTCGGGCCCCATAGCTAGCGAAATACCTGACAATTATTCTTATCAAGTACTGCAGCAAAAAGCGAATCTCAACACAGTTCTTTCAATACCCTGCCTTTCTGGCTCTATTGTGGGTTTAGGGGTAAACTTTTCTTATCGAAGCCCTTTCTCAACGGTACGGCTTTCGATGCTGTTTCCACATACAGTGTTCTTTGCTTCAAGGCTCCAATCGGGGTTATAGACAAAAGCCATGCGGAAACATTTTCAGCGCTCGCAGCGAAATTCCTCGTGGGGACGAGAAAAATTCAATTATTAGTACTCAGTAGTGTCAGAAAACCGTAAGCTGTCTTCTTAGCAGCTGGATTTTTGTCGCCATGGCTTAAGACCTAAACACGTAACGATCTAGTCGAAAAGCCACAGAAATTATTTCCGTGATGTAGTGCCAAGGCGATAATCTAGAAATGTATTTTGTGATTTTTTATAGTTCTGCTGTCGGGTTGATTAATGTTGGCAGATACTTCTTGCGAACGGTTGACATGGCAGACGTAAATATCATGTCGACAACTTGTCCTCCGACTGGTTGAAAACTTTGGGAGTGGCGTCTATGTAGCCGAACATCTTTTTGGTGTCCCTATCACTAATTTTTTTAATCATCTCATCTTTAAATCTTATTTCAGACATGGAAAAATGTAATGCCTATTTTCCAGCCATATCCATTATCTGAATACCGCTGGCGCGGCATTGATGAGGTACTAGGACGACTATCATTTAACTTAGAATAGGATAGCTATTTGTAACAGCAATCTCAGGAAGAAATGTCGCTTAACTTTTCAATCACATCCTAAACCCTTGACTGATGTATGTCTAAAGCTAAACGGGGCTGATTATCTCAAGGGCTATGTCAAAGCCAAGGAATATGCCATTATGAAGGAGAACTTCAAGACTACAAGTATGAAAGTAAATTTGTAGCCACTTATCCTCGACGTTATTCAAGGGTGAACTGTGGGTACAAGCACATCAGAGGCTCTTCGGTATTGTATACAGTTTCTCAACAAATTCTATATATACAGAAAATCTGGAGTTCCACAAGAGTTTTTCAAATATTAAAACTGGTGTTCTTGGAATAGTCTTTTTTTTGATGGCAGTTATCGCTTTATAGTATTAAACTTATCCATTGTACTATTTTCTCTGAAGCGCCTGAAAGGAACTAGATCTAAGAGAAGCTAGAATTCTATTAAATTCATCGGCGAAAATTTTATGGAAGTGGACTCAAATGAAATTGTTGCATTAAATGTTCACTTGTCATGCCGATTCTCCGAGAATTGCAGAGATGAATTAAGTGAAGCACATCTTTATGCACACTTGTAATTATCGTTCAAACTTCTCTTAAGGATATTCATATTGAGGAGATATTTTTACCATCAAGATCATGCATGTCTTCCGGTTAGAGTTGAACTCCCTTTGAAACACTTTCGGAGTTCCTGATAATTCTTCGTCATCTGCTATTTAGAGGCACATCCTTATCTCAAAGCAGTGCTTTTTTGCCTAGATGTTGGCCGCACGTCGGCCTTTGGAAAACCGGCGCGCCGCGCCGAAATGCCCTGGCAACAAGCCATGCAAATGCTCGAGTCCTGAATTGCGTAATACCTGACTCCACACTACGAACACATCCATTAAGGCCAATGCGGATCATATGAAGATAGTCATTTGTCTTGTTAGGCTGCTATCTCCTCCTTACAAGCTTAAACTGAGAATATGCAAACCTGGTGGATTCAACTAAACGTGTGAACAGTTCCTACTTCAACATCCTTACTTTGACAGCTTTTTCTTTTCAAGTCGGAAACCTATACTAATTATACTATGTTTGCTTTCAACATACACCCGCTTCTTTCTTAGCTTCCTCGTTTTCACTGCAGGGTGGTTATGATACTCTGAATGTGTTTTTTTTTATTTTTGGTGATCATACCAATTGTTGTATTATATCGATACTAACACTAACTAATTCTTAAGACTGCATCATGATGTATTTAGGTAATCCGCCTCTCTTAACATTTTGGAAAAGGAAATGAGATGCCACGAGGCATTTCATTGACCGCTTACATAAACTTTGCCATGATGTTATTGACGACATCGGAGTTCTTGTCGAAAGTTTAGCCGAGTTCAGAGCAATTCTCTGTCCTACATAAGAAACACATTGTGTGATCTCTATTCTATTTCAATAAACCTCCCTTTAGGTTTTTTTTTACAGACTACTCGCTATAGTCTCCGATCCTATATTACTACTTCTGATAATATTAAATTTCCATTTTACTTTCGTATCACGAATTGTGCGATGTAGAGCTGAGTTTGCATCTTGAGTGATAAGTCAACTTGAAGAACTAGTTTGCGGGATATTGGTATTTCGCCAGGCCAAAAAAAAATGTCGATCTATCCTTAGCAAATCATCGTTATATCAGTATGTGAGTTTTATGGTCAACTAATTTTTCAAAAATTTCAGATTTATCGAAAATTCAGGTAAAAAGGTGGTCGAAGCTCATGGAGTGGGCTCGTTCATAAACAATTGGATTCTTAGCACCATACTTGTAGAGAAAGGTAGGTAAACATTTCAAAGGAATGCCTACCCGATGTTAGGCGGTGATAAAATGTTCTTAAACCCATTATACTGTCGGTGAGCTGGTTGTGACAAGAGCTTCTGCTGAACATGTCATCTTAACACTCACTTTTGAATGATTCAAAGATGAAACTAGATCACTGTCTAATTTGTGTCATGGGTTCCATTAAAAGGGAACAGCCAACTCGAGTCGAAAATACTCACAAGTAAATGATATATTTTCTAAGTTTCCTGACTTTAATTGAGGAAGTTCTTCCTAAGAGCAATGTTAAGGTATCTTAGATCATCTCCCAATGCTACTTCTAGCGAGAATGCTACATACTAATACGCTGCAGGGCTAGAAAATGCACACAGGCGTTGATGCATAATTTGTGCTGGAGAATTTTACACCTGAAAATATCTTAACGGATACCATATTGAATTTTCATATCATTAGCTTCTCGTTTTGTGGTTAAGAGGCCTGCGAGTCATGGGACGACTACTCTTGTTCTTCCATAAAATGCTCAACCTTAAAGGGTTCATCGGGAAAAGAATAAACCGGGACAGTTTGGATGTCGAAGCAGCTGCCTGTGGTGATCTGCACTTTCGTCTATTTTGTTGACTTAAGTTAATGGCTGTTACCACTAAGCACCATCTAACTAAACTTCCAGAAGGGCTGCTAAAGGTGTCGTGAACTTTCAAATTTTTCTATCTACTGTTAGGTTTAACAACCACTGTTACTTAGTGTTGTATAATGTAAATCCAAATATTACATCATCAAACACAAAGAGATTCAACACTTACTAGGATAATTCATTAGGTGTTGGTACATCGTTATAAATAACGCTTAAATTATTTAATAATAAATTTAAAATAACTTTATATAATATATTAGACTTTATTGTCTATTAAATATAAAAAAAATATATTACTTATATATAATAATATTAAAAAAACCAGAAACTCAAGCATTATCTTCGGTTTAAGTAATAGGATTAATAAAAATAATATCTAATAAATTACATACTTTATTAAATTGTACTAATCTTTTAGTACATGTTCATTAAAAAAAATGGTTATTGTCAAACCCATTAACTGATTGTATTATAATATTTTAATACCTTGTAGTCGTAAAACTTTCTGCTATCTCCCGCAACAATCCTGTTTAAAACTTTCACAAAATTTGAAGCGTTTTGTTCAGGGGTAAATTATTTAATCCGGGTGTTATCCAATTCCTATTCGCTTACAACTACAAGACATTTTCCATCTCAAACCTGGCTTTCTAGACTATTATAACTGTTAATAGATATTTTAACACTACAAAGCATCATTATCAGTTATCCGATCAGGCGAGAGCTACTCCCCATTGCCCTCTTATTTACAATCTGCTGTCTGGGAATGAAGAACCCCATAGGCTGTCACCTTTATCTTTTTAAGAAGTGAAGCAAATATCTCAATTCATACAAATATCCGGAAGCCACCTTTTTTGTTGAGATATTGTTATTGTCACATGTAAAATAGCTTACCCAGATAGACTGGTAGAGGTATTGATATGAACGGTTTTCACTTCTCTAGCTGCTTACACGTACCATTCGGACTCTTTTAAAGTTGTAATAATGGTACGGAGCTAAGAAATATATCTTGATGGCGTGAGCAAAGTTATTTTTGATCTAAAAGGACAAAATGATTAGCCGCTAGCAGTACATTCAAACTTCAAAGGGTGTGCTGTACAACGAGTATATCAATGATTTACTGCGATTAAAGGCAAAATGGATAGGTGAGCGTGTAGTATCTTGTGTATATGTCTAAGATCCACTGCTTTTATCAATTCTAAGTTCTATTCCCTTGTCGGCGGCAGCTGGCTACATTGGCAATATTGTATTTTAATTACGCCTGATGTGATTTGCCTTCAAAAAGCATAAAGCGCAATGATAAAATGAACTTCCCTTGGTATATGGACCCAGAGAGCAGAACAATGGCGGCTCCTCACTCCTTTGCATTGATATGCACTGTATGTGTACCGTAAATAGAGCTGATTTATCTAAAATAATACCTCTGCTGGGACCTTCAGTTCCTGCTGTGTTCCCTTCAAGACGATACAAACACGGTGTGTTAGATGTCTATAGCATCCCATTTCTTCCAAAGCATTGTTTTAATGCAGATTTGCTCGTGAAAAACAGCGGTACTCTGCCACGAGGGAAACCTCCGAGTTTGATATTTAGTAATGGAGGTGCAATCTTTAATAGAATGTCTTTTGTTTTCCAAACCCTAGTAGAAATTTCCCACACAGACAGCAGTGGCCTTATCTTATTTTCTTTGGAGGCTAATCTTTACTGCGACCATAAAACATGTTCAAAGCAATTATAGCTCATTAATTCGACCGAACCCACGAAATGATAAAAATCATAAAGAATATTCATGACACTGGCTAAGATGATTGTTCAGAAGGGTAAAAATATGTAATTCCATCAGAAAAACAAGATGTTATCCAATCCGCAATATCTCCCATAACAATTGGTGAAGAACGTCCACTCCTTTCACTCGGTTCTTCACTGGGAACAGCTGGTGTAGAAAGCTGCTCTTCTGGTGATGTTTCAGATTGGTCATTTTGCGAGGCATGTGTTTGCATTTTCCCTTCTGTCATCTGTTTTTGCTGGGTCAGTAAGGTCCGAAAAGAGGCAAACAAATCTGTCATAAAACTACAGAAATTAATTTTTCCGGTTACACGGTCGTAATCTTGAATTAAAGTTTCTGTATTGACCAACGACGGTAAAAACAACCTATTTTTCCTCGGATCTTTTGTGAAAAATATGCTGCTGAATTCATCAGTGCTTTTATCGAGGTTTCCGAGTAATTCGTTTGACGCAAAGAGGAATTGCAAAAGGAATCCCTGGAATGTGCTGCAATATGCAGGGAAGCAATGCGCTCGCAATGAATATTTGTTCTGTTCTGTAGCTAATCCACTTGTGGTTAAAAATTGAAACAGGCCACATAGGCAGTCTGCCAAAGAATTGCAGTTTTCATCCAGTTGAGCCTTTATGGACCTATGTTTGGAAAAGAATGGGAACAAAAGCTTTATCCGACTTGATGCCATGATGCTGATTTTCAGATACCCTAGTAGTACAAACGCAGAATTTTCATTTTTTTCGCTACAGTTCATGGCTTTTTTTGTTCTCTCGATCAGATCATCATATTTCATGTCCAATGCGATGACTTTTCCATTGGAATTCTCTGACTTCACGTTCAACAATACCTCATTAGTTTCTCTTAATAAGATGGCCATTTCACCCCACCCATTACAAAGTCGGCAAACTAGTTTAGAATTAATACAGCTGATTGAACTAGGACGGCCCAGAACAGAACAAAGTAGCGCATCTTGTAATATCAACATTGTCCATACCTTTGACGATGTTGTATGCAAACCTAGCGCATACCCAACGGAAGTCGCGAGGAAGATGCATTTCCAAGCAGCTTCCAGTTTGAAGTTATATTGGTAGTACTCGGTGAGCAGTATATATGAAGACACCTTCTCCGGACAATCAGGACAACCTTCGAGAAGTAGATTTAGTTCAGCTATAAGATCTCTAACATCAGGGGCGCCATCGAAGAATCGCTCCGACACAACAAGCACAGAGTAGGACAACAGCAAAATCTGATAATCAAAGCCATGTCTAGAACACAAAGCCAGTTCCAGTGATGTTAAATCCACTATTTCATTGAAGAAACAGTACGCAATACTTCCTCGCACAGTGCGGATTGCAGTGATCGTCGCTTCCGGGTTTTCAATATACTTTTTGAAGACTGTGGACGAGGTGAATCTTTTGGTGTAACTTGTTGCATTTTCTCCTTCAAGTTCGAAATCTACATTACAAAATGGCATTCCAACCTCAAAAAGAGATCTATTGATGGAGCTAAAGCCATAAAATCTGGCATTTCCGCCCTTGCGTTTCTTAGTCAGTTTAGTACTAGTTTTTCGAAGAGTGCGAGGGTACGTGCAATCACAATCCTTTTTGATGCAATTCTGACATCTTGGGAACTGTCTACCGCACTTAATTTTCCTCTGTCGGCACTGTTGGCACGAGATGATTGACAAACCCTGAAAATCCACGTTAACAGGGGGCATTTTGGAGGCAAACAGCTGATAGGGCGAATCGGTGAGTTGTGGGTGAAAAAAAGGTGCAAACCTGATCAGATGGGCTCTTCCTGTAAGTCAGATCTAAAACATAGATTTGATAGATTTCTCGTGATTCTTTGGCTTTCTTCAAATGCCACGAACACTTATTAATGCGATAGAGTACTATTATAGGCTGAGGGCAAGTTTTTAATGTACTTGCATGGCCTGGGCCCGATTTCATGAACTTTGCAGCTAGTCCTCGAACTGCAGTGTGGACAATCCTAAACGAGAGGGTTCAGCAGTTACCGGGCCGACTTTTTTTCCGCGAATGTTTTTACAAAACAGGCTTTTTGATCTCTCGGTGAAAGTGAGATGAGGCTGCGCGTTGTGTTGGGCAAGGATTTCGCGGCATAATAAGGGCTGAAAATTGTCCAGCAAGGCGTGAGACTGAGCTATTATTGTAATAGTTGAACGTGCAGTGGGTATTTCCATTTACGCAGACCCTACTCTGGAAGCTTTGGAGTGAAAGCTAAGAATTTTGACGCTGAGAGGAAGAATACGGTAAATCTACCCCAAAATCTATTGTGACATGCTTCTCAGAGATATGCAAGATATATAAAGAAATGCATGCCCTAAATCAGCATACCCGCTAAACGCTAATGAGCATGCCCTAAATCAGCTACCAGCTAAACGCTAATGAGCATTTACTTCGGCACGACCATGGTTTCGCTTTTTGGTGGTCTCACAGAAACGTAAATACGTTCAGCTCGCCAATGTCAGGATCACCTACTGCTCAGGGCATCACAACTGCAGGGGCTCCCTCGCTGCGTTTATGGTATTTCCCGGTACTATCGCAGGAAAACTCAATTCCATACGCAGAAGGCTACGCACTTTTGCTGCTTTTAGTGTTTTCTCGAACGTTTCGGCACCAGATCTCGTCCTTTAAAAACACGTCATGATACTGGGTTTCATTCGAGAAAATAGTACAAAAATACCTCAAGCATTCTCTGTGAACTCGCCGTGAGGGCCTACGTCGGGCGCACCGTTAAAGACGCTTCCACGCAACACTGGAAATGGCATCTCAAAGGGCTTTTATTGCCTTGCTCCTGCCACATGACATCGCGAGCCGCAATATGGAGATCGCCGGAAATTTTTCTGCCTCGGCAAGCGTCCATTCGCTCCTTTTGCGGGGCCACATATGTCAGTGGCCGGTAGTATGCCAAATGCAGTGTCGTTGGCAGAAGGTGTCGAGCACGAAGAAAACCAGATGCGCTGTGGACACTGGTTTTGCACTAGTGCCTTTCTGTAAGCGTCATACTCAAATACTTTTTGAAGTATTGCATGGAGCGGGGACGACTCCTCGAAATGCCCCATATTTCTCTTTTTCTGGCTCCGGTAAAGCTCCCATCCGGTTCCAGCTGCTACGTCGGGCAGTGCGTTTCTCTGCCCATCTGTAGGTCGCCGTTCGCACCACAGCTAGTGACAGTCCCTACTTTATCTGACTCGGACAGACCCAAGTGGCCTCGTGCCTTTAATTAAGACACAGCTACGCACGTCGGCTTGGGCATGCAGAAGCGCCCATTCATCGACCGGACCGCGTCTCTTCCGGACGACTTCTTGGTATTGGGGGTTGCCATAGTGTTTTTGTGTCGCCCTCAGTCCCGGAGAAGCCGCCATACCCCGGCGTTCCCTCGGTGCGCATCGCGTCAGTGACCAGGCGGCATCGGAAAACACAGCATGAAGGCCGGAACACACCGGGAGAAGAGCAGCGCGGAAGAGCGCGTCTGGACATTTTTGCGGAAGCTACATGTATTTGATTCACATCTACATCGAGTTATATAGTTCTCTGCCGTTGATCAGAGCGTTTTCACCTTACATACAGGCGTTGGTGGGCGCTAGGGGGCCAATCCACGCCGTCACGTGACGAGCGCCAGCATCAGCTCTGCTTCAGACACGGTCTGCAGGCGCCAACTGCCCCCACGGTGGCCGTTTCGGATGCTACACCGGGCCGAGAGCGCGTTGCATCGTCTAGCAGCCGCAGTAGTTCATGTCGCCCGTGGTGCAGGTTTCCGCGCTCAGCCCGAGCAGCTGGATGGAGTTCAGACACGTGACACAGTCGACGACATCCATGCAGTACGCGCCACACTCCTTGTTCGCCCGTAAACTCGCCTGTTGCAGACATGCCGATTCCAAGGCCGGGTCGCCGTTGCACAGCGAGCTGAACTCCACCGACTTGGCGGGGACGCACCCATTGAAGTCGCCTGTATTGCACTGGGGGTTATTTTTGCCGTAACTGGGCGCGGAACACGTCCCGAGCACGGACCCGGCCGTCACTAAAACGTACATCACGACACCTATCGAGAACATCGCTGCAAATACGCGTGCTCTGCGAACCTCACATCCCGGCCAACAGTCGCGGCCGCATCAGCTCTCTTATATCAACGCTCTTCGATGGCCACAGCGGCGCGTGTTCGTCGCAGATGCCACAACCCTCGCGCCCGTGCTCGGCCGGCTGCAGCAGCAAGCGCTATACACTTCAATCCACAGCAATTTACTGAGACGGTCGCCCAAAACGGATACAGTTGTCACGGCGACGGCCGTCTCCACCCTCATGCATCTGTTGGCCTCGGTCCCCTGCGTCTTTTTCTGGGCAGCGGCATTTCGGACCGCGGAGTGGTGCTTTTCCGAAAGCAAAAAATAAAAATAAGTTCTTTAGTGCACGGAAAGAAGAGGCTGAGCACGCGTCCGTTTCACGTTTTGCAGATGTTGCATCTCAGCGACAGGACGACGGTCGGAATACCAGGCTGCCAATAACGCCGACAAACTGCCCGCGGCAGCTGCCAAACAGCGATTTTCCTCGGCGTCTGCGATGGCTCCTGCGCAGTGGCCAGCTAGTGGTGGAAATCTGTTGAGCACAGAACAAGCCCGGCCCAGACGCTGCCGTCTTGCGGGACATTGTCCTGTTGGGCAATCCGGACGGAGCGGCGCCCAGGCGAAAGCAACATATGTACAGAAGCCAGCGGTGGGCTTCGCGTCTACGTCTAGGGCCACGCCCACACCCACACCCACACCCACACCCCAGCGCGCTCCGGAAAAACTAACGGAGGCTTACGTAGCCGTTGCGTCATGGTTGCTAGGCCGATGTGTGTTTCGCATTATCGGCGCTTGTGGCAGTAGATGGCGCGAGCTCTGGTTTTGCTCTCCATGCCGTCCCTGGTATTATTTTGCAAAAATAGCATATATTGTGTGAGATAAGCTCGAGGACAGACATTTTTGACATAAAAAATTGCATCTGCAGAGTTCTGTGGAGATCTGGAGCAATAATTTTCCCGTTTTCTTGCTTCTTTTGCACGGTTGGTTGAATTAAGTCGTCTTGATCTCGCGACACTGGTGCAATTGTTTCGGCGAGGGGCATAGCCATATGGAGAATGTTTAATGTTTAATGTTGAATGTCGAATGTTGAATGATATGTGAGCTGGATTGGCTCATCGCGGCTCACAGTATTTAAGAGTCTCTTTTTCTGGCACAGAAGGGAGAAGGGCTCTTGCAATGCCGCTTTGACAAGGCGCAAGACCGCTCTGCTTATGTCGGAGACCAATTCATTCGGGAGAAGACCCGCAGATTATATAGACGAAAGCGAAATCATAAAGCCCAATGACTATATCGACGACACGGAATCGTCTGCGTCGGGCATACCCGACGCATACGCTGCCGAAAGTGATTGCATCGGCGAGAGGAACCTGAACATCAAAGGCTGCGGTGTGGTCAACATCGAAATTTATAGACAGCAGTATAGCAGGCCGATATATAAAGCAATGCTTTTCTCTTCTATTTTTTTGGTGTCGTACGTGTACGGCCTCGACAACTTGGTGCGGTTCACCTTCCAGTACCAGGCCACCTCTCAGTACAAAAGAAAATCGCTTCTGAAAACTGTCAACTGCATCAACACGGTGATAGGCGCTGCTGGTCAGCTAGGATTTGCCCGGGCGTCGGACATTTTCGGGAGACTCACCATGCTGAACGTGGCAGTGGTGTTCTACATCGTCGGTACGATTATTCAATGCAAGGCTAACGACATTTCCAAGTTTAGTGCGGGCGCTTGCTTGTATCAGGTGGGCGTCACGGGTGTGCAGTTACTCTTGGAGATCATCGCGATGGATTTCTCGGATCTGAACTGGAGACTGTTGGCGTCCTTTGTTCCGGCACTGCCGTTCCTCATCAACATATGGATCTGCGGCGATGTCACTGCGGCAGTGGGGGAAAAATGGTCCTGGGGCATCGGCATGTGGGCGTTCATCCTGCCCTGCTCCTGCATTCCCTTGGGGCTCTGCATGATTCACATGAGGTATTTGGCTGTGAAGAACGCTCGCGGCAAGCTGCAAAACGAATTCAAGATGTACCAGGAGCTAACGTGGCGTGAATATCTTGTGGACATATTTTTTTGGAGACTAGACTTTGTGGGCTTTATCCTGCTATGTGCAGCGTTTGGCTGTGTTCTAATTCCGCTGGTGCTAGCTGGCGGATACAAGTCCCAGTGGAAGAGCGCTCCTATAATAGCCACGGAAATCATAGGCTGGGTCATCGCGCTGCCGGCATTTCTCGCTTGGGAAGCAAAATTCGCCAAACACCCTTTGCTATCGTGGGGTTTCATCCGGGATCGAGGTATCCTCGCAGCTTTGATCATTGCATTTTACATCAACTTCAACTGGTATATGCAGGGTGACTATATGTTCACAGTTCTACTTGTTGCTTTTGATCAATCAGTTCTGGCCGCAACGAGAATTTCCTCGATGTTTTCATTCGTCTGTGTCATTTCGGGCACCTTGTTGGGTTTTGCGATCATTAAAGCAAGAAGAACAAAGCCCTTTATCATCTTCGGAATCAGCTTATGGTTCGTTGCATTTGGTTTATTGGTACATTACAGCGGTAGCGGCCGCTCTGTGGCAGGCATAACTGGGTCTCTATGTCTAATGGGTTTTGGTGCTGGATTCTTTGTATACACCACACAAGCGTCAATTCAGGCAGCAACTAAAACACATGCTAAGATGGCTGTGGCCACTGCACTATATTTGTCAATATACTCCATTGGTTCTGCTGTTGGGTCTGCTGTAAGTGGCGCCATTTGGACTAATGTGCTACCCGGGGAGATTCATAGGACGTTAAATCAAACTAACGCAGATGCCGCTTATTCGTCACCGTTTTTGTATATCCTTGACCATCCTTGGGGTACAGCGGAGAGAGAAGGTCTGGTTGAAGCTTATTGTTATGTTCAAAAAATACTGTGTATTGTTGGTCTTTGTTTCTGTGTACCATTACTGATAGCCGCACTGTTTCTACGAAACCATAGACTAGCCAGTACGGTTGCTTTAGAACATCTTAACAGTAAGGAAGTCGAGCTTGATGAGAGAAAACATGACATAATACACAAAATTAAGGCTCGCTTCTGCAAGAAAGAACCGGAACTGCCGAAATAACGCTATTCATTACTCTTTTATTATTTCAAAAATATAAAAAATCTCAATTTTTGCTCTTTAGTCATTTCAAAAGTAGATATCATAAATTTAATTCAGCGTGATAGTAGATAGTCATTTTTACAAAAAAAAATCGATTATATAAGCCTATGTTCTGTAATTTTTGAGTATATCTTCAAGAAGCCCCGGATCCCGCGGTTCCCATCCCAATTCTTGCCTAGTTATGCTGCTTGAAACTGGCCCGTTTTTAGCAACAAATGACGCCAAAGAGCCAAAATGCTCCTCTGCTTTTTCTACAGGAATAGAGATGGTAGGAACATCGAGAATTTCCCCAATAGCTTCTGCTATTTTCTTGAATTCCACACCTTGCTCGGCAGCACCGTGATAAACACCTCCCGCAGTTCCCTTTTCCAAAACAAGTCTATATAAGCGAGCCGCATCCAACCGGCTTACAGCCGGCCACATATTCTTGCCTTTGCCTATAAAAGCAGACTTTCCTGTAGATTTTGCTAAATCAATTAAGATTGGTAGGAAAGCTCTATCGCCTTTCGCATGAACAGTAGCGGCCAACCTAACAGCGGCTACTTTAACGCCTGTCTTGTTGTAACTTAGCGCTATTTCTTCATTAATAGCCCGTAGATTGTGAATGCTTGTATCTCTACCATCTTTTTCGCTAGCTATTTTACCCCCTCCCGAAGGCAACGCAAATGTACCGTTAGTATACACAAAAAGCTTGTTGGTACCCTCAAGTGAGTCTAACATTGCTACAGCAGCCTTGCGATCAATTTTGCATGATTCATCGTAACTACTGAAGTCATGTACAAACCCTAAGTGAATAACGGCATCAGCTTCTGAAGCGCCCTTCTTCAAGATGTCTAGTTCCTGAAGTTCTCCGCGAATAGCCTTTGCGTTTGCACCAAGCGACTCTATCTTTTCAGCAGATTTGTCAGATCTTGCTAAACCGACAATTTCATGACCATGTGATAACAATTCAGAGACAACAGCGGTGCCAATAAACCCAGAGGCCCCTGTTACAAATACTTTCATCCTACCAAACTCGTTGCTCTTTGAACACCATTATTTGGTGGAGTCATCCATACAATGATCCGGTTTCATTCTATATGGATTTGAGAACTAAGTAATGATAGATGGCGCACATTGACTGCCGATGACAGGATTGCTTCTTCATTCCATGTCTTTTTTAGGAAGCGAACGCAACGGATTCTTATCCACTCGTTAATACTTCTTTTAAGTGAAAATCATGGCTAGAATTTTTAGTAATAACTGAAGAGCAACCCTTCGATAAGAAATCAAAATGTTTTCAATCAATAATTATAGGGGTGTCATCGAACTTCCTATCGTGGTCAACTACTTCTAAATATATATTTTGTCAATATAGTGTAGGGTGATGAGTCTAGTGCAAGAATGGAGACTTTGCTAGCCCTATGTATTCGATAACAGATTACGCAGATAGAATGTGGCGAATTAAACATGATTAAGACAATTTTTGAAAGTCTCCTTCATAACCGGAATGTCTACTGAAGGGATATCTTATGCCAAGGTCTACTACGGAAGCCCAGAAGTCTCGGTAGCACTCTTTATAGAATAGGTTGGACAACTCCTAAGGGCGACTGAGATTGAAACTCACATTTCTCTTCTTCCAGCTCGGCTAACTCTCATCAGATGGGAAGGATAATTTAAAATCATATTTCAGATATCGAGGGGGGCCTTTACCATACTTGCAAATCAGATTTTCTCATAGCCGTTGTAAGAAGGGAATAATGCGAATCACTTGTTTTATGGCTTAAAAATAAAGAAAAGACAAAAACTCATAGAAAATAATTATGGGGAACTTGGTATCGTACACGGATGTCACCCTTGACTTCTGCTTCTTGTAACTGAAAAAGGCACGCATCACATTTATAAACAATAAAAGCAAGGCATCTCTTTATACTGTGTGCGATGTTTTTTGCATACAATTTTAATGCAATTACATGAAAGATTCACAACAAAAGCAATATATCGCATTTCGGATAAAATAACCAGGGTTCGACAAAAAAAAGCTTCAGTTACCCACCTGATGCTTACAAGTATATCAATACTTAATATCAGTTATTTATATCAATTATATATATATCAATTACAGAACAAAGACAGTAATACCGAACACCGACTACGTCTTCACAGTAGGCATCTTTTGCTCAAATGGTTCATAATGAATTGATCCATCTTTGAGCTCTAATGTTTTAAAATAATTAATCATGGATTGCAAAAAGCCAATTGAGCCACAAACATATACATCTGAATTGGTTGGAATATTCTTTCTAAAGACTTGGTCAATCACACGGGGTTCAGAATCTGAGCTCACAATGGTTTCTGCATAATGTGCAAACTTTGGTGATATCCTGTCAATATGAGATTTGAAAGTCTGATCCGATTCGTCACAAATTGATTGAATCCATACAACAGGCCTATTTGGATTCTGAAGAGCCTGCGTTTCTATCATAGCCACCAATGGACCAACGCCAACGCCTGACCCAACAGCGACTAAAGGTATTTCGTTTTGATGAATCAGTGATTGATCCAATCCAAAGTCGCCAGCTGGCGCACTCAGGAGTATCTCGTCCCCCACAGCAACGTCTTTGTACAAAAATTCTGAAACCAAACCGGCGGGTCTAGCACCTGCTTCAAGAAATTTGACCGCAAATTTTAAACCATCTTTTTTTGAGGCGACAGAACTCAAAGAGTAATGGCGCAATGCATCGTATTCGTTATCCTGTCTCTTCGGATGTGAGTTAACCGTTATGTACTGTCCTGCTGACATTGGAATCTTTTCCAGATCTATTCCGGATTCTGGTTTAGGTTTCACTGTGAGTTCAACAATGTTATGGCCGACATCTTCACGAGCCGTAACTTCGAACTCCTTCCATCCTGGCCACAGTGCTTCGTCATACATTTTTTGCTCTACACTTATAAAAATATCAGCGATTGCGCCATATGCCTCACCCCAAGCGTTTAAAATTTCTGGTGTTGCGCCATCTCCGAGAACTTCGCTAATAGCTTTCAAAAGATACTCTCCGACGATCGGGTAGTGTTCTGGTTTGATTTGCAGTGCCCGATGCTTATGACCAATCTGCTGAACATGTGGGAGAAGAACAGATAAGTCGTCAATATGTTTGGCTGCCGCCAATACCGTGGTCGCAAGAGCAGTTTGTTGAGCGCCCCTGGCTTGGTTTGTTCTATTAAAAATATTTCGCAATTCCTCATGTTCTCCAATCATGTTTTTGTAGAACAATTTCGATATTGTAGTTCCTTGTTGAAGCAGTACCGGCACAGAGGCCTTGACAATATTACGTGTTTCTTCAGATAACATTGCTTTACAGAGCGACCATTGAATGCCAGCTAACGCAGAAACGCTAGTGCTGCAAAGTATGCTAATACAATTTACTTGGGAAGACCTAGTTGTGAAGATATATACAGATTTTTAAGCATCATTTCCGCTGGCAAAAAGAACACACATACAGAAAGAAAAGAAGAAAAAAGAAAAAAAAAGAAATAGGTTGCCTCTACATATGTTTATGATAAATATCACCTGTAACAAGCAATTGTGTTCGGGACGACCGTCGATCCGCTTATTATTAGACGGAAAGCTGTGTCAAAGCGGACATCTTCATTTCCCGAAGCGGAAGGGATCTCGGCCTTCCGCCAGCTGGCTGCCGAACTGAGCGTTTCTGGAAAGATTTATATCGTCGTCAACTCATTGGGTCAGCGAACGTAGTCACGAGTGACGTTAAAAAAACTGTCCGAAAAACTTTTCGGACATAAACTGCAACCATCAGCGAGCCGAAGAGGACTTGGCACGCAACCGGGTAACATTCCTACCTAGTTACGACACAGAATAGAAGTGAATTGATCCATGCATCTCCTGTTCAATACCAGGCATCATCTCTCTGGATCAAGTAGGTTGCAGGCCTGTCTGAAAGATGCTGGTAGTCAATGAGTAATGTTTTAGTGCGCTTACCGTCACTTTGAGAAGCTCCCAACTCAAAGGCGTGAGGATCAATGAGGAGAGCCTTGAAGGAATCAGCTGGCAGTACTGTTGTGTAAATCCGCACGGCGTGACACAAACCAGTGGCGCTTTTTGTGGTGTTTAGAGCTGTAAGATATGTCAGCCGCAAATTTCATTGACATTGTTATTTGTGGGTCCTGCAAAGAAGAAGCATGGCAGCTCAGTAATTGAGCACTGCGGCGTCATTCAGTAGGCTTGGATGACTTCAGTGTGCGGTTGGTCTTTTAGCATGTGCATTGTCCAGATAAGGCGTCAAGATGTTAAGATTTAAAAGTGAAAGAATATAGATGAAAAGAATACAAAAATCAGCCAAGGAGCAAAGAGAGCGCGCAAAAATCAAGTCAATTGAACACTAGTCTACTCAAATCAGAGACATGCAAAAAGACAATGAGCATCAAGCTCGCAAATCTATTGTCCTTTTCCTGGCTTTGGCGGGCTTATGCGTGTCCGGCGTCTAATAAATCTGTAATTGTACGCACTAACTCAGATACCCTTCGACTTGTGGGTTATTAGCGCCTCCCGACTAGTTTCTTCAGTTTCTTGTTGAAGAACGGCTTAATACCATCTTTGAACACTTCGTCAAGCTGCTCCAATGTGAATCTTTTCGTTTCAGGGATACAGAAGTATGCTAGACTCCAGACTACAAAATTGAAAGCGCCGTAGAAATATAGTCCTCCTGAAGTCGTCATGGTAGAGTTCATCTTTGGCCATGTCATACTCAAGCAGAAATCGAGTATCCAATTGAGACTCATACATAACGCACTGTGAGCCATTCTGACTGAGATTGAAGGTGTTTCGGCAACCAAGGTGAAACTAACCGGTCCTATACCGGTTCCATAGAACAAAACATATACGTACATTGCAGCCAAACCCGCTCCAAGTCGGGCTTTATCATTCGTGACATTGATAACACCCCCTAACCAAAACAAACAAATACCTTCTACAGGAAGGGTATATAGAAGCATTTTTCTTCTTCCATATCTGTCGATAAGCTGCGTAGAAATGAATGTTGCTAAAAAGCAGCCACCACCTATACCGATGGAGCCAGCAATTGCGGTCACAGGGTCGATTCCCGCCTTAGTCAATATTGTCGTTGTATATGAGACTAAAATGTTAACTCCACCATATTGTTGACCCAAAATACCGATGGAAGAAACAATTAAAGCAAACCTGTTCCTTGGGACGGTGAATAGAGAAGCAAATTGCTCCCACTTTGTTAAGTTATTTTCCAAGTCGGCTTCGAACTTCAAAGACTCATAGAGGATAAAAAAGTCTTTGGCTCCTGATAGTCCACTCGATCTGAGTTTTATCATGGATTCTAAAGATTTTTTGGTATACCCGTTGACGATCAGCCATCTTGGGGACTCTGGAGGGAAGAATATCAAAATTCCGGTGATAAAAGGCGCAACTGCTGAAGATCCAATCATTAGTCGCCAAGACAGAGAACCATTGATTCCGACAAATGCTCGGTTAAAAATCGAGCCCAAGCAGACGCCTAACGCTATAAATGTTTGCCAAAGCATGAGAATTGCGCCTCGAGAGACAGCGGGAGAACATTCTGCAGTATAGATGGGAACTGTTGAGGAGTTGAGCCCCATTCCAATTCCCATGAATAATCTCGCAAATAGAAGACACGCTAGTCCATTTGAGAATCCCTGAATGAGTGAGCCAGCGAATCCAATTACACAACTTATGAAAATGATCCATTTTCTGCCTACACGATTGCTCAGGAAAACAGTAAGAGGTGCCCCAAACACCGCAGCAGCAAGATATGGTGATGCAACCGTCAATCCTTGAATGTTGACATTGGTAAGATTAAACTGTTTTTCATATTGAAGAACAGCACCGCCTATAGCGCTTTCATCCATTCCAAAGTTGACTGCAGCACAGGAAGTGCACAGTGCAGCAATAATCATTGCTGGTGAAAGAGAAAGGAGAGGGTGCGTTGTCTCCTTAGCTATAGAACTTCTCTCGATTTCTGTGTATTCTTCTGATTCTATTCTTTCTGGCGTGTTTGCCAATAAGGCACCTCTAATAAGTAGATCTTCATATTCGCCCAAATCATGTTTTTCTATTAGGTCTTTAACCTGTTCTAAGATAATATCATCAGGCTGGTGTCTTTGAAAGACATCCTTCACACTATTCGAGGAAATTGAAGAAACTTCATCAACGGCCACCGTCTTTCCACCAAGACTTTTAGTGTCAGACATTGCTTTTAATAGACTAATCTGCTATGCCCACAAAAAAACTAGAATTTACCAAGATGCTTATTTATACTCTTCCAATACTCTTCCAATTCCTTTTTGGTGTTTAGTCAAGTAAACTGAGAGGTGATTTAAGTTACCTTATTTTGAAGATTTGTGGCGCGCTGACTTCGTGGCGCTTCAGTCTTTGCCTCTGTCATTAGAAACATACCGATAAGACCCATTAAATGTCTTTTGCGCCGAAAGTTACTGGAAACGTGGTAATGTTGCATGTGCGGATCTATCGTATCAGAGAAGACAGGATTTAACGGTCTAAATAACAATATGAGAAAAAGCTAAATTTCAAATAGAGACTTTTCATTGTGAATTTTTAAATTTCGTCGGAATAATTCTAAATAGTAAGAGATGTCATTTTTAATTTAAGGCCTTGTTGCATAATTGTTATTCTCTTACATCGAAATTATACTTTAAAGTGACTACAGCCGTCTTATATCATGAATCATAAACTAGCAATAAACTTTTCGGCACTAGCGCCCTTTTCTTCCAATTCTTTGAGACCATTCTTAATACCTTCTCCAAAATTATCAAGTGTTTTGAAAATTTTAAGAGATTTGATGGGTTTCAACAGGCCTGCTTCAAAGAGCTTTGAAGAATACTCAACAAACTCTGTTCCGAATTGAAGGTCTTCGTGAAATTTTTTTATATTTACTGCTTCTACTATCAGCTTTGTCTTTGAGTTTATATCAATAGACTTTGTTGATATTTCTGGTGTCCCAACGACGCAGACCAGCTTTTTAACGCGTTCATTGCCTTTTTCGAGTATTCTTGACAAAATCGTAGCCGACTCCTTAGATATTACATCAACACCATAGTTGACGCCTGTTGGACAATGTTGCAATATTTCTTCGTTGATATTTGTTTCAGACTGGAATCGATCGACAACAAAGTTTGCTCCTAACTCTTTAAGATATCCTTCGTGCTTCTTTGCGGAAATTACAATTATTTTATCAAATTTTTTGGAGGCTTTAGCTAGCTGTATAACATAAAGACCAACAGAAGAGCTCCCTCCCCAAATTGCTAGATTTTCATACTTTTTCTCCATGCTGTTGTTACTTTCATCAAGTCCAGTAAGACTTGATATAGCAGATCCTGCAGTGACTAGTGCGACGCCAATTCCAGCAGCAAATGCTAAATCAAATCTTTTGCGAAACTTACCATTTGGAAGTTTGTACTGAGGGAGCCTCCACACCAATCGAGAATCAAAAACGGTATACTCTTGGAAAGTGGAACTTTTCATGTTTCTGTAAGATGTACTTGCTAAAAAGACTTCCGCTGCAATTGGGAATTTCATCTGGTCAACCTTGGAGCCACACTTCACCACAATACCACTGGACTCTCTGCCATTTATCCATGGGAAAGAGTATATATTAAATTTATACTTTTTGGACTTCCAATCGACATGATTTAACCCTACGTACTTGTTTTGTACTAATATTTCGTAATCTTTCAAATCTTGCGTCACTGGCAAGCTGCGAGAAAAAACTAGGTCACCCTCGAAAGTCTCGAGTATAACTCCCTGCTGAACCTTTGGTATCTTTAATAACGGACTGTAGCCTCTTAAAAATTTTTTTGACTTCAGGCTTTTTTCTTCTTCGATACCTTGTTGTGAGGCCTCTTCTAAAAGATAATAGCGATCGTCGTACTTTCTCTTCAACATTTGGTCGAAATATTTATAGTAGCTTATGTATTTGAGCCATTATCTTCAGCTTATATTGAGCATTATCCTACATTTATACTTGTACTTTAGCTCTGAGTTTTCTGACCAATCAGAGTGTCATGGATTTAACCTCTTTTCGAAGGAATATAGCTACAGATCTGTCTCTAGTGTGGAACTAAACCCTAATTTAGTGGTACTAATTATAGTGAATGAGATAAGTTATCAGCGTTTCGTTTGCACTTTTGCAGAGTCTTTCTAAGATACATCCTTTGGTGTGGCGCCCACAGCTGGCGCCAGAGACAAACTCGCGCTTACTATTAAGCAATGTCAGCAAAAGAAATGATACATACAAGCTCTTTCCATCGTCAAGGGTAGTAACCTCGCTATTTAAGTTGTAATGTACAAGTCATGATCGGGCATTCATGGCTACTCTGAATATATTTAGGATCAATTAACGTGTGTTTCCTCGCTACTGATCTTCGGCTCCAACTTTACAAGATATTGCCAAGAAAATATATGACACTTTCAGCAATGACAGACGAGAGTACTAAAAGAAATTCATCCGAGGACCTGATTTCAGGAGCCAAAAAGATAAAATATACAGCTCATAGAGAGAAAGAGCTAATTATTAATGCGTTTTTGATGGGTTCATCTGGAAACCAGACAGTCGGTATCTGGAGACATCCAGATGATAATTCCAGTCAGCTGTATCAAAACCCCAAATATTGGACAGATTTGGCACAACTGTTAGAAAGGGGCAAATTCAACAGTGTTTTCTTTGCCGATGTACTAGGTCCATACGATGTTTACGGAGGCCCTCATAATTTCGAACCTGTTGCAAAGGCTGGCTCACAGTGGCCTATTTCTGATCCTAGCTATTTCATTCCATTGATGGCTTACGTGACGTCAAAACTAGCTTTCGGAATTACGATTTCAACAATTAGCGAACCGCCATACCATTTGGCACGTCGGTTGGGTACGTTAGATTTAATAACAAACGGAAGGGTTGGATGGAATATTGTGACTTCTTATTTAGATAGTGCTTCCAGGAATTTGTTAAATGGTATACCCTTGCCCGGGAACCAAGAGCGATATGATCGCGCCGAGGAATATGTCGATGTTGTTTATAAACTGTTTCTGAGCTCTTGGCAGGATGGAGCCGTAAAGGTAGACAAGAAAAAAGGTGTTTTCACGGATCCAAAAGGCTTAAGACATATAGATCATGTTGGCAAGTATTTTAAAGTCCCTGGACCTGCAATAACTTCTCCCAGTCAACAGAAACTTCCTGTCATTATTCAAGCGGGGACTTCGGCTCGTGGTAAAGAATTGGCGGCAAGAAATGCTGAAATTGTTTTCCTAGCGTCTTTAACCCCAGAAGATCTTGCAAAATCTGTAAGGGAGATCAAAGACATGGCCAAAAAAATATACGGAAGAGACGTTTCCAAAATCAAGTTTATTGCATTAATAACTGTTATCTTGGGTAAAACAAACGAAGAAGCCGAGAATAAATACCTAGAATACTTGAAATACTCAGATGAGGAGGGTGCTAAGGCAATGTTTTCCGGCTGGACAGGCGTCGACATTGGGAAATTTAAAGATGACGAAGTCTTAACTAATGTCGATCAAATTGCCGTCGCTTCTGCAGTCAAAAAATGGCAGAATGCCTATCCGAGAGTGGAAAAATGGACCAAAAAAGCGATCGTCAATGAGATCAAAGTTGGTGGAAGTGGCCCACTGCTAGTCGGCACTGCATGTGATGTTGCTAATACCATTCAGGAATGGATTGATATATCTGATATTGATGGTTTCAACTTCGCCTATACCGTACTTCCTCAAAGCTTTGAGGAAATCGTAGATTACTTGTTGCCAGAATTGCGGAAGCGTAACTTAGCGAGAAAAGATTATCCAAGTATCGTTGACGAATCTAGTGGTTGTCTTACTTTCAGAGAACAGCTTTTCGGACAAAAAACTTTAGATGATAGTCATCCTGCGCATGAGTTCAATTGGGCGGCAGACGAATCCAAAGAAGACCATGAAAAGCGCATATTGGAAATCGAACAGAATATCAAGAGCTGATCATTTTCCACTTTCATGGCGCACTTTTCAAGTATATGTGTGTTTCTGTATAATCATTGTAAAAGCGTAAGGTTACTCACTTTTGTTTATCTTCAAATGAACACTGCATTGAATGTACTTACTAACATGATGCCATTGTTCGTTACATCAATTTTTCACTGCTGATCTTGCAAAGTCAACCAAACTTACTGTTTTATCATGTATAAGATGCCACAGTTTGAAATAAAAAGTCAACGTGACTGAGAATTTTAAAAGCGACTGCACCTCCCATGCAAGAAGGCCATTCCTACGCAAGATTGCAGCTTCACGTTACATCTGTCTGCCCATGTGAATGGTTTCTATCATCAGAGACAGCGTTCTATTTAAATCGGTGATCAGGCACTATTTTGCATGAGTAACAATCAAAGGGAGTTGATTTGTAAGTAATCGAAAACTTCAGCCTTTATGACCCAAGATAAAAATTTTGGTATTCAATCTGTCGCCGTCATTGGTTCCGGAGCTGCAGGCCTAACAACATTGTTTGAACTGCTTCATACCAAAAGAGATGGCTCAACCACTATAAGATACCATGATAACGGTGATTTGGATGCATCAAAGCTCGAAAATGACCAGCCTGCTTTTACAAAAATCGTTGCCTTCGAGCAGAGTGCCAAAGTAGGCGGAATCTGGGCTCCCAGCTTCGAAAACCCTGATGTGATACCTCAGGGAATGTTAGAGACTGGTCAGTACAACGACCCCTACATTTTAAAACCGAAAACAATTCTACCTAGCGGTGTCAAGAATGGTGACTATTGTTTTCAAAAACCTTTTGCTGTTGAGAGCGAAAGTTCAAGCAAAAATTGGACTAGCAGTGGAATTTATAAGCATTTGTACTCAAATGTACCCAGTCGATACCTTAGAAATTCGTTCATTCCTTACAAGGAAATAAAAAGTAAGGGCCCTTTGACAGATTTCTTGGACCCTCTGATTACGAATGGCGAAGTCACTGATCGTCTTCTGAAATTCAGTCAGAGATTCCAGCTCGGACAATACATCAGACTGAACTCGGAAGTCGCTGATATCCGCAAGACATCAGACGGCTCAAAATGGGAAATAACTGTTAGAAGATCATCCCCTGATTGCTCGGTCGCGCATTGGTATACGGAATTATTTGATGCTGTTATAGTAAGCACTGGTCATTATTCCGTTCCCTATATCCCAAAAATCGAAGGATTGTCTACGTGGAACAAACAATGCAAATCAAGTTTATTCCACTCGAAATCATTTAGAGATCCAGAAATATTCAGAGATAAAGTTTGTTTGTTTGTAGGGACTGGGCTGAGTGGTATAGATATTTTACAGTACGCATTTCCAATTGCGAAGCGCGTTATCGTTTCTAGATCAGTTGGCAAAGAGGAAATTTACAAATGGTTAACAAACGCTGCAAACTCTGACGGTATTGTTGTCAAACCGAGAATAAAGAAGTTGCTTCCCGCAGAAAACAGGAAAGTGGTTTTCGAGGACGGTACCTCGATTTTGGGCGTCGACTATATCGTCTTGTCTACTGGCTATCATTGGCATTATCCCTTCCTTCGGGGCGAAGATACAGGAGTTTCTGTCGTTTCTAAGAGCGGCAAAACGCCAGATGGATCTTCCATGGTAAGTGGTTTATACTTGAATTCTTTTGCTATTGCAGACCCTACACTGGCCTTCGTTGGCGTCACCGTTTCCTCGTTCAAGTGGCCATCTTTTGAATTAGCAGCATCTGCAATTGCGGGGGTATGGACAAACAATGGCAAATTACCAGACAAACAAGAGCAAATGGATAGCGTGAAAAAAAAATTGGAGAAAACAGGGCAGGGCATAGAGTACCATTACTATTCTCCCACCAATTTTTCAGAATATGTTGATGAGGTTGCAGGATATCTACCAAAAGGTCGGATGCCCTCGGATATTTTTGATTCAAAGCATCTTGACGACATGCTCACATCCTCCGCTACTGCCGAGAAGCTATTTTATCAACTGAAAAACGGGAGAATTCTGGCTAGCTCGACACTCGAGCCGTTCAAATAAACCTGTGTATCATTTTTAAACTGTGAATGAAGAGTCAAGGTGCTAAATGAATTCCTTTAACCTGATAAATATCTGTGTAAAAAGCTGGGCTGTTTATAAACATATATACGGTACTCAATTTGTGAAATTGTATTGGAATGTGGATACAATCCTTGCTCAGCCTATTACAGATTTTAAGATAGGTCTGTCACTTGTTGGAAAATCTCATGTTTACAGATTCAGCAGATTTTTACATAGCGGGGCCGCTAAGATATACATGCAAATAATTGCAGTTTCTACCTTACGATAAGCTCCCTAAATCTTTTAGCAGTTTAAAATTTTCCGTTGAATGAATTTAATGCACCTACCTCTCTTTACCGAGTTCGTCGGAGTTTTCAATCTCGAAAATGCCGACTTCTGCAGTGGGCGCGTCAGGCATGGATGATAAGTGATAAGAGATCCGCATGAAGATCGGGATACAAATATCCAGACAAGAGCTTGGATAGCAATTGTACATTTTCAAATGCAATAAATTGACAGCAGATCACTGACTCGGAAAGCTCAGAGACATGTGTATCATGCCTCAATCTAATGAAGGACATCTAAAAACAAGCTGTTTCCTCGGCAATAACATCACAATGCCTTCGACTATAGACTTTTACTCTGAGAATACTACCGATTCTCAGACAGAAAGCAAGCTTCACCGAGGATTGCCGGAACTGGTGGCTATCACACAACCTCATATAGCCTCTATAAATTCTCCAGAGAAGTTTCGGAAATTGTGTCGAGAGGAAAAGCATACATCTCATACATCTGGCATTCTCTCGGGCTACGTGCAAGCAAATTTGCTGATCTTGCCAGAAAAAGAGGCGATTGATTTTTTGGATTTATGTCAAAGAAATCCAGTAGCATGCCCTTTGTTAGCTACGACAGTTGGCGATCCAAGAATTTTAAGTAATGATTCTATTGCTAAACCTGGCACGTTTGATGTTCGTACGGACTTTCCAAAATACAATATTTACGAAAAAGGTTCTATGGTTAAAATAAAACTGAATTGTATTGATGAATGGAGTTCGGGTTATGTGGGATTTTTGATTGGGTGCTCTTATTCCTTTGAGAGATCGTTGTCACAAGCAGGACTAGCGCCAAAAAATATCTCAATGAAAAAAAATGTCACCATGTTCAAAACAACTAAAATGTTGGACCCCGCGGGGATCTTCACACAATGTCCGTATGTGGTCAGTATGAGGCCGTATAAATTGCAGGATGTGCCCAGAGTCAGAGAGATAACGCGTAAATTCAAAACAACTCATGGTGAACCGATCGACTGGGGGTTCGATGGTGCTCGAAGACTCGGAATAAAAGATCTATCGCTTCCAGAATATGGAGACATCGTGGAAATTGCAGAAAATGAAGTCCCTGTATTCTGGGCCTGCGGTGTCACGCCACAGCTTGCTGTTGAGACAGTGGGTCATCTCATTGACGGTCCCGTCATTGGACATACGCCCGGTCATATGCTCGTTTGTGACCTCAAAGATGAAGATATCAATGATAAATGACTTCCATAGCCTAGCACCCCTTTTTTTGGAGTCGGTCGATTGACTTAACTTCCATTTATCAATAGGAAAAGCTACTTTTCCTAAGAATCAAAGCCCTCATAAATGAAAGGAGCCATTCAGGCAGGAAGATTCATATAGATGTTGTTGGCCATCCTTCGCATGCTGCCTATTTTTTCTTATCCCTATTTGTGGATTTTTGTCGAGTTATTTAAAGGCCATATTAGCACCTTTTTAAATTTTCTGTAACAGTCGTTGATTCAAACGCAGAATTGTATATTCGGTCTGATAACTCTCTTATTTTTAGTATGAAGGATATGATGAAAGTTTCGGTCAAGAGAAACGCACTTTCGAGACTAGTAAATACAGTGATATTTTAAATGAAATGCTGAGCATATCAAATATTAAAAATGAGATGCTGGGCATGTGACTCTTTTGATTGCGGTTGATGAATTCACCTATTTCACTGATTTTGGATGCACAAACAGTGCATATACTTTTATAAAGGTAGTAAACCACCTGGACGGCTAAAGAGAAAGGACGGAAAAAATCGATTGTGAGGCCTGGTCTACAAGGATTGGCTTATACCGAAGCCCTGGTAATTATCAGCAACGCCTATATGACATTCACTGGGACGTGAATCAACTTTTTGTTTCAAACGGAATTATTCTGAAACAGGTTGCTCTTTCAAAGATGTTGGATTACTCTAAATACTGTGTGAGGTGCCAAGGAATCTAAAGGCAGCTAAAAAGAATTTTTCCAATATTCGTGAATGCCTTAATTTCCGACCGTCCGAACTTCTCCTTCTTCGCACTCTTTCAGCGGAAGTGGTAGTACAGTGGACAGTTTTACTTTTGTAAGTTCGTCTCCAAAGAGGTAACAACTTACTTTTCTAGGGTGTATGACGGTAAAAACATGAAACAGAACTCTCTCCTATACATAAATTACATATATGTATTTGTAACTAGTAACAATATTTAAAATCCAAGGCGTCATCACCTTTCCTTTCCTTTTTATTGTCCGGAATTTCACCATTTAGTATCCTTTCCTTCTTAGCGTTGATCATTCGCAAAACTAGTATTTGTCCCAAGGTCAAAATGTTCGATAAAACAACACAGCCCAGCGAGAAAGAATTTCCAAAGGTATAAGGAGATTTGGTATATACTTGACCAGCAATTGCTCCTGATAAATTTCCTAGTGTCTGATTCAATCCCAAAGCTGTGGCACGTTTATAATGTGGAGCAACATTATTTGTCAGCCATGAAATATTCAACCCAGTGCCAGTATACAACGAAAAGGTAATCAAATAGCAAGCAAAATACTTGACGGCATCATTGTGAACTGATAATAGAAGGATATACCCTACAGCACCAACAATGTTATATGCAAAAAAAATAGGACCTCTCAATTTAAATCTGTCACTCAAAAAGGCAGAGACCAGGAATACAATCCCAGCTAAAATATAAACTGGGACGCTCAGATATTGTGCTTGCATAGAAGAATATCCAAGTCCTAGTTTTAGGATTGCTGGCAAAAACGTACTAAAGCCATATAGTACAGTGTCCTGGCAAAATTGAATAATGAACGAAGTGTATGTTTTGAAATCGCACAGAGCGTCCTTGACATAGCTCCATTCAAATTTGCTACTCTCACCCATATAGTGCAAACGCTGTTTTGATCGGATGCTCATTAAATATGTTTCGCGCTCATTGAGAAATGGGATAGTATTAAAGTCTGCTGGTAGACCAAGGAATAACCATAAAGAGGCGAACACAGATATCAAACCTTCGATTATGTAAAGCCATCTCCAGCCTTCTAAACTTCCCCCCTTGACAGACGATAATCCACCCGCTATCAATCCTCCAAACGCTCCTGATATAGCGGCAGAACCAAAGAAGAATGCAATTCTTTTCGCTTGCTCTTGCTGTTTGTATACCATACTGATAATTAATGTCATTGCAGGAAAAAACCCACCTTCAAAAGTCCCCAATAAAACCCTCAAGGCTAGAAGAGTCTTGTGACTCTGCACAAACCCATTACACAATGTGATTATTGCCCAAGAAAATACTAAAAAGGACATGTAGTATTTGACATTGACTCTTTTAAGAACCAACACGGCTGGCAACTCAGCTGCAAGATAAGTAGAATAAAAAACGGAAATTGCGTTAGAATACTGTTTGTTTGTCAATTGTAAGTCTTCTTTCATCCCTGATGTGTAAGCATTACCAATATTCGAGCGATCTAATGATGACAAGAAATACATGAATGCTAGCATTGGGATTAATCTCAAATCTAGTTTTTTTACTAGAGCAGCCTCCTCCTTTGGATCAATATATAAATCTTCATCGATTGGTACTTGAGAGTCCGCTGTAAGTGATGTTATGCTTCCATTCCCAACGTCCTTGAAAATTTCTTGGACAACGGTTTGCTTCTTGTCTATTCCGGACATGACACCGATCTGTGTTTCTAATTTAGATTGGCCTCCCTGCTCTGGTAGAAGGAGTAATAAGGCAGTTATTTTGTCAAGTTAACATGATCATCTCTTTCTATTTATATTCAAGATCAATTAGATTAACAACTAAATTAGATCTTCGGTATTTTACTGTATGAAACCGCCGCGCCGGCTTATCAGCTCCGAGCGTCGGAAAAATCGAGTCAATATCTCCGACAAAAAGGGCCGATAGAGCAAAATGTTTAACTTAATCTAAACAGTTATTGATGGCGGCAAATAATTGCACGATTTCACCGACAAGGACGAAGTCGTTAATGCGTTAATGGTCATTCCATATAAATAGCAAGCAGATCATATTGGGTCAACCTGTCTATCGATATTCGGTTTAGGATTATACACAGTAAAGCAGACTTCTGCGAGACTTGAGAAAATATTATGACAGTTGAATCCACAAATAACATTCGAATCGCCATTGATAGAGGGGGAACTTTCACAGATTGTATTGGCAATCCTGGTACCGGTAAACTTGAAGATGACGTTGTTATAAAACTTCTCTCGGTTGATCCGAAAAATTATTCTGATGCGCCTTTGGAAGGTATACGTCGCTTGTTGGAGGGTTTTAGAGGTCTGAAAATACCTCGTGGAACACCATTAGATATATCGGATGTTGGGAGCATTAGAATGGGTACTACTTTGGCTACTAATTGTGCTTTGGAGAGAAATGGAGAACCTTGTGCTTTTGTCACCACAAAAGGATTTAAAGATATTTTACTCATTGGTGATCAATCAAGGCCGAAAATATTTGATTTAAACATAAAAAAGCCTGAACCTCTTTACAATATGACTATCGAGGTTGACGAAAGAGTTACTCTGGAAGATTTTTCAGAAGATCCTGTTAACCATAGATCAATAAGCACTGAGCATGATGATACGGTCCTAGGTAATAGTGGTGAGGTGGTTCGTATTTTAAGAATTCCGGACGTGACGAGTATTCGAACTACACTTAAGTTGATTTACGAAAGTGGCATCAAGTCTATCGCCGTAGCGTTTTTGCATGCCTATACATATCCTGCCCATGAGCAGTTAGTTGGTAGAATTGCTAAGGAAATTGGTTTCAAGCATGTCTCATTATCATCAGAAGTCTCACCTATGATTAAATACTTACCTCGAGCACACAGCTCAGTAGCTGATGCCTATTTGACTCCTGTGATAAAAAGATATTTGAACAGCATTGAAGCCGGCCTGACTAATTCAAATAATACAAGTATACAGTTCATGCAATCAGATGGTGGTTTGGTTGATGGTCATAGGTTTTCAGGTCTTAAGTCGATCCTATCTGGTCCTGCAGGCGGTGTAGTTGGTTATTCGAGCACTTGTTATGACCATGCTAATGGAATTCCTTTAATCGGATTCGACATGGGTGGTACTTCTACAGATGTTAGCAGATTTGGTGAGGGAAAACTAGAACATGTTTTCGAGACGACAACAGCCGGGATTGTAATTCAATCGCCTCAACTGAATATCAGCACCGTTGCAGCTGGAGGAAGTTCTAGACTCTTTTGGGAAAATGGTTTATTTAGAGTGGGGCCAGAATCAGCAACAGCGGATCCGGGTCCGGCAGCTTATCGAAAAGGTGGTCCATTAACAATAACAGATGCAAATCTGTTGTTAGGCCGTCTCATTCCCGAATTTTTCCCAAAGATATTTGGTCCTAACGAAGATGAATCCTTGGATCTAGAAATTACTACAAAAAAGTTTCTTGAGTTAGCTGAAAGTATCAACGAAGAGTTAGGTACTTCGATGTCTACTGATGAGGTTGCAAACGGGTTTGTGAAGGTCGCCAACGAGTCCATGGCAAGGCCAATCAGGGCAATTACTGAAGCTAAAGGACATGTAGTCTCCAATCATAGATTGGTAACATTTGGGGGAGCTGGTGGACAACATGCAGTCGCAGTAGCTGAGTCTTTAGGCATTGATGTTGTTCTGGCTCATAGATATTCCTCTATTCTTTCTGCCTACGGCATTTTTCTAGCTGATGTCGTGGAGGAGGCTCAGGAGCCTTGCTTTTTCTCATTAAATGATCCGGAAAACTTGAATAAAGTGGAGGATCGTCTCAGAGAATTGGTATCAACTTGTGAAAAGTCTTTGTTGCTTCAAGGATTTCCAGCCTCTCATATCATTTTTGAAAAATATTTAAATCTTAGATATGAAGGGACAGAGACAAGCTTGATGACATTGCAAGAGGATGAAAGTTGGAATTTCGAACAATGGTTTACAGAATCACATAAGAGAGAATTTGGCTTTTCGTTCAGTGATCGAAATATTATCGTTGATGATATCAGAATCAGAGCAATTGGAAAATCGAATGTGAGGGAAGAAGATTCGGTAGATGAACAATTAAAAAATTGTGAACTCCGCGAGGTTTCCGCTACGAAAGAGGCTAGCTTCTACAAGAAAATTTATTTCGATGGCAAGCGTGTCAACACTCCGGTCTTTAGAATTGATGATATGCCATATGGCAGTGTGGTAATTGGTCCCGCCATTTTAGCCGATGGAACCCAAACCAACGTGATTCCACCAAGTGCTGAAGCCATTGTCCTTCAGTCTCACATCTATATTAAAGTACTCAAAAAAGCGAAAAGCACTCCAACAAGTGAATCGAGCGGTTATATCGATCCAGTGTTACTCTCCATTTTCAGTCATAGATTTATGGATATTGCTGAGCAAATGGGCACACAGCTAACAAAAACCTCCGTTTCAACGAATGTCAAAGAGAGACTGGACTTCTCTTGTGCCTTGTTCGATCCTGAGGGTAACTTGGTTGCAAACGCACCTCATTTGCCTGTACATCTGGGGTCAATGTCTACATGTATTGCTGCGCAAGCTAATTTGTGGAAGGGTAAGTTAAAACCTGGAGATGTTCTTGTAACGAATCACCCAGAAATTGGTGGTACGCATTTGCCTGATATTACGATTATATCTCCAGCGTTTTCCGAAACAACTCGTGAGCTAATTTTCTACGTTGCTTCCAGGGCTCATCATGCTGATATTGGCGGAATTCTTCCAGGGTCGATTCCTCCAAACTCTACGCAGCTTTACGAAGAAGGCGCAGCAATTTACTCTGAACTTATCGTAAGAGAGGGCAGATTTCAGGAAGATCTTATTACCCGTTTGTTGTTAGTGGAGCCTGCAAAATATCCAGGATGTTCTGGATCACGAAGACTAAGTGACAATATTAGTGATCTCAAAGCACAAATAGCCGCAAACAATAAAGGTATACAACTGATAGGTAAGTTAATGGAGGAAAATGGTCTTGAAACCGTTGTCAAGTATATGAAAGCTATACAGGATAATGCGAGCGAAACCATCAAAAAAATGTTGAAACAGTTAACATTACATTTTGGCGCAACCAGTTTTAGTGGTGAAGACTATATGGACGACGGTACTTTGATTAAGCTTAAGGTTTCGCTTGATACCGAAAAAGAAGAATATGTGTTTGATTTCGAGGGAACTTCTCCTCAGGTTTATGGCAACCTAAATGCCCCAGAAGCAATCACGAACTCCGCAATTTTGTATGTTCTCAGATGTCTGGTTAATGAAGACATTCCGCTAAACCAGGGCTGTTTGAAGCCTATTACTATTAAGATACCAAAGGGGTCTATTTTAAGTCCTATTGACGGGATCGCTGTTGTAGGTGGCAACGTGCTGACTTCGCAAAGGGTCACTGATGTCGTATTGAAAACCTTCAACGTCATGGCGGACTCGCAAGGTGACTGCAACAATTTGACCTTTGGAACCGGTGGTAGCGATCCTGTGACCGGTAAGGTAACACCAGGATTTGGATACTATGAAACTATATGTGGTGGACATGGGGCCGGTGCAACTTCATGGAGAGGTAGTGGTTGGAATGGGACAAGTGCTGTTCATACCAACATGACTAATACTAGGATGACTGATACAGAAATTTTTGAAAGAAGATACCCAGTAATTGTAAGAGAATTCTCTATTAGAGAGAATTCAGGTGGTCGCGGTAAATATACAGGTGGTAATGGGGCGATCAGAGACATTGAATTCCGACAACCGGTGCAGGTATCTGTGTTATCAGAAAGAAGGGTAATTGCACCACATGGAACAGAAGGAGGCGAAGATGCTTGTAGAGGGTTGAATTTGTGGTATCAGGGCGGAAGCAAGAATGTTATCAATATTGGAGGCAAAAACTCCGTTCAAGTTAAAGCTGGTGATCGTATCGTTTTAATGACTCCAGGCGGTGGAGGTTGCGGAAAACCTGAGTAAATAAGATATTGTAGCATTAGTTTATTATTTAGCGTTCTAGCGCTCGAAATTTTCATATTCCACAGCTCCATTTGTTCAAAGACGTTGTAAAATTCTGAGCCTAATTCGGCCTTAAAGGGGACCTGTGAACTTAGTTTTTGCGATTCCAAGACAAGATCTGCAACTGATGAGCTACTAATTAGCATTTTTACCGCTGGTGCAGGTAACATTAGCGGATATTGCAAGCATGCTCAATGGCTTAATCGGATACTGTACTTTTTGGGATTGTGTAGTAGCGGGGCGATTTCAGATTTTGTCTTACTCAAACGTCGGAGAAAAAGCGAACCAAATATCCGATCTATGTTAGTCATCTGCTATTAAACACTAAAATTAATGATAGAGGGAGACAATATTCGAGGAAAGTTCAATTCACCCGCTAATAGTCAATGAACTAATTCAATGAGTGAGGCGAAAGCGAAAAAAGCCTGTAAGGTGTGCAAAAGTAGGAAGAAAAGATGCTCTGGCGGGTTACCATGTGAATACTGTTTCAAGATAGGAAAACCTAACGAATGTGTATATCACAAAAGGGTGTCTCGAAAGATGGTCACAATTACGGAAACTTATTTAACTGGTTTAAAGGCCAAAATCAGAAAGCTCGAGACTCAAGTTGACTCTGGCTGCACTTCTACGGCGTTTCTTCAAGATGCTAACCCGCTTGTCTCAAATAAGGATGAGGGCGGGCTACTCGACACTGCCACATCTGTTGACGAATCTAAGCTCTCAAACTACAAGTTTCTCTATCTGGGAGACTCTGCTTGCCGAAAATATTTATTAAAGATAAAGCAATCCCTCATAAAAACATCAAATCTGAGCGATGATCTGCATAATTCGAATTTCCGGACCATTTCTCTAGACATTACCCCTAATATTTCTCTGATTCGTTCTTTATCTGCAGACGTATGCCCAACGATTGCGGAAGCTAAGAAATGCATATCAACCGCTTACAAAGTAATTGGTGCAGACTACATGTTCATTGAAGCTAACTATGAGGTTGAAATTTTAGAAAACCTTATATATTGTAAAACCGTGAGCTCCTCAAACTTCATAGAATATTCCACAGAGATGGTGAGGTTTTTAACCTACCTATCCCTTGGATGCCTTTTTGAGAATGGCAATAGTGAGCCAGCAGAGTCTAAATTCCCTGGATTACCCTATTTCGAATGCGCCTTAAAGCTCCAAGGGGAACTTTTGAAAGTTTACGACTGTGTTGCTAATACGTCTCTGATTCAATCTTTTCTCTATGTTGCATACTACGCCTTGTCTTTGGACAAATCAGCATTTGCATTTATTCAAGTTGGAAATGCAATCAGAATGATGTACACACTGGGTTTTCATAAAAGGCCAACTAATGAAACCCAAAATAGGGTTTTCTGGCTGTGCTATATTTACGACAGAATCGTTGCTGTTAGATTCGGATACCCCCTAACCATTAACGAGTTAGATATAGATTTACCTTTGCTCTCCCCCATGCTTTCGAACAATAGCGATGCTTTTTTTGCTGCATCTATTGCAGAAGATAACTTCATTGCACAAGTGAAGCTTGCCAGAATAACTACTGACATCATAAGGAAAATATATACACGTAATCCAACTTCCTTTATTGAGAATTGTCATGTGGTTCTGACACAACTTAAGGAATGGTTAGACGGCTTGCCACAGTATTTGACATTGCACGTTAATAATTTAAAAACGTCTCAGTCACGCTCGACTGTTAATTTGCACATAAATTACAATTATTCTATCATGATTACAACTCGACCTGTGCTTTTCTATGTCTTCAATAAGGTCGTAACAGATGGAAAAGGCCTTCGCAACTTATTTTCCGTGAAATCGCACGATACAATTCAGATGCTTTTGCAATCTAGTGTGGAAGCTGCCAACCTTCAGAGTATAATCCTTACCAGGCTGTACTTTCAAGGGGAGTTGGCCAATGCTTCGTTTTTGGATTGCCACTATATTTTTAGCGCAACAATCATATTGATTTTTGCTGCATTTTGCCAGTCCCTTCCCAATTACACGATGACATTTGGTTGTGATATATCTACTCTTTTTGATAGAGTACAAGCCAACTTGGATATCCTACAAAGATTATCGCAGTTCAACATACCTGCTTCCAACTTTAATCGCCAACTCACTGAATTCATTGATCTTATCAGTTCAAAGGGAGTGCAAACGACATTTCAAGGTTTTTTTCAATCAGAACTAAATGATAAAGATGAAGAACCAAAGACTGTGCCCCCAATGGATTTTCAACCAGTTAGAAACATTGACCTCACACATATTTTGGATGGTATCAATCATACCAACCAGTCTACTGATTCAAGATTTTTCGATGATGAAGACTTTTTGAGATACTCTACCTCGATCTAAAATTATAATTCGTTAGTCGAAATGTGTCCTAAAAAAATTTTCTAGTGACATCTAAGGTTACTGAACTATAGCCTTGATGTGCTATTATCGATAGTGAAATTTTGAATTTTTTGTCGAGTAACAGCTGTTCAAAATGCAATTCGACGATCGAAAAAGATTTCGACGCAACGAGAAATTATGGACAAATATCATCTTTCCGAGGAGATTATATGCTATGCTAGTAGTATAAAATATATTCGTTTCTGGTATGGTTAATGAGCGATACAATAGCGGCCGCTTACTTGACACCCTCCCTGCCTTCGCACACCGTTAGAATATCGTGGATAAAATACTATATATTTATCTGTATATAGAAGAGGACTATTAACGCATTTCGCTTTAGCAGGGTCTATTAACACTTCAATCCGTTGTAGGCGATACCAGCTAGTAATTTGGATTATTGATTATCCGATGTGGCTGTCAAGTATTAAGAATTTCGGCTTTGACTGACTATAGCCAAGCTACAGAGTAGTGCATCAAAAGCTATCTTGTTATGGCAACCCAAATTTGGTGTTATATATGAAGAGATTATAAGAGGGAGATGCTTTTCGATCAGTACAGAAGATATAGAAAATTGAAAATACACAACGTGTTGTTATTCAAAGAAAGCTTCTCTGATACTAGCAATAGTGTCCCTGACCAGATTCGCACCTTGGGTCAGTCTCTCGTTCATCACCATGGCGGTATGTGGGACACCTTTGTAAATAACAATCTCACTCTCAATGCCATTATTTTTTAGCTTATCGTGATAGGCCTCAGCTTCGGACCTCAAAACATCGCATTCAGCAGCTGCTATAAATGCAGGAGGTACATTTTTGAAGCTCTCATCAGGATAAAATAAGGGGCTAGATGCAGGATCGCTCATAGTTTTCCCACCATCTGGTAAGTATATCTTTCTATACCAAAGCATTTTTGTTGCAGGTAACTGAGGTGTTTTCTCATTCTCTTGCCAGGATATTTGAGTTCTTCCCGTAGCAGTATTATCTGTTACAGGGACTACCATCATTTGAAATTTCAAAGGTGGTAAATCTTTTGACAGGGACGAAGAAGCGTATTTATGGGTCATAACAGCCGCAAGATTGCCGCCAGCTGACGATCCAGCAACACAAACCTTGCAATTGTCAATCTGAAGCTCTTTTGACTTTTCCATTACATACATGACAGCTTCAAATGAGTCCTCGACACACGCTGGAAAGGGGAATTCTGGTGCGAGTCTGTAATCAATCGTGATCACAATACACTTGGCTAATTCAGCCAAATGAGTGCAATAGGAGTTTTCGGTGCCAATATTTCCCAAAACAAATCCGCCTCCATGAAACCAGATTGTGCACGGCCACCCGGCAGCTGGAATCTCGCCCTCTGGTACAAAAACTCTGGCAGGGATACTTAATTCTGGCGAAGTATACTTTCTAGGGATCTCGAAATCAAAAATTTTTGCCATTTTCATGGGAGCTGCTTGTCCAGGGATTACATTCCCGCCAGCCTTCGTTTCAGCCACAGGGTATTTGTGCGTCTCCAGTATATCTGGCCTTTGACAAAGAACTTCTCCGAAAAAGGTCACATATTCAGGGTCAAGCCTATCTTTCATTGAGGAGTCAAGTTGCAGAGGCAATTTGGCCAGCGGCTCGGGCCAGCTGTAATCTTCGTTTAGAACAGTATCATATATGGACATTTAAAGTGAGCTATTATTTTATTGTGAGCCTTCGGCTAGGAAGTTCGCAACAGTGGATACATTTGTTCTTTAACAATGAGAAAGAGGTTTGTAATAGTACAGAACTGGCTTTGAATTGAAGCTTTTATCCCACAATAAATGCTGCTAACCGACTAACATGTAATACCTACATTTTGGAACAACCGCTTAAACAAGCTCTTATCTCTTATCAGCTTTAACTTTTCTTTTTCTTGGTGGGGGCAGCGTACTGTCGTCGAGTTGTCGCGTTGACTCATATCAAGATAATTAATATAAATACTAGAACGTTTGTATTAGCAAGTGAAACACTACGCCGATCTAGGGGGAGTATCTCTCTCAAAACGCGTAATGTTGTATCCGTACCAACTTACCTCCTTTGCGAATAAGGAAGACTTGCTGAAAGAATACAATGGCAAGAAGAAATCAGAGCTTCCTACCCCAGCATTTCTTGTTGATAGGGGAATTTTCAAGCAGAACAGTGAAAGGATGCTTGCCAATGCCAAACATTTGAAAGCAGAGTTTCGTGCTCATGTTAAAACACATAAAACCATTGAAGGTACGCGTCTTCAGTTGGGTTCAGGAGATTTGAAGACGAAGCGAATTGTAGTTTCCACTGTTGCTGAGGCTTGGCAATTGATGCCGCTAATCGACCAAGGACTACTAGATGATATTTTATTCAGTTTGCCTGTGGTTAAAAGCAGATTACCGGAATTAGCTGAGCTAAGCAAACATGTTCCACATTTGCGTTTAATGCTTGATAATAGGGAGCAATTGGATATCTTAGTCGATTTCAGTAAGCAAAACGACATTCAAAAAAAGTGGTCCATTTTCATCAAAATCAATATGGGAACCAACCGGGCAGGTTTCGAAGATAACTCCATACTCGATCAAACTTTATATGATATATTGAAGACCCCTATCAAGGAATATATCTCGTTGTATGGTTTCTATTGTCATGCAGGTCACTCCTATTCCTCTTCGACAGTGGCAACTGCTAAATCGTTTCTGCTTGACGAAATTTCCAGTGGCAACTCTGTCTGTAAGAAAGCTGTTGACATTGACCCTTCTTTGAAACTAACTATCTCGGTTGGAGCCACTCCAACCGCACATGCATCGGAAGCCTTAGAAAGCACATCTGTCGGGAAACTGTTCGGTCAGCTGGAGCTACATGCTGGCAATTATCCTTTCTGTGACCTTCAACAAATGAGCACTCATTGTGTGGATATAAACCGAGTTTCTTGTAGAGTCTTGGCAGAGGTTCTTTCGTCCTATCCTGGGAGGGGATCGCAGGCCCCAGGTGAGCAACTTATCAATGCGGGAGTTTTAGCGCTAGCAAGGGAGTCTGGACCTTTGCCCGGTTACGGAAGAGTTTACTCGCCAAAAAACCACTCTAATTGGATAGTCGGTAGGTTAAGTCAGGAGCACGGTATTCTTACCCCACTGGAAGAGAATACGGAGACTGAAATGATACCATTAGGTTCCAAGCTAGAAATTGTCCCACAGCACAGCTGTATTACTGCAGCCTCGTACCCATGGTACTTTATTGTTGACGGGGCAGATGTTGTCGTAGACGTCTGGGTACCAACAAGGGGATGGTAATATTTTTTCTGTCTGCTCAAGTCTCTCAATTAACCCAAAAATTACATAGCTTGATAGAGGAAACTAAATAATTTTGTTTCAAGATATTGTAACTTCTAATTAACGTCGTACATGTCAACACAGAAAATTTTCTCGCTTCCAAGACTTCTTTGGATACAGTTATTTAATAACTTCGCATACTCCAGACCAACGTGCCATCGGCATCTCAAATACCCATTCCTTAATAATGCAAGAACTCCAACAAGGTAGTTGATATGTTTCATTTTTGGAAATACTTGATAATATTGTTTAATTGTTTTTGAGTAATCCTCTGGATCCATTTGGTTGAGTTCTGCAAAAGACCGTCCTGTTAATTCGAAAAACCCGCTTCTTATCCGTCTTAGGTATGTCTGAGCATCTTCCATTGCCGGGGAGGATTCTTCGCCTAGTTGAAACTTGGATCCGGGAGATTTCAGTGACGACTCCGGACCAAACGAGTAGAAAGCATAGGTCCAAAGAGAAAGTATTGCTGAAATTACAATGTTTGGTCTATATAAAAATGGATCCTTATCGGGTTCGTAAAGATAATTCACCGAGTCCATGGAATCTTCTGGGGACAAAAGAATCTCACAAAGAAGTATGAGTGATTCAATAACGCACATAGGCCCGAACGAAGATTTGGCCCACTTCCCTATTCTTTTGACTACAACATCATAATCTTCAGCCAATATGGGGACATTCATTCTCCTCGGCGCGCCAGCATAAACGATGTAGTCGTAATGTGTTATCCTCATATATATTTGTGCTGCATGGTAAACGGGAAAACTACACCTCGTATCATCTGGCCTCAAATATGGAGGCAAGAATGGATCAACAGGAGAAGTGGATTCATAACGATAGATGCTTGCAGACGTCAAGCAACAATTTCCAGATGGTAGCTGAGTTTTCCAGAATTTTATCGCGGACGAAATAGTATCTCGCCAGCTTTCCTGAATAGATTCCCATCCAAAGTTGGACCATTGAGAGATATTTTGTTCTATTTGGAGAAGTAAATTTATCAAGCCTGCCAATAAAATCTGTCTGCTGAAGGGTCCAACATTAACGCATTCTTTTTGAAGCAACTTTTTAAGCGCATCAGAGAAAAGCGGCGTCTGTGCGACTGACAACGGGGCTTTATTCCTGTCAACATTGTTGTATTCCCAAAGGTCATCGGGACACGGAAGGGACAGTTTAACTTGATTGGCGAACAGGTTAACTGGATGTCCAAAGACGATTGCGTGAATACTGTCGATGTAAAATGACATTAAAGCCACTCGCTTCATTGATTCGCTTTCAATCCAAGTGTTCCATAAGCTATTGGATTGACTCACATCAGATTCAATAGCCTTTAGAGGATCACCCCCTAAGATCGGACTTCTTCTAAGCAGCTGGACCTTGGCACCATTATAGATACATGCTCGCTCGTGTAGACTTCTGGAAGTGCTTGTTATTTCGTAAGTCTCCAAAATTATCAAGCTCTGGATAACCCATGCTTTGCAAGGCGGTTTCGCCTGGTCGCTTGCGAAAAGCAGCCACCTTAATGGTTCGGCAATCAAGTCGGCTAGCCCGTCGGGATCTACAAGCATAAGATGTTCAGGTAATGCGGTTTTCTTGGAGTAAGCTGCCCCCATCATTATCATACTAAGAAGTAATAAGGGCTGCGTGTCAAATGTCGAGAAGGAAGGTCTGTGCAAAATTGGGTATTGGCAATGGTACAGAAGCCAATATGTTTCTAGGAACCATTTGATTTTTGGAACAACAAAATCTGGGTGTTCTTGAAGTTGGGGAATATATTTTATCATCTTGGATAGTATATCTCTATCAAGGTCTGTTTGGCTATCCGCGTGGGGGAACTCTGGAGACAAGGCAAAAATCTCCTTTAGCATGGCCAGTGTGGATGGACCAAGAGGATCATCGTGGTAGGAGTGAAAAGCGCCATTCTCTGGCTGATTGGATGACCGCCCATTCCATGAGGAAACATTGATGGAGTCGCTCAATAACCACTGTATCGAAGGGGGAGGAAATAGTGGTTCTGGATTGGAAATTTTTGTTTCTGGCGAATCAACAATACCATCATGATAAAGGTCTGATTTACTGTCCATAATGTCATGTTCACCCTCATCTTCGAGTTCAGTGTTCCGTGAAATATCATGTTTAGCCATGCTTCGTACGTTCTGTATCTCGGCTGAGGTATTGTATTCAATTGGGACGTTTTCTGTCCCATACCTTGTCTCCGTACTCTCATCGGTTCTTTCTCCCCGGTATCTAGTCGCTCCCCTAAACCCTTCGAGGTTATTGGCCGTATGAGCCGAAGGTAATGACTTCTTGTCTGTCGCTATATTATCTGAGTGGCTTTGTGTATCTGTGACGTTGCCGCCATTGTGATTAACAAAATGTTCACTTGCATTATGTTTCTCACCAAACAATCTCATTTGGATGCTGGTCTCTTTATCTTCGTTCTTAGCATGTCGACATTCGTGTTTGTTCTTGACGTCTAGCCTGGCAAACATTCGCCCACACCCTGGCCATTCACATTTAAACTTGTTTGACAAGTGATTAGCCTTATGCCGAGCTAGATGATCAGATCTGGAAAAAACCTTGTAACAGTCAGGCGAAGGACATGGAAAAGGACCCGAACCTCTTTTTCTCTTTTTCTCAGTCATACCTCTGCCCTATTGGAAAAATGCTGCTTGCTGTCGATTTATCTGCGATGTGGCTGCTGCTAGCCTAATCCGCATATTTCTGATAGCTGCAGCACTGTCGTAAGTTGAAAACGACGTGTGTGCGATAGCAAGAGGGGGGAGGAGGATGTGTACTATCTATATTACATATGCAATTGAAATTGTTTGATGATAAAGTCTTTACTGCATTACGTGTATGACGATATGAAAACCTTATTTTGGTGGAGGTACAAATTCTTGAGGTGCGATCTGGCAGTATTGATAGAGATAAGTGATAAGCGACGATAATCTTCTCAAAGCATATTTTTCAAAAGTAGTGGGGGGACTGATCAAAAAGTTCGCGATATACAGATATTGGTGATCTCAACTCATCTCAAGACATGCTAAGTAGAACTATGATTACCTCTTAACAATCATTGTTCTTAACAGAATAGATATATAAATAGGTGGCCCTGCTGACGCCAAGAATTGATAATCTGTTTGCTTTTACAGTATTCATTTCAAGAACAGCACCAACTTCAGCTTTTGAAAGGTAATTAGAGAAAGTAGCAATGTTGGACAAACCCTCAGACTGCGTTGAAGTGGCATCTTTGGACAAGAATGGAAGCACTTCTGAGAAAGGAAGCATATGTGACAGAGACCTATTTGCAGCGGCAGAAAGTCTCCCATTCGACAAGTCTCTCGAAAGGCGTATCTGCTGGAAGTTTGACATTAGAATTCTCCCCTTGATTGCAGTCATGTATTTGTTCAATGCATTGGATAAAGGAAACATATCTAATGCTAAGACGGCTGGTATAGACAAAGATTTAGGTATCAAAGGGCAGCAATGGAATAACATGTTATCCATTTTTTACATACCCTTCGTCCTCTTCGCTGTGCCGCTGTCTCTGTTGATAAAGAGATATAACGCTGCCAATATTATTCCAATGCTCATGTTTACGTTTGGATCTATCTCCCTTTTATCCGCAACAGCGTTCGACTACGGATCATTGATGGCAGCAAGATGGTTTCTGGGTATCTGTGAGTCAGCTTTCTTCCCAGGTATCATCTACTATTTAAGTACTTTTTATCGCCGCCATGAGCTTGCCAGAAGATTGTCTCTTTTCTACGCAGCCGCGAACATTGCCAATGCCTTCTCAGGTTTACTATCATTTGGTGTTTTCCAAATAGAGCACAGCAAATTAAAAGGCTGGCAAATTTTGTTTCTAATCGAGGGAGCTGCTACGGTAGTTGTATCTGTCTTTGCCTTTCTTTATTTACCAAGAAGCCCAGGACGTTCAAGCTTCCTCAGTGAACATGAAAGAGAATGTGCTGCATGGAGAATTGAAATTGACTCGTCAGCCAAATCTACTGAAAAAATATCCTTTAAAGATGCCATGAAAGTTTTCAAGCACCCTGTTGCAATTGCGTGGATGTTTCAAGAAATCATGATCGGTGTCCCTTTGAATTCCATTAATAATTGGTTTCCTCAAATCATTGAATCTTTGGGAAAAGGAACTGTTCAAACCAACTTATACACTGTTGCTCCGAATGTCTGGGGTGCAGTCGCTCTCATTATCCTTTCTTTCAGCTCGGATTTTACTCGTGTGAGATCTGCGTTCATCATTGTTGGAGTTGCGTTCACTTTGATAGGTTTTGTCGTTTTTGGTTGTATTGATACCAAAACTCATCTAGGTGCAGCCTACTTTAGTTGCTTTTTGATGACAACGGGCTCTTCTGTGTCATCGGTTCTTACATCAACGTGGTACAATAATAATACACCAAATGAAAATCGTCGTGTTGTAATTTCTGCAATAGGAGTTCCTTTAGCCAATGCAGCTGGTCTCATTTCTACTAACATTTTCAGAGCTAAGGACGCACCAAAATATGTACCTGCATTAGGTATAACTGCTGGGTTCGGTGGTGCAGCTATTCTGTTAATTATTGGTATTGTCAGCTATATGTTTTTCGATAATCGCCGCAGAAATAGACTTCAAGGTGTTAATCTAACCTACAAGGATATCCCAACATCTGAGCTTGCTGAAGGGCCAGATAATCCAAATTATAGGTGGATGTATTAATTGCTTCTTTCTTTTAGATATATCTCCTTTATATTTAGTTATGTAACATATAGTGAGATTATTGCACATTCCAATAAGATTTTTCTGCTTTTAAATATATTTTAGCACTCATTAAAGATGCTCTTTTATATAAATGCGAACAATATTAATGTCGTGATATTTAAGGACTTACCGCTGTACAAACTTATAGATATTTAAGAAAGTCTGCGACTATAGCTATTTATCGATAGTAGCAACTACTTCCAATTCGTATTTGATCGCTGGATCCATAAATGCGACTACGACGCAACTACGTGCAGGTTTTTGGGGGAAATATTCACCATAAATTTTGTTTACAACCTGTGAATATTCAGCGTGAGAAATAAACATTGTAACTTTAAAGACTTTGTCTAGAGAGGACCCAGCTGCATTAAGAACTTTTTGTAAATTCTCAATGGCCAAATGAGTTTGATCTTGGACTTTATCGGGTGTTTCTCCGGTGGCATAATTGGATCCAATAATTCCTGATGTGAACACATGCCCATTACTTATATAAGCAGGTGATAGGACGGGATGTTCTTTCCCTTCGATGGCCTGCCAAGTGACTTTTTTGGCTGTCATAATTGTTGTTCCTAGCTATAGAGATCCTTTGGTTGTGAAGTAATGTCAAGTAAGGACATGCTCTAAATCCAACGCATATGACTGCTTATTTTTAAATATGTACTTAATGTTGTCCAGTGGTCATACACAATTGTTCACGCTTATCTAGTTTTGGTGGGGGGAGTAAAATATTTAAAACTCGACTGCGGAGAACATTTTTTTACGACAATACAATGGTGGTGGTGGGGGTTAAAACGATAGCTCTGATATGAATACCCCGGGTTCATATCAGTGCAGCAAATGAGGCCCGAGGCTAGACAAGACCCTTCGCATGATAGCGCAATATCCTACCTCGTTCGCAGATAGTCAGTGTTCACAGATAGCGGCCAAAGTGTGAATCACGGATAAATTTTTAACGGCGGTAGTCCGTACGCAAAACATTCTCAGCTTAGAATGCAAGCAGGACAACTGCCACAACTATTAGTGCTACACCCCCATAGGCTGCACAAACATAATTCATGTTGCCGGATGAAACGGGAAGCTCATAAGGAAATGACAAAAAAATCAGGCAAAAAATGGTCCAGAAAATGGTTAGAACGTTTGGAATATAACTTAATATGCCGCAATATACTCTCTTGGGATATTTCAAATCGACTTGATTCGATACTTTCTGATAAAATCTCTCTTTTCCCTTCACTAACAGAATAGTGGTAGGTATGGCATAGGAAAGCAGTAAGAGGCAGATGCAGGCAGTAATTATCGCATTAAATGCAGTTGTAGATCCAATTAGAACACATCCGATGATACCAACAATCAGATGAGATACCAAAATGGACCAAATAGGTACTTTTAACCGAGGATGGATAACAGCAAATGAATCAAACAGTCGTTGAACCATAGATTTCCCCTCTCCCTTGGAAAATCTGCCACTAATAACACTGTAGTCTCGCCCAATACTCCAGATAATTCTCGATTGCCATGTGCCACTAGCAATTCCACAGAATGTACCTGTGAGGATGCAACAGCTCTGCAGAAATACCGCTAGAGCTTTGTTCCGAGTCGCCTGGTAGTATATTTCAATTATAGGAAGAATTGAGCTTACCACGCTATTTGAATCAGTGATGCAATAGAACATTGCGATCGCATAAGTGAAACTTGTAATGAATCCAATAATGATCGTTCCGGTTATAGCTTTTGGTACTAGAGAGACTGCCGCGACATAACCCACTTCATCGACCATATGTGTTGCTGAATCTATTCCAGCAAAGGCCCATAAAGGATTGATTAGTCCAACTATGAAAGAAAGGCCCTTTGAGCCCCAGCCAGTTGTATTTTTGAAATCTTTGAAAATGAATGAAGCAGACGGCCAAGGATCTTTGCGAAACGAACGACAAGCTAATGTTACTATAAATGTGATGCAGTAAGTTGTCAAAGAGGAATATAGGCCTGCTTGAGAAAGAAATGGCAGCAGTTTACCCCAGCAATTTAGTACGCCGATTATCATGTTTAAGACTTCATAAATGACGAATACGTGCCAATTCTTGGGTATATAATTAGGGTGGTACAAGGAGTACGCTCCCAAGATACTGTATCCAAGAGATGAGCAGATACTGGATGTCGTAAAAATTGCTCCAAAATAATTAATAAGCCCAACAGCTAATGATACCCTTGCCTGAATGATAGATGAAGTACTCTCGATAGCAGTTTTGTTATATTTTCTCAGTATTTGTTCTTCGTCTTCATATAGCGAAGGCTCCTTCGTTAGCTCGCCTTGAATGTTATCATCTAAAAGCTTGAATACCCAAAAACTACTACCGCTACTGTTAGGCAATATGGATGCAAATTCAGATAATGAGTATCCACACATTAATGCGAAGAAAACAGCTATTATCAGCCCGTATATGATCAAAACTGGACCGCCACTAGACAAACCAACAACTAGAGATGAAGAAACGCCCAGCCATGAATTTGTTAGGGAGAAAGCAATACCAAAGAGTGACAACCAACTATAATTTTTCAGTAATGAAGGTCTATTCTGAATTATGCTTGGCAAGGAAGCAGAGACACTTTCGGTTGAATATCGAACCTTTTCGACTGTCATATTTTATTTATTATCACTTGATCTGCTAACAAAGGAAGTGGACTACAAGAAATAAGATTATTACTCAAGCTTTTATATCCCAAATAAAAACATGGTTTTTGATAAGACATATGCTTTAAGCCTTGGTGAGAAAAAAAATTTTTATATAATATTCAGCATTTGTACTTTATTAATTTTCGTTCAGATGGAGACTGTTGCTGAGTCAACCTGCGATGACTACACATGACTATCTACTCCGAAGAAACCTCGTAAGGAGAATCTCCAAGCGAAAGAGAGGCCAGGCTAGGGATTCCCTCCAAAGCGCGGTCAATGTCCTCTATCGTTTCACAATGATCAACCTGTGCCAAAATCTTTATACCGAATTTTTTCAGAATTTCCAAGTTTCCGCTATTTTTCTTACCGCTAAGAATACATCCCAACAAAAAATTTTGCAACCCTGCTGCTTTTAGATACTCTACAGTCAGTATGGTATGATTAAGCGTTCCTAAACCGCTTCTAGCGACAATAACAACTCTGAACATTCGCGTGCTGCGTTTAATAAGACTTTTCATGAGATCGACGGTAGTCTCGAGTTCCTTAGTGATTGGTACACATACTCCCCCTGCACCTTCTATAATTAAAGGTCTATCTAGGGGATAAATCTGAGGAATTTTAATACTTGATAGTTGAATATCAATCTGAGGTTCAAATTTCATTGTCTCCAGTGGAGAAAGTGGTTTTTTCATTTCATATCTGGGACTGGCAAACTCGCTATGATATCCGAGAGATGCGCACATCCTCTTCACAGTGACGGTGTCTCCTGAGTCATCATCGATACCTGTTTGAATGGGCTTCCAATACTGGGCTTTCCACTTTACGGTCAACAAAGATGACACGAATGTCTTGCCGACATCTGTGTCAGTACCTGTAACAAAGAATACTGGAGCCACCATTTTTCTCAGCCTGCATTTGTGGTTGTAAGTTGTAGGTCTACCTTTCCTCTGAAGGTGCAATGATTCTCCTCTTTATATGACTTTTTTTTCAGATTTACTTGATAGAACTGACAGGGCCTCTTCTAAATATCTCAAAGAGTCATCGATGGAAGACTCAGTTTGGTATAGTCATCTGCCTCACTTGGTGGCAAAAAAGTAACAGTATATAAGGAAGGGCTGAAAACTAACAAATAACGGACAAGTGGTATCTCAAGTTCAGAAAGGCAGCCATGACAGAACTAAATTTCTCAACACAAACTAAAGAACTTTTAGCATTCGACCGGGGGCATATATGGCATCCGTATACCTCGATGAGAGATCCAATACCTGTGTATCCGATATATTCAGCAAAGGGATGTCTGATTACTCTTGAGACAGATTCAGAGGAAAAGTACGATCTCATCGAGGCGATGTCATCTTGGTGGTGTATGATACATGGTTACAATAATAAAAGACTCAACGATGCCATGATAGAGCAGATCAGCAAGGTTTCTCACGTCATGTTTGGCGGATTGACTCATAAGCCAGCTATCAACCTAGCACAAAAAATTTTAAAAGTTTTAGACCAGCCTCAACTTCAAAAGATTTTTTTTGCAGATACTGGGTCAGTGGCTGTAGAAGTTGCGATGAAGATGGCGCTTCAATATGAGTTCACTATTTCAAATGGAAGTACTCAAAAGAACAAATTTTTGGCAATAGAGAATGGTTATCACGGTGATACATTCGGTGCCATGAGTGTTTGCGATCCTGTTAGTTCGATGCACTCGATTTATAAAGGCTACCTGGCGGAAAACATTTTTGTAAAGGCACCGCGTATGCTAACAACCCTTCCAACGTCTTCCGTATGTTTAAACCATCCAGAAATATTCGCCGAATCTATGAAATGGCACCCAGAAGATTTTTTGGACTTTGAAAATGCAATTGAGGAGAAGCATAATCAAATATGTGCTGTTATATTAGAGCCATTGCTCCAAGGAGCTGGTGGTATGCGATTCTATCACCCTCAATATCTAATTGAAGTTCGAAAAATCTGTACGAAGTATAAGATTCCATTGATCATGGATGAGATTGCTACTGGATTTGGCCGGACAGGTGCATTTTTTGCATTTAAGCATTGTAAAGAATACCAGCAGATTCATGGAATTCCTATTGAGGAGCAAGTCGATGTTTTCCCCGATATTATTTGCTTGGGTAAATCCCTCACAGGAGGTTATATGACTCTCAGTGCAGTAGTATGTACCTCGCAGATTTCTAATGGTATATCATCGCCCCAGAGTGTCACAGGGGGCTGTTTCATGCATGGACCCACGTTTATGGCAAACCCACTAGCTTGCAGTGTAGCGAATGAATCCTTAGACATTTTGATGGAAGGGCTCTGGAAAGACCAGGTTCATAGTATAGAACAGCAACTATTCGCAGAGATTTATGTTCCTATTATGTCTGATAAAGCTCTTGTTGACAATATTGTTAAGACTGTGAGAGTTTGCGGTGCTGTAGGCATTGTAGAGTTGAAGGAGCGTATCGATATGGCATGGTTTCAACAGCAGTTCATGTTGCGAAAGGTCTATATTAGACCCTTCAATCATTTATGTTACATAATGCCGCCCTACATCATATCAAAGAGCGAGCTCAGTAAGGTAACAAGTGCAATCAGAGAGGTACTCCAGGAGCTGAGAGTAAAAAAAATGGACATAGGGGAAGCAACCCCGTAACTTTTGGTTCCTGATTTATGCTATTCATTGCCGGCTATTACCAATACATATCAGAAGATAGTTGTTTAGTTTTGTATGAGAAACACTGATGGCTGGTACGTCACGCAGAACCTGATGAAGTCTCCAAAACTGCATGATGTTTACATTCTAAGATTTTCTGAATTGACCCAGGTTGGCTGCAGATAAGAAACGTATTTATATATTGCTCGCAAAGCTGTAAAAATAATTCGAAATTGGGTTATAATAAAATATATAAAACGAACATAATCAATTCACGGTAGTTGTCAAACTACAATAGTGCTAAAGGTAGTGCAGCAAGAATGTACCATGTTGAGTGAGCGAAGGAACTGGCAGCGCTACCTTCGTAGGAGCTGATTATCACAGACGAAGCTGAAGGATTGTACGATGTACCAGAACCTGCAGAAGTATGCAAGCTAGATGGGGCAGAGGTTGACTCGGCATAAACTTCAGAAGAACTAGTAGCAGAAGTTACAGCAGAAGTGGTGCGGCTTGAGGCATCCACAGTTTGTTTGCTGCTCTCTTGTACTGTAGTGTTTGGTGTGCTTATGCCTGCGGTTGCGGATCCTGGATAGACGGATCCACTCTCCGTAGTTCCAGCAGAAGTAGCATGTGGTGTTACAACTTCTTGAGATGAAGATGCAACATTTTCGCTAGATGCACCATTAGATGAGGTTAGTTTAGAGCTAGGTGCAACTGTGGTGGTAGTGTTGGGTACCGAAGAAAGCGATTGAGTAACCTCGGCAGCAAATTCCGAAGCCGAATGAGTAGCTAGATATTCGCTTTCTGGACAAGTTGTGGTGAATTCTGTAACGACGCCGCTGACAGTAGTAGTCATGGTGGAAACAGCGCCTGCTCCTGTAGACTCGTAAGTGGCACTAGCTGTTTGTGGTGCTACAGAGTATTGGGATGAAGATCCAGAATTCTCACTTGACGCACTATTAGATGGGGCTACTGTAGATGTAGGAGCAACTGTGGCTGTGTGGGGCACCGAAGATGATGATTGAATAATCTCACTGCTCGTTTCTGGGGCAGAATGAGTTGCTGAATATTCGCTTTCTGGACAAGTTGTTGTGAATTCTGTAACGACGCCGCTGATGGTAGTAGTCATCGTAGAAACAGCACCCACTCCAGAAGATGAATGTCCACTTTCTGTGGCAATAGTATAGGAGCCAGTCGATACGTCATAGTTCTCACATTCAGTGCATGTCGTAATAATAACAGTGCTATCGCTCTCGGTTATCGTAACTACGGTAGAGGAAGGCTGTTCGCTTGAAAGACTAGCGGTTGATTGAAGAGTACTTGATACTGAAGCGGTGCTTACAGCAACACTTGAAGAGCTGGAGACTGGGCCGACACTTGAACCTGAAGTGGAGCTTGCAGCAACACTTGAAGAGCTGGAGACTGGAACAGAGCTTGAACCTGAAGCGGTGCTTACAGCAACACTTGAAGAGCTGGAGACTGGGCCGACACTTGAACCTGAAGTGGAGCTTGCAGCAACACTTGAACCTGAAGTGGAGCTTGCAGCAACACTTGAAGAGCTGGAGACTGGAACAGAGCTTGAACCTGAAGCGGTGCTTACAGCAACACTTGAAGAGCTGGAGACTGGGCCGACACTTGAACCTGAAGTGGAGCTTGCAGCAACACTTGAAGAGCTGGAGACTGGGCCGACACTTGAACCTGAAGCGGTGCTTACAGCAACACTTGAAGAGCTCGAAACTGGAACAGAGCTTGAGCTTACAAAACTCGAAGGGCCAGTAGTGGTTTGAAGAGTAACTGAACCCGAAGTGGTACTTGGGAAAATACTTGAAGAGCCAGAAAGCGAAGAAACTCTACTTGAACTACTTTCTAAGTTGGATGTGGTGGCTGTGCTATTATGATAGTAGAAGCTAGAGTAGCTCGTAGTCCCAACTGGTGCTAGCGTAGTGACTGATAAACTGCTAGAAGCTACGGAAGCTGAACGAGATGCACTTGAAGTGAAGCTGGATGAAGCAGAGCTTGAGGAGACGGATCTAGCTTCAGTTGAACTAGATGCAATCAAAGTGGAGCTCGATGCGACCGAACTAGATGCAACAGAGCTTGAAGATCTTGCTGGAGTAGAGCTAGATGCAATCAAAGTGGAGTTAGATGGAATCGAACTAGATGCAACGATAGTGGAGCTGCTTACGGCAGAGCTCGAGACAGATCTAGCCTCAGTAGAGCTGGATGCAGCAGAGCTTGAAACGGATCTTGCTGGACTGGAACTAGTAATAGCAGAGCTTGAAGAAACGGATCTAACTGGAGTGGAGCTAGATGCAATCAAAGTGGAATTGTATTGGGTCGAACTAGTTACAGCAGAGTTTGAGGAAACGGATCTAGCTTCAGTGGAGCTGGATGCAGCAGAGATTGAAGAAGCGGATCTTACTGGGGTGGAACTAATTACAGCAGAGCTTGAAGAAGCGGATCTTACTGGCGTGGAACTAATTACAGCAGAGCTTGAAGAAGCGGATCTTACTGGGGTGGAACTAATTACAGCAGAGCTTGAAGAAGCGGATCTTGCTGGAGTGGAGCTGGTTGCAGCAGAGCTTGAAGAAGCGGATCTTGCTGGAGTGGAGCTGGTTGCAGCAGAGCTTGAAGAAGCGGATCTTGCTGGAGTGGAGCTGGTTATAACGGAGCTTGAAGAAACGGATCTTGCAAAACTGGAGCCAGACACTGATGAGCCTGTAGAAATTGATCTGACAGGAGTCGACGTTGACTTCTCATCACATGGAGTTGTAGTTGGCTTCTCATCGCATGGGGTGGTAGTTGGCTTCTCATCACATGGAGTTGTAGTTGACTTCTCGTCACATGGAGTTGTAGTTGGCTTCTCATCGCATGGAGTAGTAGTTGACTGCTCATCGCATGGGGTGGTAGTTGGCTTCTCATCACATGGGGTGGTGGTTGACTTCTCATCGCATGGAGTAGTAGTTGGCTGTTCATCACATGGGGTGGTGGTTGACTTCTCATCGCATGGAGTAGTAGTTGGCTGTTCATCACATGGGGTGGTGGTTGACTTCTCATCGCATGGAGTAGTAGTTGGCTGTTCATCACATGGAGTTGTAGTTGGCTTCTCATCACATGGAGTAGTAGTTGACTGCTCATCGCATGGGGTGGTGGTTGACTTCTCATCGCATGGAGTAGTAGTTGGCTGTTCATCACATGGAGTTGTAGTTGGCTGTTCATCACATGGGGTGGTAGTTGACTCCTCATCGCATGGAGTAGTAGTTGGCTGTTCATCACATGGGGTGGTAGTTGGCTGTTCATCACATGGGGTGGTAGTTGACTCCTCATCGCATGGAGTAGTAGTTGGCTGTTCATCACATGGGGTGGTAGTTGGCTGTTCATCACATGGGGTGGTAGTTGACTCCTCATCGCATGGAGTAGTAGTTGGCTGTTCATCACATGGGGTGGTAGTTGGCTGTTCATCACATGGGGTGGTAGTTGGCTGTTCATCACAGGAAGTACATGATGTGGTGGTAGAAGTTTGTTGCTGAGAGGTGGTAGTTTGATGGCTCTCTTCACAAACATCACAGGTTATCGGAGTCCATAGATCATCTTCCCAGCATCTTTTGGATAGATCACGTGAGTCTAGACTTACTGTTTGTCCATTTCTGTTAGCATTAAATACATAGCCTGACCAGTCACTATGTTCAGCTCCTTGTGCATCAGTAAAATTGAATTTGAATGACGAGCTCTCCTCCTTTTTAATAAATAGAAGACTTAATGGATAACAAATATCAGCAGCCATATTAAATTGCACGGAGTTCTGTACGGAACTATAAGCCCATTTACTTAGAGGTATCAAATCGTTCTCATCTTGAGCGGATAAATTAATTGTGGAGATATTGCGAGCATTGCTTGTATCAACATTCAAGTAAGCCAAGTCATCCCCAGAACTGAAGTCAAAGGAGTAAGCCCCATCTTCTGGTGCACAGAAATAACCCGTCAATAAAACACTGAAGTTTGGGATAGCAATGCCCAGGTCGAAATTGTAATTCGATGGCATGAAATGATCGCATGTTGCACAGCTTGAAAATTCAAAATCCAAATTGGTAACATTAGTTGATCTACCAAAAAGGTTTTCCTTCAAAGTCTGGTACCCGTTGTCACAGGAGCATCCTTCCGTCGTACAGTCAGAACCACAGTAAGCAGCTACATTAGTTTGATTGTTGTTCAATTTGTAAAAACTGACATCGAAACCTTCTCTCGGGTTCAAAGTAGTAATCTCTGTTTCTTCAAAGACATTTCCTACTGGAGAACCATTAGAACCGGCTATAGAGAGAAGCAAACAGGTGATGGCACTTTTAAGACCAGGTTTAGTCATTTTGTGTCACGGCTTGAAAAAGGGTATTATCTGAAGCGAGTGAGATGCCGTGATTGATTTCTTTTGTCAAAAAGATCTTCTAAGCATCATCTCATCTCGAAGTTTTCATTGTGATATTTATATGCACCCAAGGCAACTTCACGAAACTTGTAGTCGCCAATTTAGGACATGAAGTCCTATGAATGGCTAGATGAAACACGAAATTCTCTTCAAGTTGTTCAAAAGATACCCTTCTATTCATGTTCTACCCTTCTATTATCCCAAGAACTATTCCCGCATCAGCGTAGTCATGTCTTCCTTACTTGAACATGTTTCATACCCTGGAAGTAACCCGCTTGACCTCCGTAAAAAGCCATTGTTAACAGCTCCACATCTGAGAATGTGCCCATACAAAGAAAAGGGCTTTCCTGTTACTGTTGACTTCGTCCTCTATGTGCTCAATGTAGTCATAAGAAGATGTGAATACAATAGGAATGCTGCCAACAGTTAATCTCGTTCCCATTACGTTAAACGGTTTCCTCTTTGGATACCACTTGCTCGAGAAGATAATGCATAAGGGACATTCTTCTTTTAAAGTTGATCAACGTTCCGTCGATTGTGGAAGCACACTAAAATACCGTAGAGCGGCCGAAATGTGCTTTTCGCTAAGTCGTTCTGGGACGTTTCTTTTTTCAAAAGAATGTTCGAAGGAGAAAAGGAACAAGCCAAATGTTGCGTAACCAATACGATTGAAGGAATTCTTGGTATTATTAGTTAGCGTAATTAGAACGGACTAAATTTATTTTTGATGATGCTCAACATTAGATGTGCTTGAAAGCAATTTTTCGACCAGTAAATATTATGCTTAACGCATTACAGAGTTTTGTGCCATGCCTAGCAGGAATAAAACATGACAGCTGCCTGATTACTGTGCTGCATAGCAGTTGAACAAGCGACATGAAACTAGATTAGCAACGGATCGTTAAGAAGACATGTTGAATTTCTTATAAAAATAGACTTGTGCGATGGGCCTGCGAGAGTTCTGGGCCTAAGTTGTCGGGAATAAGCATACTATTGATCAGACATATCCTTGATGACGATAGGAACAGTCCTTTTCGATCGATATCCGGATTTTAACTCTATATCGAATGTTCTTAGCAGTAAATGGTCCTGCTCGATTAGGCTAAATTCAAAGAGAAGGCCATTTAAATGCCAAAAGAGCCTAAACCTCGACTGTTTCACTTGGAATGGATTCTTGCTCTCGAACTTTTTCATTACAGGGATGTACAGTTCTTCTTCTGAAGCCTCTATATGAGTGTTCACTGCATCAGCGTGCAGTTATGCAGATGCATTGTATTGTATTGTCAATTCCCTTGCAGAATAAAGCAGTTATCGCATTGCAGTAGATTATACCAGACGGTATCGGAAGAGGACGGCAATGAATCCTCGAAAAACTCATGTGCAATTTTAGAGAGCATGATCGGTGCGTTGTGTTGTGCATTCTTCCATTGCCTGTCCAATGGGATCAAGTTCATCTACTTGGGGCCTTGCAGAGACAAAAAGACATTGACCGTCGTACCTTGTGTGTGCATTCATTTGAAGCATTCCCTTTTCAGAGCGCGTTTGCAAAACAATCTATATCTGGTATCGAAGAAAGGAAACAAACGCCTGGCCGCAATCAATGATCAATATGCCCATAATAAGACTATGGAAGAATCAAAGAGCACATTAGCATTCCCTCAAAATTATCTCATGGAATGGTTAATGTGGGTTTGCAAACACCAAGATATCCATGGCGTGTCTCCATCTTAACATTGAACTGTCTGTCTAAAGAAGACGGGACGAAAAATACCGTTTCTATCTAATAGGTACGTACCTGCTTATTTTGTGACATTTGCGCACTTTTATTTGCAGTAGAGCTATACACTCACCATCGAGACCCGTTCGCCTGATTAACTAAGAAGATCGGCTTGGATGTCATGTAGCAGAAGGGATTACTATGTAAATTCTTTGAAGGTTTCATGTTCATCAACTTCTTCGCCCCAAAAAAAAAAGGCAAGGTGGATAATTTTCAGCTGTTCACGATGCACAAAAAGATCTTCTAGAGCTTCATCCCAAGGTACTCTGTAAATAGACCTGGCCCTGCCATGAATCAGAAATCTTCTATTTCGAAATATTTTTGATGTTCTGATCTTTTACTTTGAAACCCAGCAATTAATGAAACTATCTATTTCTGGAAAAACATTCATATTCCAAAAAATATATTCACTCCGTTCTAGTAAAATGGCTCAGAACTCATACATTTTTTGAATAGAATGCAATGAACTAGCTTGGCCCGGACGCAAAGAGTGTCTTCTTTATACATTGGGCAAAACTATTATATTTTCACACGGCATCCAAGAGCTCAATTTTTGATGAGATACCCTCACTTAATTCTTGATGTCATTTTGAATCTAAATGAGGTGTCATTAGTCAATGCATTTGCCAAGTAGATTAGCTTGTTAGAAAATATTTTGGCAATTAGTTGCCTGGCATTTTAGAAAACTAAGACTAATGGAGTTTTCGTTTCGTCAATATTTTTTGTCTAGGATCTTTTTGTTTGAGAAGTTATTTATTTGATGGCAACTGGGAAACATCTCGGCAGCAAACGCTGTATTACTATTCAGAAATAAGGGACCTGAATCGAAAAATAGTAAGTTTTTATGAAGTGGCCTTTATGTGCGAATACAGCGGCTCTTTGATTCCTGTTGATCTTCCAAAAAACCCCACCTGTGATTTCTTCAGTTGTGATGTGGGAACTACAGTGACCCAGGTAAGTAACTCTACTAAGCGGAATAATTTAGAATCCTTCATTTACTAACATGAGTGATAACGCAATGCCGGTTCGGATTAAATGGGTTTGTAGTTCAATCGTTCCCTTGATTTAAGATGAGGTATAGCAACTCGACCCATGGTTTATGGAGGTCTTATCCCAAGTCAAAATAGGTTGCTGGAACTCAAATCTAAAAATGGCACCTCGATTCTAATCGATGTAGGCTTCTCATTTCTTTGTCCTGTATGCACTTGGAAACAAGAATATAAATAATAAGAGTCTTGTATGTTTCTCTTTATATCAGTATACCCATTTTGCTCTTGTAAGAATTTCAAGCTTCGTAAGCTAGATCATACATGAAGTCCACCTGTACGTTACAGTCATTAGAGTTCACATATGCTCCGGATCTCGGGGCATATGAGTAGCGCTTTGCGATGTAAGCGAGTAGCTTTACGTTTACAATAATCAAGAGACTCAAACAGATTGGAATGTTGACGACAGTGAAGACATATATACACGCATCTAAGAAATTACCCTCTTTTCCAAGATCGAACTAGCCCCATATGAATACTGTGATTACGCGATTGCTATGGATGCCAAAAGACTCTCTAAATATTTCGGTACCTCACAGCATCCGTCTCTGGCTTCTATCGTACAGTAAGAAATCGCTCATTGGATGCAACGAGATTTCCTCATTTTCATTATTAAAATCGTGGATAGTTGTAGTAAATCATTTAAATAGAGTTGCTGGATTTTTAGAAAAATTCATACACTTGTTTGTTTTTCGGTGTGAAATGTAAACTTTTTTATTTATTTTTGCACAAGCTCACTGGATTCAAAGGTATTATGTCGCTTCCTAAACATGAATGTGAAGAATCGAGGGGAAAAAGAAAATTTAATAAGTTCATGTTTAAAAGAGTGACCAAGATGGCCAACTCAAGGAAATAGTGTAGAGTCCCTCAATGTACTTTCTATTGGCAACGTAAAGCTGTCAAATTTCAATCTGGAGCGTATAGGAGCCTCACTTTCAAAGTTGTTCCAACCTCAAAGTTTTTGCTGGCTGAAATGTCTTCGATAGAGTCACATTTCAGCCCCCCTCTCCACAGGTATATTGTTGTAGTTCTTATATAGAATGACACCACGTATGTTCATTTGCTCAAACATTTGTTAAAGGGTTATCAAAGATGACGAGCAGCTTCTAGGAACCGGGTGCTATAATTTCCATAAACGGACTTTCTTGCCTGGAACATTCCTGAAGTATTCTAGAAAAATCATTCCATATAGCTTAACAAGCCAAGTACTGTCGCTTCTAACGAATAGGCAAGGCGAGGTTATAGGTTGAGCTCCTTCTGAATAAAAGAGGAGCCCGTAAAAGGAAAAAACTCAATGTTTCTTTGTAAACACGGAGCTTTTTGATCGCCAGGCAACCAACTTTCAGCACTTGCCTTGCCTACAACAGGAAACTATACGATTCAGAGATGGTGACTTTGAGCTGAAGGTATTGTGGTGAGACATTGTATGCGTATGGAATATTTTGATGCAGTGAGCAGAATGCAGCAGGAGGTCAGTAGAGCGCAGTTTTTTTCATACATAAGGAAACTCCTAGTTATAAATATTAAACGAAAAAAAAAAGTGGCATAGAATAAAGAAATATCTCTCAAATAAGTATTTTTTCTCGTCATAGGAGATAGGCCAATTGTAATTTGCTAGTTTTTTTTAAGTTCTTGGATTTAGATTTTGTTGGCGATGATACTCTCAGAGTCGTTCGATAATCTTTGGCTCCCAAAATTAATGCGTTGAACGCTAAAATTTTGATTACAAGATGCCTGACGACATGGCAAATACTTACGTCGCGACTTTCGACACAGCGAGAAGGTGGCCATTTCTGGTTGCAAAACCACAGTTCCAAGATCTTTGGTTTTATTCCCTGACTACTCTCCGCACAGAAAATTGAATGATATTCATTGCAACTAGAAGCAAATACTGAGGTATTGTTGATCGGCCATGATGCTACTTTTCAATTATTTTAAGAAGAATGTGCCACTCCTACGCAGGACTTCAAGCATAACCATATAACAAGCGGAGGAGGCATTATCGCCGTTATTACTATGAATTTTTAACTGCTGACGTGCATTACCTGAAGACAATTTCACGCAATGCTGCGAATAGCAGACGTTTTTGAAGCTAAATATAAAGCTTTGAAAGTTATGACCACCTTTCTGATCTTTGAGATTACCCTTCATTACGATTTTTTTAATTTCAGCTCACGCATAGAATTCTTCAGAAGAACATCTGGGGCGATCTACAAGAATAAGTGGTACTTTATAGTCAGAAACTAATGTTTTGGGTTGCTCAACCAACTTCTTCGCTGAAATACAAAATGGATTTACGACATCTAGTTTGATTTGCGTCTCCTTAAAGCCATAAGTGGGAAACTGAACCTCTACAATGGACACGCAATTGACGGGAAAAAACGATGCATTAATTTGGTATTAAAAATGTTGATAAGAGCGATCAGTTGACCACCCCAAACAAAGAATAGGACTTATGATATACTTAGATTCAAGGGTACTCAGTAAAATATATGCCCTTGAGAGGCCCCATTTGACGAATTGATTAGAGGTTACTTTAGCCGGAGAAAAAATTAGGATACTAAGCGATGGCACAATGATGCGAACATATGTCGTATAAGATAAACCTCCTCATTGGTTCTTGCTTCGAAGATATCTGCAGGTATTATTCTTTCGTTCTCCTTTTCCATAATAAGACCAACGTAAGCTCAAGCACGAGTAAAAGCTTGAGTATGAATTCCAGGGTCTACTCATAAGGCAGTTCAAAATATAGCAATACCCGAAGACACGAGCACAAATTCTCGAGCTGTTTTCGGATGGAATGCAGGGACTCTTCTTATAATTAATACAAATGCTGCGCCATAATTTGCCTCCAGTACAACGTCGGCCTTAGTCTATTATATGGCAGTCCTCGACATTACAGCCGACTTGAGGATGTGATATATATGAGATTATAAATCGGCATAAGGCCAGCTGTCTCGGTCTCAATTTTCTGCCGATAAGTTGTCTCTTATAATTGACGACACTATAGATAGTGCATAAAGACCCACTCTGTGTATCTGCGGCTTTTTGAACAACATCTTTGAATACAATGGCCTCCATTAGGCATGAAAAATCTTCATGTTCATCACCCAAGCAAAGAGACGATCCCGGAACCTTAAATGTTAGTTACATTCCAAGCCCCACGGTAGCTAATTTATCACTTACTTGTGTCACTGCATCTCCAACATTAGCCACATAGACAGGAATCAGGAGTCGCAGCTGCAATAGTTACTGAAGATAGTAGAAATGCTCTCTCTACCACCTCACTATACCGAATTATCTCTCATATTAATGCCAATAATTCTCACACCACTTCATCTTTGATCAGCTTCAAATCCTTTAATCGTAGCTGGTAGCGTAGAACTTGCTTAGTCACTAACCTCAAAACCCTTAAAACCTTCCTCTACCTAAATTTTACAAAACCATTAAAACTACTCTACCAAGCGATAGTACGAGGGTCTCTCCAGAAAGTTATTTACGATTGTCCTGGCCATCGCTACCTAGGGCCTTATGTTATATTTTAAATTTTGGGAATGTATTCCTAGTTTAGGAATTAAGCCAGATGCTACACCTAAACAACCCCAACCGTGCTTGGGACAAAAGAAAGTGCCGTACAATTATTCGAACTGTTGCGACTGCAATTCATAGTCTTACCTTGTAAACTTCTCGGAAGCGTTTGCAACATGATTCTCCGACATGAACAAACCAATACATCGCATTTACCCCCAGGGTAATAATCAATTCCAAATTATTTGAATTGTAAAATATTTATGAATAAATAATATTAGACAGTATGTGATGAGTGAGGAAGAAATAAATAAGTACAAGCTTTTTGTCTTGGGTATTATTATTCCTGTTTTTGTCTTCTGTTTTTTATTTTTTTTTTTTCTTTTCATATGTCAATTATTTTGACACAACTATCATCTTTTCCCCTAAGATCAACTCGTTTAAGCTTTAATGTGTTCAAGTCATTCGTTCGTGGCAGTTAAAAGTTTCACAGTTATAATTCTTCAACATATGGCAATTTAGAAACATCGCCAACAGCAGCATAGTTGAATTTTCCCAATTTGAAGTTCTTGACATTATCTAATTTTAATTCAGATTGCGGCAAAGAACCTTCATTTGCCACAGCAAACTTCAAGGCTGTTAAATCTTTAGCAACAGAAATATCCTTTCCTTTCTTCAACTCAGAGATGACTTTTTTGAAGTTTTCCGAAACTTTCGTTGCATCTGGACCCTTCACGTATAACGAGAAGACACCAATATCGCCGAATTGTTCAAATTTGGAAGAATTGACCAATGAAGATTGTTCAAACAGCGAAGAAGTCACGTAGTTAGATAAAACTTGATACTCTGCAAAGGATTCCTTTGCTACAGGAACAGAAATGGCGGCCACTGATTGTCCAATAGCTCTACTTCTCGATTGTTGACCGATAAATGTCTTTGGAGCGACTCCCGTGGCTAAGGGGGTGCCAGATGGCAAGGAGTTCAACAGAGAATCATTCACAAATCTTCTCAAGTCCGATTCGTTGACGCCTTCACCGATTATTTCGATATTTTCTTTCGTGTAGACTTTGTCAGCAAATGTTTTGATGTCTTCGATACTTATATTCTCGACGCCATCGTAAAGAACAGGGTTACCCAAGCCGGATCTAAATGTGGCATTGTATAGCATATCTCCAGCTTTTGCAACGGGACAGGTCTGATATGACAATAGATCGTGGTGGGCCGCTGGTAACACTGATTCACTCAATTCATGTGGTTTAAACGAGGTCTTGTACAAAACGTTGCCTAGGGCATTCACAAAGTAAGGCAAGTCTTCCTTCAAGAAAGTTGCAGACAATGTTATAAATTCTCTGTCCATCTTCGATTCAAATTTACCTCCTAAAAGTTCAGACTCTCTAACCAGTCTCAATGCTGACTTACCACTTGTATTGTGGAAATTGAATCTGGAGAGAAGATGAGATATACCGTCCTTGGGGGCGTAGCGGGAGCCTGCATGCACTTTCACGACCAAACTTGAAATCTTGCCGGATCCATCACTGGCTGTAACGGTGTAATTTCTTAGAGCTTGCTTAGCAAATTGGAGTCTTGTTGTAGATTGTAACATGGTTAAATTTACTGTCTCTCAGAAACAATTGATCGAGGAGGAACTGCAGACAGATCTCTAGAAGTAGGATAAACTGGTACCGGCTATGTTAGGATTCTGGTATTCCACTATTACCAATTTTACTAATGACCTCTTTTCAGAAAACTATCGGTTAACATGCTTCAATACGTGCGCGCTGATTGACCAGGACCAGCATCCCGGCGCATGTAGTGGTCTTTTCACGCTCAGAGTCGCGAAGGGAGAAAACAGCTAAAAATGACAGTTACTATGTTTTGAGCGATATAATTGGTTCGTTACACATGACATACCAATATTTGGTGAGAAAACCATGAAGCATGGAAAGCTCGGTTAAGAGGAGGTTTAGATCAGCTTAGTAAGACAGATCAAGCGCACGAGGTAATAGACTTAAGTAGGCCAACATATGCCACCTTCTTGAACGAAAGTGTAATAATATCACGTGATATTGAAGAACGCTCACGCAGCCGAATACGTGCGTAGTGACATTCGAGGAAGATCACGTGGGGTGCGTACATTATGACCCCGTATTGTCATGTCTGACGCTCTCGCCGCATGTGACCGGCACTTACGTACGATATGATAGTTATCGCTCCAACTATATTTTCGGATTGCTGTTTTTATTTCCGCTGTAAGTGAAAACTTTGTGAAATTTCAATTAGCTTAGTCGCATCTCATCGCATCCAATTATAGTATTGATTGATCTCAATTGAGCCCTGTATTACACTCCCAGCTTGATATGAGCTCAGTTGTTGCTGAAAATGCAATAGGAACATCTGGAAACGGCTCTGAATCTGTCCCGCATTCGATAGACGCTGAGGATGATGTTATGACTCTGTCATCGCTGGAGCAGCGGACACTGAACCCCGATTGGTTTCTATATACAGAGCTGTTCAAGTATCACTTAGGCGAGAGAGCTGCCTCCATCATTGATGTATTGCTGTCAAAGGGTAGGCTCAGCATCACAGAAATTCGTGAGCGCATACCGCATATGGACGCTAGAGGAATCAAAATTACGATGGTCTCACTTGTTCAGTTACGTGCCGTGAAATATTGGGATGAGACGTCTCATTCGGGAAAATCCATAACTTACTACTACATCAACGAAGACGGTATGCTACTGTTTCTGTATTCTGGTCTCATAATCGATGAACTCAGCCAGCAGATTCCCAATTTATCCATGGAGATTTCACAGATAGTACAGAATGTCTTGTCACTTGGGTCCGTTACCGTCAAGGATTTCATACAGAATATCGACTCTAAAGAGCTACAAATTAAGATGATGACAATTTTCGTTCGGCTGGTGGAATCAGAGTTCCTAGTACCATTATCGAAATTACACTATACGCCAGTAAACGACCTTTGGAACAACCTATATCAGAAAGAATATAACGCCATCCCAAGGACATCAACGATGTCAGATTTGAAGAAAAGAAGCGAAGCGAAATCCAAGGCAAAGATTGAATTTCAAAATTTGCTAAACAATACCGTCGATATTTCAAATATCATTACGTTGGATCCTCTTACTTCGCTCAAAGTAGTTAAAAACTCGGTGCCGCTAACAATAAACTTGGAAAGATTCCTAAAAATTAGAAGAACCAAACATTTAGTTCAATTCGCTAAATCAAGAATAGGTTCGATACCTTCAGAGGTCTATCAAGCTGCGCTGAGAATGACGGAATTGCGGTCTCCGCAACTAGTGGATCCCTTGACTAAAACGGGGCTTTTACAGGAGTTAGATGAAGCAAATGCAATAAAAGAAGACATTGAGCTTGCAGAGGAGAAGACACCAGGGCTATCATTCAGCGCAATTGATGTCGCTAAATATCTACCTTCTTCACTAGATCTCCGCGGAACTTTGACCAATAAATTAAAAACTAACAAACGATCTAACGATTCAAGGGAACCAAAGTTAAATAAAAAATTGAAAACGAAAGATGGATTTGTCATTCCCGCACTTCCAAAAATTAATGAATCCGATTCGGACAATGATAATAATGATTTTATCGATAATTTCGACGAGTTAGATGATGAAGAGCAACAACCGCATTCTGTCTCATTGATCAACTGCCATTTGAAACTGCTTGCATCTTCAACAATACCTTTCCTACAAGAGACTCGACCAGGTGTCTATTTCATCCCATATTCAAAAATCTTACCACTGTTGAAATCATCAATCTACGATTATATCTTGGCATCAACTTTAGGCCCTTCGGCAATGCGTATAAGGCGTTGTGTTTGTGAAAATAGTCTTGTGTCTGAAAAGGTTATCAATTCTACTGCATTAATGAAGGAGAAAGATATAAGATCTACCATTGCATCACTCATCAAATACAACGTCCTTGAAATTCAAGAAGTACCCAGAACAGCTGATAGAGCGGCGTCAAGGGCCGTATTCTTATTTAGATCGAACGAAAGGCATTCTTATAATTTCATGATGCAAAACTTGGCATGGAATATTGCTAATCTTCATTACAAAAAAGAAAAATTAAAGAAAGAAAAGTCCACACTATTAACTAAGGCTAATAGGGATGACGTTAAAGGTAAGGAAGCTGAACTTTTACTGCCCAGCGAGCTGAATCAATTAAAAACTGTCAACGAAAGAGAACTCAATAATTTAGTCCGGGTGTTAAGATTACTGTCCCTTTGGGAAGTATACAGGCTATTCTAAGGCTCAACAGGTCTAAAAGAACTATTTTCTATATACTTTCAATCTATAATGATGTTAATTGTGCTTCCTAATTCAAAAACATTCTCTTAAGGCGGAAACAGCTCTTCCGTTAGTAGGAGAGAAGAATATGCTTCTCTGGATGCTTCTTAAATTCCTCAAACCGCAATATGACTCACTTATCTGTAAAGCGGAAATTTTATTCTGACCTCCCGAAGCAACTCTTTGCTGAATTTTTGGGTCAATGTTATTCCAAACTCTACAATCATTCATGAAGAAAAAAGCTGATTTTTGCCAGGCTGGACTACAGGAATCCTCTTCGTACATCATCAAAAAATTTCTGATTTTATCGACCAAGTACGGTACATCTCTATGTTTATCAGATACAAGATCTACAAGAGGCAGCCTTGTAAATTCTTCCAAAAGGGCACTCATTTGTTCCTCATTATTCTCAATAATACTGATGGAGGCTATCGTCAGGCTAACCAATAAATCAGCACCATTAGCTGATATATATTCCATTAACTCTTGCAACGCAATTTCTTTTGCATCATCCGAACCAACCGTGTAGAGAATCTTGGCAATTAGTATCATTAAAGACCTCGAACATTTTGATAGCTTCAAAAGCTCCTCCAAATACTCCAGGGTTTTATCAAAGTCATTCAAATAGAAATAAGCTAATCCCAATACTAAATTATTGGAAATGCGCGAGCTAGTAGCGTTCTCTGATGTGAAATCTAACAATATACTTTGAGAAAGTTCGGCATCCTCTATTGCGGAAGCATAGTTGCCTAACCCTAGCTGGATGCGCCCCAGTTGCGCCTTCACAATGGCAAAATTGAACAATTCCGAGCTTTTTTGGGATTTTTCAAACCTTGTCTCCAGACATTGAACCAAATTTAACGCCACTTTGTTGGCTGAGGAATAAGTGTGAAGTCTTTCCAATATTATCAGAGCACACTGAAGAGCAAACGGATCGTTGGGAGTTTTTTTAAAATATTCATCCAGACCGTAAGCTGCAGCCGTAAATTCTTCCACAAGCTTTAAATCCCTCTCATCAGTGGCATTCCCGATGCGCTGTTGTAGAACACTTTTGGCGTAAAATAGCTGAGCAATTTTCGATCTCCCGTTCGATAAAACGAACGCATGAGCAAACTTACGATAACTTTCCAATAGATCCCCTTCTAGCTCATGTGTAAGAGCAATACCCAACCATGGAGATGATTCCTGGGGAGCTATACTTTGTGATCTTGTCAATACCTCACGTGTGAACTCAATATCACCATTTTTTAGCCCTAACATGGCAAGATTAAACCACACATCGACATCTTTAGGATTAAGAGTCAGGGCCTTTATGAAACAATGTTGAGCTACTTTATAAGAAACATCCATTGTTGCAATACCAAGACCAACCCATGATTCGCACATATTAGACTGGTATTGAATCGATCTCTTGAAACATTCAGAGGCAGCTTTTCCGTAGTCTGCATCCTTAAGTATATGGAAAGCATGTAAGTCTGCGCACCCTAAATTAAACCACAATGAAGATCGCACAGTTCTAGTCAAATTATCGAAATCTGCTGTAAATATCGCATATTTAGCAGACAGAATTAGTAGCTTGCACGTAATAGCAATATTACTATCATTTTCGCTAGAAAGTAAGTTTTCTATTGTGATATTATCTAGTTGATAAATTTCACTTGTTTCATTCACCGGGGAAATACAATGGAAAATTGAGACCAATTCCTCAATCGGAAGTTCGTCAATTTTCGATTGTACTTGTGTGAAAAGCATCAATGCCTCGGAGAGTGAAACCCAGAAGCTGTGCCCGTGCTTGGACAATTCACAAGCGATATATGATAACACGGCTATGCTCCTTTTGGCAGTCACAATTGCTTTGAACAAAAGACCTTGATTGAATAGATCCATTGCAAATTTTACCAAAGTGGCCGAGAGGGTGATATGAAATAGCTCCTCTCTTGGAGCAGCGCTCGTTATAGCATCTAATATGCCCACACTCTGTTCAAAATCTCCGACAAAAGTAAGAGATTGTGCTTTCAGGTTCATACAATATAAATCCTCTGGGTTCAATTCCAGAGCTCTATTGAACACTTTTATCGATGCCTCGATACGACCGCATGCATAGTAGGCCTGGCCCAGCCCAATCCATGATTCAATATCTTCAGGATTAACGCGCAGCGAGGACTGGAACCATTCGATTGAATCTGCTTCCTGCTGGCTTTCTAAATGGAAAATTCCTACAACTTTATAGGCCCAATTCACTTCCTTTAATTTTCTTTTAGCTTTTTCGGATTTCACAAGTCTTTCTGCTACTAGGCTAGCAGCTTTCCAGTTGCTCATGTCTGCATAATAAGACGTCATATATTTAGCAGCCACTATATCACCAGCATCAAGTTCAAATGCTTTGTAATAACATTTAAACGCTCTCAAATTATCAAAGTAGAAGGTAGAATAAATATCACCCAAAGCAGAGTAACTTGGTGCATATGTGTCTAGAACTTTGATTGAATGAATAAGTTGTTTGAACGCAATTTTGACATGTCGTTGATCCTGAGGCATATCTTTCTCTTGTTTCATGAGGTGAACCCTGGCTTGTCGCCAGGCATTCAGAGCTCTAAATTCACAAGATCGAAGATCAGTGCCCTCTATTGAAGCAAGCACCTTAGAGAATATCGCAATGGAATCGTCTAAACGGCCTAGTTGTGCTTCGTTCCATCCAAGCTCGGAAAGAACAGTCATATCATCAGGGAACTGTGATACCACTTCATTTAATAGCGAGTAAGCTCTCTCCCAATCATTTCTCTCCATGTAAATCATACCCTTTCCCATCTTAGCATGTGCGTTGTGAGGATCATCTCCTAATATCTTTTCGAATAAACTTAACGCGGCCGTATGATTTTTAGGAGCATCAACATATGTATAGATCATAGCCAAATCTAATGTAAATGCTTTTTTAGATTCCGTAAGATTTACTCCCAAATCACGCATGTTAAGTGCAATTAGTGATATGCCGGATTTCACATATTGTAAAGCAGCTTCATACTCCCTCGAAAGTAAATAATACTGAGAAATTATACGATGAGCTACGATGCTACCTTTAGCTTTTGTGATATTATCATTCAATGCGGTGATGATTTCACTTTCCAGTAGCGTAGGCATATCATTTTCTTTTTCCGTCATTTTATCTAGCGCATCCTTCTCAATTTCGTTAATATCGGGTAATGCATTTTGTTCATCTAAATTTGACTTCTGTTGTGTTTGGGTAATAAGCTTTTTAGTATCATAACTGGACAAATCTGATGACAACCAGGCGTATAATATCACACCAAGAGGATCTATAGGAAATTTCTTGAAAAATTTCAGGACTGTATCTTGATTTATGGAATTTAAGTCATCGTAGTCCTGCCACTCAAAGAAAAGCTTCCATGCCATTAATGACTTATGTTCAACTAATACCATATCCTCCACCATACTTTTAATTTTCTGAAAGAAAGCTTTTTTTATATCCTTAGGCATTGATTTTAAAACCTTGATTCTATATTCCAGCCACTTTATCTCCAAGTCAGACCTTTCATCATCGTCGTCTGTAATATTAATCAATTGGTTGTAAAATTGGTCCAGATTAGATCTCTCGTATATTTCCCAAGCCAACGCATTGATTTTGGTTTGGTATGAGGGGTCCTGAACGCTGAGCTTCAATCTTTCCCGACTTACGAGTTTTGAAATTTTCGCTTCTTCTTTTTTGCCTATCAGATTGATCAAGCGTGACAAAGCTTCTTGTGGAAGGATTAAATGATGCGCTAGCTGTTCCGCCATCGCCGTTCCTGGGATCATATGCATCAAGAACGCTTCTTCACAATCAGGGTGTTTCTTTCTGAACAGTCTGATTTCATGGATGAAATCCACCTGAGATAATTGCTGTTCGAGCAATATCTCTCCGTACTTGCCACATAATTCAAAATATTCATCATATGATAGAATTTCGGGAACACTATCAAGTGTCTTGAGAAATAGAAATAGGCCCTTCCAAGCCAAAAGATTCATGGGATCAACCTGAATTGCTAGCTTATAATTCTCTACTGATTCTTTGCCCTTTCCTTGAATACAGGAGTATGATTTACCAAGAAAGACGTACGCAAAATAATTCTCATTATCGAGCGAGAGTACCTTCTTCGAGATTCTAATCGCATCCTCATAATCCTCTCTTGCCAGCTCAATCTTTGCCTCCTTTAGCAGATCCTTGACGCTTGACATAATACTTTGATCTTCGCTCTATGACGTTTGTTTGTTAAAGCAGTTGAAGATGCTTACTTTAACAAACTTGTCAAGTGCGATCCATATCAGATCTACAAAAATAAACTGACATCAAGAGAAAATACAAACAACAGAAGATAAATACAAGTAAAATGGAGAGCAGCGTGTCACTTAACTTCAGCAGCCTAGCACAGGGCCATATTAACAAATTGAAAGACGCGTTCCAAATGATCGATGATGATGGTGATGGGGTCATATCACAAAAGGATCTAGACAAGATATTTCGCAGCTTCGGCAAGCAGTTGAGCGATTCTGAACTTGAAGGGATGATAAAAGGTCAAAATATTGAGGACTCAGATGGTGTAACGTTCCCAGAGTTTCTGTCTATGATGAGTAATACTCTATGTGAGCTCCCTGAAGAAAATGAAATAATAAATTGCCTAAAGACCTTATCAGGTGGCGATGAGTTGCAAATACCAACTGCAGAGCTCATTTCTCAGTTGAAGGAAGCGGGCTTCCAAAATCCAGAGAAGGAGTTTGCTCGATTGTTAAAAGACTTTTCTTCCAATAACCAAATAACGAATGAAAAAGTTTTCAAAGGGAAACAATTTTTGAATACTTTCACCGAATAATTATCAAAATCGACTTGCCTTACGTTATTATTCTTTAGTCTTTATATCTATACATATGCTTTATTAGAACAAACGGGATGTTAATTACGCGGTTGGGAGAACTTTTAACGACATATTATACAAGGTTCCCTTCCACTTTCATAAATCGACGATCAGTTCCTCGACACTCCAGTCTTCAAACGACCCATCAGGTAGATATCTTCTTATCACCAGGGGTATCTTTTTCTCAGCAAGCTCCTTCATTGCAATTCTTAGTGGATCGGTCTCTCCTTCAAGATCAACGAAAACTGGCGCGTTCATCGAGACCTGCAGAGCTCGTGTTCCTAAAATTCTGGCTCTCTCATATTTCGTCATGTAAGGTGTCGTTATTCTCTGACCCTTTGGGATGGCCTGCTCCTTCAAAGTTTTCCTCCTTGTCTGCTCGTAATTCTGGTAGTCGTCCGGTCCCATGCCACCGGTAATCACGGTGTGCCCATTTTCTGCCTTTACTTCGCCTCCTTCATGCCCATTGCCGTTAACTGGCTCAGCGAAATTCTCCTCATCAGAAAAATGCTCGACATCGAAATCCTCGAAGTGTTCCGCACCATCATTAAAGCTGGGAGTTACATTTTGTTAGTAAACCAATTCTTCATCGAAAAATTGAGGCCAAAAAGCTTCGCTTGAGCCACAAAAATTAAAGATGTATTACTTACGCTTCCTCGTAGTCAGACATCTTCTTGCAAACCAGAATTTAGCGTAAAAATAGGCCTAATGATTGCCTTCTTCAACTGTCCTTCGTTCTGAAGTGACGATCAGCTCTTCATTTTGATATTTACCAAAAATTTTCAGAATGCGTCGTAACGTACGGACATCAAAAATCAACAAAGTGTATGAATGTGTGTGGCATGAAGTAACTTACGAACATAAGGCAATCCTTTGTTAATGAAATAATAGACCCTGGAGTTACTGTGCTCGTTAGAATGCGACAAGGAGATGGAAAAAGGAGAGCAAGATGAGCAAAGGAGCGGGGTCCGAACGTTGTCACGCTCCTGCTCGTCAGATAGCGTGTGTTCACAATCAAGTGCAGCATCTAGCACAGCATCAACTGCGTCGAGTTCGAGACCCAAAAGATATTTTTGCGACTACGAAGGATGTGATAAGTCATTTTCACGGCCGTCATTACTCACTGGCCATCAGTTAACTGTGCATCAGGGTATAAAGCCTTTCGCCTGCCATTTGTGCGATCGTCCATTTGCCAAGAAGAGCCACTTGGAACGACATATCATCTCGCATTCTGCCAACAAACCCTTCTTATGTTCTTATTGTGACAAAGGCTTCGCCACGAGGCAGCAGCTTAAGCGCCACGAGATTACACATACAAAATCATTCAGTTGCCCATATGCAGGTTGTAATGAGAGTTTCTACAAGCATCCGCACTTGAGAGCTCACGTCTTGGCGGTTCATGAGAAAAAACTAACATGCCAAGAATGTGGCAAGACTTTTCAAAGACCATATCGGCTTCGAAACCATGTCGCTAAACATCACAATCCTGAAGTAGAAAATCCATACCAGTGTCCATACTCAGGGTGTTCACAGAGCTTCAAGATTTGGTCTCAGATGCAATTCCATATACGGAAGGAACACCCAAAACTGCGGTGCTCTATCTGCAATAAACCTTGCGTGGGTGAAAACGGTCTGCAGATGCATATGAGGGTTCACGATGAGACTCTTGTTGCCAGGAATTGGAAGTGTCATCTTTGCGATAATATACCTTTTGCAAAAAAGTCAGATCTCTTAGATCATTATTCAAAGAATCATCCCAATGAAAATTTAGACCAATTTTTAAAGGGTCATACTATGCTGGAAACAACGCCAGACAATCAAGAAGGAAGAATAACGAGATCGCGCTCGAAGAAACGAAAACTCCATGAATTTGACTCTATTAAAACTGAAGTTAAGTTGGAAAACTACTTTGCCGGCAGCGACGAAATGGTTGAACTGGTTCTCAACTCGGTGGGTAGAAAATTGGAATGCACCTACAGTAAATGTTATAGAACATTCAAAACGAAAGAAAGATATGAAAGGCATATACAGAAACACAAAATTCATCAGCTGAAATTGAAAGTTTTGCAGGATAAACTGGAAATAGAGAAGCCAAATGACACTACGGATGATCACAGTCGAGAAATTTGCAGTGACAAACAAGTAGATTGATATATATTGTCGAAGTAACATCAGTCCTCTCATGAGAAAGGTCTGTTTTTACAAAGTGTGCTTATGTATCGCTTGATAACTTCTGCATAATGCCATTGGACTATAAACGTCACCTTGAATGAAAATTGTGGTACGGCTCAGAATAAAATGCATGTGACATTATTTGAAAGAACTGTAAATATATATATCGGCCAAACATACGTTAAAGTTTTTAAGATGCGTAAATGCAATGTCTACATCTTTGACAGGTTCATATCGCTCATGAAAAATAGCAAGTCCTCATCCTCATCGTCGTCCTCACAAGTTGCATTATCGCCAGCAACGTTTTTCTTTGAATCATTTTCACGTGTATCATCACGTTTTATTCCTGGCCTATGAAGTTTAGCATAAGCGGGCACAGCAATCGTTGTAGGTTGAGAGTAGTGAGATGGTTGGAGAATAGGCAATCTATTCCTCGCAATCGAGGAAGAACCACTTTCCACCGATCTGGGGGAATTATAACGCCTGAACCTCGAGTTATTCAAGATTGCATCGCTCATTAAAAGGTCGTCATCATCCTCTTCTTCCCCATCGTTTCCATTCCCATCGAGCAGCTCTTGAGGGAAGGATGACTCATCTCTAGCAGTTATATCAACCGTGTCACCAGAAATGTTCTTATCATGAGACGACGGTACACTTGCTTTGCCCGCTTCGTTAGAATTTCTATCGCTTGTCAATGAACCATCATTAAGTTGAGACTGCGAGAATCTGGAAGGAATAGACGGATACTTTATTATTGGAGAGAATGATGGAATAGGAGAATGGGAACTTGATCGGCGTCTCTGCGAAATATGACTTGGGTCTATAGACATGCTCAGAGATAAATTCTCACTAATGAAATCATTCGTCGGCTTCAAGTTTTGAAACTTCAAAAGCGAATTTGATATGTCCACGCTACCTGCAGGGTTTCTTTTTATCTGCAACTCTGGCTTTTGCTCAATTAATCGGACGAAATCAAGCAGATCTTCAGATGGAGTTTCAGACTGTCTTGTAGATTTAGTTAACTTTTCTCCCTGATCCGAATATTTTGAACTGGAGTGACGACGTATTTTACCGAATGATGACGAATATTTAGAAGCACTACCAACACTGTTTGCCTCAAAATGTGCCTCTTGAGCTCCGAGATGAGGTTGAACATTTCCAGTGACGGAGCTGTTACTTGATCTTTGGGCCTGAAGACTTGCCACGATTGATGAAGAGCTTGATGCGTTACGAGTTAAGGTATTACTCTGTGCAATAGGTGTGCTACCAACAGATCCGACCTTAAAAACTTGTAATTGTCTTGAAATAGAAACGGGTTTTCTTTGTGAAGTTTGTAGATCATTAGAGTTCATCGGACCTGCATGCGCACGCGGAGAAAGCGATAAAGATCTATTAATTGAAGAATTTCGAATCATTAACTCTGGTCTATTTTGATTCTCGGCCAGATCTTCCTCAGCCGCATGTAACTTAAAATTGCAATCGTGTCTGTAAGAAACAGAAAGTCTTAAAAGCCCAAATTTTGTCCATACTGGCGTTATTTTTCTTTGTTCGAGATGTGGAGGAACGTTAGATTCATTGATAACGTTTGAATAAGTACTAATAATCGGTTTGCTCAAGCCGATTCTTCCTTTGGAAAGAATCGGCTGCGATCCGTTCAGTATCCTTGTCTTCACATTGATAAGCGGAGTAGAGCCTTGTAAATCATATTCTCTCGAAAAAGAAAGATAGAAATCGTTAGCTGGCAAGAGCTGAATCAGTGTATAAAGGTAACGGAAAAGAAGCACCAGTTGTCTTGAGAGGTTATTGGAATCCTCCTCTGTTGGCTTATGGCTCTTGAAAGACGCAGAACTTTTATCTAGTTCTATTAACCACCTTTCAAGAACAACTTCAGTTTTCTTTGTGCCCTTACATACGTTCCATGAATTGCCATCGTCATCTTTCAAAGTCAGCCAATGCGATGGGGTGAGCAGTCGTAAATCAAGGTACGTCTCTATGACCAAAGGCGGAAGGTCTTGAGTTCCGTCAAATTGAGACCATTGCTTAATAACCTCGGGCAGATCCCAAGCTTCATCAAGTCCAGATGAGAACCATTCTTCCTCAAAGTGGGTACCGTGTCCTTGTTCCCCTGCCTCTGGCAAATTGAGCTCATTGGACTTGGCTGAGCATATCAGCAGTGCAGATTTGACGAAAAAATTATCTATCAACTCTATAATTTCTTTGTCACTCTTATTGAAAGACATTATATTCTGACCATAGATGTGCTAATGTGACAGTAGGCGCCAATAAGCAAGCACAAAGTCTGTTCCTGCTGTGAGAGGTCTTGTTACCAATCACAAAAACAAGTACTGTTAGCTCTCACCGATACAACGATCAATCAAATGGCCCTTTATTTTCTTCTTGTCTGCGCTAACACTTTCAGCGTCGCCGTATCAATATACAATGGATGGGTGACTCAGCTATTGTGGAGCCCTCGGGCTAAAAAGTACAAAGTACAAAGATAATTACAGCTGACGTGCAATAAAGATACTGGTAACCACTTGAAAGAATTTCAATGAGGACAGACAGCTCTAGGTTCTTGAATCGCTTCGTTCTTTTTTTATTTTAAGTTTTGATCTATACTTTCTGATCTCTAAACTTAACTGGTTCAAAATCCCCTTGAACAGACACCAAAAACGAAACAACAAAGTCTGGTACACAATCACGTGGACGTCCACTTAAGGAAAGCCAAAAGTAAGAGAAGTGCTGACGCTTAATGTGAACTATATGACTAAATCCTATTGCTGTTTTTAACCTATAGTGTTCTATATATGTATTTATATTCGTGTATCTTCCTTGTAATTGAACCGGACAATTATCGAAAGGGTGAAGAACGGTTGGACGAAAAACCAAAAAATGAAGAAATAAAATTGTGATGATGAAATGGAACTCAGCGGCCATCGTCTTCATATGCACTCCACAAATCGTAAAACAGGTCCAGCAAACAGCCTGTGCTCCATGCCTGCGTCGGACTAGAATCGTTACAGAATGCTCCGTCTTTATTTGTCAGCTCCGTTATGCCAGCCCAGGGACTATTGAGAATCCATTCCGCTTGTTTCACCATCCTGGAATAAAGTTCTTGATACAGAAATGACGATGGTTTAGTTTTCGAATCGTTTTGTGCTCGAGGATTGGTCATGAAATGAAACTTGTGGAATGCCCGTAAGAAATACCCAGATAACCAGACCCATTCAGGGCCTTGATGGTAGTTTCTTCCCTTTGATGTTGCAAAATCTGTTGAATCTTCACTGTTATTATAATATGGACGGTAGTTATAATCGTCCGGATCCAGAGTGCGCATACCAATTGCCCCCCTGATAATAGTATCGGCTATGTTAATGGCTTTAGTGGCATACTCAGGAGTAAACAGCTCTGGCGCAACAGACATTGCAATTAAGAAATTCGGCCTCAGTTGGTAATCCTCATATGGCTTTCCAGACTTATAAATATCTTTGTAAATTCCTCTTCTATTAACAATGCTCTTGTCTACATCAAATCTGCTATCATCCGATTCATTTTCAGGAATGTAGAACTTACTTTCAAAGTTCTCACACAAAAGTTTATCCCATTCAACAAAACTTATTTTACGACCATCGTTTTTCTCAATTTCAGTATACTTGAACTTTCCTGATTTGTTCAATTCAATTATGAATCTCAACGAGCTTTTCAGTAATCCGTTAATTTCGACGTCAGCACCATCTCTTGGTGTGCCTGGGACTCCTACTGAACCTGCTTTTTCGCTTTCACCCATCTTGTCCATCCATGTACCACAATTATCTTGCGAACCACCATGAAGCAAACCAGTAGACCAATCAACATTAATTTCGACATTAAAACCATTATCTTTCATGACACTATCCAAGCTAGATCCGGCATTTGCCTCTCTATACTTTATTCCCTTTGCATGTCTGCTGAAAATCTCATATATGATTTCTTCTAGAGTGCTGCTATAACTGAAGGCAGCAGGATCGTCTACAGGAATGTATCTGTCATCAAGCGGAAATCTTCTAGTGACCTTTTCTTGTAAAATTTGCTCTCCGTTGGGTACAATGTCGATATAATCTTGGATAGCTTGTAAGAAGAACCAAGCAGCATCACGAGCATTGTATCTCGGATTCCTACCAGCGTCGAGTAAATTAGGAATTAGCCCATGTTTCAAAGTCTTTGCAAAGGCTAAAATATGCTCCTTTGCATCATCATATCTTCCAGTGGTCAATAATAATCCCCTCAATGCAATGAAAACATCTCTTCCCCAACATCGCATGTAATTGGTACTGAAATGAGGCAGACCAGCGGCCATAGCTGGGACATTTTTGCCAGGAAGTATAGATGTAGATTGCATCTTTGACACCATCTGAATTGATGTTAGGGCTAAACTTTGTACGAAGAGAGTTGATTTGCCAATATTATCAGGCATGAGCTGCATAGCCCGTAAACGACAACAACCATATAGAATGCCCGTGATAAGCGCAAAATAGCTTGGTGCCAAATACTGTGGTAACTTTCTTACCTTATCGAGTCTATCCTGTAACCACTGTTGGATATGCGAAATACCTGAGTTTTCTCGATAGTAATCAAGTCTATTTATCACATAATCGAAGGCCCAATATCCATTTCGCAAGTTTTCGCTCAATGGATGAGCTAAATCATTGCTAAAAATGATACCTCGCAAGACGGAAACCCAACCCTGCAGTCCACAATAAACCAATTTGCCATAGTTAGGAATGTCATAAGAGCCATTGCGACCTTGTGTGACATCCAACTCCTCTGGTTCTGAACGGTACATAACAGCATTCAAAGCTTCCAGATTAAGTTCTGAGGTGGCCTTCACTGCCCCAGATCTGATGAAATGATCTAAATGCTCATCTATACCATTTTGTTGGGTTTGAAAAATAGCAATTGATCCTGCCGGAAAACTGTCCGGCATGAATATGATTGATGTATGAGAATCTTCTTTATATTCAACTTTGAAACCATCCAATTCGATTAGCTTAGTTGGAATTCCCTTCAGTAATTTGTCATCTGCTGGTGCCTCACCAGTTTTCTTCAAAGAAAAGCCATACTTAAACAGACAAGTGGTCTGCGAAAGCTGAATATTAGGTAGGTTTTGTTCAGGCAAATTTTCATTGAACTTAGTCCTTGCAATCAAGTACCAGCCGCTTCCAGTTTTTGCATTAGTCCGATGAAATGTTATATATTGACCTTCATGATGAACGTGCATCTCCGCATCCTCGATATCTGTGCTAACATTGCTAGTATCTAACCTAATCTTGTTTAAAATGGCTTTAACTTTTGCAATACCGGTTTCTTCCTCGATATTATAAACTCTCGTTTCCTTAACGAGATTCAATAGGTTTGGGAATATTTCGTCATAGCCGTAGACAGAGCCAATTGCCGTTGAGCATAACGCAACAAGGGCCGCATTAGGAAGAGTATCTTCTACAGTCCTTTTCTGATTAGGCGTTTCGTTATCATGGGTACAATCCATAAGCAATGCATGAGGTGGGGTTGCTGTTAAAATCTTTGGAATTTTAATTTCTGAAACGCACTTTGTTGAGCGACTATCAGGGTCCCAGTCGCAATACTCTTCGGTTAACTCAAGATCTGACCTATATGAGAAGTCGTCAAGCGGAACAAACTTAAAAGAACCAATTGGTCGGCCGCCATGTTTATGAACTAAACGAGAGAGTTCTTCTTCCGACCAAGCTTGCATTGCCTCTCTTATTAAAGAAGAGATACCCAACCTCTCAACGAATAAGCAATCCATTTCTTCTGAACCAGAAAACAGTTCGGCTACAACATATAGATTAGGATTTACCTTTCGGGCTAAGTCTAAGAAATATTCACCCACATGAAGTGGTGTAGAATGACAATTATCGATTCTAAAGCCGTTGAATATTTTAGCGTTCATTTCGATGTACTCTGACATCCTTTGCCACAAATAGGGAGAATCTTTTGGACCTGTTCCGTATCTTAACTTCACACAATCACCCCAAACAATCACTTCTCTACGTAAATATGCTCTTGATTTCTCTGAAGCAAAATCTACCAATGGGTTTCCATTCCAAATCCAACCGTTATTTGCAAGGGCATAGTCCTGTCCATCACGAGACCGGATTCGAGTGAAGTACGGTTCAGTTAGAGGAAATTTATCATTGATCGGACCTTGTTTCGGACCATTTGCATCAAGCCTCAAATATTGGATACGGTTGAACGTCTGCTCCAAGATCTCACTTGTATCATCATCATAATCTCGATATAAAGGCAAATTGACCTCATCTAGAATCTTACGCGCATTTTCGAGTATATCGGCGTTCAATGTATCACCATACAGTGATTTCAATAATGGTATAAACTTGAAAATATCAACTTTATTAGCATTACGTTCAACCAAGATGCCAAATGGTGACTCAGTGACTTTTTCGCGAACAAATTGAGCAATTTCAAAGAAATCATTATGGGATATCCCATCAGGTAATTGAACGTCATCGCCACAAGAACTAGTTTTACTATTCCAGTGATTTTCGATAAGCACAAGAGTCGAATCAATGTCGACGACATAAAATTCCCACAATTTTATATTTCCGAGGACATGAACCTTGATACCGTCCATTATCCGAAACAAATCGTTTGTTGATTTCAATTCAGTTGGATAACCTAATTTCTTCAAATTAGAACTATATTTGCAAAGAGCGGCATCCAATTCTATTGCTGCCGTTAAATGTGGCGCTGTTACATGGTTATATCCAGCATCCGGATGATCTTTCAGCCATTCGGAATTATTAGCTGTGTGATTAAAGACAATATCTGTAAGAGAGAGCATGTTATATTTTTGCTCCAAATTTTGCATCATTTTCGCAACATCCTGTTCACTTTCGAAAACCTCAGGATCAAACTTCAGCTGGTCATAAATAGAGTAAGGCGAATCGGACTCACCCCTTTGTTGCAAAGGCGTAAAATGGATCATATTATATTTTTTTGCAGCAATATTTGCAAAAACTTTATCCCAATCCTTACCCATCCATTTCGAAACAACGCTCTGTGCTGCTATCGCATTTAATTTGAGAAAACTATCATTTATCCGTAAAATTGGCGGAACAACGAAATAAAACTTTCTTGTTGTCTCCAATTGCTCATTGGAATTTCTAAAAGAAAGATAGAAACAGTATGATCCCGGTTTATACACTTTCAAATCAATAGAGGCATCTCTATGGAAGGACGACTGTATGACCTTCTTGTAAAATTTGCTTCTATCAAACTCCGTTTTATGGTCCGGTGTACAATTCGTCCATACCAGCCCGTCCCTAGATACTGGCGAGCCAGCATTAATTGTCAACTTAATCGTGAAGAGCGGTGTGCTTTCGTCGGAATTTGCGGCTGCAGGTAATGAGGGCAACGTTAATACTCCTTGCCCGTAAGAACACGCCACGAGCGGCTCTCCATTATCGCGCAGCCGTAACAGTAACGTTCTGTCCAACACCATATTTTTTTTTAAAATCGCAAGTTTCCACAATAACTTTCCCCAGTATACCTTGTACTCTAGATCTCAAGGGCGATTATCTCCTAAAACAACCCTTAAAATAAATCACTTGACTGTCAAAGCTCTCAGAAAACAGGTTTAACAAGCTCTAACCACTACTCAACCCTAATCGACAATATTTTTCTCAAACGTATAACCCAGCCATAAGCGTATACAGATTCACCTTGGCCCCCTTTTATACAAATTCAATCTTGGCATGATATGACATTCCTTGATGACGAGGTTTTTTGTGCTGTCGCTGAGAGCCCCCCGAAATGCGAAGCACGGTCTGGGGAAATGTGCTACGAAAACGCAGAAAAAGACGAGCCTCGGTAATATGAATGGCAGCCAATGACGGTCAATGACATCCATTTTGTGTTCTGCGAGTTTAGATAAGCATAGTCGTATTTGTATATATTTGCTGTGTAGTATTGCTTAGTGCTTATCCAGCAGACTTATGTAATTGCCTCAATGGAAACAGACCAGCAACTGATACAAGGCGTAAAGAACGAGGATTGACCAGAAAATGATAAACAGGATCAAGTTGTTGGCCCCATACTTGAAAAAATAAAGCTCTTTCAGCTGTTGCAGGTACTGGATGATGACTTTGCCGGACAATTTGGACTCACCTTCAGTTCTGACACCGAACGAAAACGGAATTTCACCAATCGTATTCTTTGGTGGCAGAGGCAGCTTTGCCAAGAGCTCCAGAGCAATCTTGAAACCCTGCGAATTGATATCATTGGAGTCTGCTTTCGTCAAGTATTTCTTCTGTAGACCAAAAAATCCACTCATTGGATCAGAAGCTGTGGTCAATGGTCTTGCCATCATTCTTGCTGTGGAAGAAATAACCCTACGGTACAAAGGCCAATCCTTATCGATCCCAACACCTGGCGCATATCTGGTGCCCAACACGAAGGCATGTGTCTTCAAGGAGTCAAAGAGTTGTGGAACGCTCTCGGGTGGATGTTGCAGATCGGCGTCCATGCAGATCAAATTCTCACCTTGTGCCTCGTAGAAACCTTTTAAAACGGCGGAGGATAGACCACGTTCGTCTGTTCTAACAATGATTCTAACATTGTAACCTTGTTTCTTCAAAGCCTGGACTTCTTCGACGGAGCCATCTTGCGAGTTGTCATCGACAAAGATCAGTTCGGTGCATTTTGAACCGTCATTTCCCAGCGCAGCAAAGAGCCTGGTAGTCAATGGTTTGATATTCAATTTCTCATGATAAGCAGGAACAATAACAGAGTTAGTTATAGACATAGTGCAGATGTTATTATTGTTTCCCTTCTTCCTTTTTTCCTCACTTTAAGGATATTTCGTTGTTAAAAGTTTCGTGTTTATCCTGGAGTCCCCCACTACAGCATCCAAAAATGAAAAAAAAAACAAAAAAAAACAATGCATCTTAACAGAAGCTTGGGCTGAAAAGAACTAGCATCTAACGGAGCTGACGGTATACCATAGATCTTTATTACTTATCGACAGTTATATATCGCTACTTATGCTTGGTACCTGCACTCTTTTTGAGTGATCATCTTTCTCCGCTTTTTCTGGCCCCAGCTTTTCCTCTGTGTTATCTAAGTTTTCGCCTATCCACAGCACGTTGTTACACCTAACGAATATCTCTCCTATCAGCCCCCTGGACTTGCCATCTACTATTTCTTCGGCTTCTCTTAGTTGTAAATTGAAATAATTATCTGTAGAAACCAAGATACCTTTATACTGCGTCTTGTTGAATTTAAGCGTTACAACAATAGACTTATCTATGAGTTCGCGAAGAAACGGCTTTGGGTTTATTGGAGTAAACTGCAAAATATTGTTAGTACACATGAAATTTTCATATGGGTCAGTGGCGCTGGCCCCATCGCAGCTAGAATTGCCACTCGTGTAGCTGTAGCGATATCTCTCCAGGACCTTTTCTGGTGAAATGACCTGCACAAACAAAATACATACATCAGTCATTTTGCTTGAAATATCAAAAGGTTAACGGTTTACTCTAAGGGTTGTCTTGCAGTTGTGCCTTCCTTTCAATTAGTGAAGATAGGATTAAAATAAGCGACAGTGAACTCTTCGTGATCGTTATGCGTGACAAGACATTACACTAATATAGAATCTTCGAAATATGTGTATGTATGCTATGGAGGATTATATTTGAGTGATCTTGAGATTTAAGTTTGGTTTGCCGTTATCGTACTCCATCCTGAGCATCGCCCATGAAAAGTCGACAATGATTGACGCCAACGCCAGCGCATAGACTAATGAAATTGCGTAGAAAAAATTACTATTACCTGAGCCCAAATCCACCCATAGGTGATAGAAAATGGGCGAGAGGAATATGGCATGCAATATTAGCAGAGAAGATATGACTGGATATCTCAAATATCCGAATAATGGCTGAAAAAATGGTATAAAACTGAGGAAAAACCCTGTATCACCCAGAGTGGGGTATGGTTTTGTAATGGTAATCCAGGCCACACACAGAATGAATGCATAAAATGGTTGCTTGTGGAAACGAATAGTAATTGGCGCAATAAAGGAAACGAGGAAAATATTGAACACAGCTTTGAAAAAAGGCAAAAACATTTCAAACATTTCAATGAAAAAATACCACCACAATCCCAAATTAGGGAACAGCTTTTCAAACTTTATTATCGAGCCATAAGTCGAAGATATAAATTCCCAAGAATCGCCTGTAGCCCAGTAGCTCAATTGCAACGCGGTCACAAAGGTCGCAGAGGCCACTGCAACCAGTCTTGCTCTTTCATTCTTCCCCTGCAGGATAGCAGCCAAGGGTATTAAAAGCAGGATTGGATATAGTGACAGGTATCCTGCAGCGGCGATAGCTACTGCCGATCCCACGACATTACCCTGGACAGCACAAAGTAATGCACTCGATATACAAATGTTCGTGAATATTACGCTGGACCTGCTGGCACACGACAGCAGAACCAGAGGATTCAATGCATACAAAAGACTGGGCAGCCATTCGGGCATTCTTATATTGGCGGAGAAGGTCTTGGTCATCGCCAGAATCTGATAAGCTATAACAGTGTCTAGTATGGCGTAGAGTACTCCCACCGCACGTTCTTCACTCACAAAAGACATCAATATGACCAGCAGCGGAGGATGATGAACAACACCACCACCATAGAGTGGGAAATTATGCTTCAGTAAATATACACCTTCGCTCAACGATCTGTAAGACGTCATTGGGGTCGAGAACTCAACGGATTTGTCAAGTTGCGCTTGCAAGGATGGGAACAGCGCAGCTATCGCTAGCCGTGTGATCAAGCACACACCAATTACATTTGTATCAGCAGCCATCGTCATCCCCATGCAAGCCCGTGATGCCAACCAACGTTGCTTCCTTTTTTTCCCTTGCATTTAAACTGAGTGCTGTTGATATTTCACCAGCTTACTGTCTCCGTCGCCAATGAGGACGCGTTTGGAAGGGAAAAATGCGCTTGAAAAAGCCAAATGGACAACTAGCCGTTGTTTACCACGGTGGCAATTGAGAAAACAGTGGATCATTTAAGCAATTAATCAAACAAAGAGCTTTTCATTGTTCATTTGTGCTGTCGCTGGCTTCTGAGTGAATTGATTTAGTGGAGCAGTACTTTTTAGAGTTGCTAACAGCGAATTGAAGGTCGATTAATTAATCTTGTAGAGAATATATCTAAGGGAGGATATCACCATTTTTATCGAGAGTTCAGATAATGGATTTTGAGACTAACGAGGACATTAACGGTGTTCGATTTTCTTGGAACGTATTTCCATCAACCAGGACTGATGCAAACAAAAATGTTGTTCCCGTTGGATGCTTGTACACCCCATTGAAGGAGTACGATGAGCCTAATGTTGCGCCTTACAACCCTGTAGTGTGCTCCAATCCACAATGTAAGAGTATGTTAAATCCTTACTGTGCCATTGACTTGCGGAACAATTCATGGACATGTCCGTTTTGTGGTTCGAGGAATCATCTACCACAACAGTACGCTAGCATGACGCAGGAAAACATGCCTATCGAGTTACAGAGCACTAGCATGGAATACATCACCAATAGGCCTGTTCAAATTCCACCGATATTTTTCTTTGTCGTTGATATCACCTCGGAGCAAGAGAACTTAGATGCTTTGAAGGAGTCCATTATCACATCGCTTTCACTTCTTCCCCCAAATGCTATGATAGGCTTAATTACCTATGGAAACGTTGTCCAATTGCATGATTTATCTAGTCAGGTTATTGATAGATGTAATGTCTTCAGGGGTGATAGAGAGTATCAGTTAGAACAGTTGGTAGAAATGTTGACCGGTCAAAGACCAACAAACACAATGAGTGCTGTTCAAAATGCAAAGGTAACGCCGTTTTCTCTTAATAGATTTTTCTTACCACTGGAACAAGTGGAGTTTAAACTGAATCAGTTATTGGAAAACCTTACACCAGATCAATGGACAGTTCCTGCCGGCCATAGACCTTTAAGAGCCACAGGGTCTGCTTTGAATATTGCTTCATTGATTTTGCAAGGCTGTTATAAGAATGTTGCTGCAAGAATCATTTTATTTGCTGCTGGACCTTGTACTGTTTCCCCTGGATTAATTGTTTCAAATGAATTGAAGGATCCTTTGAGATCTCATCATGATATTGATTCCGATCGGGCAGCTCATTACAAGAAAGCATGTAAATATTATAATCAGTTAGCTGAAAGAGTTTCTGCAAACGGTCATACTGTGGACATCTTCACCGGTTGTTATGATCAAATTGGTATGTCTGAAATGAAGCAGCTTACCGATAGCACCGGCGGTGTACTTTTATTGACTGATGCTTTCTCCACGGCCATTTTCAAACAATCATATGTTCGACTTTTTGCCAAGGATGAAGAAGGTTATTTAAAAATGGCTTTCAATGGTAACATGTCCGTTAAGACAAGCAAAGATTTGAAGATTCAGGGTTTAATTGGTCATGCCTCTGCTGTTAAAAAAACAGATGGTAATAACATTAGTGACTCAGAGATTGGTATTGGTAGTACCTCAACTTGGAAAATGTCATCTTTATCACCAAACCATACATATGCAATCTTTTTCGAAATTGCAAATACCGCTGCTGCTACTCCCACAGTAACTGATAAACCTCGTTTGGCATATACTCAATTCATCACTTCTTATCAACATTCTTCTGGTACCAATCGTGTCAGAGTCACAACAGTCGCCAATCAATTATTACCATTCGGTGCACCAGCTATTGCAGCATCTTTTGACCAAGAGGCTGCTGCCGTATTAATGGCAAGAATAGCTGTCCATAAGTCCGAATCTGACGATGGTGCAGATGTTATCCGGTGGATCGATAGAACATTGATCAAACTATGCCAAAAGTATGCTGATTACAACAGAGACGATCCCTCTTCTTTCAGATTGGCTCCAAATTTTTCGTTATACCCACAATTTACTTATTATTTGAGAAGATCCCAATTCTTAAGTGTATTCAACAACTCTCCAGATGAAACTGCATTTTACAGACACATTTTTACAAAGGAAGATACAACGAATTCCTTGATCATGATTCAACCAACCTTAACATCATTTTCAATGGAGGATGAACCACAACCGGTATTATTGGACTCTGTATCTGTGAAGCCTAATACCATTCTTCTATTAGACACATTTTTCTTTATTTTGATATATCACGGCCAACAAATTGCCCAATGGAGAAAGGCCGGATATCAAGAAGACCCACAATATGCAGATTTTAAGTCTCTATTAGAAGAACCTAAGTTGGAAGCTGCTGAGTTGCTGGTGGACAGATTTCCGCTACCTAGATTCATTGATACTGAAGAAGGCGGATCCCAAGCAAGGTTTCTATTATCCAAATTAAACCCATCAGACAGTTATCAAGATGCGACGCACGGTGGGTCAACAATTGTCCTAACAGATGATGTCTCATTACAAAACTTTATGACACATCTACAACAGGTTGCAGTGAGTGGTCAAACATAAGGATAATGAAAAGGCATAAAATCTCATCAGGTCACGCCATAAGAAGAACTTTATTTTTGATTTTGAATAACATTTGCATCAATGTGGTATTACTGAATGGAAAAAAAATCCAAAGAGAAAAATCGAAATATATTTATATCAATTAAATATCATGCAAGCTGTAATTTATTTCTTGACTAATGCAGCTTTAAAAAGTTTGTTTCTTGTGGGAAGTACATGCGAGTCAATTCTTAAAGCTGTCTCGATTTTTTTCATAAGCTAAACATGGGCATATCCAGCGTAATCCCATCAAATATTAAGGTATTACTTAACGGCGATTGCCTTTTGCCCAGAATATTGATAACATCTTGTGCCGTTGCTCCTCCCAAAATAGCTGATATTGGACTAAATTCAACTCCTCTCTGTCTCACAAATTGTTCCACGTAATCATCTTTTAACACAGTCGTTGGCACTCCTAACTGTTCACATATGGCTGTAGCTTTGTCTCTCAATACTTGTGAGGTGAGCTCTTCCTGCAAGTCACTCAGTAAAAAGGACGCCAATGTCAGAGGTACCGCAGCAGAAAGTCTTTTTAGTTGCCTTTGGTTGAGCTTGCCCTTCAAAGTTGCTGTGTTTAACATATCTTGAAATGGTCTGTAGCTATGCTTTGTCTTTACGATCTCGTAAACTTTATTTTTATCTTCGTCGTCCTTCTTTAGCACTACATCGGTGACTTCAACGCTATCCGATATTTTACCAACGACAGTAGCTTTTGCACTCTTGAGCTTCTGGTCTTCCGCAAAGAACTCTATGAGATCGACGAATATATATCCAAAGAGACCATTAGAGCCAGTTAAATACAGAGGGACATTAAAATGTCTCGTCATATCATTCAGCCTTACCATTTCGTCCCTTGTCAATTGAGTTCCAATGACCAAATCAAAGTATTGAAAATACTTTAAATGTTTGTGTGACATATCTTCGACATCAAAAGACACATTAACCCTTGGATTTAGATCAAGAATTCTTTCTCTTGCGGCCTCGAGTCTTTTTGACCCTACGTTATCGCTTTCGACATAGAACTGAGAGCCCAAGTCCTCTTCAGTGACAGTGTGAGAATCTAGGATGGTCAAGGATCCCAAGCCACTAAGGATTATATTTTTACAGATTTCTGTACCAATGGAACTGAGATTTACTAGCAGTACTCTGGCTGATCTCATTCGTGCCTGCGCTGCCATCCCCCATAATCTGATCTGTCTGTCATAGAGAGCGATCTCATCTGCTGAAAGTGCGACATCATCTGAGCTCATTTCGCTGATCAGCCTTCAGAAAGTTTAAAGGAAACTCCTTTCGTATCCGGTTTTGATCACATTATGGAAGTATTCTAAATTACCTTTCCGCCATGCCCCGAAGATCTTCAGAGTACAAATTGAAAAACTGATCTACGGTGATAGAAATAATATACTAAAACTGCAAAGACACAAATCACAGACCCCTTGTGAGGTTGTTCGCTTTTCGAGTACATTTCGTTCTGACTTCAGACTGATCTGCGGGCTAGAGACATCGTGCGTTTATCGGCAGGTGAACTCAAAATGGATCTGCTCAGAATTCTGGATACGAAACCATTACCTGCAATCGTGGATGCTAGAACGCTCGGAATATCTGATGATACTTCTGGTGACTACTGGCTTCCGACAACTATGTCACTGTACCAGAAAGAATTGATAGATCAGATAGTCTCCTTGCATTACTCCGATATCCTGAGATATTTCGAAACAAAAAACTATAAGGAGGACGTCATTGTTGAGTCTATGAAAACTATGTGTCTAAACAGTGCATATATATCAACTCATCCGTATCTATTGATTGACCATTATATGCCAAAATCTTTAATAACGAAAGATATACCGGCACATCTTGCTGAAACCAGTGGAAAGTTTGCGGTGCTACGAGATTTAATGACTCTTGTGCAAGAATACGAAACGCATACCGCCATCGTCTGTCGCGCAGGAAGAACCATGGATCTGTTGGAGGCTCTATTACTAGGTAATAAGGTAAATATTAAAAGATATGATAGCCACTCAATCAAGTCTAAACAAAAACCAAGAAATTGTTCATGTACTTGCCATTTATTTCCCTCAGAAAGTTTAGATTTGAAATCATATCCAATAAAAAACTCAAGACAATTCGATATGCTGATATGCTTAGACCCGACTGTAGACACAGAACGAAGTGAAATACAAGCTATATTACAGCACGAAAGAGATCCAGGAGGTTCAGAATCCCATGCCCCCGTCGTGAGGCTAGCAACTATCAATTCCGTAGATCATTGCGAATTATATTTTGGAAAGATGTACAGCAAAGATAGCAGAGAGTTTTTAGAAAACGTCACCGCCGCAGTAGTTGTCTTAAGAGACAGAGTCGGCACGTTGCCGCCTGATTTGCGACCTATTTACTCTCAGAATTTGAGATATTTGATCGATTGGCTTGAAGATCCCGGTATTCCATGGCCCCTACCTGACGTTTATTGCATAAAAAAGTTTACCCCCATGGATGTAGAAAGCTCGTTGCTCACCGAAGTTCATTACAATCAAATTGAGGATGAATTAGAGGCAGCCTTCCGTACTGGAAAGAAGAGAGGCCGTAGCAAAAACGATAAAGAGACCTCAAAAGCAAATGAGGTCGGGTCTTTTTATCAATCAAAACGTCTACAAAATGATTATACGACCAATCCTATAAAGCAAGATATGGCTCAATTGACAGGCATTTCAATTGCAGCTGATTCTTCTAATACTGACTACCATCTTTACAGTGGAATACTGACACATAAACTAATCCAATCAATTGGTCAAAACTATATGGATCTTGAATTACAGCGTCAAGAACTGCAAAGCTATTTAGCTATGGATCCTCTCCAAGAGTCTCATAAAAGGTTTTTTGAAGGTGAACTAAATCTAATGGATGGGAAGGTGAGTGATATAACGTCCTCTACTTCTGTGAATTTTCAGAAATCGGAGGAAATTGAAAAACTAAACAATGAGAAGCATCGAAAAATAGATGTAATGGTCACTGATATTGACAAGCTTCTCGATCAGTTATCGAGCGAAGGTGGGTCACATATGCTCTTGAGGTCTCTTCATCTTGAATATGACATATTACTAGAGAAGAGTACTAAAGAGCAAAACATGTCATCTTCAAAAGATACGGAAAGAGAATACACATTTAAGGAGTGCGAAAGAGCTGCTAGATCTATTGAAGAAAGTCTAGTGGAGATCGAAGCTTATAATACTAAATTACAAGAAGCGAAATGCGAATACGAAGCTAAGTTACTCAAGGCTAACGAAGCGAAACAAAAAACTTTCGACTCCATAGAGAATTTAGAATTGTCAATACATGGAGAAGAGTCAAAGTATACACAGCTGGAGAGCACCCTGAAAGAAGTCGTCGCCAGGTTAAATAGTTTACCAACACCGAGAGCCCGGGTTTCTAATGGCAAAAGCAATACAGCTAGACGATATAAGAGTTCCGTATGATTGCAAAGTTACGACACTCTCGAATATTTATCTGCCTTCCATATTTTTATAGATCTATCCCAGCTTGAACTGACAATAAAATCTGAATCTTTTGAAATATCTGCGCAAAGAACTTTGTCCGTATGTCCCTCTAAAGAATGTAGTTTAATCCAGTTGTCACAACTGTAGACGTTGACTTTCCTATCATATCCGCTGGAGATGAGGATATCTCCATGCTGTCGATCAAATGTAACATTTGATACTATGCTATTATGTGCTAATATGGTGTATGCCTCAGTTGCTTTCCGCATGTCCCATACTTTTATGGTTCCATCTCCGGCGCCGGTCGCAACTCTATGACCATCAGGGGACCAAGAAACACTATAAATAGGTTTCACATGACCTTTCAATGTCAAAAGAGATTTCCCACAACGTATATCCCATAACATACCACAATGATCCAAGCCTGCACTACAAAGAAGTGATCCATCAGTTTGAAAGTCGAGGCAATAAACTTCTTTGCCATGCCCTTCTTGAAGTAGTAATTCCTTTCCGACTTTGGTATCCCATAATCTCCAAGTCATATCGAATGAAGCACTTGCCACAAAATTCTGCGAAGGATGAAATGCAGTGCCAGCAACTCGTCGTTCATGGCCTTTAAGTGCTAAGAGCTCCTGTATCTGTTCATTTTCAACACTAAAAAGTTTCACTAAGCCCTCTTCCGCACCGCTGACGATCATTTTACCATCTGTACTCCAGTCTATTCCGCCAACCTTCCCCTTATGAGCAATATCTAATGAACATACCACGTCTAACGACTGAGCCTGAAAAATCACAATACCTCCATCCCAATTCGCCGTGGCAATATATTGATCATTCGGCGACAGTTTAGATTGAGAAATTGGCCGTGACGAGCCGATCTGAGAAGCAACCAGTTCCAGATCCATAATTTGTCTATTTATTTCTCTTCTTTTTTTGACAACTCTTGACATGTCATATGTTGTTGCGTCCTTCGATTCTCTCATCAACCTTTCCCTGGACCGTTCATTTGTATACTTTATCATGAACTTTCTTGCTTTTATCAACTCCTCACTCGCAGGAGTATAGAATTCTTCTTCTTCGTCCCCTTCAAGGTTATCACTCTCCAAATTTTGAGACTGTTTCTTTCGAAGATGAGCTTCGAAAGTTTCCATGTAATCTCTGTTCATAAAGAGCAGCTCTGATAATCTTTCTCTCCGGCTGAACGCATCTTCAGAAGTCACTGTTTCTGGCTCATTCAAAAGTATTAGGATAGTCCTGATTTCCTCATCAGCAGTTGGAATTAATTCCAACTTTTCCTTCTGCTGGTAGTTTATTCTACGCAAGCTCTCTCCAGCACTAAAACCATTTGCATTAATGCTATCATCGAATCGAATCTCTAGCTTGTCGTAAGTGATTTTGTTATCTTCAGTCATAATTGAAATGATCTGTTCATTTACCAATGATAAAGTCGTCGCCCTTTTTGAAACGTTTTTGATAACATGAAAGGCGCCGTTCTTACAATATCGCATAATTGCACATCAAGCTAGACAGTATTAAAAGCTGAGAGAGAGAGAAAGCATGGCTACCATAGAAAGATCAAAGCTGCTAAAGGAGAAGCACATTCAATACATCCAGAACTTAAATAAAGGACAGGATAGCCTGGAATACTGGTTGACCGAACATCTGAGAATAAATGGCGTTTACTGGGGTCTGAATGCTCTTTGTATACTTGATGCTAAGGACGCATTCAGTAGACAAGAGGTGATTGATTTTGTACTGAAGTGCTACGATTCTTCTACCGGGGGCTTTGCAGCATTTCCTAGGCATGATGCTCATTTAGTTCCTACATTATCTGGCATCCAACTATTGAAAATGTATGATTCAATTGGTTCTCTTTCAGAAGCACAGAAAGATGGATGTGTCCAATTCGTCAGAAGCAACCAGTTGAAAGACGGATCCTTTCAAGGTGATCGTTTTGGAGAAGTTGATACGAGATTTGTTTACACAGCTTTGAGTACATTGTCGATATTAGAACGTTTGACTCCAGATGTAGTTGACCCTGCGGTTCAATTCATCCTTCAATGCTACAACTTTGATGGTGGGTTTGGTCTTTGTCCTGGCTCCGAGAGTCATGCTGCTCAAGTATTTACGAGCCTGGGAGCTCTCGCTGTTGTCAACAGAATACATGATTTAACGGACGCCCAAATCGATGAAATAGGATGGTGGCTTTGCGAAAGGCAGCTTCCCGAGGGTGGATTAAATGGTCGACCTAGTAAGTTGCCTGATGTATGTTATAGCTGGTGGGTTTTATCTTCGCTATCACTGATAAATAGACTTGAGTGGATTGATTATGATAAGCTACGCGATTTTATTCTTAATTGCCAAGATGAGAAAAAAGGTGGTATTAGTGATAGGCCTGATAATGAGGTCGATGTGTTTCATACCGTTTTTGGCCTTGCGGGATTAAGCTTAATGGGATTCGAAAATTTGGTGCCAATTGATCCAAGCTATTGCATGACATTTGATGTCACAAGTACTATTAAAAAATATCCATATAATTAAAATTATTGTAGTACAAATTTTGCGTGTTTCTTTTCAAAATCAAAAATTTATTTCTTCATGTGAGACCTTTTTGAGTGACGGTGTATACTCGATGTATCTCGCTCTCTTACCAACGATAAATTTTCCTGGATTGATAGATTTGCAACCGTTATAAGTCAAATCGAATTGAGCCGCAGACGTGTCACATATAATCAATGTAGATGGTATAGGATACATACTTAAGGCTTGATCTAAGTTCCAAACCAAAGGCCGTATGCTTGAGATGAATGGGGAAATTTGACCTTGGTCGAGAACTGTCTTTACAAGTTTTCGAGATTCTTTGACTTTTGCCGGAAGATGACCCTCATTTTTCATCAATTGGCTAATATGTACATTCTCCTGAGATTGCGTTTTGAGCTGCTTTTCAGCTTCTAATTGAGCTTCATTATCCAAGGACTCGGCCACTGGAAATGAAATGCTGTGTCGCTTGAATCTATCTGTCATGTCATCCCTCACAATAGTAATTTCTTGGGATAAATATGCAAGCCTTGTTGGATTTGATGCAAGAATAACGTTATTACAAACTTTCTTCATTCTCTGAATAAAAGGTATAGGAATCGGCTGTAATGGCCAGACGTGTGCTGCGCTCAGAGAAACCATGGATCCCCACGGATCATTAACACCAGGAACGAAAATTAACGTAGAATTATGGGCAACATTTTGAAATTCGGCAAACAGGTCGGCAAGTCTATCAAAATTATTCTTATATTGTGTTGTTGAGCTTATATTCCTACTGCTCATTGTTGCATGCACCGGAACTGCCGAAAAAGACCCATGGAGTACTATAACGGTGGGTGGATCATTCTCGAAGCTCATCAATACTTTACGGAGGGCCTCAAAAGTAGACAACTCGTCAAGAAATATATCACCACCTAAGAATGCGAATTTATGGTCAACAAGTTCCTTCTCCAATAGGTGTAATCTGACTTTTAAATCAGTATCCAATCTAGGCACAAAGTTTGAATTTGATGCACCATGAATTCCTAATAAGTCTAAATTACCGATCGCGTCTAAAGTTGCCTCTCTTTTTTCACCTGGAGGGTGCGTTATTGAAGAAACATGAAATTTATTTCCTACGGTAAAGTATATTCCTTCCGCAAGCACCATACATCCAGGAACGTAATAAAGACCGCTGGTCGGTACAGTTTGTGAAATGTTTATCTCAACAACACCAGATGGATCTTCCAAAGACCAATTACCCTTTGAATTTTTGGCCAAAAGGCCAAGTAATAAAAAATTCTGTCCATCACGTCCAGCCAAATTCTTGATCTGAGTAATAGACATAGAGCTGGGCATTTTTGGCAAGCTTTCAGAGTTTGTTAAATTTTGCTGCATGGCCACAATCGATGATAATGGATTGAAGCTATCATTCTTCTGAAAATTATCATTTCTATTAACTCTGTCTCTGATAAGATAGAACCTGGTGGAGAATATAGAAACTTTAGAATCGATATCGGGAAGATTGAACTTTATATCTTCATTTGCAGACGTCTGTAATGTTACCGGGGTAAAAATAAACTGCAACTTACGAGGATCATAAGTGTATTTTGGTTGCTCTGAAGCATTTATGACTTTAAAATAATCTTTCCAATCTAATTGCCCCTCCTCTTCTATGGTTTGTTCCTGTTCCTCATCGTTAATCAAAAGAGCTGGTAATATTGAAGCTGGTGAATCCCCAGTCGAAGATTCGGTATGTTCTTGAGTATCTGACTCGTTCGGGTCCTCTAGAGTGCTGGCCGCCAAAAGCTTATCAATAGTGCTTTGCTTTTGTTTTTTGGAGCGCTCATCTACTGAGGCTGACGCTCCGCCAATATTTGTAAGTCCTGGTGCCGTAGCAGCCGTAGTTGCAGAGCTGGCCTTGTCTCTTTCCCTCATCTCAGATATTACATCTTTGACACCTCGCTCATCTATGAAGACACCCCGTTCCTGCTGTCTCCACACCAGTGCAAATTTCTCTAGGAATTGCAGAGTCACATTATTTTTCTTCCACTCCATTCCGTAGATCTTGCCAACGAACTCCGCCAATGCTGCCAGCCCATCGGATTTTATGTTCAAGCCATACTTCTTTGACAATACCCTGTACGCCAATGGCCTTAATAGCTGGGGTTGGATCTTCACAGGAAGCACATTGCCACTGCTCAACATAATATGCGTAACAGTGAGTGATTGAGATGTCGTGAGTCAGTATTTTGGTAGCCTCTTTACTATACGCGTTTCTCATATATTATGCATCAGGTACCGCGACTTTTTCTTTATATGGGACCTAATGGCGTTGCGTTTTGTGGAAAAAACGGAACACGATCAGACCAATTCACAATTTTAGTGTATTAAGAAGATATATTGAGGCCTCAAAGAGTAGTAAGCTTCAGGAAGCAGCAATTTTAATGTTGGAATCTGTTCAGAGGCTTCTGGGCGACTTTTTCGGCTCAAATGGGCAGAATGGCAGTGGTGTTGAAAATGGTAGCCAGAGAGATGGTAGGAAAAGGGAATACGGTAATTTGGACGATATTAGGGACTCTGTGGTTGATGGTCGTGGTGGTACTGCAAGCACACGCTACAAGCAGCGGTTAGATAGGAGAAATTGGCAGAGAGCTCAGGGAGCGGCCAGCAATTATGGAGCTGGCTTAGGCTTGGTGAACCAGCGCAGGAATACAAGAAACAGGATAAGAAAGGAAAGTGTGAAAAGGCCAGGAGGATTATCTTCGATGTGGAAAAGCTTTAAGACAGTTTTCTCGAATGAGGAGCAGGATTTGACACTGTTGCAGCAGGCGTGTGGTAATGTCAAAAGCATGGTTCCTCAGAATAAAAGGGTAGACGGTGTTGAAGAAAGGAGAAGACTAAGGGAGAGAATAGCAAGGAGTGAAGCATTCAAAAAGAAACTGTTGGAGGTCAAGTACGACGAAAAGATGCGGGAACAGCTGAGGCGTGGACGATCGAGATTTCCGAGGCTAGGAGATCGTCATGTGGAACAGCACAGGCAATCACAAAACATCGCAGATGACCAGATAACTCTCCTGCAAAGAAGAATTTTAGAACTGGAACATAATCTACACAATGTCACAAAGGATTTACAAATAACCCAAAAGAAGCTAAAATTTGCACAGGAAAAGAATATGCTACTGGAATCGTTGCTGGACGACGCAAATATCGACAGCGAGTATGTTAAATCTAAAAGGGACATGAAAAATATTCAGAAAGCGAACCTAAAACCGGAGTCTGAACTACCACCGTCACCGAGACGTACGGTGAACCCACTTTTCACATCAAGTCCTATGAGGAACCCGTCCACAAATACAAATCCCCAGGAATCAGTTCTCACTTCAACACATGACTTTTACAATAAGTATCCCAAGATTCCCGAGACTGAATCGCTCATGCAATCTCAGAGAACACACTCTCTGTCACCTATAAGGATAGATTATTCAAAGTATTCTGTATAGACAACGTCTTTCTAACGGTGTAACCCGGACCATGCCTTCCTTCATTAAGAGTGCGAAGATTCTTGAAAATGGACCATCAACGGTACTTGAAGCGTTCACAAAGGTTGAAATTGTATAGGGGAGGTGTAGCAGCCGTGACAGTTTTCTAACTTGGTATACTTATTCAGAGTGTCTGTGGAAAAAATCAACGTTTTTTAATTGCTTATGGTTAGATGAGTACGGGTGACTTTTTGACTAAGGGAATTGAGCTTATTCAAAAGGCTATTGATTTGGATACTGCCACACAATATGATGAAGCCTATACTTCGTATTATAACGGCCTTGATTATTTGATGCTGGCATTGAAGTATGAGAAAAATCCCAAGTCTAAGGAGCTGATTAGAGCCAAATTTACGGAGTACTTGAACAGAGCAGAACAATTGAAGCAACATCTGGAAATCGAAGAGGAAAATAAAAAAAGTAGTGGCAGCACAAGTGGTGGCAGCAACGGCAATGGAGGCGGTAGTGCTAAGAAGGTTTCGAATGATGATGAGTCTGACGATAGCAAAAAGTTGAGAGGTGCTCTCTCGGGAGCTATCTTAACAGAAAAGCCCAATGTTAAATGGGAAGATATTGCAGGTTTAGAAGGTGCCAAAGAAGCTTTGAAAGAAGCTGTGATATTACCCGTGAAATTTCCACATCTTTTCAGGGGGAATCGTAAGCCAACCTCTGGTATTTTACTGTATGGTCCACCTGGTACTGGTAAATCGTACTTGGCAAAAGCTGTTGCCACTGAAGCAAACTCCACTTTCTTTAGCATCAGCTCTAGTGATTTGGTATCTAAATGGATGGGTGAATCTGAGAGACTTGTCAAACAACTTTTTGCAATGGCTCGGGAAAACAAACCTTCTATTATCTTCATCGATGAAGTTGATGCATTGACCGGCCAAAGGGGTGATGGTGAAAGTGAGGCAAGCAGGAGAATCAAAACAGAGCTGCTGGTGCAAATGAACGGTGTCGGTACTGATTCTGATGGCGTCTTGGTCTTGGGGGCTACTAATATTCCTTGGCAACTTGATAGTGCTATTAGAAGAAGATTCGAAAAGAGGATATACATACCTCTTCCAGACCTAGGCGCACGAACGAAAATGTTCGAGATGAATGTAGGAGATACGCCATGTTTGCTGTCCAAGGAAGAATTTAGAACATTAGGCCAAATGACTGAGGGGTACTCTGGTAGTGATATAGCTGTAGCTGTCAAAGATGCATTAATGCAACCGATCAGGAAAATTCAAATGGCCACTCACTTCAAAAATATTTCCGAGGATACACAGGACAAGAAATTAACACCGTGCTCTCCTGGTGATAAAAATGCGATCGAACTAAGCTGGATAGATATTGAGGCAGATGAACTACAAGAGCCAGACTTAACAATAAAAGATTTCCTCAAGGCAATTAAAACAACCAGACCAACTGTCAACGAAGAAGACTTGCGCAAACAAGAAGAATTTACCAACGATTTTGGCCAAGAAGGTAATTAAACCATTTAGTGAAAGTTAATATAAGCAGTATAAATTAAATCTTACAACATAGAGAACACATCAAAATTCATTCACATTCAACATAGGAAGAGGGAAGATTTTAGGTGTAAATGCTTGTATTGTTTTCAGCATCTGTAACTTTAGCACTTTGTATTTTGACTTTGACTATGACTGTCTTATCATCCTGTATGAAGACATGTGCATCAGGATTCGTTCTCAGCAGCAATTTTTTGTAATACGACGTTTCCTCACTGTTTGGTGCTATGACAGCAGCTTCACCTCTGATTGTAGCACTCATCTGGAACAATTCAGCTTGGTTCAGTTCCTGCAAAAGATTCAGCAGCTTACTGGAGTGGGGTGTGCTGGATGGTTCTGCTTCCATTGGTGCCTCTGAGGTGGGTGTCTGTGATGTGCTACGTTTACGCAGAGATAAATTCTTTGCTGTGACCCAGTCGTGAAATAGCAGGGAAACGATTGGATTAGTAACGATGTTTTCATACTTTTCTGTATTATTGAGCGTAGCAAATACGATATAATCATTTGACCGATCCTTGGTTTCAAATGTTTGCTCACCAGGAACGTATATGTAATTCATTAGACTGACTGATGGAAGACAGTCTGTGGAGCAAGTTGCCACATGGACGTACTTTGAAGTCTTGATTAAATCAAGTAGATGCTTAGGAAACTGTTCGACACACGACATATGCGTTGCTGACTGACTATACCGGTCTGAAGAGTTTTGTGATCCCTCCCTGGTCCATTCCATGTCCCTTAAGTCGTTCAAGGTCTTTATGTCCCTTTCTTAAGAAACAAAAATGAATAATGTGATCATGTGATAAGACATGTTTGCTATCCATGCTTTTAATATTACAGCTAAGGGGATTGTTGGAGAAAGTCTGTTAGTAGACATAGCTCGAGTCAATCACCTTTTATACAGTTTATTATACGTATTTAGACATTGTTTTTACCTTCCTGGATGGCGCCTAAATGACCAGGTTTCAGGAGTGTTGATCTTGCAGCACGTTATGGCATGCTGTACACTGGTACTTTCAATTTATTTTTGCAGTCGTTGTGATGGCATGAATAAATTTTGATTGTATATTAGATGTTGTCCTGTTCGTTTTTCAGCTTTTCAAACTTAAGCTCCGCTATGATATCTTTCCATTCTAGCAATGCAGTTTTGCATACGGCATGAAATTGTTCCAGATTAGAGTCATTAACGATTACTTTGAACAATTTATGAAGCTTACTTTCCCGCAGGGCCTCCAGATCAAAGAATGGAGGTTCGTTTGCCAAGTTTTGTTGTATCTTATTGAGCATGTTGTGAGATTCCTCCAGTTCAGAATCTGATGGTGGTTCATCTCTTTGAACCAGGTTCTTCTGTATCCTCCGCCTGAACAGGAGTGATATCTCAGCTCTGCGCGTTCGGTCCAGCTTGGTTCGTTTTTCGTTTGTCTTCTCCTCGACTTGACGTATAGTACCATTTCGTTTCAATGTTCTGTTATTGTTTCCATTACCGTTCTTTGCTCCGTCACGACTTTCGATGTTTGACTCTGTAGCTGAAGGCTCAGATTTTATCTTTTTCTTCCCTGTTTCTCCCTCAGAAAGGCCTCTTTGCCCATTTCTGGAATCTGTTGAGTGCGATACGCGACCTGATCCACCATCACGCCCTCTGCGTTTGGCAGAATTGTCATTGACCTTCGCCATAGAGGGGTCCTCGCCAGATTTGATCTCGCCGAGAGATAGGATCTGCTCCAAATCAGTCTCCCTGCGTTCTTCTTTGTATCTACCAACAATGAATTCGTGCAAAGTCGTGAAGTCCTTGGCCTGTTGGTACGCTTCAAGTAGTTCAGGCTGATTATGTTCCGGCTCTTCCCGAGATAAATATTCGTCAATAATTTTGCTGTCTAACTTGTTCAAACGATGAGGTTGTTCCCAATAATAGGTCGGATCATTGAAAAAACAAACAGCAATACAATTCTGTTTTTTCTTACGATATACATCTGATCGGAGCAAGGGCTGTGGATAAACAACAGCTGGCCATGGCGGGAAAGATCCAACCTTACATAACACCAAGTCGCCAGTTTTCAGAGTCCGGTTCATATTAGAATGGTGATCTGAGCCCAGATATGGTCTAAACTAATCTTTCTTATAGTTCAGGTGGATAATAAACTTAAAAGTGACCCTTAAACGTCACGAGAAGAGCTAGCCTTGAAAAGTGGGGTAGCAGAGCCAATGGTGGTTCTAGTTCTGATGAGCAACAGCTACGGGAAGTGACCAATGCGTCAATCGGAAACTTCTCGCAAGGCCTGCTACACCTGCCTAAGACTGTATGTATCTTACTAAAAAGTGTCAAAAATTTTAAATGTTACCTTTATACTCAAGCTACTTTTTCACTTTAAGGATTTGGCGGGTCGTGATCCTACACTTGCTGTCCGGCAATTCTACTGTCCGCCGACCGAAGAAAAGTACAACAACTCGCCGGGTAACAGAGTTCAGTGCTATCAGAAATCATAGTTGAATGTTTATGCTTATAGTCCTTGTTTGTAGCTCTTCTTTGGAACTTTTCATAGCTATTTTTCCTTTAAGAACCAACCTTGTATGTCAGAGTAACTTTCTGCCTGATTCAATTGAGATAGAGGGCAATTTCCTTTTTGGACCCTTTGCTCTCGTTTTGTTAACATGTTTTAATTCTTTGGTAGGTGTAGTTTCATCATTCTGAGAGACCGTCTTTGGAGAGTTCCATGCATCATGCTGAAAGTGCTTTTTGTTCGAAATAAGCCGAGGATTTGTCGTGACAGGTTTAGCTTTGCTGCCCGCCAAGACGGCGCTAAGTTCACTGTTGAACGAGTTTTCATCTGAGCCTCTAGCTTCCGGTAACTCTTGCGTTTTCGCCTTTTGCTGTCTCAGGTATTCTGCCTTTTTTAACGCCTCGGGCATGGAGATATTACGAGTGGGTACCGCAGGAGACTTTTTTGTTTTGCTTAGTTTCCTAAGCTTTTCTAATGCCTCTGGAACATCTGAAGCACTTTCTTTCTCTTCATGTTCGACCTTGTGTAGTTTCACCAGAGGTTCAGCTCTTGGAGCAGCCTTTTGGTGTCTTGCGGGACTACCATTTGAATCGCCGTTTCCGACGGCGTTTAATGCCCTCAGCCTAGATGTGGCCGGTATACTTTTCTTGGGTGGGACTATTGGCTTCTCTTTCTGCACATTTCGAAGTTTAACAGTGGCGAATTCGGCCTCTTTCTTTACATCCCAGTTTTTCGCAGCGACCTTATCTTCTGAGCTATTCTTGTCTCTAAGATCCACGGGTTTTGTAGGTAAACACGGTCTGGGCTTCTGTTTAGCCAGTGTGGTACTTTTTTCCATTGTTTTTAGGGCAGAATTCACAAAGGTCTCTGATTGGTTTTCGCACGTTGCTTTCGATGGTGAGAGCAGCTGATTCTGTGCACGAGGGGATATCAAGCGCGGAGGTGAGATCTCTTTTTTTTGAACAGAGTCCAAGTAATCTAGATGTGAAGCCATCACCTTTCGTGGAGTACTTGGCGCATTTTCAACCTTTGGTTGAGATCCTGATTGCACTTTTTTGGAGTCCGTGAGTCTGTTTTTTCCAATCGAAGTTAAATAATTTGGCGCCTCAACATTGATTTTGGAGGACCTATTATCAATTGGTATATTCCTCGTTAGCTGATCCTTACGAGGTACTGGCGGAGGGCCTACTTTTCTCTGCTCAGTGAGCAGTTTTTGGTCATTTCCTTTCAGAGTACTGTTTCCGTGTTTTTTCGGTGGCACAGGGGGGCTCTGAGAGCTTGGTGCTATCGCAATGGGTAGATCATTGCCATTAAATCTTCTTGTTGGTAGCAAAGGGGGCGAATCTTCATCGCTACTTGAAGAAGAATCTTCAGCACTACTTGAAGTTTTAACCATGATTCTCCTGGCTGGTAAAGATGGCGGCATTTCTTCCTCTTCATATTCGCTATTTACTACCAAAGGGATAATTGGATGCCGTGGCATGCCCCCTTCTCTAGGCCTTCCTCTGCTTGGAATCTTTGTTGGGATTTCTGTTGAGCTTATGCCAGACTTTAATCTCTGCAGTAAAAGAAAATCTTCCTCTGAAACAGAGTAGGTCTTACGGGCTTTTGAGTGCTGACGATCGAAGGAAATGGGGTCTAACTCAATTCCTGATTCGCTCCTATTATAATTAGGTTTAGTCGGCGAAAAGGTCTTCTCATAATTGTATGCCGATTTGTATGCCAAAATATTATCCGACATCATCGACCCAGAAGTGTTGGACTGCACACTACTACCATTAAATTTCGTATCAGGTAGCTTTCTTGTAACATCAGAACTTTCCTTAGAGAAATTCAAGTGCTCTTGTTTATGATTCAATTGTGACCTGTTTTTTGCATCTGTATACTGCTTTGAATTGTGTTCCTCCACACGTTTCAAAAAATCCTCGGTATCGCGATCACGTATTCTCCTCGCACACATCGGCTGGCAGTGATAAGGTTGGGCCCAATTGCGGTTTACAGCAGTCAGTCGTGTCACGTAGTTCTTTCTATGCAACAAGCTGTATGTCGATAATTGAGAAAAACAGAATCGCTTCCAACGGAACTTCTTTATTCACTATAGTCATTGATCATCTCTATACAGATAAATATTCTAATGTATGTGCTACTGGTTCATTCGATCGATTTATTGCCGAATATTATACAATGTCTCTGACAGACGACCACAGAACTGGGCTAATATATTCAACGCAACTCGATGTGTTGTTTCCTTGTGGACAAGTAAACGTTAAATCCACAAAATACGAAAAATACCAGGTAGACTAATGCTGCCAAGAACACGGTATGTGCAACACTGTGATAATATATTATTGGACGTTAGTAATAAACTTTGAAGTAAGAAACGAAAGATTTTGGACTTGTTAACATACGCTGGACCGTCTTCCGGATCGTTTATGGAGCCCACAAACGATTCATGGCTGATATTGAACAAGTGCGCAATTACAGATAATATGACCACACCAAAAGCGGAAATAATTGTGCAAAACCAAGCTTTCCCAGACTTATTTTAACGAGCAAGGCCGCTCTCCTTGCAATTACAGTTAGTACTTGAGCACTTCAAATGCTACTAAGCAGCATTATCACGATAACATACTGATACGACTGGCTTCATTTTGGAATTCTAGAGTGCTATCTTAATCTTGATACTTCTGTATTAAAATCCCTTTATTATAGTGAAAAAACTGTTAGTTTTTAACATTGAGGCTGCATGCAGCAACATCTCGCGAAGTGAAATCGATTCGCAGTATCTGAAAATAAGAATAAAAGAGCATTGAGTCTGGTGACAATGACCAGAGACACTTTGCTGGCATTTGGATTTTAGCAACATCCATAATTCATGGAAAATTATGATGTATTCATGTAAATCTGTTCTTAACAAGGGAGTGCTAGTCTCAACGACATCAAGCGGCTTGCTCTGTTTGCAGCCCCTTCCGGTACGCGACGAACGTATCAAAAGAGTATCAATGTTGCCGCGCGTGTGAGATTATCATTCAAATATGTAGACAACTGCGACGGTGTGATCTTTCAATCTTCTCTGGTTTGACATTGGAAGACAATATGATTAAGGGGGTTTGTTCACATGACTGAGTTGTTCCATTTGTGTCAAAATAATTAACTACAACTGGCCATTATGGTTTTACACAAGTCTCACAGAAAAAAGGTCAGAATACACTAGCTTTGTAAGACATACTTTGATAGCATTTCATCCTTATTCTCACTACGGCTTAGTAGGATCGGCAGCGGACTAACACTTTTTTCCAGGAACTGGATAGGTCTGCAGCCAATTAGAGGTGCTTTGTTTAACTAAACAAGAGCTCAAAAAGGTCACTATGGAACCATATGACGACATCTATAATATGATATTTCCGGATGACGTGCTGGATAGCCATGCATGTCATGTGAGGTTGAGCCCCTAGCGAAGTATCAACCGATGAGGAAGAGCATCGACTGATACTAATTGCAAGACGATAAGGATCCTCATTACGACTTCTTTTATGGTCATTAAGCAGCAATGTCAACCATCCTTCCTAATCTGTGGGGTTATACATATGCTGAAGTCATATCATATAACTTATCATTTGACTTTTACCAACTGTTGTGCAATAAATCAATCATATGACATGATCGAGTATAATAAGAACTATATTAAGCCATGAGCACTGCTTAGACCTTGGAAAGGTCTAGATCAGTCAGGCTGATTAGTAATTACGAGGAACACAGGATTAGAATAGTACAACTTAGAAAAGGTATATAAGGACCACCTTCTAACGATCTAACGTCTGTCCCTCGATAGAACTCACGAGAGCAGAGCCAATTATAACAGCCCAGTATTATAATTGTAAATAGTTAAATAGCCAGATTTAACCGAGTATTGTTTAGTCAAGGAACTATAACAGAAGTTAGCTAATCCCCTCTATGCAGATCGCTTTACCTGAATTGATGCCTAATAACAACATGTTTTATTTGTGGTCTCTTGGCCCAGTTGGTTAAGGCACCGTGCTAATAACGCGGGGATCAGCGGTTCGATCCCGCTAGAGACCATTTTTTTTTTGATAAATATATTCTTTGAAGTATTTTTTTTGTGCAGACTTCTCCTGTACTAAATTCTTTGTCAAAATATTCATTCAATTACTTAGTTGCTTATAAATCATCAAATCTCGTAATCCCGTGCGAATTATTTGGCGATCTCTGTAAAGGCACTTTCTGCTTTTTATCTTTGCGTCTTTTCGAACCTTTGGTTTCAGACTCGTAAGACCTTTTTGACGGCTTTTCAGGGTCAGATTCATCTTCTCCACAGATATCTTTATCTAGCTCTGCTATTATTTCTTCTCTAGACAGCCCAACGACTTTTCCGTCACTAGAATCAGAGCTGAGATTGCCAGCATCACTGTCAGCGTCGCTTTCAGAATCGTTGTCAGAAGCACCGCTAGCGGCAGCACCAGTATCATCGCTATCTAACTCGCCATTTTCTTCCAATTTTTCACCTACATTGGCCAAGTGGTCATCAGAAGATTCATCAGTTCCCGTGTCTAGACTCGAATCGCTTTCAGCAGTCTCAGAATCTTCTGAATTTTTGAAGCTTCCGGCATTCTCTTCCTTAATCTCCCAAAGAAGAAGTTTGTCCATGCCACCAGATGCAACCCTGTATTCAAAATCCAAATCTAAGAATGCAACCTCATCAATGCTGCTATGTTTTCTGATTTCAAGAATGCGACCAGACTTGACGTCAACTTTATAAATTTTACCGTTCGAACATCCACACCAGACACAATTGTCATCTTGCAAAGTCGGTATGATGCAGTCGACACTTTCTTCCTTACATATTTTGATCCTGTTAACTTGATCTTCCAAATCGTTTTTTTTTGGTTTCCAGACTGTTAAGATCCCTTCACCCATGCCGCAAACAAGGGTATCCGCCACTTCAGGATCAACAAACGTGCCGCATAGCAACTCATCTTCCTGATCATCACTAAGCAAAACTTTTCTTTTGGCATCCTTATCGTCATCATCTATTTCGAAATCAGTTTCGTTAGACTCTCTGGAGTCCCAATAAGCTAAGGTTGTTTGACCTAACGAGATGTATTTGTGTAGCGAGCGTTTAGAAAAGTGGAATATATCATTAATAGCATCTGAATTATGGATCCTGGCAATTTTATTGGTGATTACTAGCGTTTCGCTATTCACAACAATTACATTACCATTCTCGTCACCCAATATAAGGTGAGGGTGAGTGGCTGACTTGACCATCTTCGTAATCTTGCTTACTTGGTCTTTCAAATTGACTTTTTTTACAACTTTTCCCGTATCAGCCGCAGCCTTCTTCAACACATTATCTGTCCCTATAGAGTAGATAAACGAGCCTTCATTATCCAAACACAGACTTCTTACGCTTCCTTTGTGTCTTTTAGTTTTCCATACTAATCCGATGGGGGTGACAGCCTCCTTGTCATCATTGCTAACACCAACTTCATGGCAGGTCCAGAGCTTGACGTCTCCTTTATATTCTGATTGTTCGTACTTGAGCCTATTCTCGTCGACTATCTCCTGAAGTTGTTTCGCATCGTAAGAGTGACAGTATATATATCCAGTACCCAATCCACTGAAAAACAGAGGTTGCGTAGGATGAAATCTAATCTGAAATAATGGATCAGGGTATTTCAACTCTAGAATCGGGATGCTCTGGCCCGTCAGTTCCTCTTCGGGCTTCTTGCTTTTCGATTTATTCCTCAACTTCTTTCCCATGCCAGTCACAGAAACAGCTCGCACTGTAACACAAATACACAACTCCCCATTGCAATGGCCCTTCATCTAACATGCACTTGATCTTTTTCTCATCCGACAGCTCATCGCATGGCATATCAGAAAAAAATTTTGTTAGACTAGACGTTCACAGTGACGAAATACTAGTCTTGCTGCTGGACAGATGTTCGCTTGACGATATTTTGGACGCTAGGCTCCAGATCCGGGAATTCCTCAATGATCTTCTCGGCCAAAGAGTCACGTAGTTGTTTGAGGCCCTGCATCTTTGCTCTCTGGTACTGGTTCGACCGACGAATGGCCTCGACAAACTCCCTTGTGTAAATATCCGGGTTTCTCCCGTCTTCAATGTACTGGACCACTTCTATGGGCACGTTGACATTATTCAACTGTGATTCTGGATCATTACTTTTCTGGTTCAGTTTCAAAAGTCTGTCTACATTTCTTTTCAGGTTTGTGATCATGCCCTGGGTCGCTTCGTTTGTTTCTGGGAAGTCGTAAACAGACACGCCAAGCTCGATAAAGGATTCGATGATAGCCGCAACCTGTTGGTCTGTATTGGCCAGCTCTTGCTGGATGCCATCTAGATCCACGGACTTTCCCATCGCTCTCTTGTTGCCTTTCTTGATTCTTAATCTCGATTTTTATTCTTCGGGCGCTCAAATGTAATTTAAATGCGATCTACAAGATGAAAGATCTGATGAAACAAATATGATGCGTTGTTGGAAGCCAATATATGCTTCTACGAGATGAACTGGTGGTAAGGAGGCTCTTAATAAATGGTCTGGTACTTGAGCTTATTTGGACATGTTATAGTGTATAATGTAATGTCACGTGGATTCTCTTTCCAGCTTAATGTGGCTGTAATAGCGAGTTGACTAATGGAATTTCGGGAAGGCATATATATATGGTGTCAGCACAGGAAAGCTTACGAATGGAAGAAGCTACTACTTGGGAGGCAAATCGAAAGCTGCAAGTTGAGAATGACGGATTTTGGCAAGGTGTTCCAGTTGAACAATGGTGTGACTGTGACTGAAGAACAGCTGGCGCATTGGAACCGCTTTTTATCACAGCTCTCGAGTCCACAAGAAGTTTTAAGGTGGGCGCTCGTGACATTCCCACATCTATACCAGACAACAGCATTCGGGCTCACAGGGCTGGCAACGATCGATATGCTTTCAAAACTGACGACCGAAATCAACGAGTCCAACATGGTTCCACTCATCTTCATAGATACGCTACATCATTTTCCTCAGACGTTGGATCTTCTATCTGCGGTCGAGGAGAAATATTATAAACCTTTCAATCAGACTGTTTCAGTGTTTAAACCGGAAGGATGCTCGTCTGAGAAAGAGTTCGCCGCCAAAAACGGGGATTTCCTTTGGGAGAAGGACGAGGACAAGTACGATTTTTTGGTCAAGGCTGAACCAGCACATAGGGCTTATATTACTCTTCGATGCACGGCAGTGCTTACTGGTCGCAGAAAATCACAGGGGGCTGCGCGTTCGAACTTGATGTTTGTTGAAATTGATGAGCTCAACCATATTATCAAGATAAATCCCCTGGCTAACTGGGACTTTGCCGAAGTTAAGCAGTATATCGACGACAATAATGTTCCATTCAATGAGCTGCTCAATTATGGGTACAGATCCATAGGGGATTACCATTCGACGCAGCCTGTCCAAGAAGGACAAGACGAAAGATCTGGCAGATGGCAAGGGAAGTCAAAAACGGAATGCGGGATCCATGAAACCAGCAGATTTGCTCAATATCTCAAGGATGCACCATCAAACTGACCAGCAAATGGTAAAACTCAGTAAGCAGTCACATTTGAAGCGGTTACCATTCATTTTTTGTGATAGTGTTACATTTCACGTTTATGATGATTTATTTATTTTTCACATTTTTTTTATATATATACAGAGTTAACACTCACTTCCTGAGATTCAGTAAGTCAGTAATGACAGTATCTGATTGATATTGGGCGCCGCTGTTACATTGGCATTCAAAGAATAATGAGCAATTTTAGATTCCCAATTAAAACCAAGCTACCGCCTGGTTTCCTGAATTCCAGGGTCATTAGAGATAATTTCAAAAGACAACAATTTGCCGAAAATGAAGTTTTGACGAAAGCTCTCAAGTTTATAGCCAGAAACACAGCATTACCGCCACGGGCACGTTTGGAAGCTCAGCTGAAGTTAACTACCATGCCAAATTATACAAGATTAACTCAGATTAAGAATAGATGCGTGGAAACCGGACATTCAAGATTTGTCCTCAGTGATTTTAGGCTTTGTAGAACTCAATTCAGGGAGAAGGCTAGAAGTGGTGAATTACCGGGTGTTAAAAAGGGTATATGGTGATGCGGGCACTTTTCAAAAGGGTTAATGTAATTAGTATGCAGAACTGGTAGCAGCCTAGGGGCGAATGATTTCATGTATATAACGGTATATCTTTACCAACACATTCATCTCAAGGTACATAAAAAATGCTCTGGGAACCTTACCGGAATACATAATAGGCATTATTACTCTAATTTATTATTATGACTGTGTTTATCACTTGGATGTGGCTTTAGTGGACCGAGAGAAGCATTCACCAATCAACCTACTCTGATGACAAAGAGATCGCATCACTGACTTCAGAAGCATGTCAGTTTTAAATCACTTGATGGTATTTCGTTAAGCTAACCGAGAGTTTTTCAGTTTCTCAAAGATTGAATCAGCTCAGCTTGAGTTTGGTTTAACCCGGAGTAACTTGATAAGGCAATGAGGCAGCTCCGTTACTCACGTATGCTGGCCTCTGCTTCGACATAGTTCAAACCTCTATTCGATCAATCCGTTACTTCCATTGAGCATTATACTGCCCAATTGGTACCTGTTCATTGCCTTCCTGTTTGCGACCTCTACAGTAATCTATCTTTTGCTTAGCTTGCTATTACTATGCACCTCGTAGTTCCAATAGAGTAGAGTATCGGCTGCTTGCATGTATGTTTCTTCCCAAACCCATTCTTGGAATGGCAATAATTGCTAATTATTTCCTTACGGATAGCAAGGTTAGAACATCGGCTCCCCAGCACACTTTAATTCATATATGAGCAGTACTTATGGCAATGTTTGGTGCCGTTGCGGAAATAGCAAATACAATCCTCACTTAAGGATAGGCAACTTCGCTAGAAATACAGTTCTGTGCGACAAGGACTCCGGCTTACCAGGATGCTTTACGGCTAGATACATTAGCATTGCGCTTGTAATGGCATGCAGATTACAAGCGCAATAGAAATATCAGAAAAGCCTTACACAATAGTGCCAGACTCAAACCAACATATAGATAGCAAGGACCGCCTATACTATCAACTGACCAGGAGAATCAAAACAAGTAGTGTAGACATTTTTGAACTATGAGACGGGAACTAGATCCCTTCAGGGATTCTTTGTGTAGAGCTTAATTTTTTGTATTTATATAGAAACCAGGAGGGTTTATTTAAACTTATTCGTTTTATATATTGTAATAGCAAACTGACACAATAAGCTTCAAAGATAGTGAATGATTAGAATTAATAACATTGAGAAGTGAGACAAAAGGAAGTGAATATTTGCGTGAAAAAGAAACCAATTTCATTACAAAGCTTAAAAATTGCAGTTTTATTCTTTGGGGTTAAGAATTAATTGAATTTAAAATATGTTGTGGAAATATTCTATAATAAAACACACTTTCTTTTCTTCTTCTTCTCAGAGCTATTTTTCTTTGACTTCCCATTGTTCTTTGATTTGCCCATCAAAGAAGCTCTTGTTGCAGCTTCGAAAACTTCTCTTACACCGTAACCGGTTTTTGCAGAACATTCATAGTAGCCAGTCGCACCAATTTGATCAGCAACTGATTGACCCTCCGATGATGTAACCGGTTGTTGACCCTCGGCTCTTAATGCTTCGATGGTTTGTCCATCGTTTCGCAAATCAACTTTGCATCCAACTAAAATAATTGGTACACCTTGACAGAAGTGCAACACTTCTGCGATCCATTTTTCTTGAACGTTTTCTAGTGAGTCTGGTAAATCGATGGAGAAACAAATCAAGACAACATTCGAGTCAGGATAGGATAATGGCCTTAATCTATCATAATCTTCTTGGCCAGCAGTATCCCATAATGCCAGCTCAACGCGACGACCATCAACCTCAACATCTGCAACATAGTTTTCAAAAACTGTTGGAACGTAAACTTCTGGGAACTGGCCCTTTGAGAACACAATCAACAGACACGTTTTACCACACGCACCATCACCGACAATGACCAACTTCCTTCTGATACTATTACCAAGCTGCTGTGACATCTTTAAAGTTACAATTCAATGACAAAATACCAAAAAAACAAATTGCAAACAACAGACAGAAAAATAACGTTTTGATAATGTCTCCTTTTTATTGATAGAAAACTGGATCCTAGAGAATTCTGAAACTACTAGTCTTGTAACAAAAACGTTATGCGAACTTCAAATAATAACAAAAAAGCTATTCTGATCCTTCAAAGACTCTTAATCAAATCTTTTTAGACTAATTCTTTCTCTCTTTCTAATGAAACAAGGACTGATGATAGATCGGTTTGATCTTTATTTTTTGTTGTCAAAAAACCGAAAGGCGATCGCCGTCGTGTTATTTTTAACCTGCACAAAAATGATGCAAAAAATGAGTTAGACGAACATAGCAGGTGACTATGTTCACGCGAATACACAATTATATATTAGCTATACGAGCTGACCGTGTTTATTGAAGCTGCGGGGACCAATATGTGCCGGCGTATCATGCAGTTTGTGCTTGGGGATTCTGTAGCCGGAGTTGTAGAGCCTGTCTTTAGCATTGATGGTGGCGCGGTCATAGCTGCTACCAATTTCAGATCTATTAGACGTCTCGCTGAAAACCAACACCGACCCGTCAGTGGTTAATACGCACAGCGTACGGGAGGCAGAGTCGTATTTGACGTCGATGGCTAGCTTATCTAACTTAATCGTTCTGTAAGGTTTTCTTGCCAGAGTATATCTCGCGGTATCCGATAAAAGGTGGTCTGTTTCGGACTGTTCACTGTCTGCCATAGACTCTTCGCGGTCCAGATCTCCACCTATTAGAGGTATGGATGGCGTCTGACGATGCTCTGTATTGACACTATCAATAGAATAAGGAAGCTGGGGACCAAAAGCGTCTCTCTCATCCATTTCGTCCATTTCAATGTCCAGATCAGCGCCAGCATACGATATCGTCGATGCTTGTGAACTAGGAGTTCGCATTGTTTCTGATTCTTGTATATCTTCATCGTCTGACGACATTTCGCTGGAAACATCTGCATCGTCACTTGCAAGTAAGATATCTTGTTCGGTTTCTTCAGCAGTGCTGACAGAGCATTTCTCTTCCTCATCTGCAGCATTCATCGCTTCCTCCAATAAGTTGCTACCTCCAGATGTAACGAATGACAGCGAATGATTCTTGAAATACATGTCGTCCTTGTGATAGAAAAGAAGTTCGGAAATGTGGTCGGATCTTCCTATGCAGTGATATATTATGACGAAAATTTCACGATTCAAGGGGCATGTTTTGATGAAATTTGAGTCTAATGGAGTTTTGATTGGTATAACTCTGGCCCTGCCTTCTTGTGAAGATTGGGCGAAATCTCTAAAAAAAAAAACTCTCTCGTATAGAGAGGACTTGATCACAATATGATCGTTGCCAAGCAGTCTAAAATCTTTTATTGAGTTGGTGGTGTCACTGCCGTAGCTCAGGCTGGAAACGGGTTCAATTTTCTTATCGTTCAAAATTTCAAATTGGATAATTTTGACTTCCTGCGTTAAATCGGTTTCATCATGTTGTGGAGACATCTGTAACACGTAAATTTTGCCATCTTCACTTACCTCAATACCCGCATATAGTACTCCTCTAAATTCAACCTTGCTTTTTTCTTCGATGAGTATCTTTCCATGGTATGGTATTAGCCGAACCAGCTTCAGGTAGGACTTGAAATTCAAAACTAAAGAAACTATTTTACTTGAATTAGGCACTTCGGCAACATCGAGAAGTGGGTCAGATTTTGAATCGCCTAGGGTAGAAGGATTAAGTGCCAAAATCTTTCCATCGGATAATTTTAGGAAGTCCCACTCTCTGCTTTGAAAATTAACGATCAGCATTCTATTCAGTTTCTTTATAAAGAGTGATTTCTTGTTCTTCTGTTTTGTTGCCCGCAAAAGATAGTTAGAATAATTCCAAGTGAAATACGACATATCAAATACCTGTAATCCAGTACTAAACAAAACGAACGCCTTTTTCCCTGAATCGTCAACATGAACATCTAATATTGGATTGAATTTATTTTGATACGGCAATTTGAGATCGTAGAATTCAAATGCATGATTGGAGCGTGGCAAGGAAAAAATTGATATTTCCTGATTTGAAAAAACTAATCCAGTGTTCGAGTTCAATTTTCTTATTCGCACGTCTTTCTTGCCGTACTCCATATCAAGATATGATTTTGTCTTCCAGTTCATATCACAAAGGGTGAATTTTGAGTCCTCCGATATAAAGCATAGGTGTGAGTCAAACTGTTTTATAGACCTGCATTTAGAGGGGTAAATCATGGTAGATTCGATAGGTCCCCCAGTCCTGGCAACAACATCCTGCCATTTAAATCTTATCAAACCTTCATTTGTTGTCATTAATAGTGAATTTTCATCCAAGTCGCAAAAGTGAAATTCTGTGTCTTGGGGGCATCCTCTCAGCTTCTCTTCAATATTTATGCTTCTCTCAAAAGAAACTTCCCCATTCACGTTGTGAATTTCATCAATATACGCGAATTTTTGTTCCGTTATACTCCATATCACAACTCTACCGAAACGATGTGAACTTCCCTCTATTTTCCAACCAGGAAAAAAATGCTTTGGAAGCACCGTGAAATTTGATTCGTGGCTTTCGAGGTAGACAGCTTTTTCCGTTATTTGAACCATAGTATCCTTTTGAGGGAAGAAAATTTCGATTGTGAGATCTTCTTCCCCGCAAAGTAAATCATCGAGTTCTATCAGTTCTGCATTGTCTTCTAATATATCGAGAAAATAGGTTCTTGAAATGTTAAACTTATCTGTACCAAATATCAAATACTTTTTATCTTTATTTTCTTCAAACCCTTCGAACAATTTAGTTCCAAGGGATGACCCTATTTCTTCGAAAGTGAAGATATTAAAGCGGTTGTAAACGTTGAATTCCGGAAGGGTACAAACAGTTTTAAGTTTTCTTATGGGAGACTGGTATCGCAGATTTGTCAAGGCGACAGGTGATGTTGTCCAGAGCTCTGTAATGAACCTACTATTAATTTTTGTTGGAGCTATTACCATTAGTTCTGTAGCCTCTTCTGTCGAGCTATCTAGTGTGTGCTTCAGAAGTACACTATGTAAAGACGGTATCGTTTCATTCTCCATCAATAATTCAATCTGTGTTATGTCAACGGTCAATTCGATCGTTCTTGCGAAACTGATGAGTACTATGTTATATTCGTTGATCACATTACTTTGGTCTTTAACTGGGCAAATACTTTTTAAGCCTTTGAACCTGGTAAGAGAATAGAATTGTATTCTTTCAGCATCATCTATTAAACATATGACGATGTTACCAGCAGTAGTAGACAAAATCGTACAATCCGTAAATTCTTCATAAGTTGCTCTATCCATTTCTTGAAGTTTCGCTAGCAAGAAGGGAGCTTCGAAGAAACTAGACACTTCTTTCAGAGCACTCAGTTTAAATTTTCTAAAATTTGTTTCCCCAGACATTATCTGATTTGCTGAAACTAAATGAAACTCGTCAGGAAAGAAAACCAGACAATTATGATTTCCTAGCGGCACGCAACATTTAGGTTTTTCTTCGTTTAGGTACGGTATATGATACACGTTTTTGCAGAGTGAGGTTTCCGAATCCCACTCAATGCAGAAGTAAACTAACCTCTGAGATCTTAACGCCGGGATAAAGAGAATTAAATGAGAGTTAGATCTGTTAGGCATAAAAATGCAGTCCAAGATAGTAGCATTATCAATGATCAAATTATTTATCAGCTCAAAGTGAGTAAACGTCTGGAAAGCGAAAAACTTGCATATTCCCTTGTCCTTATTTATCACCACAAACTCATTTGTGGGACTATGCTTGATAATAAACCATGTGCCTTCACAACCCAGATACCATGACTGAATACACAATGCTCTTCTCCCAGCGTCACTCATGCATACCGTGTATAAATAACCACTATTGGTGGTTATTAACGCAAAACTTTCGACTGTTCCCGGTAATGTATCGAATATTTCACAGTCTGCAATACCATCAAATATTTTTGTTGGAGTTGACCCACCTGCCAAATATAATGAGTTACGAGTTGCCAGCAAGTAGCTACAATACATTTCTAAATTCTTATTTTTCCTGATAAATTTTTCCATTTTGTCTTCCTGTTCATCATCATCCAAAAGACTACCCATATCTGAATCATCCAATGTCTCAGGATCCTTCGCGATACCAAAAATGTCCTCAACGCTTTTCTTTGGAGCAAATGACTTTTCCTTTACATCCAGCCTTGAACAAGAGAATTCTTGTATAAACTCTGAGGATTTAGATTTATCCTTTAATGTCTGGAAAGGATAGCACTTTCTGGGGTGCTTTCCGCTAATGGTATGCTTATAACAGAATCTTAATCTTTCATGATTCCTCAAGGAAATCAATTTTTGGAAGTCCCCAATGTTATCCAAAAATCTAAGAGCTTCTTTTTGAGCCTCTCTTCCAAAAGTTGTGAATGGCTTATCTATCGAATTAAGCAATAGAAGCTCATCCCCTCTGAACAGACTGTCATATGTTTTAAAGTCCAACGGATCATTCGACGATATTGTTTTCATGAAGCAATGTGTCTAGCTCTATCACTTCTAATTGATTGTAAGCTATAGTAGGATTTTAGCATTGGCCTTTTTTTGTGATTGTTTAAATTGAATTTTGAGTGCTCTGTAGTTTTTTCATGTCGGGTCAAGTTGGTTCTAAATGACGTTGTTACAAAACATAAAAACTAATATCACCATCATACATAATTAGTAATACATATTTAATATCAATATAACTCACTCTTCGAGCTCGCGAGATTCTATGTAAGAATCATAATGAGTTAGTTGCTTGAGTGGCGATCCCAAGCCGGACTTTTTTTCGAGAGGGTGGTTCCTTACCTTTGCACCAATGAACTTCGCAGCATGTTTTAGCATATCCTTTATTAGGATCTTCTTTAGGTCATCTAAAAGATCAATAACTCGGATCGTTTGGTTCTCATACACTAATTTAGGGAACGAAAACAGAAAATTGGTTACATTAATCAATCTCAAAGCACCGGAACCTTTAAAACTAATGCACAGGTGGAACCTGTTTAAAACCAAGTTTTCGATGATAACATAGTCCGTAGATCTTTTGATCATTTCATGAACATCAGAGCCTTCATCTAGAGACAAGTTCAAATACGAATCGATACGCTCAGGATCAAAATCTGACATCGATATAGCACCATCCTGATCATCCTGATCATCATCATTATCATGATGTATTTCTGGGGTACTTATTTCATCTGGTAAAAACCACGTTAAGACTTTACGGATTGCACTATCTTCCAGACATAAAGTCAAGTCCGATAGATTCGTTTCAACATATTTTATAACCTTGATTCCTCCAATTGGCTTTTCCATAGTCCAGGTAATAGATACTAAAGGATTTTCCGTTTGTTTTTTGCTATTAGATTTTTTACCATAAAATGGACTGAGGAGATCTCGATAGACAGCAGCAGTCTGTAAATCAAATGCCTGTGCCATATGAACAGTGACTGAATTGCTATTAAATCCAGTTGAAGTCTCAGATCTCTCAAAATGGAGTTTTGCGATGGCCACATCGACAAAAGGTTGGCGATCATCATCTAACATATGCAATATGATTTCTCGCATGTAAAAGTTCCACATCAATGAATGGTCAGCATTGTCAGACCACGTTCTATTCGAACTGAATACTTTCATGTATATATATAACCTCAATAATTGATTTGCTGCCTCATTTCGAATATTTCTCAGATCTACAGCATCTGCATCATCCAAGATTTGTTGCCTGAATGAAAATTGCCTTTCAACCCTTTGTAGTCTCAGCAAGGTGGTATGCAGACTAGTGATAGTAGTCTCCATCTGTGACGTATCCTCTGTATCAAGACCAATTGTGAGCTTCTCAATCCGCTTTTGCAATTCAGCATCCTCTGGTGTAATGAAAATCAAAAGGTTGGTGACCATTTTGTAGATACTGAGATAGCTTCTTGAGTCTGAGGACATAATGATTTTGGGAAGATAGCCGGTAATACTGTTTTGCAACTTATCTTCGATCAGATTATAAACTCTTGAGAATTGGTATATTCTTTCATAGAATAACACGGATGAGAAGTCCTTTATCAATGCCTCAGATGATAAGCTATCCGGTTCAAAACATAATTCCATTCCAAGCCAAGGAGGCCATTGATGTTCTCGATCTTGTCCATAAGAGCTAACATCAAAAAATACTTCCAAGTAATCTTTATAGTCGTCTTTGTGGAATCTAAACAGATTAGCATCAGTGAGATGAATACCGGTCCGCTTCAAGAACGTATCTGCATTATAGTCGCGTTCAGTGTCATTGTTACAAAACGATATGGTTTTTAACTTGATGCTTGGTGCGGTGACCATTATACAAGCGTCTGGATCTTGTTCAGTAATTAACTGTATTTGTGGAGTAATGAAATGGACAATATGCTTCAGTTGTACAATATGATCTAATTGGAAGCCTAAATCTAAAATGTTTTTCTCAAAAATTTCTAGAAGAGCCCGGTTAACATGCTCATCACTGGCATTGTTCAACATTTCGTCCAATTTGTTCTGCATATGAGGCCCTTTTTTGAAGTCGTTTGGTTTCTCTTTGGATGACCCCCTTTGGTTTACAATATTCTGGAAGAAGTGCATACATTTCTGGGCCGAAAGGTCACTGAAATCATTCGATAGGTTATAATTGTGTAAGAATCTGTAGACAACATCTCTAGTTTCTTCATTCCACTTCAAAAGCATATTACAGATATAATAACGATTTTCGAACTTCAAGGCCTGTCTACTAGTATCATACATCACATTCATAATTGGATAAGAGAATCGTTCGTCGTTTGACTTATCTGAACGTTTTCTTTGCAGCATTTTCATATCATCCAATAGATTCCCAACATTCTCTATCGCAGAGGAAGTTGTCTTCAATGTTTCTTCTAACTCAGTCCTTCGAGCAGGATCGCTTTTGTCTTTCAAAATATTTTCTGTTTTTGACTTGAAATCTTCGAGAATTTCCAGTCTTTTGTTCAATTCTTTGAATGGAAGCCCTATTGGTTTGCCAATTGTGCATTTATGAGACAAATTATTCTTGAAGGGCTCAATTCGCTTATAGTCTTTTGGATCCACCTGAAATTTATCTCCATATGATGCTCGGTTTATGTATATGAATTGAGGGGAATATAATAAAGGTTTAATCGAAACAGTGGGTGTGTAATTCTCAACATCGACATAATTAGCCTCTTTAAAATCTGTGATATCAAACCACGACATGTCATCATCAAAAATATCGAACGCATCCTTTGACTTTTCTTTAGCATAGTTTATACGCTTTAGCGTGGCATCTACAGTTCTCAAATCGATACCAAAAACTGATATATCGGCTTCCAAAAACTTGAGTCTCATGACTCTTTTCGTTTTCTCTAACTCTTCTTGATACTCGAGTAAGACTTCTTTTCTTTGATGCAAATCCATTACAAATTGAGAAGCCTTAGCCTTCAGACCTGCAAAATCTGCACTTTCGAGATCACTCTTTTTAAGGGCATGAGCATCAACGCTATGGGTAACATAGGTTATGAACAGAGGCGAAACATCTGCAAAGTAAGATATGGTGTATAAATGCTCCCCAAATTTAGGACTAATGCTCTGCTCTCCAAATAGGTTCCCTCGCCTAACCGGGAAAGCTCCAGCGAATGACTTCCACCAGTCTTTGAAAGTACGAAGCCCAGCTGGGCTCAGTTGCATGGCGTTGTAGGCGCTATCGGAGCTCGATAGTAAATTAAAAGCCAAATGTATAATGTCGCTTCGAAATCCAGCGTAAGAATCGTACTTGCTTAAATCGTCAAGTTCACTTGGGTTAGATAAACGGACATCATAATGCGGGACAGATGACAGAGTACGCTCTGTTTTTCCTGGTACTAGTCGCTCGAATACAATTCCTACAATCAATTTAACACCACCGCTTAGTTTTATTCCTGTTTTTTCGATGTAACAAGAACTCATTTTTGCTATATCTCCCTCTTGTTTTCTTGATACTTCCATATCTAATAGGTAATAAAATGACGCACATTGATTAAGATTGTAATCAGTCTGGCTTGGTATGAAAACTCTTTCACTGCTTGGTTGTGACCAGACCAGTAAAGGCTTTGCAAAGTGGTTTGGGATACTGAAATGAATTTTATCGGCACTACATGACGTGAATTTTTGCGGATCATCATTTTCATTGCAATTTAATAAAACGTCACCAGAAAATCCAACCACGAACCCTGCTGAGTCGGCACCAATCTTGTAAGGACTCTGCCCCCCTTTCAAACAGACCTCAAATCTGCCGCTATTTTTCCATGATACTTGAAGACGTGCATGAAACAAATATCTCATTTTGTCCCAGAATCCTATTTTCGGCGAGGGGTCTAAGGGAGGCTTTGAGAAGTTGTCTAAACACTGCATAGTCTGTTGAATAGCAGGCTGGTATCCACCACCCCAAGTCACTTGAGTGGTTTCTTTTGAATTTATATCCAACTGAAGGTTCGTGTAGAACTTGAGACTTGTGATGGTTCTTGGAACCTGTAATGAGTAGTAAGAATCTGTATCTTCCATCGCAGATGGAACAAATGGCACAAATATATGTCTAATCTCTCTATGGGATTGAATCATGTCTTCTGAGATTATCAAATTTCCATAAAAGTGGATGTCCGACTCAGATGTGTTTTGAGCTGGATTCAAAGCAGGGATGTAGAGTAATGGTAAAGGATAATCTCTTAAGTGCCATCTTATTTCTTTAAATTTAGCATCCATATACATGGGAACCATAATAGAGTACTCAAAACTTTCAGGTACACCTTTTCCGATCTGGTTAATAAATTCTGGAATTCTATTTACACCACATGAAGGATGGAAAAGATTTACATCAATACCTTCAATAATTAAGTTTGTCAAGAAAGGATTCGTATTCAAAGGAAGAACTCTCTGATTAATGTCGGGTGGCAGTTTAGAGTAATCAATATTACCCCATAAAAAACGAAAGTTTTTCTCGAATACTTTCTTTTCCTTTAGTTTGTATAGCTTGATCCTTGTAATCCAGGATGTCGAAAAATTTTCTAGTAGTCGTTCATACGCAGCTTGGGTATCCGAGGACACTAAATGTTCCAAATCCTCATCATTATCTTGTGGAATAAGACCATTTTCATTCGCATCGGCACGTGTGTCTATCTGTGGATTAGTCTTTCTTCTTGAGAACTTGAGCTTACCTTTTACTGCATTGATTGTAGTAAGAAAATCACATTTCTTTATCTCCGCCAAAGATTCACTTCTGGCAAGCTTTATGTCAGTTTTTTTTAGGAGCTCCGCAGCTGTAAGGTCATTCATCTCTTTCAGTTTAGCAAGTCTTGATCTCTGTTCCTGCAGTCCAATTTGAAAAATCATGTTGATTTCCGCTTCAAATGGATCATCATCAATGCTGAAAACGCATCTCCTTGACTTCAGTCTTATTTTAGGTAAGGAAGGTGTTTTTACTGGTGACGGAGTAATAATTATCTTTTTATAAGGATCTTTGAAAGAGTGAATCATCTGTTTAAGCGATTTGAAGATAGTGGGGATATTATCAAATATTTTATACATTTCGAAATCATGAGGAATATTGAAATGCCACGACTCGTTTTCCATCAAAACTGCTGGTTCGAGAGAGTCAAATTTTTCGAAGCCACAATTCATCTGTTTTTTAAGCTCATTAAGGTTCGTATTGACTGAATATCCCAGAATAGTAATCATGCGAACCCAATAATCCTTGCGCATAGGTGATTCTACACTCATCCTGAAGTTTTGGCCGGTGAATGATATTTCAGAAAGATTCCTGATCGAAATAAATGTTGATACAATATCAAAACGAGTAGGTAAACCATTAGGAAGTACCATAATTTCAGTTATTATTTCCGAAGATAAATTCAGTTCTGCTAGCGTTTTTAATTCACTCCATTGTACACACTTGAAAAAACCTTTTTGCTTCTTATGAGAAACTGCCAGAAAATGCTTCTTTGCTAAGGATTGCTTTCTGTGACAGCAAACATCAAGGCTAAAGACCTGCTTCAAGGTATGAATTCCGGAGATGATTATGAAAATATTACCCAAGGAAAGAACAGACTTAAGCCGTTTATTATCAATTTGAACAACGACTTTTCTACCATCTTTCCCTTCAAATGAGTTTGTTTCAGGGAATATCTTTATTGACAGTACAGTCAGTTTAGATACTTTCCTTGTTGATAATTCGCTTTTCTCATCTGCCGTTTCTGTTATGACAGAGGAGGACATGTTGTTCACCAAAACATTGAAGTTCCATAGGTGCTGAACTTCTGTAGCGTCACTCGTGGATATATCATCAAGATCAGTATTCCCGGATTTATGGCACGAATGAAGCTCAGCAGACTTTGTCATTGTTGTCCTTCCGGTCTCTATTCTACTATGCCATTGCGTTTTATTACCAAAAAGTGCTATTTGAACTTTGTCAGTTTTATGATAGTATTTTCTTAGTCTACCATCAACAAAATCGTCAGGGCTCTGAGATTCAATATTAGAAAACACACAAGGCGGCATGAAAAGAGATCTGGCGCCTAAAGTAACCATAACATCTCTAATGTCAATCTTCAGATAGTCAAATCGAGATGGCAGCTCTTCGAATAAAAACTCACTCGGTAAAATCTTCTTTGCCTTCATAGATTTACCTATACTGATACATTGCCGTTCCGCATCTCTTAATCTCTTTGCGAACTTTTCGTAATACTTCATAAAATATGTTTCTTCTACATCCAGGATACGAGAGTCCACCTTTCTGTATAATTTGTTGATCATTATCATCGTGGGTAAATCGGACAGATCAACTTCCAAAGTATCTATATCAACCTGAGTAGAAAATGATACAGCTGGCAACAGATTAATGTCATTTTGTATTCCAATGCTCTCCAATAAAAAGATTGTACGTTCATAGTTCATTTTTTTGTTTATGTGTTGCGATTTCAAGCTTAGCACTTCTAGATTACAGTCGATTTTATAAATGATTTTTTCTTTTTTGCTGCAATCTTGATAAGTTTGCCTGTTCGTCCTATAATCCAATATAAATGCAGACAACCTATGAACAATGAACTCATCTTTATCACTTATCACAACCTTTGGATCTTCAACTGTGAATTTCAGACTTATAAGTGGAACGATTGTTTGGAAGTATTTTAGGATGCCCTCACTTTTGCAGGAAATTGACGTATGCGTCCCATCATCTGGTTCTGTTAATGCACCGGTGAAAACTGCGATATTTCTCTTGAAGCTTTTGAGGAATGATAGATGGTCAACGTCTATATCAAAATTTGGGGAAGAGATATGTCCCTTCAGATTGCAAACGGCATTTTGTAATTTGTGAGCATTGCAGAAATCAAATTCCTGCGAAAACAAGTTTGTAGAACCAAATAAAGAAATATTTGGGGTTTCCACAATTTTAAGAACGCGGAGTTCACCTTTCTCACAGTCCTCTTTCATATTCAGTGAAATATTAAAACCAGATAAGTTTATGTTGAATCTAACTGGAGAATCACTCTCCTGGAAATTGATTTTAAAACATGGCATATGATTTTGATATCGAAATGCATTGAAAGAGAAATTTGCAGCGCTCAAATTATACGATAAGTATTTGTTCAAATCCAGCAGGTCTTTGTGCGATGTCATCGGAATATTACTCAGAGAAATTTTGTCGATAGATATAGTAAGCTGCTCGATTGGATCCAAAGCAGTTCGTATTTTATCGGAAAAAGCTTGAATTTTTTCCAATCCACACTCCATATTAGTCCTGATGTCGTCATCTTCAGACTGTTCTTCAACTTCAGCTTGCAAAGAAGTTGACGTTCTCTTAGAACTAGCTTTACCGCTGCCAAATATTGTCTGCGGAATGGTAAGATTACCGAACTTGAAGTCCAATACAGCCGAATGGAATATTTTCCCACCATTTACGATATTCTCGCGGTTTATCTTGGTCTTCAAAATAAACAAAGCATCTTCATAAAAAGTATCGTCTCTCCATTTCATTCTTGACATTAAAATGTCTGTTATAAAAGTATCTTCTGAGTGTTCATAACGAAAGCTCAGGATCAATGCCCTAAACGACACTCGAGACTCTGTGTGATTCAAATCAAAAAAACAAACCCGAAAATCATTGAACAACCAGACCAATGTGTTGAAGCGATCATAAACCCAGCGAGGTACTTTGGGGCGTGCGTTGCTGGCTTTCTGCGGCTGTTTTCGTATATCATCGTCCGGGGACTTCGGCAGGAAGCACAAACCACCAATTATTATCTTCTTATCCACAAAAGATATCTGCAAGTAATCCATTGTCAATATGTTTCCGAATTGTATACCAACGACTCTAAATCTAAGCGGATTGATATATCGGACGGAAATCCCCCCGAACTTGTACAGTATGTACTTTATGACACACCAAGGGATCACAAAGTACACCAGAACCCATTTTATCACACTATAGTTGATTTCCATTCTGCCTTCAAGGTTAATTTTCACGTTTTGCTGTAGTATCAACAATCTCTGACAAAACTCTTCTCTCGGTTACCTTACTAATACAATGCTTTAAAGACACCACCTGTCCATTCTAAGCAGTCAAAATCCGATACGATATCACTAGAAAAAACAAGAAAATGGAATTTATTAAATGATCAATCAAAGATGTGTCAATGACAGATTTTTGCGACTAGTCTGCACGGTTGAAATTCTTATAGTTGCTGGTTCTCTTGGCAATTATTGCATATAATGCTGAAATATTTCCGTTTTGGCGAACACCCTTCTATGCAGGGTAAGCACAGCTTTAAGGGGACCGCGGAAAAATCGGATTAAGGTTTTCATTCTCTTACGTGGTAATTCTATGGCTGTGACATTTCGGCGCATATTCTCTACAATACAGGCACAAGCTAAACAATGAGGTATTCCACCACGAGTCCGAGTCGTTTCACGCCAGCAATGCATCTTCTCAAGGGTATAGAAGAATCGGGCTGGCGGCGCAGTGACGGAAACAGAAAGTGGTTGAGAGTGCGACTATCTTGATTACGTAGCCCCTCCTGCTGCCCGCCCTAGTGGACCCAGGAAGTGGAAGATGGCATAAATTCTGCAATGTAGTGATCGCACCATATCGTCTCTGGTACGCCACTTACCGCAACAAGATTTCTTGTGCGATGTGCAACTTGCGGGGGTGGTACCTCTTGTGGTAGCACCGATCACGTGTACCTAACAGCAGCGACGACAGAGCGGTTCTGAAAGAGAGTTCCATAGGAATAGCTGGCAACAGTGTAAGATACCCGGGCTCTACTACCATGGAGCTAAATTGGAGCATTCGCATTTGCAATATACGGAGGTATCACAAAGCACATGATAAACACGTGTTTTTGATGTCTATTTTGACGGGCGCCTTTCGGTGATCCGTCACTGTCTCAGCTTTCTGCAGAGATGATGAGTGAAAAATTTTCTGCAATGACATGAGATGTAAAATGCGAAACACAGCTTATGTGAACAAACTATAAGGCAGGCAGGCACCTAGTGTATCTGCATTTGTTGATTTATCGAGCTACAGTTGGCCTATTGAAACCTTTGCAAAAAAGAAGAGACATAACACATCATGGCACCACCTAAGAAGACCGTCAAAATGGACTTGAATTCGTTCTTGAACGATGACACTTTCGGCTCATCCTGGGCTGAAGAAGATGTTGATCTGAACAAGATTTCAATTCCTATCGATAACTTAAAGGCTAACACGATTCCCTTGGAAGAATTGGCTGCCTCCAAAAACAATACCAGCAGCTTTAACAAATACGGTGGTGGTGGTAGCAGTAGTGGTGGTTCCAGATTGGATCCTGCCTTGGGTGGGGGCGGCAGACATGAGTTTTCCGATCGTGTCGAATACCCTGTTCCGGATCGCCCACCATATAGAGCTATCATCAATAACATCCCGTGGGATATTTCGCCAGAGGGTGTTCAAGCATGGGTCGAAGACGGTTTGCATAACCCAGATGCCCCAGATGCCGTCGAGGAAGTAGACCTACCTAGAAGCATGAAAGATCCAACACGTTTGAAAGGTATTGCCTTCGTTACTCTGAAAGATCGTGAAGGCCTGGTCAAGGCTCTCACGTTCAACGGAACAAAATTGAACGAACGTACCGTCTACGTGTCGGTAGCAGCACCAAGAAGACAAGGTTTTGGGGGCGCTGGTGATGACTTCGACTGGAATGGTGCTAGGGGCTCCAACTATCAATCATCTGGCGATGCAGGTCCGGATTTAGATTGGGGTGCAGCAAGAGGCTCCCAATACCAGGAAAGAAGACCAAGAAGAGAGGAAGTTGATTTAGAGTGGAGTGATGTAAGAGGATCTCAGTTCCAGGAGTCAAGGCCAAGAAGAGAAGATCCGGACTTAGATTGGGGTGTAGCAAGAGGATCCCAGTATGAAGAAAGAAAACCAAGAAGAGAGGAGCCAAACCTTGACTGGGGTGTAGCAAGGGGATCTCAATTTCAGGAAAATACTGAACAAAGGGAAAGAAAACCTAGAAGAGAAGAGCCAAACCTCGATTGGAGTGCGGCAAGAGGTTCACAATTCCAAGAGAAGACCGAGCACAGAGAAAGAAGCGAATATAAGGAAAGGAAACCCAGAAAGGAGGAACCTGAATTGAATTGGGGTGCCGCTAGAGGGTCCCAATACCAGGAGAGGGAGAAAAGAAGACCAAGAACTCAAAAGGCTTCTTCAACTGAAACAGTAGTTGAAACTCCAAAGATTCAAAGATCTGCATTCGATGTTTTAAGCAATGAAGATGACGAGGGTGATGAAGAGGACTCAACTGTTGAATCCAAGAAACAGGATGAAAAGGTTGCTCAACTCACTAAGGGAGCAGCTAGCCTAACAGTTCAAGACAAAGATGAATGGGAAACTGTTGGGAAAAAATGATTTTAAAAGGCATTTCGTAAGGATCTCTTAATAAAATTAAGAAAACCTCCGTCGCATTCAGAATGATTTCTATTGAAGGACCGTTTTTTTACTCTATTGCGACTGTATAGAATTTTTGACTTTGTAATATGTATTGGTTAACTACTACTCCTAAAAGGAAAACCCGGCGCGAACAACAGAAGATTCTTCAGTCTAGATAGAGAATCTGTGACCGTATTCACATTGAGATTAATCCTTGCAGTGCTTCTCAATTGAGACTTGTAGTGAAATCGAATAATTCAGTTGACGGATTCAACACTTGCCGTCTTAAAATTCAGCCATAAAGTATCCTGTTGAACAGAGCTCCCTATCCCACCGGAATATATTCGGCCAGGCCATGGGTTTCTTGCATTGGCATGCAGAAAATCGTTCTGTTCACAAGAATAGAGAATTAGATATGCATCATTATCAGCTTAAATTAAGCATATATCAAAGTTGAAGTTTCAACTGACTCCTGGAGAAGATTTGCGTGTACATCAATAAGTAGACATTACCAATTCTTTTCATCCGCCTGTACATTTAGTGGCTCTTTGTCCACCAAAACTTATATGTTGATACCTTTCAGTTCGGGTAACTATGAAGGTTACCAACTCGTGCAATAACTTACTTTGTTTATACAGTTAACTGTAATAAGAGTCCAGGCTTGGTACGATTAGGTTAGATATATCTATTTCTCGAAGCAGTTAAATAGACAGCTTCGACGTTGCTATGGAAAAGCTGGACTCTGATTTTGATCCGATTCGTAAGGCAAAGATAAAAGTAACTCACGATCGGATAATCCAAGATGCTATGATAGATAATGAGCAGAGCACGATTCTTAAACAGATTGCATTACTGCCAGTAAAAAAACCGTTTACCTCTAATCCGGAAGTAATGTCACCAGCGGAGCAGCTCTCTCATTCATCAGAAGGAAGAAGTGACAAATCCCCTGAGTCTAAACAGACACAAAAGAACGTCTTACAAAACATCCGTCTGTTAACGAAAAGATCTTGGATACCGGAAGAAGGGCCTGCAGTGAAGCGTCAAATGGTTGAGCCATTAGATACTGATTTTCGCCGGTTCAAACACTATCTCTTAAGGCACTTAAATCAAAAGCTGCCGCCAGAGCAGACTAAAGTTTTCAGCTATTTAAGGGGAGCGCAGAATGAGATTGATAGGATACTGAAACAAGCCATCACACAGAAAGAGAGTCATTCCAGTATGATAGTGGGCCCAAGAGGAAGCTATAAGACGTTTATTTTGAATCATGAGCTCGGTTTGTTATGTGAGCGATACCATCAACAATTCATCACTATTAAATTGAACGGATTTATTCATTCCGAACAAACTGCAATAAATGGTATTGCTACTCAACTAGAAGAGCAGCTGAAGGTGCTCTCTGAAGATTTTAAAGATTCCTCCAAGAAGACCGATATTAGTAGTGGCTCGTTGACAGAGGTCTTTGAAAAAATTCTTCGATTACTAGATTCGACGTTCATGGAGAACAACAGAGCAACAGATGAGAAGAAAAACATCAAAAATAAAATTACCGTTATTTTCATCTTCGATGAAATTGACACGTTTGCTGGACCCGTGAGACAAACTCTACTATATAATTTGTTTGATATGGTGGAGCACGCAAGGGTGCCAGTATGTATCTTTGGATGCACAACGAAAATGAATATACTGGAATACTTAGAGAAGAGAGTTAAAAGCAGATTCTCGCAGCGCGTAATATACATGCCACAAATAGAAAGTTTTGAAAAGTTCAGCGACACAGTATGTGAACTTCTGACTGTGACGAGTGAGTCTGGTTATAAATGTGCTGAAAAATGGAACCCCTTTATAGAATCGAAAATAAAGGACGAGAAAAGTGAGCTTCATCGACTTATAAAATTAAATTACGACACTTTCCGTTCTATACCTTCATTTAAGAATAGTCTTATCCCTCTTATTTTTAACGCCCAAAGTTTTGAATCTCTCTGCCTTTCATTTGATAAGTGTGAACTTGTGAAGGAATACAACAACAATCAGCTCAAAAATAGTTTAACAGCGAAAGTTGAGTCGTTATCAGATCTTGAGCTCGCCATTCTCATTTGTGCTGCTAGAACTGCTTTGAAGACAAAGGATGAGACCTTGAATTTCAATTTGTCATATGCTGAATATGAAGATATGATTAAAGGACTAAATTCGAAAATTCCTACAATTGCAAAAACTTTAAAATCGAATGAAAATGTACCAATAGTGTTCGATAATGCTATAAAATTATGGAAAAAAAGGGATATCAAGAACATTTGGGAAAGTCTGATTAAACTAAACTTTCTCTCAGAAAGAGGAGCAATCGGTTTGCGAGAATCTGCCCAGGCCGTATTCTACGCTAGTAATTATCAATTTTTGGCGACTACCATTCCGTTTGATCTGAGAGTGTATCAGACGCAGATCGACTTGAAAGAGCTTAGACGCATTGTTCCGAAATCTTCGATGTTCTATTCATGGACGCAACTGTGAAAGTCTCTTATGTCGTACTCACTATTGCACTCACTATCGTACCCACTATTGTATCCACTGTCGTAGAGAATTCTATTCGGAAAGGGACTAGACTCAAACGGATGAAGATAAACTCTACCACGACCTAATTAAACTTTGCACCATACTACAGTTTCAGTGAAAGAAAGGGCCACTAAAGAAGAGCAGGAGAAACGCAGGTACTTTTGGCATCTTTTGGCATCCCTCCCTTGCCAATCACTGTATCATATGACTTTGCCTTCAAAGAAGCATATCAGGAACTGCTATGACACTCGACTTTTCGCCAGATCTCTCAAATATTTTAAAATAAAAAGATCCTGGTCAACGAGAATTGGATCCCAGCACCTAGTTTGCGCGAATAGCGAGCGAATCTCGTCTGCATAATCTCTAAATAAGTCTTAAGTATATCATAAGGTGGGGTAACTTAAATATTTTGTCAAGTTTACCATTGAGCGAAGTACTGAAAAAGTTAAAGATTCAGTAGGGTTTGCTTAGGTAGGCTTTAACTTAAAGTTTAGAATGGTTGAGTTTACATTGGCAAGCAAACCTCATAAGATATCACAAACTTTTTCTATAATGGACATTGCCAACGTAAATGTGGGAAAGAAACCTGAGTCCAAGTATAAAATTGGTAAGGTCAAGCAAATACCCACTGTGCAAAAAGATCCCGAGAGTGGACTTACATTCATAGAACTGAAACCAGCACCAGATGAAAAGGTCTATGGATGCACAAGGTTTCTAGGACATTACAAGGAAGAAAAGAAACTGGGTCAAGGGACCTTCGGCGAGGTCTACAAGGGTATCCATTTAGAGACACAGCGTCAGGTTGCCATGAAAAAAATTATTGTTAATGTTGAGAAGGATCTCTTCCCCATTACTGCCCAGAGAGAAATAACCATACTTCGGAGATTAGATCATAAAAACGTTATAAAATTAATCGAAATGGTCTACGACTACCCCCCTTCCACAAATCATAGTTCTGGAACGGTATCAGATCATCAACAAACATCAGGCAAAACGCCTTTGACCAAATCATTCTATATGATACTTCCTTACATGGTTTTAGATCTCTCAGGAATTCTACATAATCCGCGAATGGACCTTAAATTAAGTGATATCAAAAATCTTATGCTTCAATTACTCGAGAGTATTAATTATATTCACTGTGAAAAATTCATGCACAGAGATATCAAGACTGCCAATATTCTCATAGATCACAACGGTGTGTTGAAGCTGGCAGATTTTGGTTTAGCTAGGCTGTATTACGGTTCACCACCAAACTTGCACTACCCTGGTGGCGCAGGATCAGGTGCAAAGTATACCTCAGTAGTGGTAACAAGATGGTATAGAGCCCCGGAGCTTGTTTTGGGAGATAAATTTTACACTACAGCAGTTGATATGTGGGGGATCGGGTGCGTTTTTGCTGAATGTTTCGAGAAGAAACCGGTTCTTCAAGGAACGACTGATATCGATCAGGGCCATGTCATATTCAAATTGTTGGGAACTCCATCCAAGGAGGAATGGCCTTCCGCCGAACTTTTGCCAGGTGCAGAATTAACTAGAACCAACTATCCCGGTAACCTTAAAGATAGGTTTGGTAAATTTCTAGACGACATAGGTTTGGATTTTTTACGAAAGCTACTGGCCTTGGATCCATATAAACGTCTGACAGCAATGTCTGCCATTAACCATCCGTTTTTCAAACAAGAGCCGTTGCCATCTACAAAGCTAAATTTGCCTTGTGAGGAGAGCCACGAGGCTGACATAAAGAGATACAAAGAGGAGATGCAGCAGGCAATGTCACAAAAAGCTCCAACTGCTCCAAAAGGTCATATCACTGAGTCAACAAATATTATTGTAGCGAAGGATAATTTCCCCAAAGCACCTGCACGGAACGCCTTCCCAAAAGGCCCCGCACCCAAGGCAAATTTGAGTAACGATTCAAGAAACACCACAACAGTGCCAGTTCAGCGTCAAATATCGAGATACAACAGCAATACTAGTTCAGCAGGCAAGCAGCCATACAGCTACAGCAATAATAATTATAGACATTCAGAAAACTACCGTTTCAATTACGATGATGTAAATAGCGATAGTTTCGCATCAAGAGTGCCGGCTGGCCCCCAGTCCTCGAGGTTTCAACGTAACGATAAAAGGTCCGTTGGTCCTGCTGGGTATAATGGCTACGGCTATAAGGACAATGGTTACTATGATAGATCAAAATCTACTTTTAACGTCAATGATGCCCCTTCAAGAAGTTTCTCAACGCACGATCATACAGAGTTATCTGACACACGGTTACCGACCTATCAGTCGAAGTCACAGCCGCAGTCGAAATCAAATTCTCGAGACCAATCACAGACACATTCGCTTCATCAGGGAGATCCCCAATCTCTCTCACGCTCTCACACGCAGACACAAGCTATGAGCCAACCTACGAATCAGGAATTGAGACAAAAAATGCGTCACAATAATGACGCTGATAACGACAAGGAAAAAAACGAAACGAGAGATATAGCCGATTTCTACTAAAATCGGACTTTTTGACTGTTTCATTCTATATAATCCCCTAAGCATTACTTAAAGTCCATCCCTCTGAACCCTATAAGTGTCACTCATTTATTTTTTTCATATTTTCATTTTTTGAGGCTTCGGCGCATCAAGCGCATCCAGGTAGGACTTGTTTCAGATTGATTAAAAAAGTGAAACAGGTAGATATTGGCAAGGTGATGGTCGTACAGATCACGGCAGAGTTTTATCCTACTAGGAATGAGGGTATAAAATATGAGACATTTGAGCATTACATGCTCCCAAGCTCTGTCTGGAGTTCGAATGCTTCTTGAACATAATTTTCAATTTAACTTTGGCTTTACGGACTCAAGTGGATAAACATCTGCCGCGTTTGTGCTGACATGACCAGTGAACTGGAAACAACAACACTACATGAGCTAGTCACTAGAAGCTTTTGCAGAACTCCGAATGGACTGATCTTCACATACGATCTAAAGACAGTTTATTCGGTATTTTTGATCTGTTTAAACTTGCAGGATGAAGATAGGAAACCAAAGAAATGGCTACCAAATTTTTCAAGGACGACACATAGATTTTCATTTTCCGTCGAAGAGGCAGTTGAAAGAATGAAAAACTTGGAACTGCAAGTTGATATTGGCACGACATATGTTAACATTTCATACAAAATTCATCCTGAATTAGCATGTCATCTACTAGAAAACTTCATGACGGCAAAATTGTTACATACACCATCTGATAGAACGCGGAGTAAACCAAAAGAGAAAGTTCTTTTACAGCCGACACCAAAAGGAGTCAGTGTTCTACAAAAGTACGTGAAAGATATTGGGCTGAAAGATATACCTGATATCTTGCTGAGCGAGTTCAATTCTATGGACCTTTTCTTATTCGAGAGAAATACCTCATCAGATTCAATAATCCACAGCGATCGTTTAATCCGTTTATTATTTACCAAAATAATGGGAGGCTCACCAAATGTGTGGTCACCTACGAATCCACCGGATAAAATTGTTTCTTTAACTAAGCTACTGGAATACAACAGTGACATTTTCACTTTTGAAAGTGCTGAATACAAATCTTATCATAAATCCAGAAATTCAAAGAGTAGAAAAAACACCGAGGCAGATATTGACATCCCGTACCAACTATCTGAATCAGCTTTAAAGAATGAAAATACGGTATCGCCTTTCTCTCATAAATTCTTCACCAATCCAGATTCAGACGCTCATGTGCAATACTATGTATCTGACAGTGGTTTGAGACTGTTCAAATCGAAAATGTTTGGCCAGAAAAAAACACTAATTGATTTTTCTTTTACTACCAAAGCAATATGGCAGTGGATTATGGATTGCACAGATGTCATGTATTCAAAAGAAGCGGTTTCAGTTGCTGCCCTTTTTCTAAAAGCTGGACTCATCGTGCCCATACTTCTGCCACCTTCTGAAAACTCAAGAAAGAGGTTTCATATTAGTAGGGCATCCTTTTACACCCTCACTCAACGCGGATGGGATTGTATTCAATGGAATACTGAAAATGGAATCAAAAGGTCTATCAGTGTCTTGACGAGAAAGAAATCGTGCAAGCCTCGCGTTGATGTCCAGGAGAAAAGATCAAGCGATGAGGGGGACGAAGACTACGGATTTCAAATTTCAGATTCTGAAGAGGTAAAATCTCCTCACGACTTCCAACTAAAGAATATGGACGATGTTTTAAGTGATCCAGGAATGAGATATTTGTTTAGAAGACACTTGGAAAATGATTTTTGCTCAGAAAATCTTGATGCGTATATGGAGATACAGAAGCTGTTGAAAAAAATGAGATTACTAGAAAAAACTGTAAGTGCACAAACTGGTGACAACCGCGGAATTTTGAGGGAGAAAGTGACTTCAGGAACTAACGTGAGGGCCACAGTGGATACAGCATTTACAAGACATTCCAATGAATGCTTAGAAATGGCCTATCACATATACTCTTCTTATATAATGGTTAATTCACCGTACGAGCTTAATATTGATCACAATTTACGCCAATCCATTAGTAGAATCATGCTGCACCCAAAATCTCCTTTATCAGAGGGGTTTTCGACGAAACCTAATTTCGAAGATGATTCCTTTGGAGATGCTGAATCAACACCTATAACGGCAATGGAAAGCCCTCTACTAGATCTATCACCAGATTCTTGTGTAGAGGATACTGCACGGCCAGATAGCCCTAACTCAGGTATGAGAAAGCCTCCTGCAGAAAATACGAATCTCTGTAGTGACGACAACACTTCGAACAGCTATTCAAGTGCGAGGAACTCGTTTATGGAATACACAAACATATGCTCCAAGACCAGTACTTGTAAAAGTTTTCCAAGTTTCATGGATCTTCTGAAGATCAGAGATGACAGGATGTTCAACACCTTAAGAGTATTATCTCATTTACATCCAAAATTCGAGATTTTAAGCGAGGACTTGCATCATCTCATGAAAATTGATTCTTACCAGAAATTTCTCCGCTCAAACGTGTATCAGGAGGCACTTTCCACCTTTGTGGAGAATAAATAGGAATAGCAAATATAATTATGTCATACAATCTGGGCAATCTTCATCACTAAGGATAAAAAAAGTGGCTTTTTTATTCGAGGTGAATCTTAGAATTCTATCTTCATGTATTAATATTGAGTTTTTCAGATAAAAGTAAGATTTTAAATAAAAAAAGCCCTAAGATATGCGTACAACAGCCCTCATTAAGATCAGTAGATAATTAACTATACAAAGGTAGGCTGTATCATACGAGAAATATGATCGATTTTTCTATATGGACATAGAGAAAGAGAACATGCCAAAAATGATATGATAAGTGTAGAGGGGCAAGGGTAGCAAATTACAAAATTTCTTAAAATATTGGTTCAAGTGTGCTGCCTCTTTTGATTGTTGCCCAACCAATTAGACGCCAATGCTTCTCAATACGTCTAGATAGAGCGATCTTTTCGTTAATTTCTGTACATGCAGGGGAAGTTAGTTGTAATCTAGCCATATCAGCCTTAACTGCAACAACACGAGCACCAGTAGCAGTTGATCCTATATTAACCATCAGAACCTCATCCGGCTCTAATTTTCTAACTTTAGCTTGTTTTTGTCCATCTGTCTTGACACCAAGTAAACGACGCAGTAGGAAATAGTTTATCTCAATATCTGTGTAGATGCTTGGTAGATGTCCCTTGGCACCTACAACTTGACCAACGAGACGATCTGCTCTACAAAGAGTTGGATCAACCTTTGTACCAACACCAATTAAACCACCAGGAACAGCGAATTTTAAATCATTTTGCTCAGCAAATAGAGATACGATATTTGAGAAAATTGGCTTACATTGAATCTTGCCTCTCTCATCCTTTGTAACAATACCAGGCCTAATTTCGATTTCATCACCTAATTTGAATACACCATTTAAAATAGAACCACCTGCAACACCGCCCTTCAGATCATCAATTTCAGCACCTGGTTTATTCACATCGAATGAACGAATGACGATTAAACGTGGCGAAATCATAAAGTCTCTTGGTGGAACGGGAATAGTCTTCACAATGAACTCATTAACGGCGTCAATGTTATACTTCAGTTGAGCAGAAATTGGTACAATTGGTGCACCATCGGCGATAGTACCTCTAATGAATTTCTTAATAGATTTTTCGTGTTCCAAAGCGCTTTCTTCCCTCATTAAATCAACTTTATTCTGTAAGATAATGACATGTTTCAATTTCATGATTTCAATAGCCGCTAGATGTTCTGAGGTTTGTGGTTGTGGACATGGTTCATTACCAGCGATTAACAGTAAAGCAGCATCCATAACCGCGGCACCTGATAACATAGTACTCATTAAGATATCGTGACCGGGACAATCCACAAATGAAACATGACGTAATAGTTTATAGCGAGTGTTTTCAAAGCCTGGGACGGTACATTTAGGACGAATCTCTTTGTCCGATTTGAAGGATCTGTAAGCATCTGGCTCTGGACAATTTGGATCCTCGCATTTATAAATCTTTGCATTCGCATAACCTAATTTGATTGTAATGTTACGTTCTAACTCATCCTTGAAACGAACTGTTTGGACACCAGAAATAGCTCTAACGACAGTAGATTTACCATGAGCGACATGGCCGATCGTACCGATGTTAATTGTGGCTTGTCTATTGATGATATCTGGAGATAGTGGCGTCAATTGTGTGAAATCTGGATTTTCAGGTTGTTCAGGTAAACCACCACCTTCTTCAAATTCACGTTGCCTTTGCTCTTCGTCATCTTCAACTTCTCCTAGATCACCGAAAGTAACTGTCTTCTTTGGTTTCGCTTCATCCCCATTCACATCGTCTTCATTCACCTGCTCTTCCACAAAATCCTCGTTCTCGTACATGTCTTCATCATCTTCTGGATTCAGACTACCATTGATGATGATGCTGGGCTCACGATCCTGCAAATCCGTCATGATTTTTATATTCTTGTCTCGTCTCGTTCGTTATATACTTGTTTCAGTCTAACAACTTTTTCTTAAATAAGCAATATTGTAATATTTGATTGTTCTTCCACAAAGTATTAGTTCCTGCCCAAAACTGGTGCCTGTTTTATGCTTTAGATTCCCTGGCGCTAACTATAAAATTTAAAGATACGATGTATACTCGGTAATATTTTATTTATCCTCAGTGCATATGCTTACTGCTCACCCAATCCATAAAAAATTTTTCACTCGCCCATTTGTGTTAACAGACTCCGTGCACCACATTATTTACAAAAGTAATACCGAAATGCCATACTAGGCCAAGCTCAAGCCCAGAGCAGGAGTGGCAGCAGAGCATGAAGAATACAGTTTTATGACATAAACGGGCATTAGGCATGAAAACTATACCGTAGGATTGAAGGCGAACTCATTCATTAAAAGGTCGACATCTTTCCATACAGTATCCGATTCCCAGTTCTCCCAATGATCGGGGACATTATGCGGGGAATTTTCTCCTAGATGACGAGTAAATTGCTCCTGATGATCATTCAGCTCTTGCGGTTGTAAATTGGTCTGAATCTGTATCTGATCTGTTGCTTCTGCCGCTTGTGGAGTGGCTGAATTGGACTGTAAGTCAGGATTTTTATTGAAACCGGAGGCGCCAAGCGTTGAAGGACTATTCATTTGTCTATTTTGCATCGATAGGTTTGAGGAGGCTTGTGGCAAAAAACTTATCGCTCGATTCCCAAGTAGAAGCGAACCGCTGGCATTAAGCTCATCTCTAGGTGACTTTTTGTTCAACATACCCTCCAGTGACAGCACGTCTGTTGCATGGCTATTCGGAGAAGCGAGACTACTTGCACTACTATTTGTGGCCGCATTTATGGGGTTCGGATCTAGAGGAACTGTCTTGATGATTTTTCTTGCGTCCAACTCCGGATGTTTATTGGATGATAAACGTCTTTCACGACTATTCTGCTTGCCATAGACATCATATTCGGGATCGTTTCCCAAAGTTGTGCCGTCGTCCTCTGGTTCGTCATATTCCTCCTCGTAACGTTGCGTTTCTCTTCTGATCCTGGCCATACCACACTTTTCCCTTAAAACATACAAACAATCGAAGAAAACACTAACTGACATCCTCGACTTGATATTTATACCCAAGTTAAAATCGCTTGACATTTCGTCACCTTTACCTCTGTTTCTTCTCCACTCGTCGTACATATTTGCAAACATGCTCCATACGCTCTTCATTATTCCCGATGATCTGTAAGCCATATCATGTTTTAGGACAGATGCGTTGAATGTTAAAGAAACCGCATCTTGATAAGCTATTTTGCCCCTGTCCACATCGAGTACTGAAGACAGTGAAGAGTGTACTAATTTGCTTATTATGCAAGCAGATTGCCATATGTTAAGAACAAATACGCCTGGGAAATACTTGATAATTGATGGATCCACTTTCCACATGTTGCTGGCATGTGAAAGTAAGTCGATTGTGGCATTATAAACCCTCACCAAGCCACGTTTCGTCTCAAAATTAGACTCGATTTCAGATAATGACATTAACTCGATTTCTAAATCCTTTTTCCCATTTGTTGAAAAGGCATCGCTGAAGTAATAGGTTAAAAGATGAACTTTTGCAACCAATAGCAAAAATTTTCTAATGCTGTCAACTTTGTCCTCTATAAGGTATAATTCTAGTTGGTTCAATTGCTGATTTAAAACCTGAAGTAACGGCTGTTTCTGCTCACTTCCTACCCTCCCTGAGGCATTAGCCGGATTCGAGTTCATAGTGTTGATCATTTGGTTCTCGAAGTGGGCTATTTGGGCCATTTGACTAATCGTCATAGGGACTGTTTGACGTTGCTGTTGAGTTCGAGCGACCCTAGTCGCATTCATGACCGTGTGATCGAACGATACATAAGCAGGGAATCCAAAAGACGATGCGATAATCTGTGAAACAACGTTACAGCTTACCCACGTCTTGACTTTTTCATAAATAATTTCGGAGTTCTCGTTAGCATACTCCTTAGAGAATTCTGCGCAATTTAATCCCACCCTTATAGCTTGAAAGGTTGCCGTACCAATTGTATTCCATGAAGTATCTGCACTTAATGATGAGGTTAGCGGTGGCCAAAAAGTATATAGTAAAAAAGCCTGAACAGAGTATACTGAGGCTACATTTAAAATTGGTTCGTCGTTATCCGAAGGTGTATATCGAATGATAGGAGAAATTGTTATTTCCGCCAATACAGATTTTACCAAACCAGACAATTTGGTCATTATTTCGCTAGTTCCGAACTTGCGGCGCAATCCTATAAGTAATATTACCCAGAAGAGACATGGCGAGAAAGCATATATCCGCTCTGCACCTTTTGAAAGATCCACAACTGGTAGAAATACGTGATATCTTAGCGCAAACTCTTGGAATAACTCTGCAATTGTTTCACTTGACATGAAAATATCTCCGAGAGTCTTTGGAGCGCATTTCAATTGTTCTTCTGTCATTCCGACACCATTAGCATTATCTCGTATATCAGAATAGCCGTTTGGTGAATTGGATACGCTCCTTCCAGGTGCTTCCAGTGGCAACGCAGACAATGATTTAGGAAGATTGGCAGTAAATTTATCGTGCTCTATGAATGAATTATGTTGACGAGACCTCCTTATGTCTTTCATCTTCTCCTTTGTGAAATTTCTACCATCTAGTAATGTCGTCTGTTCCTCCTTTATTTTCTGTAAAATTTCTTCTGAGCTCAGATTCGTGAGAGTTCTTGTTAACTCCTTGAATCGTTTTTCAATAGCCTCATTTCTTGCACGTTTATAGGTTCTCCTAAAATCTTTCTGTAGTATGCACGGCACGCCTTTCTTCGCACATTTTGTACATGGTTCAGGTGCTTTCTCATAGGCATCGCATTTCGATTTTTGCTGCCGACATTCAACACATGCAAATTTCCTTCGGTGAACCATACGGGAACTATAAGACTTTTTGGAACCTTTGTTCTCATCTATCGCACTCGATTCCGATTCCGACTGAGATGTGCTTAGCATACTTTTTTTCTTTAGCAGGGCGCAATGTGGCCAAAATTTAACCAATGATCAGTTCCGAGATAGTTCGAGGTATATGTTGAAGACTGGCAGGTTGCGTTCCATTCCCGCCGTTCTCCAATTCATTGGTGATTCTTGTAACTTTTTTTTAATACTCATCCCATCGCCCTGCTATTACGGAAAATGAAAAAAAAGTGTTCAGTCAGATAAGCTATATTGCATCGAATGTCATAAATCTGCAGACATACAGCTTCAATTTAGAATATGGGTTTCGGGAGGATTATCCTTGATGCCTCTAGGGATATAAAACTATTATGGGCATCTGTTTTTCTTAGGCTGCTGTCATATGGATTGACCAACCAAGTGCTTACACTATTCCTCAACGAAATTCACTTAGATGAAACCAAGATTGGCTTGTTTCTCTCATTGACATTAGTAGGTGACGTGGTTTGCTCTTATGTTCTGACTTGGTACGCAGATGCATGGGGAAGAAGAAAGGTATTACTACTAGGCGCAATAATGATGCTACTGAGCGGCTTGGTGTTTAGCTACAGCGAGAACTTCATTGTGCTATTACTACTTGCTATTGTTGGGGTTATATCACCTTCGAGTGATGAAGTTGGTCCTTTCAAATCGATTGAAGAGGCAATGTTGGCTCACTTAACCCCACATAACTGCAGGCCAGAAATTTATGCAATGCATGCATTTTTCGGCACTATTGGTGCATCGCTTGGCGCTATTGTATGCGGTTATTTCATCCATTACGTGCAAATGACGAAATATGGCCAAACAGACCTTGCATGCTACAAATTGGTCTTCCTCTTGTACACATTCATCGCACTACTAAAAATAATTGTAATGCTGTTGCTGTCCAATAAAACGGAATTGGATGTTCAACATGAAGAAATAACACCTTCCGAGGCCTATATTGTCGATGAGGCGGATCCATTACTTCTTGAATCTGCTTCGAAGGACTTCTCTGGATCACTCTCCGAAGAAACACGTAGCGTTATGAAGAAACTGTTGGTTATTTTCATGATCGATTCGCTTGGGTCCGGTTTCATGACAAGCGGTTGGATGGTTTTCTACTATGCGAAACAATTTTTGATGAGCGCAGAAGCATTAGGAGTACTGTTTTTCGTTTCGAAAATCCTGATGGCAGCTTCTACTATACCCTCATCCATTATTGCAAGAGCGTTTGGTCCAGTGAAGGCAACATTATTAGTACAAGTTCCTTCAGGAATATTTTCAGTTTTCATACCGTTCGCAGAAGGATGCCTTCCTTTGTCAATTGTTCTTTTGAACTTGCATTTCGCAACAACTGCAATGGACGTAACTCCTCGCCAAATTCTACTTACGAATATTATCAAGCCAAAAGATCTCACAAGGGTTATGGGTATTGTAAATATTGGTAAAACTATGGCTCGATGCGTTGGACCAATCTTTACTGGGTTACTTGCAAGCTCACATTATTTATGGTTATGCTACATCATTAGTGGTACTATGGTTATAATAGCAGACGCTTTGCTTGCATATTGGTTCCTTGATATGGACTTTAAGATAATGCAGCACATTGTTAGTTGATTCTATAAGTTTATGTGTCTGCATCATAGATATGAGTTTCATTCAGAAAAACCTATACAAAAACCTGACCTACTTAATATGCTATACTAGTCAAAGTCTGCTTGGACTTTTCTACCAATCCTGCTACGATCAAAATCAATTTCAAATTTTGAATTGATAACATTACTAGACTTTTTCGTATCTGGTCTTGACGCAGTTGATGACGGTGATGATTCTTCATCGAATGTAGTAGGATTTGGCTGCATCTGAAGAATTTGATAACCGGTATTCTGTTTTTCCCTTGTCGTTAAAACAGAAAGAGCCGAACTGGAATGTTTAGAATTTATTAACAAACCGCTCTTGATGATATTTGAATCGCCGTTTGATTGACTTGTCAAATCCGATAATTGTACGTAAGAGTTATTATGCGAGTTGGTTCTTGAAGTTCTGCGACTATCTACATGAGCTTGTAAATCGAAAAAACCATATCCCTTGATTATTTTGTTAGAAGTCGTAGATTCACTTGATGTCTTTAGTATATTCAGTGCATTATCCATCTCGTACAGCTTATCCACTAAAGGACTTATTTTAACACCAGTTCTATGGAGTTTAGATAAACCTGATTTTTTCCAAAATATATGAATTTCTTGCAATACCCAGTTTAACATGAACATCAATCTATCTGCTTGCCTGAACTGGGATGTCACCGTCAAATCACATTGATCATCCTTGAGTATATATCCAATACCAAATCCTTGAGGAACGGCAGGTGTAACACCAAAAGCGGTTGTGGCAGCATTGCCACAATTCGCTATTATTAATTCTGGTGTAGAGAATGGTTTTACTAAAGGATTTTCGAAAATGTTGGCAGATATCTTCTTATCGTATGTACTTAGCTCGATACCATAATGATCATGAAACTTGTAGAGATATCTCAATGCATTATAGTGTTTCTCGTAGCCTCCATTCTCTTTAGTCCTTTTAATCTTTTCTGTATGTTTCGCGCAAACTTTAATAAATTTATCCAACTTACCGGTGCCATCGATAGATTTCGAAATAAATAACTGGCATAGTTCTAACAGTTCCTGATTTTGGATACTAATAAAACACGATCTTGATTTTCTAAACCTTCTTGTGGATATTGGTTCAAATCCATAGACCATTTTACCATATAAAGCGTAATGAGCAACCTGTAATGCCACTTGAATCATCGAATCTGAACTTATTCCAAATCTTCGAGCTGATCTACGTCCAAAGGGTATTGAAACATGAAAAATGTTGTGCTTCGAGATTAAGTCTGCTAACTTTGTTTCAGATAAATGAACATGGGTGTTCAAAATATTACTGAAATCCCAATTAATTTTGTTCACAACGGTAGTAGGATCTAATTCATCTCTAGTTAAAGTACCATGCTCCTTTATAGAGGGCCATAAAGAAAAGGTCGGATCACCAGCATTTACTTGTCTTGCTAATCGTAAGATGGATTCAGTATAGGTCTCTGATATGAATCTCAGTACTACCGAGCCATCGCATGTAAAAGAGTCCCAAATCACAGCGGCCTTTGAATCTGCTGTAATGACAAATTGTAATTTATCATACCATCGAGAAATACAGGAGCCAACTTGGTGGCCTCTATCATCAATGATAGATGTACCATAAAACAACCTTTTACAATCGGAAGAAGTTGCATTAAGTGTATTTCCGGTTGAAAGATCAGTTTCATCGCGCTGCGTCTCTTCATTATCTTTTGATTCATCCAGCACGAGCACAAACAGTGCAGAATCGATCAACTCCAATTCATTTGGATACCTCTTCTGCAACCTTTTTCTTGCATACTTCCAATTTTTGAATGAATGCGATGTTAAACTTCCTAGAGCTGTTGATGTCTTGAATGCACAAGGCTCGGTAGAATTTTGCAATATATGATCAAAAAGAGCAACCAAATTAGGCACATCATGAAAAATGTTGTTTGAGTCATCCAAAACATCAACGGTATAATAATGTCCTCTTGAAATAATCAAAATATGCCTTGAATCTGCATACCGTTTCAAGCTGATGCCGTGTTTTGTAAAAATGTCATTCTTGGTAGAGGAGGATTTTTTTGGTATTGGGGCTCGAGGGTATCTGGATTCTTCGTCGTCTGAAGAATCAACGGATGAAGATGAAGATGACCACCCATTTTCCAAATCAGAATCCGTATAGGGTTTCTCCAAATCAAAATGTTCAACTTCACCTGATACAAATACGGGACATCTTGTTGTGCTGAAAAGATTCAGATAAGGAAACATAGATAGTAAATCACCGCTCTTTGAACTGCGGTCTGTTGGCAAAACATTATTTCTCAACGCTGAGATGAACCTTAGCGCCGCATGAACCAGCACGGCTGACCTATCAGATTGTGATATATCGACTACGGCATCATCCGCCAAGACTAGAAAGGGATTTCTTGGCAGTACATCATCCTGTATACCCTTTGTATAGCTGTTGTTGATATCCAAATGGAGGTTATCAAGGTAACAATCGTTAACACGATGAAACATCTCTAGTTTTCCCTGCAATTTCTTGGCTGCATCGCTCTCAAGAAACAAAGTAATATCGCTCGACAAATTTCTGAATTCCTCTGGATCCAGAAGATGTTTGTAGTAGCCATCAGCGTAATACAATGGTTGCAAACTCTCATTCAGCTCTTCAAGCGACTGTCTCAGATCCGGTAGGGGCAATTTAGGCAGAGCTTTTTCATGCGAGAATGTCTTATGGTTATTTGGCATCCCATGAAGTATATTCCCTCTTAAATCAGAGGTCATAGCAACGATTTTCTTCTTTGTATCGGTTTAAGCGTGCCGCCGAGGTCTTAGCAATATGACAGCCCCTTGTGTCTTCTCGGGCTATGATGGCCTGTTTTATAATACGGCTACCAAGTGCCTACTGTCAGACTATCCTTCATGGTCATTGTCATTAATGAATATTGATGTGGTCTGAAGTGATTGTAGGTCACCCCTGATGCAAAAGAGTATGAATACTACCCTTTTCTCTTCTTCCCGTTGATGACTGTCAGAGTTCTTTACATTTGTGCGCGAAAATCGACCTAATGACTTCTCCTATTTAGTAGCTGTGGGGTAAGATAAGAAGCTGACCGGACAAGAGGTCACATCAGTGAGCCAGAAATATCGGACAGGCGAGCGGATGAATGGAAACTTTGAATTTTGGATTTTTTTCAGTCCATAGGCCCGACCAGATCTCCTTTCGCCCGGTTTCGTGACCAGATAGAGTTGAGAGTATGCATGCACGTGATATATTAGTTTTTTTCCAATTATCATATGTGCGGGTAATAATATATGAAGCCGCTTGTTACCCTTCCGAATATGGAAATCATATTCTTTCCTGTGGGACGTAGCCCACTTTATAAGAGAAAATGGATCGTATTTTTACTCGAGGAATTTCGATGGCGGCTATTTTGCGTCGACAGTTTGCAGAAGTGACAAGACTTGTAGACACTCACTGGCGATATTCCAGAGATTGGAATACAACAGCCCCTGCATAAATACTGGCTGAGTAGAGGGACACGTGCACGAGGTTCCGCATAATGCGATGGTACACTTGAGAACAAAGTAACTAAAACACTTGGATGGTACCTAATTCTTACTGTACTGAAGCCTTGGTGATAGTAAACAGATGCTATTAGTCAGCCACATACGAATAGGCTCCGTAAATCCACCTTCTGTTCTGTGCACGTGATACTAGGTAGTGTAGGTCACGTGCTACTATTAATCGCATTTCATCACATACAGCTTGGGCCTAGAAAACAAAGACCACATTAACTCTCGAGCGGAACCAGAAAGATAACGAAAGTTTAAGACAGTGATAAGAAGCTCAATCTTCCCTATAATATGAGTGTTTTTGCTACAAACTCTCCAACACCTCAAGTGGCCACGGAAACTCCGCAGTCGATCGGTGGCGATGACCATATTGCCATTGAAGGTGAGGATGCAAATAGCAGTAACATGTTTTCGAACATAGTTGCGCAGCCCATCAAAGTAACCAGAAACCAATCAGACGGTGTGATGCTTGGTGCTAATACAAAGTCTTCGCAATATCCTTTGGCCAACTTGACTGTTTTTCAAAACCTGCCCAGAGAGACTTCTCGCGGTGTTGATGATCTAACTAGAATGGAGATGGCAATCCTTAGTGGCGTACCAGAAGAAGTAAAATGGGCATTGAAAAAATACCTGGCCTACAGTAACAAAGCACCCTATATGATAAATCTCAAGGATTTGCCAAATTTGTTACCGCTTTTCAAGCAGTTTATCTATCGGCTAGAACCAATGATTGAAAAATTCAACACTCCTATATTTGGTGACCCAGAATCTTTAGATGTTTTACAGACTGGCTTAAACAGCATATTAATTTTAAGAAATTTGAGTCAAGATACGGAATCGGTACAAGTTTTGGTGAAGGACAAGTCAATCAAGGATTTTATTCTTTACGTTTTACAAAAGTTCGAACTTGTGGCAACAGCAAATTCGGAATGGCAATTGTTTGAAGGTAACGCTTCATTTTTCAATGAGCTATCACACTACGTTCTGGATTTGATGGAAGCGATTTCATCGTATATTGCACCAGCAAAAAAGGACGATATGTATTTCAAAACACTGTTGTCTTTGCTAAACTACACAAAAGACAGGTATATGGTAATTTCGATCCTCAGATCATTATCGCGTTTGCTTGTTAGGTCAAAAGCGGACGAAGAAAGTGCCGCTGATAACCTGGATGAAAAAACTTTATCACTGATTGTTTCCTTTCTAATTGTCGAATGTGATAACGAGTTAATGTCAGCAGGTCTCGATTTTCTTTATCAATACATTCTACCAGGGAGTCAAAGAATTTCTTCGCTGCTATGTGATGCCCATAGATTTGCTACATTGGCTGCTATATTGCCCAGGTTATTAACTTATAATGTAGATCAGCCGAACTATTCGATATTAGAAAAATCAGAAATCAAATTGGTTAAAAGGCTGAGACCTCCTGCGCCAACGGTAGCACCGGATCTCAGTAAAGAATTATTCCTTCAACTGTTTGAAATGAATGAACCAATGAGATCAACCGCATGGTTGAGATGTTGTTTCGAACCGGTAATTGATGCAGAATTTACGCAAATAAGTCTTTGGAGAGCCTATGAATCAAAATTTTCCCAACCTGTACGTGAAACTGGTAGAAAACTTCTGCCTGCAGTAGAATTTATTAAGAATGTTTCAAACGCATTTCATGAAGCTTCAGCAATGGTTATTACAGACCAAACAACTGGAAAAAAGCGTTTTGTTATGAAGGGTATTCAACCAAGAGCAAAGCCATTGAATATACCTGAAGGTGAGGCAGCAGCCAAAAATTCATTGCCATCATTGCAATCGAGATTCTTAGATGACGTAACGAATATTACTCCTACAAAGCAAGAAGAATTGCCTCGAGTACGATTTCCAACAAGGCTTTCTGACATTTCGAAAGCAGCTGCAACTTTCTTATGCCTGTTGTCTAATGAATCTTTGGGACCAGGTTCTAAATTCTGTACCACGATCAAACCTGTTATATTGCATAAGCTTGCCGATATACCGCCGCTAAGTTGTGCACTCTCGGAATACATGGATAATACTCCTGGGTTCTAAGGATCGTCAAAATTGTGATATTATAAAAACTTTAAAAAGCATCAAATAGAACATACTTACGTTATCAATAGTTTTCGTTTGTATAGCTCTTTTGCCGGAGGTATTTACAAAAATTTTAGCGTGTTTTATCTCTTATAATTATAGTCGTTAAAGTATATATAAACTAGTATATATATCATCAGTATCATGACACAACTCTATTTGAATTGTTTTAAAACTTTCATTTTATCATGTTTTTCAAAAGCGATTTAAACTTTTGAACTTTGTTTATATTTTCAGTATCCTTCTCTACCCTGTAGAAGCTTTCAATATCGTCGCACAATTCACTAATCTCATCCTGCTTAAATGATAGAGATAGATCGTAATCTAGGTACAGAATTCTTCCATTTGGATTCAAACATATAGTTTCAACAATATTGTTGAATAATGTATCGATAGCATATGGATTGGTTTTGGCCCATATTCCGAGTAACTGTTTCATATCACATATTTGCAGCTGAGGCATTCTCGAAAAAGCTCTGAATCTGAAATAATTTTGTAACTTTGTATTGAATTTGTTGACAACATCTTCATTGGTTACATCCACTAATTGAGTTGCGTCGTATAAGTTGTTTAGCATTTGATCCAATATTTCAGATTTGACTGCATATTTTAGGTCGTTGCCAACTTCAAACAAATCAGAATGTGTAATCACATCGTACAGTGATAGCATTCCCATAAAGCTTGATTGGGCAGATAGAAGATTAGCCAACTGTAATGTATCCTCTGGTGTCTCACAGTATGTTATATCTTTGTGAAAGCTTTGTAGAAATAGTCCAAACGTATAGATATCCAGTGTTTTACATGGAGTGCGAACACTAGCAGATTTTATTAAATTAACGGCCTCATCAATTTGACAGTTGTTTATCAAATACTCTGCTTGTATATCTAAAGCAGAAGGACCTAAACGATCTCTGTATTTTTTGAACATTTCATGGTATAGCTCATAATTACCAGTACGAATGCAAGATTTTAGTAAAATTTCGATACTGAGTACAGGACACACTCTGTTGAAGTCCAGAATTTTAGAATAGTCCTTTCTATTAAACAGCCTCTCGTAAATGTAATCAATTGAAGATTTGTACTCTGCTTGAATAGCAATACTCTTGAATCTTGTTGGGAAGTGCACCCGATCTATCCACACGTCTGTGGAAGAGTTTTTAGCCAAGCGCACAAGAGATTCATCTTTCAGAGAAGGCAAAATTTTTATTTCAAATAAAGGATGTTTCAAAATTGTTTCCTCCATATCCTTTTCATTGCATCTAATGCATGATATGTTAGCTAAATATCCAAGCTCTTCCTTATCTGGACACAGTTCTAAGCCACCGGATAGTATTTGAGAATCAACAAAGCCCTTCTTAATCAGTTCTTTGTAAGTATCATAATCAAAGCAATAGCCTTCATCTTTTAATCTTTTGAATTCCTTGATCCCGGTGCTGACAGAATTTCTTATAGCCGAACCAAGTGACAACGGATAAGTTTTATCCCAGTCGCCAGGATGACTATAAAATTTAGAAGCATCCTCTGGAAAGTCGATCATCTTAATTGCCTGTGAGACAACGCCCGGTACTCTATTTGGATCAAAATTTAACCTTCTGTAATTGATTGCCAACTTCGAGAACCTGTCTAAAACCTTTTCTTTGAAATCTATTAGAATCTCGTTGTCCATTATGTTACAATAAGTGTCAAAGTCCAACAGTCTAATAATCAGAACGGCATGAAGTTCTAGATTATGAGCATATTTGTCAATTGTTTGAGGAGAGGCCCACAGACTTCTCATGCATCCAATCAATCCTCCATAATTGACTGTTCTTGATCCTGCCAAGTTAAAATTACGACATAGGTCACCAAAAAATTTCATTTCTGTAATTTTTTTTAAAATAACTTGAGACGGGAAATGATCAATTATACCATTCAAAAATTCATAGCTGTCTGAGTTTTTTACATTATCATTCAATAAACTTCCATGACTTTCAATAAATCTTAAAAGATAATCATCTGGGCATTTGATCTCTTTCAAATATGCAAATACGAATTGATAGACGCCAACGTCAAATTTTGTTCTCTTTATCACAGATTCTTCCAGAATTTTCATTATCATTTCGTTGTCCTTTAGTTGTAAAGCGTAATCTAGCAGGGAAGTCATAACGGATTCGACACCAATTGGATACAATAGGTAATCGGATAACTTGGTTCTTTCATCTTTAAATTTAGCGGTCATGGGGAAAATACAGTCGTAAATTTTTTTGCATAATTTCCAATCTTCGAAACTGTTTGCCATTAGAACGAGATAAAACTCGTAGGAAAATTCTGGGATCCATCTCAATTTGTGAAATTCTGACCAAAGTTGATATGCCCTATGGCAATCAATCTTGCTTACTGAAATTAAGAAGTTGGATAGCATTACAGAAATGATCTCAGCTGAACCATTTTTCTCCTTGAGTTCAACCGTCAGATTCTCTAAAAGTTTTATAGCCAAATCAAGGTCCCCGGTCTCAACAAGACCAGAAAGAACCATTGTATAGACCTGGAATTCCCCCACTTTCAGAGATTGGTCAGTGGTTGATGCCATTCTGAATTCTTCATAAAGTTTTTTAATCATTAAATTATCGTTAGTCAGTTTGGCATATGAAATGAATGCCACGTAATAAAAGGAATCTCTCTTTGATAAGGACGATGAATTGACCACATTTTGAGCGGTTTCTAAACTCAAATGGCCTGGATAAAGATTCATTGCTAGAATCGCATGATCTAACACACTTTTAGAGAATTGATGCTGTTTGTTCTGAGTATCGATGGTCAAGTAGAGTTCCGATGCAATTTTGTAAAAATCCAATCCGTTTGCATTATGGATACGGTAAGCCAAAATCGACCCCTTGAAAAGATATCCCAAAACAATATTATAGATTTCATCAGACGGTTTGAGTTTGTTGACTATCATGTCTTGATAGCAAGTCAGCAGCTCGGACATCTTGTAATCCAGATCGTCTCTATCCAGGTCACGTTTCGCCAGAGACTCCAAAACCTGAGAATATACCTCCAAAGGAGGGACGATGCCATTACGTTTCAAGGCTTGGTATAGGGGGTTCACTTTATTGTAGTCGTGGGCATCGTAGGCCCTCTTGATCTCCTGTACGTGTGTTCTCAAAAACGAAGATGGGTTCAAACATGGCTCGTTATCTTCCTCCCACGGCAGTGCCGGCGTGCTTGCTTGTGTAGTCTCTGATTTGAGCAAATCAACATCGGAAACCTGTTTGTTTACCACTTTTGTCCCGCTCAGATCTGCCCCGAGCACCGCCGCCGGCGCCGGGGCTACCGGACCTGTCTTTGCGGTCGTCGTGTTGGAGTAGTATCTTTTGGAAAGAGTCAGATCTATCAGTGTATCTCTATGGATCGGAGGCAGCAGGCCCCGGCTGCTGCCGTTTGCGTCCCCAAAGCTGTTCCTGCGTATCGTAGACACGGGCTTCTGCTGCCTTGGATAGTTGATCGAGGACGAGCGGTTCCTCTGGAGGACGAGGCTGTCCTCCTCTCGCGGCTCCTCTTGGCCGGGCGCTACCACATCCTGTATATTCAGCACGTCGTCGACGTTGTTGTAGTTCACGTTAGCGCTAAGCACCGGATACGGATTCAGATGCGGCACATTGGACTGCGGTATAGCCGTGTCCAGGCTCACCAAGCCCTGGTTCTGTCTGAAGTATTGGTACGAACTGTCGAAAAACGACGTGGAATTTTTCTGCGCCGTGGAGCAGTGGTAGCCCTTGGAGTAGAACTTGTACTTGAACGATTTGAAAGCCATGTTGTGGAGCAATCGCGACCAAACGGCTAAGTAACTGCACTACTTCTGTGAAGCAGCCGCTGTAATCTTAAGCACGAGAAAGACTAGTGCAGGATACGGCGCTGTAGTTCAATCGATTCGCCTGTCGTGTGGATTCCAGCTTGTTGGAATTGCAGGTAGCAGATTCTGGCACCTCCTTGTGAGCGATGAAGACGCTTTTTCTTATATTTGAAGGACCATCAGGAACATAAAATCCATTACGGGCGCGTTGATCGAGCAATCCATTTCCGATGGCGGAAGAACCTGATTTCTGTTTCCATTCTGTTTTCCATTCCAACTTGCATTTACAAACTTTGATATGATTTTTAGCGCATCCACAGAACACCCCGCAGCAGAATCGCAGCAGGGCCGCTGCACCGCAGCGCGGGGCGCCGACGCGGAGGTGTCTGGGTGCCATCTGCTTTCCACACAATGTGCCGACGATTTTCCGGAGATTTCGACCAATCAGAGACCTGCATTGCGGGACGCCCGTCGGCGCTTTACTTTTCGAGGGGGTGGATGAGTAACATTTACGCCATTCTGCCCGGCTTCCAGGCGGGGCTTGCAGCAATCGCTGGGCCGGACGTGCCCGGACAGGCCGCGAAAGGCCGGACACTCTGCCGGCTGCCGACTCGGTGTCCGCTAGCGGCGCCGTGCTGTCCGAGCTGTCCGAGCTGTCCGAGCTGTCGTAACTGTCCGGCCCTGCAGCATAGCCCCGGACGACCTTCTGGGTGGCGCCCCTCGGCGGTTAAATTGTGCGGCGGCAACGCCCGGCATACAAAAAACCGGGACGCCCATCTAATGGAAAAGATGGATGTGTGGCCCTCGCAAGCTGCAGCGCGTTCGATTGAGCACGTGTTCCGCGGCTGCCGGCACACCGCACCAAGTCTTCTTGCAAGGTGGACACCGGCCCTTTCTCGTGTTAGTGAGCCGCGTAGACGGCTAGGGCACACGTGAACAGGCGACCCCGACTCTTGGTTCTCGCTTCTGTTGTCACCAGATGAGCGTGATTGCACTGGGCATAGGCGATACAATCGCAACTTTGGACAAGGCTGTGGGCCTCGTCAGCTCGTCAGCTCGTCAGCCCTCTCGAGCTTGTGGCGTCCCCAGAGGCAGACGCAACGTAGAAGAGCATCACAGCAAAGGGGTGGTGGGCCCACTCGAACTGCTTGCAGTAGATTCTCGGTATGTGCTTCTTCGCAGGCCTGTTGCTCTCGGCTGGCATCCTCTGCAGTGTTGTGCGCGTAGCTTGTTTAGATGTAGACACTATTTAGCGAAAAAAACTATTTATTCTTTGACGGCGTAGGATCTTCTGAACTTGTCGTCGACTTCGGTCAGGTAGTAAGCGCCCTTGGTCAGCAAGTCGATGGAGCCTTGCGGTTTGAAGCCCTTCTGCAGATGCGCATCTTCTCTTAGACGAATTGCCATCTCGTAGTCTTGCGGAGTTTCAGTCTTTCTCGACGATAGCTTGTGGTCAAGGTCCAATACTTTGACCATGTCGCTTATGTCCCCGACCACTTTACACGAAAACAGCGAAGCGGCAAGACCCGACCCGTACGAGAATAGGCCGATACGCTTGTCCTGCAGCGCGTCGGAACCCTTGAAAAAAATAAGTGAACCCAATGCTGCCCACACAGAGCCGGTGTACATGTTACCGGTGTTCGTTGGGACAATCAGCGATGGCTCGACCCTCTCCTTATGCAACGCCTTGGCAACATTGACAAAGGTCTTCTCAATGTTCTTGTCGGTTAACGATTTTTCGTAGTCTGCTGTGGCGAAATTTGGATCAACGTCGGAATATAAAGATGGCTTTGCCCTGAAATCGTTGTACAGCAATCTTCCGTACGATTTGGTGACTAGCTTACAGGTTGGGACATGAAAAACGTTGTAGTCGAAGTACTTGGCGACGTTGACCGCGTCTGGGCCTGCTGGGTCCTGAGCCAGGCCCTTGGCGATAGCCTTCTTGGAGTACGCCTTGTAACTCTGGTCCAAAGCCTTCACATAGCATGTCAAGGAAAAGTGACCGTCGACGTAAGGATACTCACTGGTGAAATCGGGTTTGTAGAAATCGTAGGCATTTTCCATGTACGAGCCTCTGACAGCGTCGAACACAATTGGTGCATCCGGCCCAATCAATAAAGCGACGGTACCGGCACCACCTGTTGGTCTTGCAGCACCCTTGTCGTAAATCGCAATATCACCGCAAACAACGATAGCATCGCGGCCATCCCAGGCGCTGGATTCCACCCAATTGATCGAATTGAAAACGGCATTTGTACCACCATAACACGCGTTCAAAGTGTCAACACCTTCCAAATCACTGTTACCTTCGAATAACTGTGTTAGCACGGACTTGACAGACTTGGACTTGTCGATCAGCGTCTCTGTACCAACTTCTAATCTACCAATGTTGTGTGGGTTGATGTTGTAGTTTTTGATCAGTCTTGCGCAGGCCGTCAAACACATCGAAGAAATGTCCTCTCTATCATTCACAAACGACATGTTGGTCTGTCCCAAACCAATGGTATATTTACCACTCGAGACTCCATCGAACTTCTCCAATTCAGCTTGGTTCACACATTGAGAAGGAATGTAAACCTCAATACCCTTGATACCGACATTGGTTGGTCTGCTTGGCTGCGCAACTGTCTTCTGCTTCTTGGTTTCGGTCATTATAAATTATGTTTTATATTTACTTATCTAATTCGTTGCTCAAACTCGAAATCTCTTTTGTTTGCAATTCACCTCTCCTATTTATATAAAACAGAGCCAGGAAAAGCAGGCCGTTGCGTCGATGATAAAATATTACGGAATTAGAATAAAACGATTGCCAAACAACCCGAAAGCACGATTTACAATTTTAACGCTTTCTTCCATAACTTAACAATTGCCTGATACTTGCCGCACAGTGTCCCTCAATCTGCTGCGCGTTTCAATTTTTCAGGAAAAAAAAAAAAAAGACAGCATGAAAAAGTTGATTTTTCTTGTGTCAAGCGATAGAAACGACAACCGCATTCGTTTAGTTGTCGAAAAATAAACGAGGGCGAAAATCGAATTCTCAAGCGTCGCCCGATTTTCCAAAGCTCAAAGACGTGATGTACTTTGTACGGGTGTGTGGCTCTGTGGTATGAGCCACATTTTCTTTCTCGGGTTCACTTCTAGGTCGCTCCGTTTCTGTTTTTGCATCTCCGCTGTTCTTTTGATATAGTCTGATGGCAATACGCAAACTAAGAGGTGGTAATAAGAAGCCATAATTCTGCGAGCAAAGTGTTGTTTGTCGGTGCACTAGCATGGCGACTGCATACAGAATGCTCGGGTCTCTCGATTCAATGATTGGTGACCAGCTATCTCTAGAATCGTTGCCACCAGAAATACTGATCAACATTTTCAGTAATTTGGATGAAAAGGACTTGTATGTGTTGCAGCAAGTTTGCCAACATTTTGCAAGACTGATTAACGACGAAGAGTTGTGGAAAAATTTGTTCATATCGAAGATTCACACAGGCAGTTTCCCGTCGTTTTCTCAGTCGTCAAGATATAGTACAGAATATTTGGAAAGGCTAAGAGGCTTGAAGCAATGGAAACATAACAGGGCAGTAAAGACCAAGTATGTCCTATCGCCGTCACCGAGGTACCAGGTCCAAATTGAGAACCTTTTGTTTGACTATCCACGTTGTGCCTGTTACAATGACGGTATTATAACACTGGTCCAATTACATTCCAAGCGGAAAAAAGATAGATTGATATATATACCGTGTACTACACCACAGGGTTGCTCAACAATGAATTTCAATATGAACGCCGCGGTTTTTGGAAGATTTGACGGCAGGGTTTTCGGTAAACTTTTGAGCAACAAGTCCTATTTGACACCTGTCACTGAGTTTAACGCAAGACATTCGGCCTGTGTCACTGCTATAACCACATCTTCATCCCAGGGATCATTCGAAGATTGGTGTGTGAGCGGATCTGAAAATGGAGAAGTCATTTGGTGGTGCGAGACCAAAAAGATCAACTTTATTAAGGTCTCAAATAAAGTTATTTCAAACGTTGCATTGTTCAAGAGTTGGACAATAGTGCTGGATGAAGACAAAATATACATTATTCATGAAATGCATGACGTCCATGTCATGAATTTGCCAAAAGTCCTAAATGACGAGGGGGAAGAGATGCTACTTCGAGTTCAATTTTTCAAGGTTGACTTTGGGTCAATGTCACTGATTTTAGCTGACAATAATCGACTGTTTGTAATTTCCTTCGATCCGAATCAAAACTTCAACTATACAAGATCAATAGAAGTCCCAGAGCTAATCAACAAAATAACTCTTGATTCCGCAACGAGTTTGAAAGAACAAGATTCTAAACTAGCTGGGGGCGATGGTTGTTTTCTAGCTATCATGACAATGAACAATACAGTCAATATAGTTAACATTCGAGCACCGGGAAATATGCTAAAAATTGACAATGTCCTAGAGTTTGAAGATCATGTTCACACCTGTCAAGTTACTAACTTAGTGATAGTTTGTGCTTTAAGTGGCAGATTGCAAATTTTTGATGCAGCAAGTGCTCATCTGATAAAAACAGTTCAAAAAACTGACCCAGACCCGCAGTTCCTAGCAATATCGCAAGGTAGAATGATCATTGGAAGTGGTAACGTCATTCACTTCTTACAATATATTTCGGAGTCTCATCATGATAAAAAGCGCGGACACAGCAGCCAACGTGGCCACGGTGGCAAATGGGAAAGTAGAGTTAATGCTGAGCTCGCAATATATGGTGAAGAACAACGAGTGCAACGCAAGCAGGAGTTGGAAAATGAACGGCTCGTAGAACTTTATGGCGGTGACTTGAGTGATGAAGAACTACAATTGAAAATTGCACTGATGGAATCCGACTCAGTCGCCCCACCTGAGGGTAACGATCAAGTAAATTTCGATGACGATCTTAGAAGAGCTATCGAGGAATCCGCAAGAGGCCAAGAGAATGAGGCTCCGCCCCAAGATTTCACGGATGAAGACGATCAAGAATTCTTGAGAGCGCTGGAACGCTCAACGGCCGAAGAACTCGAAGCCCGTAGTCGGCCAAGGAGGAGAGTATTGATAGAGAATAATGTATCTGAAGAAAACAGTCCCTCAACTGCTCACAGAGCACAAAACGGCAGCGTAGCAGAACATTCCAATGGTAATGAGGAAGACGAGGAACTCCAGTTAGCGATAGCGTTATCTTTGAGCGAAATGAACTAAAAAATGTATCTTAACATCATTGCATCTGACCTCATTTTTTGGTATTTATATTTCTGTATTTGTATATATTTATGATTCTCTTTCATTTATATAAATAAACCGAAACCAAGGTCATTTTAAGATATCAAAACACAAACACTTGGTCATCTCCTTTGGACTCTTGTCCAGTAACGTTCCAACCTAGATTTTGAGCATATGCTAAAGCTGTATTGTTTAAGCCTTCGGGACCACATATCAATAATCTGGTATCATCTGATGGTCCTGGTAAGAAATCTTTCATCAATTGTTCTGTAATGAGTCCAACGGAGCTTTTCCAGTTTGATGATGGCGTTCTCACCACATAGTGAATATCAAAGTGTGGATATTTTTCGGCCATTTCATCTAGTTCCTCTTTCAACAGGATATCGTTCTCAGTCTCATTCGCGTAAATTAAGGAAATCCTGGTCAAATCTTCGGGTGTAGTGACTATTGCGTTCAAAACCTGTAAAATTGGAGTGATACCGGAACCGCCCGCAATAACCGCTAAAGCCTTTGAAGAGTTCGGTTCATAGCTGAAGTTACCTACAGGACCCTTGAATTCCACCAATTGCCCAGGTTTTAAACTTGCCATGTATTTAGAGACTTTCCCTTCTGGATATGATTTGACCATCAAATCAAAATGTCCTTCAGAAAAGCTCGGTGAGATTGGAGAGTAGTACCTGATCTCCTTAGCACCATCAATTGGCACTCTAACCATCAAATGACGTCCTGGAGCAAGATCCAATGTTTCGAATGAAGTTTTTAAGTTGAAACGATAAATTGCTGTATTTTTCGATACGACGGTTTGATCCTCAAGCTCCAGAGACGTCCATTTGTCATTTCTGACAGATACCTTACGTTGGTATGCGGCATAAGTTCTATAACCCAAAAAGGCAAAGAAGAATGGCAGAACTAGTAAAATCTTGACACTGCCGGAAATATACGTGGTGATCGCTATACCTACTAAAAACAAGCCACTTGGGATATAAATCCCATGCAATGGCTCATCTAGGATATTATGCTCTTGCAACTCTATTGGTTCAGCCATCTTGACTTTTTACACTGCTAAATCCCTGCTTTCCTGTGCAGATGAGCTTTTTATTAATGGTGACAAATTAGTATTTTAACTTTTCGAATGTCTTGATTCACCGGGTTGAAAAAAGTTAGCTCGCGTACAGCTATAAAACGAAGTCCACTTACAATGCTGAGATGTAACACAACTAGATTGAACCCTCTTATCCCTGTTTAGTATGCAGATACGGATGGCTGCGGCACATCTCTCTCTCCGTTCTCTCTCAATAAAATTCGAACTGCATGATTTCGTCGCATGGATGTCCTTGGAGAAGTTGGGCAATATTTTAACTTATGTATATATTTGATGAGCTGAGTTGCGCTTCCCTCCCTACTCCTAAAATTTAGAGCACTCCAAAATGGTTGCTTTTTGCTCTACGATTATTATCCGGCAATTAAACTGCTATCATTTCATAAATGGCTTGTCACAGAAGATGCAATCCACAACTGCTTCTATCAGCCACTTTGATGATAACCAAACATCGTATAGTGATGGAGACACAGCCTAGGTTAAATAACACCAGATTCCTTTTGTGTAGAAAGAGGTATAAGTCCTTGTATGCAGAATCTGCGACGATGGTATAGTCTTTAGCCGCCGATGCTTTGCTGGATATGTTGTTACACCAAGAGAAAATTGGATGGCCTATCAGAGATATGCTGCTTCGGGTTTGCTATATTGTTCTGTCCAATTAAATTCTATTAGAGTGTTCTTATGCAAATTTGTAGGCGATCAGTTGTAGTGTGGACGCACATCGTTGATTTCATTTTGCATATGTTGGGTGAATACAGGTATTCTTCATGCATACCCTACCATGTTTCTAATATATGTCTTGACTGAAATTCTTCGTATGGAGTAAAAGATAACATAATTTTACTTCTTATAATGTTAGGTTGCACATTTTTTCTCGTCTTCCGTTCAAGAGAAATATATGGGTATCAAGCGAACCTTTAGAGTTCCCCCAATCTCTTCCTGAAAGATAAATTTCGCTAGCTAACATCAGCTATTGAGAGCCTTAAAGACTCCTTAGGTATATATGTGCTTGCAGTGAAAAGTACTTTCTTTTTTTGATCAGATTCAAAACACCTTCCCTCAACGTGGAGTTTGAAGCTGATAACAGCGAGATGATAACACTACAACGTAGAAGGTAGGTAGAGAGTTAACTAATTACAGATTAAGTACTTGAAAAGGGTGAATAATATACAGCATCGTTTATTAAATCACAGCTCAGTTGACATCTTGCTCATCAACTATACCATTACGGACGGCCCAGTCTTTATTAGCGATGAAAATATTATGGGGATCTTGTTCTTTTCTAATTTTTTTGAAAGTTTTCAGATCATCGCCGTACCATGCTTCAATTCTCTTAGCCATACCTCTCATTTCGTAGTCACCATATTCAGATTCTTGTTTGATTGGGTTAGAAACTAGTGACGTCGAACCTAAGAAGTTTTTAGCCCAATGAGGTTTACCGCCAGCAGCATCCATAGTATTCTCGAACAAGCTGAACCATTTGTAAATTGGTGGATTGGTTCTGAACGGCCTATATATTGTAGCATTGATGTAAAGAGTTAATTGACTGTTTGTCACATCAGACAGAGGTGCGTATCGGCGGTTCCCAGGGGTATTATCCAGATATGGGCGAAGAGTGTTACCATAAACAGGACCCGGACTTGTTTCAGTTCTGTCAGTGGCGAATAAGGTTTGATCAGGAAGAGTAGTATTTGAGCAGCGAACTTCGATGGGAACATGAACATAAAATTCTTTGTTCTGAGCAGCCTGGGTAATTGAGTGGTCCAAGGAGCGAAGAACTTCTGTTCCATTATCGAGTGGACATGACCATTCATCCACAAATTGAGAGAAAAGACAATCCATATTCAACCCATCAATGGACGTTGAAACAGCTTCATCCCCATCACCAAAAGTTTCAATCTGACCGTATTGTCTGTGGAAAATGAATCTTTCGACAATAGGAGTTAAAGGAGGGTATATCTTAGTTGAAATCCACAATAAAAATTCATAGCAGTATCTACAAGCCGGTATACCCCACCAGGAACTTCTCGGCGGAGTAACAGGGTCACTCGTCTTGACACCTCTCCATAAGATACACTTTCTTGTGTATGGATACCACCAAACTCTGATAAATTCAGAAGAAATCCACAAAGTGTCCCATTTGTTCAGCAAGGTCTCGAAATTAATAACCTCCTCGTTTGACCTGATATTAAATGATGGAACAACACGAATTGTGACACGGACGATAATACCGATTTTACCAAGGGACAGCATTGCAGCTCTGAAAATGTCCGGGTTGTGTTCAGAGTCTAGAAACACAACTTCACCTTTCCCATTTACAATTGTCAAATTGACATATTGTGAGGAAACCAGACCATGATAAGGAGAAGAGCCATGCGTACCAGTAGATATTATACCTGCAAGACTTTGCTCAGATATAGAGCCCAGATTCTGAATAGCATAGCCTTTCTCCGTCAAATATTCATTCAGCTGGTAAATACGTAACCCAGCATCAACAGTTACATCAGCATAATGTTCCTCGGGGAATTCCTTGATCTCCTGAACCTTGTTCAATTTATCCAGGTTCATTAGCCATTCGTTAGTCATGCACATGTCGCTTGGCGAATGGCCTGATCCAACGGTCACAATAGTTTTATTTTCCGCATTAGCAACATTGACAATATCCACAACCTCTTCAATTGACGTTGGTTGAAAATATAACTGAGATTTCGAAGAATATATCCCAGCCCAGTTCTTGAAGACGAAGTTCTTACGGGGTGCAATTGCCAAAGAGCCTATCATAGTCATCAGTACTAACTAATTATCAGTACTATAGCACGTAATACAACTAAAAGAACACAATTTGTATCCAATAAAAAAAGATAGTTTTTGTAATGCTAAAGTCTGCGCCTTTCTTTATCTTTGATTGCTAATTTTTTTTTTGATGATTCATCGAAACTTCACCTATTTTATCGCTAAAAAATACCCACCGTCACATAGAGCAAAACGTGACACCGCAAGTAGCAATAAATGATACAGGCAAAGGGGTATCGATGAGTACAAAACAGGCTGGTTCATGATAATCGAGTATTTTAAATGTAGATCCTAGAAAGGTCGAATGTGGGCAGGCGTCATAGCTGTTTAATTTATATGGAGAATGAATGGGGTATAAAAATAATCTAATTTTATCTATTATTTAGACATGTTAATTAAAAGCCAATTAGGTATCTGATTAATTGAAGGGTAATCTAAAGTAGGGAATTGAAAGAGTAAAGAAAACAAAGTCTAGTATTCTTCGTCGGCATAGGAATCAGCACCCACTTCGATGTAGTCCCGCTCTAAAGCTGCTAGATCTTCTCTTGCCTCTGTAAACTCACCTTCTTCCATACCTTCACCAACGTACCAGTGAACAAATGCACGTTTGGCATACATAAGATCAAATTTTCTATCAATTCTCTTCCAAGCATCGGCTATGGCAGTTGTGTTTGACAACATACAAACGGCTCTTTTGACTGAAGTTAACTGAGAGTTTGGTGTTGCAGTAGGTGGTTCACCACAAATACCAATTTTGAACCCGGTTGGACACCAATCAACGATTTGAACCGTTTTCTTATTTTTAACCTGTGCAACAGCGTTTTGCACATCTCTCGTAACGACATCACCTCTATACAATAGACATGTAGCCATATATTTACCCGTTCTAGGATCACATTTAACCATTTGATTCCCTGGCTCAAAGCAAGCATTTGTTATCTCAGAAACCGAATTTGCTTCATGATTTGCCTTATTTTTTGATAGTATTGGTGCATATGAAACTAAAGGAAAATGAATTCTTGGGTATGGAACTAAATTTGTTTGAAATTCATTTAAATCAACGTTCAATGAACCATCAAATCTCAAGGAAGCTGTTACCGATGAGACAACTTGAGCGATTAGATTGTTTAAGTTTGCAAAACTTGGTCTTGAAATATCCAGATTCCTCTTGCACATATCATAAATTGCTTCATTATCAACCATAAACGTACAATCTGCATGTTCAAGGGTTGTATGTGTTGTTAAAACTGTATTGTATGGCTCAACTACCGATGTTGAAACCTGTGGTGCTGGATAAACTGCAAATTCCAATTTTGATTTTTTACCGTAATCAATCGATAATTGTTCTAGTAATAGGGAGCCTAAACCTGAGCCTGTACCACCACCTAAAGAATGTGTAAATAAAAATCCCTGTAGACCATCACATTGATCTGAAATTTTTCTAATCCTATCCAAGATCTCATCTAGTAATTCTCTTCCCACAGTATAATGACCACGGGCATAGTTGTTTGCAGCATCTTCTTTACCGTTAATTAATTGTTCTGGGTGGAACAAATCTTTGTATGGACCAGTACGAACTTCATCAATCACGTTTGGTTCTAAATCCACGTAAACTGCTCTTGGAACGTATTTCCCCGCACCTGTTTCATAAAAAAAAGTTGAAAATCCATCCTCGCCACCTTTTGGTCTGGTTAAACCCTCCTGTAGATAGCCATCTGGTCTTATCCCATGTTCCAGAGAGTATAGTTCCCAGCAAGCATTACCAATCTGACAACCTGCTTGACCGACTGTTCGAAAAAAATAATGTATCTTCTGTTAATATAATTGATCTAAACCTTGGGCAATATTGCCACCTTGATATTAGTCAAGAAACGTAGAACAGGTATCTCATCATTGACGCGTTTCAAATTGAGGATCACCCTCTATGTCTCCAAACCCGGACCGTTTTCTTCTTCAAGATGGAAAATTGCAGGATCATTGACAAACATACCATTAATACTAATCACTTCACGCATCTTGCCAGTATTCTCGATGGTTTCCGAAGCTGATGTCCTTAACTATTACAACTCCTGGTCTCGATTTTATCTCAAAACTACTTCGTTTGTTGTTGTTTTTTTTCCCTCGCTCTTCTGAATTCTGTTTTGTTTACCATTTACCACAAAAAGTCATCAAGCCAGGGTAACCCTCGACGCCAGAAAGTAGTTGTCCGGCTCCGATAGATATCTTGTCCGGGTACAATATGTTGTACTGTCCAATAATGATGGAACAGTGCATCTTGAAACGATTTGCTACCGAGTAGGAGAAGGATGTAGTAAATAGATAATTAAATGATTTTTGATGTGAAAGTATTGAATACTATATTAATATACAGAAGAAACAATCCTTAATTGCATGAATATGGCGTGTTGATAAATACTATTTTTTGGTATTGTTTCTAAGCGTGAATGAGTGAATTAAATGATTATTGCATAGAAATTCGAGGATCAGTGAAGAGTGAACGAAAATTACCGGTTCCCTATTGATGTTATTTTGTCATCAATTAGACACGTTCCGACATCGTTGAGTCGGCAGAGGTAGAGTTGGAACCAGCAACAGTACGGCCGTAGGCAGATGGATCAATTTCGTCGTGGTACTTCTCAGTAACTTCTTCTAGAGTCATTCTCTTCGTTTCTGGAATCAACAATGTGGTGAAAATACCAACCAACATGAATAAGGCGAAAATTTCCATGACATGAGGTAACCAACAGTTGGTAGCCTTACCGTCCTTAGCACAGTCGTGGTTAATTAGCGTACCTAAAGCAGTTTGAGCAATGATAGCACCAACCTTTCCTGCAGCTGCAGAAAGACCATGAGCGGTAGATCTGTATCTGGTAGGGAAACATTCACCTGGAACAACGAAAGTTGTGGTGTTTGGTCCGAAATTTTGGAAGAATTGACAAACAATGTACAAACCTAGTAGACCACCGTCACTTAATCTGTGATAAGCGAAACCAATGACACAGAATAAAACGGTTAAGATGAAGAAACCGAATAATTGAATAGGTTTTCTACCAATGATATCCATAGTGAAAACAGAGACCCAGTAACCAGGCAAGGAACCAGCACAAATCAAAATCAAATTACCAACAGCGGTGTTGTACAAGATGGTGTAGATATCACCTTTACCGGCGTAACCAATAGTTTGTAAAATGACAGCAGTATTCAAACCTAGACCGTAAAATGCAACATCTAAACAGAACCAAGAACCAGCAGTACCCAACAAAATTTTACCGTATTTCCATTGTCTGAAGTGAGCGCAGAAATCTTTGAAAGATGCTTTTGGTGGGGTGATTTCAACGGCTTCAACAGCGGTAGGAGCTCTTTCCAGACGGGCCACTTGGTCAATTTCAGCGTCACCCAATTCACCAGAAATGAATTTGCCAATGTCAGCAGTACCTCTGTCCAAATTGGCCTCGATATCCAAAGTATAACGAGGAGACTCTGGGATGGTCAATCTGTAATACAAGGCAATACAACCTGGGACGGCACCTAGACCGATCAAGATTCTCCACATTTGGTCACAAGCCTTGATACAAGCAGCACCACACTCAGCACCACTCTCGACACCTTTTAGATCACCTTTGTAAGCAGCGACCAAAATCAAAGCGATAATACCTGCAGCAATTTGACCGAAAGCCTGGTTGGCGAAGACGGCACCCATGATGGCACCTCTCCATTTGGTAGTTGCGAATTCAGAAGTGATGATAGAAGACAATGGGTAATCACCACCGATACCAATACCCATAATGATACGGTAGAAAGTTAAGACAGCTGGGAAACTGACACCTGGGGCTGGGCCGACAGTACATTGAAAGATAGTGGCGGAGATCATGATCATCAATTCAACACCGTAAATCTTCTTACGACCAACAACGTCAGCCAATGTACCGAAACCAATTTGACCAATGACAGTACCAACGGAGGTGGAGACCTTCAACAAAGTAGAGGTTGAACTTGGGATCTTACCTGCCCAGAAAACATATGTCATCATCGAGATACCCAAGTTAATGGCGAAAATATCGTAAGAGTCAGTTAGGAAACCGACACCGGCAACCATGATGGCACGAATGTGGTACCAGCCGAAGGAAGCATCGTCAATTTTCTGCAGAGCCAATCTCCTTCTCTCCAAAGGATCCTCAATGTGAGCAAAATCATTGATATAATTGTGGAACGCAGCGTTACCACCATCGGTTATGTTCTTCTCGTGGACTTGGTGAGAAACGTCGTTGCCTTTAGTTTCACTCATATCTGCTAGTAGTAAGAAAGACTATCGAGTTTGTATTCCTTGCCGTGTTTTAGAAAAGAAGGAGAAGATATAAACGGATTGGAGAAACATATCAAGACTAGCCATCCCCCCTGTTTATATATCATACGCCAAGCCTACATGAAAAAAAATTCTCATCATATGCGTTCCTTATTCCAGCCAGTACGAGGACATCCATCTCTGTCTGCCTAACCTAATTAAATTGGCAAATTAATTGGATTGGCACACCCCATCGAGTGTCACCTAAGCTTAAAAAACCTTCTTGCAGAATGTCGCATACAACCACTAAAATTGTGTGCAAAGCGCTGACACTTTCCGACAATGTGTGCCAATTTATTAGCATTGTTATATTGCCCACGTTCACCATTATTGGCAAGGCGATGGCAGGCGTGCACCCTGAGCTACGCGGATTTCTTCGAGCATCCGTGCACAGTGACGCACGTGTGGGAAGCCAATTTATTGAAATGAAGAAAATGAAGAAAATGAAGAAAAAATAAGGCGACAGGCGCTGCCCGACACCACATTGGCGCGCCGAGACACGTGTGAGAACTTGGCGCCCACCTTGCAGCCGTCTTCACACATGGGCACTAGCATATGATCAGATTACAATTTGGGTTTATTAGACGATCTGCAATGGGCAGAGGTCTGCGTTGCTATGTGTTGCAAGTGCCCAGAGCAGACCAAGTGCCACAGACATAGGCGGCAGGGATTGTAAGATCTCACATTGTCTGGAGCTCTATGCGCGGGCTTCTTCGCCGGCTTCTTCGCCGGTTTGATCGCGTGCCGATCGTCTTGTTTTCTAGAAGCATGCTTACGTTATTGTTTCCGCGCTTGTGTAGAAAAGAAAAGCATCACCTCGAACGGTTTCCGCTTGGCAGCTCCCGCTGCCACCGATGCGTATTCTGTGAGACGTCGGCGGCTAAGGGGAAAGACCACGTGATCATAGTGGGACAGACGTAAACCCGGAATCACGGGGAGAGTCGTGATGCCGTTACGGCATCAGGAACAGCTGGCTCTGTGCAAAAAGTGGCGGAAGTGGCAGTGTTCGTGCCAGTTTTGCGCGTATGCCGTTAAGAAAGATGATACATACGGTAGTAACGGCACCAACAGGTGTGTTTGCTTGATATACAGGAGGACAATTACGTCAGTTGCTTTTGTTCGGGGCGTTAGAATTGGCCCAACTCCAATCTTGGCGAGCAGCAAAGTGCCGAAAAGCAAAGTTCGTAGTAGGGGAGGGGGGCAACAGCAGCTCGGAAAGGCGAAAAACGTATCGGACAAGACTCCGATCGGCTGGACAGGCGAGATGTAGAGGTTGAGCTCGCTGTCTAGACAGAGAATTCTCGCAAAGACCGCCTGAAACTGCATAACGCTGCGTTGGCGCCTTCCAGTGGAGAAACGAGCTATGGTATGGCACGAAACCGGATGTGCAGTTGACCACCAAGCCTCTCTGAACAGTGGTCTTCTCGAATATTACCATAAGAGAGCGAAAGCGTGATCCTGCACCCTGGCTTGAACGTCGGGGGTACAAAAAAAAAAGAATGTGTCTCCCAAGTCTTGTTCTTGTTAAGATGCCCATTCTAGAGCAGTTAGGTTTTACTGATAAAAGACCCATAGTGGTTCTGCCAAGATCATGTTCAAAGACCGTTCGGGGAATCTTCTGGCAAGTGGTGTAGCCGAGAGACACTTCAAGATGTGGTGTGACCCCCTTCTGTACTGAGGTACATGGCACGCATCGTACGCTTAAAGTATTTAGGTATTTGTATACGGGCGGGAAACTTCAGCGGCTTTGGATGCCGGTTACACAAAGAGAAGAATTTGATTCCGCATTTGAAAGTCCTTAGTGTGAATAAATCTAGACAACTATTTAAAAGAGTAGAAATAAACGGCAGCGGCAATTGTCATAAACATGGTGATTGTTAGATTGAATTTGAATTCCTCATCCTGCTCAATTGGTGTGATCTTGTCGTCCCATTTGGTCCTTTCCAGGGTTAAACGATAGGATTCGGTTTGAATTGGTTTGACTCCCTCGGGTAACTTGTTCTGGTACATTTCCTCAATAAATTGCTCGATCTTGGCGACCTGAATATTGATTTTCAAGTAGTTTGGGTCGTCGACTGGCACCTTGGCCTTGATTTCACGCAAGTAATGCTGGAAAATTTCCACACAACCCTTTAACGTCCTTGACTTCAGGATGAGGTAGCAGGTAGTTCCCTTCCTGATCTTGACATTCGTTTTCAACACATCCAAGTTGTTGCACACAAGGGCTAGCGTCGCAATGGCCATGACTTGTGGTATGGCGCAGAATTGAAAAGTAGATTGCTCCCTTAATGAGCTTAGATATGTCAAGACATCTATCACGTGACTCATGGAATTTAATACGAGCGCATTGATACATTCAGTACCCTTACGTTGTAGTTTTGGATCACTGGAGCTAAAGTCGACCAGTTTGTCTGCATATTGTGACCATATTTCTTGTGGCCAGAAGGAACGACCATCTTCGAGATCTTCTGCATAATCTCTGATGATGTTGGTCTTCTGCAAGAAGAGTCCCATACTTTCAAACAGTTGAACGTTTCCTTCGTACAGCTCTGAAGTACCGAAATTAGCGTAGATGATCATTTGTGTCAAACCATCACCGACTAATCCAGCGACATAATGACAGTATAAATCATAGTCCTTGACAGTCTGGACCCCATTTAAGTTAAAGTTTTCATTAATAATGTAGTCTGCCATACCATTACCCATCTTCATAGTAATTTCTTTGATAATCTTCTGATATGCAGGCTTTAAATTATGGTATTCCTTTAGGATACATGGAAATTCAACTAAGACGGCGCGGTCTTTCTCATTTGGCCCATTGCCATTAAAGGACCAGTTTTCTAAGTCAAGTTTTGAATCGAACTCACGCAATATTTTGACTTTGAGTTCTGGGTCAATGGTCATATCATCTTCGACAGTATCCAGAGCACGCAGAACAAGGTAGAACAACATGATGACGTTACGTAGTTCAGGATGCAGTTCCATGATAACAGCAGCGAATGACCTGGAGGTTAAATTTAAAAGTTCATAACATCTTACCAATTCGGGTGTTTTGCTTGTATCCTTCGTTGTAAATAGAGGTTGTCTGAAATATTTCAACTTCAAAGCAGCCTTCAACTCAACAGGATGAGACAATAAATCAGTAACTTTCCCCATTTCTCGATATGATTGATCCTTCACGACTTTCAGTGTCCTTTACAAGTGACTTCTATAATTGGCGAATAAACCGAAGAAGCATTGCCTTTATTCATCCAAATTGCACGCGATGGTTGTTTTTCCCAGTGAATGTTCAAGCGCCGATCGTATAACGGATAAGAATCGTCTTTGACGAGCTAAACGAACGTCAGTAATAGTTGGTGCCATTATTCTAGTAAAAGCTACTCGAAGTATTTCATTATAAGATCTTTCAGCATTTCAAGGTTCAAGAGCCCATTCGAGTGTCTTTGCTATTTCTGGGGCGACATTTTTCTGGAGAAGAATTGAAAGAAAACCAAGATTTTAAAGGAGAAATGATGCTACTATAAAAACTATTTGGAAATAACGATGCTAATCAGTATTTTGCTTAATTGTTTATCTCCTAACTTAAGGATTGTTTGGATACTAAAAAATTATGTTTTATGTTTATTGATTATCACAGAAATGGCTTTTTGAAAGGTTAGTCAATTGTATATTTTTAATGCTAAATATAAATTTTTATAAACAAGAGATGCCAAAAATGAAAAAATACACATGGTTGCTATAACCAGTACCTTTCAGAGCCTCATCTCACGTAATCTTACTCATTATACAGTCTTGATTAGTTGAAGCGCCTTTGGCAAGGAATCAGTATGAATTGTGACGAGCTCTTGAGGTGTAAATTTCCCCAACACATAGTCCGAGACTACTTTTGGATCTCTTTCGTGCGGCCTGCCAATTCCAATAGCTAGCCTATAAAAATTTCCGTTACCAAGGTGGCTGAATATGCTCTTCAAGCCATTATGGCCCCTCAAACTTGTTCCAGGTTTTCTCAGCTGCACTTTACCAAGAGGTAGACAGAGTTCATCATGGACCACTATGTGAGTAACATTGCCATGGCCCGAAACCTTTCGCCAAAGCGGTACCACCGCTTTTCCGCTTATGTTGATGAAATTTTTGTCTGATCGTATCAACAAAAGGTCAGGTGGCTTACTTAAATATTTACCTGATCCATCAGAGCAATTTTGAAATGCTTTCTCGTTAGGTTGCTCGAACAAGTTATCTTTCAGCAAGTCCAACATCATTAATCCAGCATTATGTCTTGTCCCACCATATTGAGGTTCAGGGTTTCCGATACCGGTTATACATGTCTTCAGGAATCTTCTACCAAATTTAATGTTTTCACCATGCTTGAATATACCACGTCGCCCTGACAACATTTTTGCCGGACCATTTTATCCTGTTTCTAGCTTTCTGTTCATATCTAGATTTTATTTTTTTGTTTCTTCACCAGATGAAAAGCTGGAGAATAAAGAAGCCAAGTGTCCGTGGATGCCTCGAAAGTGAAGTAACAGAGAAGAACAGGGTATAAGATTTTTGATCTCAGGGAATTGTAATTAGACTGTGTTGTATAGTACCATAAGCTCAATAACAATGTCAACAAACAATAAAAAGAAGCTGCTGCTGATGGGACGTTCCGGCTCAGGAAAGTCATCAATGCGGTCTATTATCTTTAGCAATTATTCAGCATTCGACACACGTCGTCTGGGGGCTACTATAGATGTCGAGCATTCGCATCGTCGATTTTTGGGAAACATGACGTTAAACCTTTGGGATTGTGGTGGTCAAGATGTGTTCATGGAGAACTATTTCACTAAGCAAAAAGATCACATATTTCAGATGGTTCAAGTTTTGATACACATATTTGATGTGGAGTCGCAGGAAGTTATAAAAGATATTGAGATTTTCACAAGAGCCTTGAAACAGCTGAAAAACTACTCACCAGATGCCAAAATTTTTGTTCTACTTCATAAAATGGATTTGGTTCAAATAGATAAAAGAGAAGAACTATTTCACTTGATGATGAAAAAACTGCAAGAAACATCAACAGAGTACGGCTTTCCAAATCTGGTTGGATTTCCAACGTCTATATGGGATGAGAGTTTGTATAAAGCATGGTCAAGCATTGTTTGCTCGCTAATCCCAAACATGGCGATACACCAATCGAATTTGAAAAAGTTAAAATCTGTGATGAATGCCTGTGAGATAATATTATTCGAAAGAAGCACATTTTTGGTGATCTGTTCAAGTAACTCATCTCACGATGACGCCCTTGATCCTAAGCGGTTTGAAAAAATATCAAACATAATGAAAAATTTCAAGCAAAGTTGTACAAAGTTGAAGAGTGGTTTCAAGACCCTTGTGATAAACGATAACATTTACGTAAGTGAACTGTCCACAAATATGGTATGTTTCATTACTTTGAATAGCTCTGACGATTGTCAGCCAATGGTGTTGGAAAATATGAAGAAAGCTAAGGAGTTTTTCCAGTAGGAACTAGTCTAGGGTAAGTGAGTGAGTGCGATGTAATGTTTTTTTTTATTTTTATGAATGGAATATATACACTGGAGTGTCAGTCTTACACATGTAGATGTGAACATAGTAAATAAATATAAATTGGGATGAAAGGAAACGGGCACACAAAGCTTTCACGCTAATAAGTTGATCGTTGATCGTTGATGGTGTCTGTCTGTCTGTCTGTCTTACAATCCCTTGAAGAAGTCTCTCTTGAAGAAAGCTAATTTCATCCAGTCAGCGATGACTTTAAATCTTGATCTTGCGGATAAGATCATCGACAAATACACGAATCTCCAGATATAAAACGTGATCAATCCACCTCCTGTATAGAATGAACGTTTACCGTAAGTGATATTAGCGATGGCCTTTTCAGCACCTAGGTAGGCCAAGGCACCCAAGTGAATATAATTGAAAGGTTTGAAGCCGTTCTGTTCGAACAATAGATCGGGTTTCGAAGCTTCTTTTGCTAGTTTTGCGTGGAAATCAGGTAATTGAGCCATTTTATCAAAGTTCTTGGCTAGATATTCGGCTTGTTGATGCGCAACCTGGGCGGTTGGTGGCAAACCAGCGAATGCGTTATCACCGATCGCGTAGATGTTGTTCGAGCCCTTGACTTGCAAAAACTGATTCACGGCCAGAGCCCTGGTACAGCTGTTCTGTTCAGGAATTTTTTTGAACAGATCAGTGACAATTGGCCTTGCTTTGTTACCGGTTGCCCAGATTAATGTACCATATGGTATGACTTCCTCGGACGTAGAGCCGTCGTCGTTCTTTGTCTTGGCGATCAGCTGTTTTTCCTCCACTTTGCCCACCGCAGTCTTCAGATGTACCTTGATGGAGGTCTTCTTCAAAATAGATTGTGCGTATGACGACAGCTTTTTCTCAAACATGTTCAACACAATTGGCAATGCCTCGACAAGATGGATTTGAACTTCCTCGGCCAGGGATGGCAGGAATTTCTGCAGGTCCTGATGCACGTAGTCTTGCAGTTCACCCGCGGTCTCGACACCAGTGGGGCCACCGCCGACAACAACGATGGTCAACAATCTTTTCCTCTCGGGGTCGCCCTTTGGCAGCAGGTTCGCCTTCTCCAAGTTGCTGGCGAAACGGGCCCTGATTTGCAGCGAATGGGGGATCTCCTTGAGGAAGTTACCGTACTGCGAGACGCCCGGGATGCCAAACGTGTTGGGCTCGGCGCCAACGGCAGAGATCAGGTAGTTGTACTTGATCTCGGCGGCGTCCTGCTGCGATATGCCCAGAAATTGCTCGTTTTCCGTCAATTGCTGCACGGTCGACAGCGACTTGACGGTGACCGTGTTTCTGTCCGGGTTGATCGACGTCGCCTCGGCCTCGTAGTACGACACATTGCCCTTTTTCTTCAGCGCAAAGTTGACCACGGGCTCGATGATGGATTTTTCGTCCACCGTGCCGACGGGCGTGGAAGGGAGCAGCGGAGTGAACAGGAAGTAGTTTCTGGGCGAGATGATCGACACGTTGTAGCGCTTGGTGTCGATGTGCTTGAGGAACGAAATCGCGCCCCACCCGGATCCCAGTATCACCACGTTGGGCTTGTCGTCGTACTGCGTGTCGATCACCTTGACGGTCTTGAACGACGTGGGGCCGGTGCTTCCAGCACCGGACCCGACGTCCTCTACCTTTGTGGTTGCGACGTGGCCGGACGTGGAGGCTAGTCTGATGAGACGTGTGCTCGCCGTGCAAGCACGCTGTTTACTGAGAAAATGCGATATCATTGTGACACTTGAGACGGTAAGACGCTGTGACCTGCGAAGATGCGTGCGTACTTGGGAACTTGCCGTGTCGCTGGAGTATATATAGCCTTCGAGGGAATATCCGGAGGCTGACGGGACCTGCCGCTCGCTGGTTGATGCGAGATCCCAAAGGGCCGTTCCATATCTTGTTCGCGACAGGATCGATAGAACCGAGGGAATAACTTCCGACGACCGCCCACGGCGCCAACGGCCGCTCACGAACGCTCACGAACGCTCACACGCTGCGCCAGGAGCCAGCGCCAGCAGCCAAGCAACCAGGACGCCCCAGACAGAGACAGGCAAAACCGCGAAGAGGCGGCAGGGGCAGCTTCGGCCAGAGAAGTCGGAGTCGTGCGGGGGCCGCAGTTTTCTCGCAGCCTGATTGGTCGGCCCAGCAGGGGGTTGCCCGGCCACAGGCGCGATGACGTAGGGGGCCGGGGAGGGCCGGGTAACGCCGCGCAGCGGCCGTCTCGGCGCCGGCGTCGCTCTGGCAGGGTCATTTTTACGGCGAGGTCATCGATCGCCTCTCAACATGGCCTATGGACAGCTCACGGGACACAAACACAGACTCAGACTCAGACGCTGTAGCCGCCCAGGTTCGATCAGCTTGCAATCCCAGTAATACCCGGAGATGGAAGTGTTCGTGTGTGTGAGGGGTGTGAGAGGTGTGAGAGGTGTGCATAGTGCAAGGGCTCTGGCTCGAGCCGGCACCGGCGCCAGGAAGAACTGGGCAACAAACAGGTCCGGCGACGTGGCGACTGGCATCAGCGCCCACGAGATCAACGCCATCAGCAGTTCGTTCGTCGCGCGCACCAGAGACCTGGAACCAGGCATCGAGGTCAAGCAGGTCTCGCAGATCAGGGCTCAGTTCCAGGAGCGATACGACGCCCGGTATCTGAGACCGTCCAAACAATGGCTGCGACAAAGCAACGTGCCACGCAACAGGTACCTGATCAACGAAAACGCGCCGGCCATCCGCGCAAGAGAGCTCCAGTTTGATGTCCGCGCGTTGGCGCGGACGCCGCTCAAGAGCGGCGACATGGTGCTGCTTCAGCAGCATCCCAACGAACTGAGCATGTGTGTGGATGTTCCTGGCAGCAGTTCGGACCCACGCTACACGTTCGCCTCAGTAGACGGGACCCTGCGATTTGCGTCGCGCAGCTCTGTGCTGTTGCGCATACCCAATGGCAGCGCTGTCCCCATGCCGCTTCTGGTCCGGGAAAAACAGCACGCCTACGAGCCGATCGGGACCATCAAGAACTCCGTCGACGAGACGTTCATCCTGCCTACCGCGGCACGGCAGTCTGTCACCAGCGCGCTGCCGCAACACATATCGAAGTGCGCCTGGAACCAGCTGCCGACGGTGTTGCGCAAGCTGGAATCGCTGCACCGAGAGCTGCAGAATTTCCGCGGTCCCGTGAGCTTCCCGTTCGTGCACTTGGTCCAGTTGGTGCAGAAAAGCATGAACGTTTCGCCAGCGCTACGCGAATTGGACTCTGCGATTTTCCTGGCAACGTATTGGGGCCTGAAGTCGCAGCAAAAGAGTCACCTGTGGGGCGAGATCCAGCTGCACAAAGCCCTGCTGAGCCCGATCTCTGTGACGGTTCTGCCGTTCGACTCCAGACATGTGCACTACACACGCGTGGAGCAGCGCCTGAAATCGGACAATTACAAAGAGATAAACGACTTTGCCGAGCTCGCCAACGCGAACAACGCGTCCGAGATAACCACTAGGTACCCGCATGTCATCGCGCTCTTGAAAGACTATGCCTCGGGCAATCTTCAGAATATAGAATCGATCATCTCCTTGATAGCGCGGATTTTCAGAAAGATCGACAGATACAAGGACAATGATATCACGAGGGACTGCTGTCACGAGCTGCTGACCGATATTGTGCCGAAAACAAAACTCTGGAACCCAATGCACGCAAATGTGGCCCTGGGCTTGCCGTCTTCGTCGCCTCTTACCCGGACGCAACAGAAAATATACGATTTATCGAGACCCAAGGCTGACGGCCGCGCTGATGCGTTCGAAAGATTCGATTTCGGCGACCTGAACGTCTACTGTATCGACGCGGACGACGCCCACGAGATCGACGATGGCGTTTCCATCAGGGATCTGGGAAACAACAGGTTCACGCTGTATATCCACATTGCAGATCCGGCGTCTCTTTTCGTCGAGTCAAGAGAACCGGACTCTTCGGGTATCAAAGATGAAATCCTGGAGATTGCCTCTAAAAAGTGTTTTACAACGTATCTGCCGGATATCGTGGTTCCGATGCTGCCGAAGTCGTATTGCGGGGCGGCCGATCTGGGCAAACAGGGACAACAAACCAAAACGGTCACTTTTTCCATTGATGCGGTTATTGACCCAAATGACGAGTCGGTCAATGTTCTGGACACCACTTTCCAAGTGAGGTTAGGACATGTAGCTGAGTTTCCCAAGGTCTCCTATGACGTGGTTGACAGCATTTTAAAAAAAGGAAGAAAGGTTCCACATGGTAAGCAGACAACAGAACAAAAGGAGCTGCAAAAGCTGCATTTGATCGCCAAATTGTTGCGTGATTCAAGGGTCAAAAAAATGGGGGCTGTAATCTTTGGTGATGGTTTCAATAAAGGGTTAGTTCAGATATCCAAAGACGATAACCAAACGATATCTTTTGAAAGCAAAACCGAGACCGACTCTGTTGTACTCGTCACAGAAATGATGATACTCGCAAACACATTGTCGGGCAAATATTTCTCCGATAATAAAATTCCTGGAATATTTAGGTCGTATCAACCGCTGATTCTTGGAGTGAAAGCCCAGAATGAATATGATGGGATGAGATCAAAGATAAAAGATGGTATTTTGCCCACCTATAGAGACATTGCACTATTAGCATCACTACTGAATTCAAGTTTTTATTCCGCTGAGCCATACAATCACGAGATGATAGGTGCTTCTCAGTATTTAACGGTAACCTCTCCGTTGCGTAGGTTCCCAGATTTGGTCAACCATTTACAAATACACAGGTTTCTGCGCGGACTGCCAACTTGCTTCAGCCAGGCAGAAATTATAAAATTGCTTGACGATATTCAGTCAAGAGACTCTATATTGAAAAGCGCTTCTCGCCAAGGCGCATCGTATTGGACATTAAAATTCCTGAAGGATTCGTTGGCTTGTGATGGCGATCAAAGGTTTGCAGTAATGGTTACATCCGTTCCGCAAGTTGGATTAGTCAGATGTGTCTTGCCAGATTACCCATCGGCCAGAGGAACGCTCAGGCTAAAGCCTACAGAAACCAACTTTCCTGCAATTGGGGACACCGTGGTGAATTGTAAAATTACCAAGATCGATTGTCTCGACGGAATACTAGAGCTGCAAGTCTAAGGCCGAAAAAAGTTTTCAAATATATGTAAAATAGATAAATATGCATCATTATTTGCCTGTAAATAGTTAGTATATTCAAAGATGCGTACCATTCACGTGACTTACAAAAAGCCCGAAACTCTTTTTTCCTCATCGATAAAAGATTAATCATTTTACTCTTTTAGGAAGAATGATAAACACAAAAGAAGTTCTGTCATTCTCTTCAAGACATATACAAAAATATAATGACCCTCGCATTTTGAAGCTATTCGCTCCAGTAATTCCTATTTTTTAACAGAGCTGCTGCTGATAGAACTGTTGTAGCTCTTCGGTTACACTCGGGATAACTCGCTTTCAAATTTCGGTCAGTAATTGCAACCAAAATGAATGGCAACTCCGTTAACCTACCACATCCTGAACATGACCCACCAGTCGCTAGGTATACCTCTAAAATCTGCTCCCCCAGCAAACGAACCTTGAACAATAAGAATTACCTGGCAGAGGAAGCTCCGCGCTATGCAGGAAACATCGGTGCCGCTGTGCCAATCGCAGGGCAGATATTCACGCATAATTTAGAAAGAACTCGTAACAATACCAACCATCCGCGCCAAAATAGTATAAACACGAGAGATTACAAGTTTGAAGTAAGCAGACAGGAGACAAAGCTTGAAAATAATAGATCAAGATCACGGTTGAATGCCCAGCAGCAGCAACTCATGTATGAGAATAGCCGTATATGCGGAAATGGTAACTTGAAATCACCTGCCAGTAAATTTCAAAAACCCCCCTCACAGAATACAAAAAGCTCAAAATATGTTCAAATACATGATATATCAAAAGCTGATGTATTTAAAGAGCCGATCAGCCTTACAGAAAGATATTTTTCTCCGCCAATTGACCTTCATGAACTGAGACGTGAGGGCGGCAGACTAAAACCTATTATCAACATTATGGAAAGCAAACCGGGGGAACGAAAGAATGACCAAATTTACAAACTAACTGTGCCCATATTGTACACCGATAAGAGCTATCATGTAGTCAAAAGTCAAATCGAAGATATATATCGGTCAAAGTACCAACTGTCACAACCGCTTTACTTGTTTGGTAATAAGAATTACAAGTATTCAACCTTAGATGATTTAAAGAACAAGGATATAAAAGATATTGGTGGCACTGCTTCTGCAAGAGTACTGAGTCAACCTCTTCTAGAGTGTCAGTTGCGCTTGGCATCAAGTGGTAATGACAGTTTTGAATTGAGTTTTGACGGTAAGGCAATGGATCGTAGTGATGTCTTCCGCATGGTAGATTCATTCAGCGTTGCCTTCTCAGACGATGATAACGAAGATGATGGCTCTATTAGCAATACGAATAAAAATTTATTGCCCTCAGAAATGACAAATTCTGTGTACTAGTGAATATTTCAAACAGCTGTCCCCAAGACAAGAATTTCAGTATGGTGATGTTTCATACCATCACTCTTGGAAAACAAAAAATATAACTCTTCATTCTTTTTGCATTAATCAATATATACAAGGACCTCTTCTTTATTACAATTTCATCATATAGAAACTCTTTTTTCCACTGTAAATCCGGGATTTGATTTCCTGTTTTCCCTCTGCTCCATTTTTGACAGTGCTCTCTCCGTAACTTCAACACTGACTAGTTCTTTTACCTTCACCAATGCACCTGCGCATGCCGGAGTTGCCCTTCTGTAAATTACCGAACCTCTCTTACCAAGTCCCAGACTCTTCACAATGATTTTCGTGGATTTAGGAACTCCTATAAGAGACCTGTGCAAAACAATCTTGTAAAATGCCATATTTGCAATTGAAAATTGAACGTCCTGGATAACTAATATGCAGAAACCTTCAGTGGTGTTTTGATTAAAGATAACCATCGTTAGGTTAATTGCGAATTTTTCATTTTCTTCGTTTGATCGCGGAAACTCTTGCGGGTAACAGAAGACGAAATTGATTGAGAGATGTTGGAATTCAAGAAACTAATAAAAATGGTAGAAAAAAAAGCTACATAAAATTTGCATATCCTTGTTCCCTTCCGCCATTTAAGGTGCAGGTATCATGCTCAGCTTCCTATCCAGAGAAAAATTCAGGCTTAGCCATGCATAGCTAGGATCTTGAATATATAACGTATATGGTGACTTATATTTTTCACAGTGCAGGACGGACTTTTAAAAGGTTTTAACCATTCAATGATCACTTCAAGGGAAGGAATGGAGGCCAATTGGCGCGATAATGCCAATCGTTGGACTAGAAAAAGATAAAGAAAGCTCAATAGATCCTGGCTCAATGGCAGTAAGGCCTGAAGATGTCAAAAAAAGTATTGACAACAGAGTTAAACATGACCTACCAGATGAAATTAATGACAAAAGTGCAATTAATGAAGGAAAAAAAGAGTCATCAAATCAAGGTAATTGTCACAAGGGTGAGAGTACTCAAAAAAAAAAGAATAAAAGTAAGGGCAAAGGCGGAAAGAAAGAACTGTCACCTGAAGAGGCCGCCAAAGTTAGAGCAGTAAGAAAAGCTGCTAAAGAGGCCAAAAAAGCTAGTTTGGAGGCCAAAGGCCTTGATACTGACGTGCCCCCCGAATTAAGATTTATCAAGCGTCCAATGCTAACTTTGCATGATGATGAACCGTTGAAGGGATTTAAGTTTAGCTTGATGACTTATAACTGTCTTGCGCAGGCACTGATTAGAAGAAAAATGTTTCCAGATGGTGGTGAAGCACTCAAATGGCACCGCAGATCAAGGGTTCTCCAGAGGGAGTTTAGACATTATGACGCTGATGTCATATGTTTGCAGGAAATTGATTTCATCCAATATGAGAGTTTCTGGAAAACAGAACTAGAAAAATTAGGCTATAGCTCTCAATTTCATAGAAGTGGTACAAAGAATCATGGTGTAGCAATAGCTTGGAAACGCGATTTATTTGTCATGACAGACAGGATGCTTATAGACTATGATAACGAGAGTTCCGGTAATATCCCCCCAAGAACAGTCACAAAAAACATTGGTCTGGCACTCTCACTAAAGTTTACTGAAAAAGCCAGCAGGAAATTCCAGAACCAGGGTACCAAAAGTGGAATTATAGTTGGAACGACGCATCTATTCTGGCATCCGTTTGGAACCTTTGAAAGAACGAGACAGTGTTTTGTTGTTCTGAAAAAAATGAAGGAGTTTATCCATAGGGTTAATGTTTTGCAAAATGACGGGGATGGTGATTTATCTCATTGGTGGCCGTTTTTCTGTGGAGATTTCAATTCTCAGCCTTATGATACGCCGTATTTATCAATGACCTCAAAACCAGTTGAATATACAGGCAGGGCTAAAACGGTGATAGAATGCAGTACCTCCTATACATTTTCCAAGCTCAGGGAAGGTGTAAACGTTGAGAATGAAGAGGGCGGGAACATTGAGAAATTTGGTAAGGATCAACCCGAAACTCCCGTCCCAGAGGCTTTTGATGCGAGTGAAGAGCAAAAAATGCTAGTTGAGGACATGCAACGATTACAAAATACTCTCGATATGAGAGCAGTTTCGTTGTACTCCGTTGGGTATATGAAGGTTCATCCAGAGAACTCAGGTTTGGATAATGATCGTGGTGAACCTGAGATATCCAACTGGGCACACACTTGGCGTGGTCTTCTTGACTATCTATTTTTGATTAATAGTTGGGAATTTTCCGACAACAGACAAGTCGATTCTTTGGAGTCATTTGAAAGAAAAAACTCTTTGAAATTAAGAGGCCTACTACGAATGCCTTCAAGTAAAGAAATGACAAAGCATGGTCAACCACATGAGGGAGAATATGCAAGTGATCATTTATCTATGCTATGCCAAATTGAATTATTATCTTAGAAAATATCCTACTCATTCCATTTACGTGCCTTTTTCACTTTGGGGTTTTGATCCATTTCCATTGTGCTTATCTTGTGGTATATACCATTCCAATCATTGAAGTAACTGCTCAGTTTTTGTTTTTGAGCCTCGCTGGAATTGGAAGACTCAATAATTTTATCTCTGATTTGTGATAGCTTTAGGAGCGAATCATCTTCAAGAAAGAGATTTTTTCTCTCTTCCTCAGGTGTATTGCCCGCATTTTCATCCTCTATTTGTAAGAGATAATCATGTAGTACTTTGAAATGCCTTTTTAAACATGGATTTCGGAATTCAGAAGGTTCATAGCCATTTTTCAAATTGAAAAAACTAATTATATTTTTTGTTAAGATCTTGAACTCTTTATACTCTCGCGTATTTGAATTGTCACTTGTATTAACAGCATAAGGCAATTTTCGTAATTCGTCCAAGAACGGTATTCGACGCATATAGAAACCTTCATTGCGACTCGAGGAATCAGATGGATTTAAGACGAACATTGCTGGATTAGAATTGACCTTTGTTTTACCCCAGACAATTGCAGATTTATTTTTTAGCCTCAAGTTCTTGAATAAGGATGCCAAGGTTCTTATGGATCCTTCAAAACTTGATTCATCGGGCACGACAAAGGCCGGTTTTTCAATATTGTTAAAGTAATGTGAGCATTTATTAGTCGCCCGAAAACCAATAATTTTCAAAAAGGAGCTTTCTCCAGCGTAATCTTTTGTTACTGCTGATAGCTCTTCTTCAGAAAGAGCTATATTCAAGTCTCCGTATGGAAAAACCTTCGCCAATTTGTCTTTCATGTCTTCACCGGTACTTGCATCCAGGAATTTTCGTCTAGAAAATGCCTCCTGTCTTATATCCTCATTTTCATAGACTAACTTGTACTTGGTCCCCGCTTTCTCATGACCGACTATGGAGTAACCCTTGATTCCTACCACAAAGTTTGTGTCTTCCTGTAGAATTAATGGACATTGAAAAAGAATTCTCTTAATCTCTTGTTTCCTCAATACTCTGGATTTGATGTAGGATGCCGTTATTGGTTTCGTATTTGGTCCATCAAACTCTGTATCAATATCTGAACCTAACCTTAGGATCTCTGAATAGAAGTTATTGTTAAATGGTGCTTCTTCAGTGCCAATAAAAAATGTCGTGAAACTGATAAAATACTCATCCAGATCATTTACCATATGACTTAATCTCGACTTAGCATCAGGGTCCAAAGATTCTGGAGGCGAATCGTTATCGGTGAAAAAAAATACTTTCCTATTATTGAAGCTTTTCTCACCTTTGATTTCATCTGTGAATTGCTGTTTTACTAGTTCAAATATTGATTCAAGAGGAGTTCGTTTATCCGAACTAAAAGGCAGAAACTCCTGCAAAGTGGTCCTTTCACGGGCCACATCTTCCAACAAATCACTTACCTGTTTCATGTTTCGAGCATTTATATCTCTGAGAGGAAAATATTCAAAAATTCCATTCTCATCAGCGCCATCCCGAAAACAGTTGTAGAAATAGCAGCCTATACCTGTGCTTGGCCTGGTGATAATTACTTGAGACATCAGTTGCAGTAAGGTGCTCAGAATCTCCACGAGCTGCATCCGACTTTCAAGCTCCGGAACCTCTTGAAACATGCCATCTGAAAGTTCGATCAAAAATATGATCCCCTCATGTATGTTGTACTTCCTGTAGCTTGCTGGTTTAGTCTCATCGTCCTGCTCCATATCTAACGGTAACGCAACCTTTACAGCGGCGTGAGTGGTACTTGCGGGATAGTTCGAAGCTGTGAATGTCGCTAAGATCGCGAGATGAAGTACTTTCTTCTTGCGCAAATATACGAACGCTTTACCCTTTGGGATATTTAGCTGCACGTGAAAGCAGGGTTAAGGTTTACTCGTGAAGTAGTTTTCAACTACGTCGCCGTTGACTGAATACTCACGAAAACATCAGAAAAAGGCGTACAACTTAATCGACATCTCTGATGCAGATGAGTAGCAGGATCAAGCTCCTACTGGAGAGGACTACTACTCATTTGGCGAAGGCGAAACTGCCAAGGTTTCTTTAGTTGCATTGCGGTACGCTGAAGACTGAAGGAGCCGTCGGTCATCGGAAGCCTATCATATATATTAAGAAAGACTACCTCAATCTTATTCTAACTTACTGGTGCTCTAGATAGCTCAACAAGATGACCAACTGCATGGATTAGAGCAACATAAAGGAACTGTAAACATAATCGAAAATGCCACTCCCGTTTCCATAGGAACTAATCATAAATAACAAAAACATTCCCCCGGGGGCGAGTCGAACGCCCGATCTCAAGATTACTTTGTTACTCACATTACAGTCTTGCGCCTTAAACCAACTTGGCTACCGGGGGTCTTTATACAGAGCCCGGCCGGGCATTATCAACTAATCTCAGACTGTTCACAAAAGATAATGCTGTAACCAAGCAAGCCATGTGGGATCGAGCTCTAACGAGGCATTAACCAATGTGGAAGAGCATCCCCGATAATGACTGTGAGACGATTATAATCAGGACCATCACTGCCACCTATGCTATGGTTATCAAACGGGAATGACAACCGCACTAAAGATTCTATGGAATTGAACAAATGGTGAAATAATGGGTGCAAAAGTTACACTGATGATGGTGTTGGACGATTCAACAGGTGAAATTTCTGATGAATAATTATCGGTAATTTGTCTGGTATTCATTCTGTTTATTTCACATCTTTTTTATAATTTATGTTGTAGAAATGAACGATTAATTTTAGAATTTATAACCCTATATAGTCCGCCAGCGAATTACGAATGTCTACTAACCAAGGTGCCAACGAATCCATCAAGAAAAAAATCTCTTCAAATAACCTGCTACAGTGGTGGGATGTTCGAGCAACGTAGACAGTGTCATGTCTCTAATTTCTAGTATATGCAGCGCAAGAAGCACATAGCAACGTATGATCCGCACTCATGATAGGATGCCGCGTTGCAACATTCGGGCTTGGCATCTTGTGCTGGCGTCTTGTGTCTTTGTTGTATTTCAGTTACGAACTCAACTGAAGCACCATTCTGTCATCTCTTTTACGATGCGTTTGAAAAAGTATAGAACTGTCACAGAATAAATAGGCCTTATTCGTACACGAACAGATGGATATCAGTTCAATGGATGAGGACATACTCTTGTCGTTGAGCCAAGTAAACAAAAATGTTAGGAGAGAGTATAAGTCCCTCAGAAATAGAATTCAAAGCATATTGCATGACAACGATTTTTTGGTTCAAAGTGTTATGCCTAGATTCCCAGATTTCCCAATAGTACCAAACGAGAGATGTGGATTATGGTATTGTAACCCTCAACACTATGCCAAAACGAGCTATTTCAAGAGTACAGATGGCCACGTTAACATGTGGGATTTTAGTACAAGAAGGCTGAATTTTCATCTGCTGTCGATGATTGAAGACAAAAACGGATTAATAATTGTTGATAGCACAAGACGCGGAAAAAAGATGCCCGATTCACTAAGTAAGACTGTTCCAATTTGGTGTGCTGTGTTAAACACGATAATGTTGGAATCATATACTGGTAATGCTGAAAGACAAGTGCTTTTCCTGCCGCCAGGAATCCTGTCGAAATCTGAATGCAATAGAATTGAAAGGCGAATCCCAGAATTAGTAAAGAAACTAAAGCAAATTGATCTTTTTGATGGCAGAAAGCTCTTTGAGCAGCTTGATGGCCGCCTTCTCCGACCATTTTGGGTCTTCCCCGGCTCGTCACTTCTGCGGGCAACAAGAGATCCATTCACAGGCGAGATTATACAAGAAAAATGGGAAACTCCAGAAGAAGAAAAAATCATCCCAATTGTGTTATGCACTGCAAGCTACCGGTCTCAAGATGGTGTCGATAAAAGGCATGGGTATACATATGTCCAGGGCGCAGCCGATGATCACGAACTTTGGTCTTGCGGGTTAACTCCCCAAATGTTATGGGATAACTTATCTTTCTTGGGAGATCCAGACAGATCGGATGAAACATTGACAGAATTCGCTCATAAATTGGTATCGGAAAAAGAGAAGAACATACATATTAGGGATCTTTGCATGGCTTTCCCAAATATAGATCACATTACCAAGGAACTGTCATTGGGTAGAGTGATAGGAGATCTTAATATAGATTCTAGCTTAGTCAAAAAGCTTAGCCAGGATTTTTCACTCGTCCTTATAATGAGCAAAAATGTCACTGTATCTGTGACAAATGAAGAGGCGAACGGTCTCATCAAATTATATCCGCTACAAAGTGGGTGCAAACGCAGTTCTAAAAATCTAAGGACAAGCCTTAATGAGATAGAACCGCTAATCTCTAGTCAGCTTCACTCTTCCACAACTCAAATAAAACCGGTCCTTATATGCTGTAATTCGGCTACAGATATGGCAGTGGCCGTTTTGCTGGTTGCGCTATGTAAGAACTATCAACTAGATTGGAGTTTGGGAGACCCTCAATCTGTAAACAAAGTACTTATCCGGAAGCACTTGACAAAACTGATAATGTTGTTAGATGGGCGCAATGTCAATCCTTCTAGAGCCACTTTAAATAGCGTAAATAGTTATCTAATGTAACGAATGAATGTATTTCAAAAGCCGAAATGGCATTATAGTCATTAAATACGCCTTTCATTTTTTTGTATGAAAAATCGAAAACGATGAGTGTTCCTCAAACTGAAAAAAAAGGCTTTATTGAGTGTCGAAATTCAATTCAGAAATTCGACAGCATACAAATTTGGTGAATTAAGATTTTTTGGGTCACTGCTGGATCACCACTGATGTTGAGAAGTCTATCTGTGGGTCCCAGTGTCCTGAAAGCATATAACAGCCGATTAGCTGTCGACTATTTGGCTACAACAGTAGGCAGTATTGGTGTCCCATCTAGTGCAAATGAATATGCATTGAACACGGCAGCGGCGAGTTCCGTTAATCACCGAAATATCTCAGGTTCCTTGAGCTTGCAAGGCAAACTGCTTAAACTGGAACATGCAAATCCCATATCTTTTGCAGACGTCAAAGCGGAAATGAACGGCGGTTCCGATCAGCTGAGGAGAACAAGTAAGTTTCGCAGCCAACTGCAGCAAGGTCAGCATACAAAAGTTTTGATAGAAATGCTTATTCAAAGTTATCTCAATAAGGACTATATTCGAGATTTATTCAAAAATGGCGAACTTCAAAAGTCCGAATATGCTACGTTAGTTAACAAATTGCTATTGGAAAGAGATCTAGCATTGAAGTTATCTAATATCACGCCAGACACTGTACATACTGAAATATTAATGATACTGTTCGAGATCTATTGCCAATACGTAGTAGAGGACGCAGAAGGTAAGCTCACAATGATGCAAACCCATGATCTAAACCTATTTGTCAAAACATTTATTGATGAGGCACAATTGGGGAAAGCACAGAGGTGTCTCCAATACATTGTCGAGAAGCAGGGTCTGGACTACATTTTGGAAGTCAGCGACGTGGCTACTATCAAACACTTCCTACAGTTGCGATGCGGCGCGTTACCAAAATACTGGAAAGTGAATGCTGCCAGTGGAAATCCTAGGCTAAGCAAGACTAAACGTTTGGGTAATAGCAGCTTTTTTTGCAATTTATCAGGCTCATATACCTTTTTGGATGAGGAGTCCCTTTTGAAAATTATGAACACCCTCTTTCAAAAGGCTACCTCGCAACAGAAAAATAGCACCCTAGACGCAACTATAGTATACTCCTTAGGCTATCTAGGGCAAATGCGACTGATCGAGAAATTCATCAAGAACAAATGGCTGATACCGAAATCGGAAGCGAGTCATGATATTTCACCAAAGCCTGAATTGCTAATCGCAGTGCTATCTGCATATTGCATACAAAAGGGAGACATGGCGAGGGGCCTAGAAGTATTGGACTCGTTCATGGAAAAATTTCCATCAATTGATCTGGATAGAATTTTCTGGAGACGCTTATTGCAATTAAGTTTCCAAGTATGGGACCGGAAGGAAGATAAGAAAGGTCTGATCAATTACGCATGCTGGAACATCATGAAGCAATGGCATACGCGGAGAGAGAGAAGCATACCGTACGATCACGGTATGCTATCGCTGATATATGATCTGTTCAAGGCAACAAAAAATGGCAAAGGTGCGCTAGACGTGGTCTCAAACTGCTTCCATTCATTTTACCTCAGACCAGAGCAAGAACTAATGCCTAATGAATACAGACTACTCAGAAAGTTTCAAAAACTCTGCATAAAGACAATGGCGGACAAGGGCAACTACCACAAGCCCCTACAATTCATCAAACAATGGAGCATAAACGCCGCGAATAAGAGGGAATTGAGCGATTGTTTCATAAAATACAGACAGAGGTATGAGGTACGACAAAACAAAACAAAGGTACGGAAGCAGTCTATTCAAAAAAAATTCGACGAATTGGAGGAGGAGGACATGCTGCTAGGAAGATTGTGGTAGGTCCGCGAGCCGCCGAAGGCCTCAAGGAGAAAAAAGAACATGCATGAAAACGAAAAAATAACAGAGCCAAAGACCGCGAATCTCTGAACCGCATCATATATACATATATTCTTTACTTATTAACAATTTTCAAGTCATTAACGAAGGCGAACCTGGAGAAAAACCACCAACCATATCTGAACCACACCAATTGTGACCGATGCGCGTTTGCCATTGTAGCTAGGGAGAGCAAGTACTGGGGATACGTGCTTACCAGGGTCGCATCTCTCGAGTTGGCATTGCCCAAGAATTTTCCGACGAGGATCTTTGTCAAGTCCCACACAAATGCGCTGTACTTCAGCACAAAGTTCCCTGAATGGCTGTCCAAATATATTGCTGAATGGACATTGCTGTTGTGTCTGAGCATTCTCTCAACCGCGCGATGGCATGCGATGTGATTTGCGTGCGATGAGACGCCATGGGCGTCAAACGTGAGCAGAATTTCCCTGTCGGCATTTTGCGGGGACAGGACCTGATCGGTTACGACTTTGCTTATGTCCTCCACATCCCACGTGACATGCATGCCGTCGGTAAAGTCGTACTGAAACAGCTGCACATCTCTCTCCGAGTTGGCAAACAGCAAATTTACCGACTGCTGGAGCTCCCTTTCCCTGGTACGCCCCAAGTTGTCTGCGTTGCCGGTGGACAGACAGACTACGTTCAAACCGATGTCTGTGGGCAGAAACCGGTCCAATTGCAGCAGTGCCGGCGCAAAAAACATCACCTCGTCGTCAGGGTGCGCGAACACAAGCGAAAGCGAGGCGTTACTGGACCCCGCTTGCATGAAAACAGGCGCCACTTTCTCGTCGAAGACAGCTTTGTTCCACGCCTCGATCCTCGTGCTTACGCCCATGTATACGGCCCACAGCAGCACATAGAGCTTCACCAGCTTAAAAAACACACGAGAGAACCCCATATGTCGATGACCCAGCGAAATTGTTCCCTGTGCTCGTGATCGACGCCCAAATAGGCTCTTATGTCCGTTCACCTTGCCCAAGGCTGTTTCTGCCGTCCAACAGCCCTTTGGAATTGGCACTGGGGTCCTAACCTGCCGTCGTTGATTAGGATCGTCAGTGGGCAGTGCGCACGTGACATGATCGCAACACCGCACCAGATCTACGTTGGGCCGGCCACGGGACGTATATAATGACCGAGAAATCGTTCGAGACGTAACGTGTCCGGGGATGTAGTGGTGTAGTGGAATTGGGTGCCTATATGTCCGGGTTCGGACTGTCCGGTTTCTCTTTTTTACAGCTCGTCGCCCCCCCGCGTTTTGCCAACCCGCGCTTATGCCGGACCTCAGAAACGCGGGGCGGATGTGAAGTGGTGTTTGCGGATGTGCACGGGGAGAACGGGAAAGGGCAGTTGTGGGCAAGGATAACATGGGAAACCGACAAGTTGGAAAAACTGGTCGACTGACAACAAGAAGGAGTAGGTTTATTCAGCAGTGTGAGCTGTGACATATGGTTTTGTAACACAGTATTTTCAGGAAAAGTAAGGTAATAATCCAGTGCCGGTTTGGTTGTTGTTGGTTGTTGTTGGTTGTGAACGTTACATATATCATAGGCTGAAGCAGCGATGAAAAGTGATTATCGATCGCCAGACGCGGCGCGGAATGACGATCAAGACGACGAAACTGCGAAATACATAAGGAGTCTTGGCACAAGGGCATCGAACAGTAGTCAGCCACCATCTCTGTCGCATTCTCCAAGCTTAGGAACGGTGGGAGTTTGTTCGCAGTTGAGAAATGGTGCCAGGCCCCCGAGAAGCGTTTCACTCACCGAAGGCGCCGCGCAGGAAGTCGGAAACGGCTACAACACAGCAAGCTCATCGAGTGTCTATTCGATGGCGCAAAGTGGTGGGAATGGCTCGTATCGAGTGGCACAAGCGTGCGACAGGTGTCGTGCGAAAAAGACGAGGTGTGATGGCAAGAGACCCCAATGCTCGCAATGTGCCTTGGTGGGCTTCGAATGCAAGGTAAGCGACAAGTTGTCGAGAAAGGCGTTCCCGAGGGGATACACGGAAACGTTGGAAGAGAGAGTGAGGGAGCTGGAAGCTGAAAACAGAAGACTGGTCGCATTGTGCGACATCAAGGAACAACAGATTCATCTAGTCTCCGAGTATTCTTCGCGTAAAAGCGAGAAGCCGGGTATGCATGCAAAAAAGGCCGATGAGAGAATGCTGCAAGAGCTGCGTTTGGCAGGTGGGGGATCGCTGCAGGTATCTTCTACGAACCTCTACCTATTGAACAAAACGCGAGACGGTCGGAACCAAGATTTGGGAAACCCTTCAAATGCGAATGGCAACGGCAATGGCAATGGCAATGCCAATCAAGGCGTAGCCGAGCTCGATGGCCATGAAGAAGACAGAAATGTTACTGAACATCTGAAGATCGGTAGCGAAGCCCTCATCGTCAACCCTGTCTCAGCAAATCTAAACGATCCCACATCTGTTTCTTTTGAGCAAAACGAAGCTCCTGGTTTACCAGCTGTCAAGGCGCTAACCTCGATGAGCACCAGAGAGCAAAGTAGTCAGTTGGCTACATTGGTTGCGCTGTCAGTGCCAAGATCTACCGAAGAAATACTTTTCATTCCACAACTTTTGGCACGCATAAGACAAATATATGGATTCACATCAAAACAGTGTCTTTATTCAGTATCGTTACTCTCCTCACTCAAAGCAAACTTACCTGAACCCCAGCTGATGAAATGGGATGCACTAGATTATCTCAAAGGCAAGAATTTATGGGAGATTGATGATTTACAAAAGTTTTTAACTGAAACCTTGAAATTTAATAGCAAAACTGAACGAAACAATAATGAACTTATCGATTTGAGCTTTACTGAAATTGATGAGCTAGTGCAGCTTTTCTTTACACACTGGTCTGCACATATTCCAATACTAAATAAAGAGGAATTTTTTTCATATTATGACAAGTTCAAAAACGACGTCCATAATGAACCCACTCTGCTCAAGAGCGACCATTCAAATTTTGCTACACGTAGTAAAATGATAAGCTATAAAATTTTTGCTTGTATTCTACTAATTTTATGTCAAATGGGACTACTAATTAAGGTCAAAACTGGCACCCTGCCCCCGACCTCCAATTATACGAAACTGATATCATATTACCATCGCGCAATCAATTTGATGTATCTCAACCCTTACTTCAGCGTTCTGACAACTTCATTGCAGTCCTTACAGTTCCTGTCATTATCCCTGTTTTATTTCCTAAATGTTGGCAATATTTCTGCAATTTACGAATTAAGAGGCCGTGTTGTGTCAATGGCACAGCAATTGAGACTACATCGCTGTCCGAGCGCTGTGCTTGGTGGGTCAGGATCTACAATGAACAAAAGAGAGCAGGGTGACAGACGTGTTTTATTTTGGGGGATCTATTATTTGGACGTTTTCGCAGCATTACAACTTGGAGTTCCTCGTCTTTTCAAAGATTTTGAGATTGAATGTGCTTTACCGGTGTCTGATAATGATGATAAAAAAGTGAGTCTCGCAGGTCAAATGATTCGATTGGAAGGTTGCGTGAGTCAGTTTTCTCTGGCTGTTATTAGGTTTGCTAAGGTATTAGGTAATATACTGGATTCTATTTTCAAAAGAGGATTAACAGAGTCAATCGTGAAAGAGATTGCATTAATACATGAAAATGCTTTAGACAATTGGAGACGGGGTCTACCATCTGAACTTATTTTCGAAATAGATGTTAACGGTACTATTAATATGGATAAATTTACTAATCTGACTAAAACGAATGCTGTTTTTGAGAACATGGAAGGAATGGTCCTTCTAATACTATACTTTCTAGCCAAATCGATGATCCATTTACCAGTTGTTGCTACAAGACGCTTAGAATCTAATGAAGATACTTCACCTGGTAAAAACATCAACCGATCAGGAGTTTCTGACTCCAAAGAAAATGTTTTGGATCAGTTTACTATAAGGCATAGATCATCATCTTCGTATGTCTTATTACAGCAGGCAACAAATACACTGCTAAAGATATTGGAATCAATGACATCTATTTATCTACCACTGCCAGTTAATGTTGCGCGAACTAAAGCTAGATTCTCATTAATAAGTGCCAGAGGCCTGTTAGAATATACCAAGGGAGGTGCATTATTTTTGGATCATAAAACATTACTATTAGATGTTGTGAACGATATTGAAGAAGACAGAAAATTAGAAATCCCTGGCATTATCTCCTGGCATAGTTTAAAACTTCTTGACATGACTATCAATCTATTGCTTCAACCTCCGAATATAGCAGTCGAAAAATTGGACAAACTACTGAAAAAGAAGCTCAATTATTATAATAGATTAATGGGTCGTCCTACTGTCCGGTCTCCATCAATAAGTCAAGGCCATACGAAACGCAAGATGAGTACCGAAGACAATTACTCCAACAGTGAAATAGATATCAAAAACTCCAATTTAACGCCAGCCAGTTCGAAAGGAGATAGAACTCCTCCCGCAGAGAAAAAGCTCAAAATAGAACATAACGATGAAGGTATCAAATCATTTGAAAACGAAAAGACCAGTTTTACTGACTTAGACAAAGAAGGCACTCACAAAGATGAACACAATGATCCGGCAATGACAAAGAATGCAATTGCAGAAGCCTTTCAGCTCGATCCCGTATTGAACAATAACTTTTTAAGTGATATTGATCTGGCTATGTTCTTTGCAAGCTACGACGATAAGACTGACGTAGCTCATGGAAAAGATGCTGTTCCAATCAAAGAGTCTCAGTTCGAGACACGGGGCCCCCAGGATACTTCGGTGATTGCGCCTGAACTCAAAAGAAATCATAATATATCTCGAAAACTGTCCTCTATCACTGGTAACAGCCGTGCCGTCTCAAATAGTGCCTTGAATGGGCTGTTTAGAGTTCCAAGTAATGCGGACTTTTTGAATGACGAGTATTACTTTCCGGGTGGTTCTCAATTCGATTTACCACAATACAGTCGTCAGAACAACTTAAATCCGCCCGAATTACAAAGCACTCGTAGGCAAAATAATAATGCATCAACAACGCTAAATGCAGGCACATCTTTTTCCAACTCCTGTTTTAATAGCTTGTTTGATCACATGCCCAGCGCTAATAATAGAAATGACAACTCTTATGCGAACAAATTAGGTACAGGTAAAGGTAATAGCAGTGGCGTGCCCAGTTTCACTTTTGCAGTCGATGCTTCATTAGGTCTAGCCCCTTTATTGGCATGGACTCCCGATATGACTGTACACACTAATACCGTAGCTAACCGTAATAACAATGGTAACGATCGGACGGGCGTTATACTAGATTCGACAATTCAGCCGGACGATTATACTAGTGAGCATGGTGCTTCGGTTTTGTCTCTAGGAAAAACTTTGAATGGTGGCCCTCATGTGGCAGAAGAAAACTCATATACAAATATTCCTTTATTGGAGAACCAAAAGCTGCCAGCTCTTTTAGACAATGAAAACAAGCCCGATAGCGCTACGGAAACCATATGTGAAGTAGCAAATGATGATTCTATTGGGAACGAGGTTCTGACGCTTTCTTCACGCAGGAGACCAAGACGTCGTCAAACCCACTATTCTCAAGGACCAACACAAGACAAAAATCTCAGTCAGACCAGTCATGAAATAAAGCAACATCCATCTTCGCTGCCTCATAACAATTTACAAGACTTGTTCCAGTGGCAAAACTCTAAATAGAAATGTATTGACATTCTCGCTTATTTATTATAAATATTAATACTTTCTTGGACAAAAAAATTGCAGTAACACTTACCTGACGCATAATATCATGGAAAAGCGCACAAGATTGCCGCTGTTAAACAAGAAATGTTTCCAGAATATAAATCTTAGAGCGAGAAATATAAAACTTCTCACAAAGGCTATTAAATAGTATGGCTAAAAGTGGCTGTCAGCATTTGTGTTCCCTTTCTTTGCTTTATGATGGTGATGAATAACAACACAAGCAAAAAAACATACTTTGTAGGATTATGTACATTGTGTGACTCAGCTATGATAAATGGATCTCCCTATAGATATTTTTGGATACAATACAGACAGCCATTTTCGGACCTATATTGCGCACAGCGTTGTTTGAAAAAAAATAGTGGTATCATGAAATATAATATTAATTTTATTGAACTGAGGTCTTTAAAACGCATTCGGCTTGGAATTCTTTTCGATTCACTCCGGGAATAATGTATGCTGCTGCTCGGCGGTTAGCTGGTAAGACGCGTGAACGAGTTCTTGAATTTTCAAGAAACAGAAGCATACGAAGAGGCTGCTATTGTTCACATATTATTAACAGCCAGGCCAGTAAAATTTCAAGAAAAATCTGTCAGTAGCACTTATCTGCAAAGAATATCCCAGAATTGTTATGATCACAGGAAATTTTGGGGACAATTTTTTTGGCCTGGAATGATATCTCTCTAATTGGTGGCTTCCGGCTGCTACTCGTGATAATCGCAAGGCATGAGAAGCACTTACGCAGAGGATCTTCAAGAGCAGACAGGTAGGGCTATACTCTTCTGTAGGATGGATAATTTAGCATTTTTTCAGAAATGCACAAGTTCTATTACCTGATAATCTGATGGGAAGCACTGCGGGAGAGAGAGATTGGGGGGAGGAAAGAATATTAAAAACTTAACTCCAGGATTTTATGGGTTTCAAGACCCTTAGCAGGGCTTCGGGCCTGCTGGCTGTCATAATATTGCTAATCTCAAGACTAAAACAGGCCGGAGCCGATATACAAAGAATAATATCTTTTCATCCACACATACGTAAGAAGGATACATATACTGCTTATATTAGTCACAAACTTGAATTCAAGATCAAGGCTTACAACATCTATGATGGAGGCAATCAAGATACCAAAACGACGAGAAATCCAACTGTTCAAGCAACCACATAGACATGAGCACTCTGGATCAGACAGCGTTCTGCTGTGATATGCTACAGAAACAATCTTGCCCAAGAGAGAACTCTTAATTTCATCTACGTGAAGAAGACGACGTCGATAATTGTTTCTCATTATCTCATAGGCACATAATGCTATGTTGCCATGTTTGCTACGGCGCCGTCGCCGACGCAGCGTGAGTCTTTTTATGGGGGTTTCAGTTTATTGACGTCGAAATATCTACTTGGACGGGGAAACCCGTCAGACTTCGTGTTTGGCGAGTTCCTACTTTGTTCTAAAAAAAAACACAAAGTGTTGCTGGACTGATCCACGGCGAATAATCTTCAAAGGATACCAAGGAGTATAATATTGGCTCGAAGGTGAGTAATCTGGATCATCAGTCTGCGGAAGTCTGTTCTGGTCATAAGTTATCGTTCGATTGAGCTGGTGGAAGAGGTTTCTCTTTGTAAAGAATTCTTTGAAACGATCACTGCATAATGCAGCCAAAGAATAGTCCACTCAACCACTCGTTTGTGCAACATCAGAATCACCAAAGCCACCAGAATCAGAACCACGGTCAACGCGTCGACGATTCACTGGTATATCGACAAGGACTGTTGCCAATGACAAACCAGTATATGAGCTCGCAGCCGGGCTATTATTCGGGCCAAGCAGTGATGAACGCTCCACCAACACCATTCGACACAGCTTATGGTGTTACACTACTGCCATCACATCTCCTGATGGGGTCGCCTTTCGTCTGTTCCCCTGATCTTTTCCAACAGGGTCATCAGCAGCAGAACCATCCTCGCCAGCAATACAACCAATATAAGATGACCCCATCTTCTAATAAGAACGTTTCCAAGTTAGGTAACACCTATCCACCTCCTCCACCCTTAAATGCACCACCTGTCTCAAGAAATGCTATGAATAATCGTCGAAGTAGTTATTATCAGTTAATACAAGGCTCTACCAATTCGAAGCTTTCCCAAGAACCATTCACGATCACATATACTGTTCTACCGAAGGGTAATGATGAATATAGGACTAGATCGTTGTTATTCGAAAACGTTGATCATTCCGTGGACTTACATTCTTTTGTTACCAACTATTCAAAATATGGACCAATAGAAAGCATATATCTTTTCAAAAACCATGAAGACGATACAAAAAATTCCATACTACTGAGTTTCCTATCAAGTAAGATTTGTTTGGACTCTTATAACAGTGTTCTACAAAGATTGTCGGAATTCAAGACGGATCTAAAATCAAAGTCTCTGACACTAAGCTTTGTTTCACTTAGATACAGAATGCAGGATACTCTAGACGAGAAAAATTTTTCCAACGGCAATGGCCTCAAAGAGCTCCTGGACAATGATGCTGATTCCCTAAGCAACGCACTAAATGTCACTGCAGCCGCATCGTTACATTATGACATTATTAATAGAGGCGCAACAAGATCAATCGCTGTCTCATTTAAAAAATCTTGTACTAAAGATGAAATATTTGAAAAAAAGTTTGCCTTTTTGAATACAAAGAATCACCAAAACAAGAGATATGTGTTAGAATCCATCGATTTAGTCAATGCAAAAGAGTCGACAAGACATTTTCCTACAAATTATGTTATTTTAACCCTATTGAACATCTCAATGGCAATTGAGTTATTGGACTACATAAGGTTAAATGCGAAAAAGCTTGAATTTGAGAAATGCTTCTTTGTTTCAATGTTGCCTCAAAAAATCGCTGACGGACTTCAGAGTACATCATCTTCAATATCAATGAAGTCTAATGACAACATCAATGCCAATTACAAGAGTAAAAATGCAAGCTTAAGCAGTTTAGATTCCTCATCATCATTTGTCTCTTTGAACCAAGAGATCGAGTCTTTATCAACAAAACTACAGGGTATTGAGCTAGATACACACATCTTAGAAATCAAAGCTCAAAACTATCCGGAACCATTTTTTACTGAACATAGTGATCATGTGCCTAATGTTGGTATAAGTGAAGCGGCTTCCCTTGATTTACAATTTTCTGAACCACATGCCCAAGAAATGCAATTAAACGAGACAGCATTATCATCTAGAGAGCCAAGCATTAGCAATGAAACAAATTTTGCACAAAAAAATGTAAGTCGACAAATGTTGCCTATCCAACCTCAGGTGCCTATCGATCCTATAAATCCACTTTACTATATGGAATCCTCTAATTTGAGGCAAAACATAATAAAGCCAATTACTCAAAGTCTACAAAGGCAATATGTCACGTCGGCTGAAGTAGCATCTTTAATGGGTGGTGGTGTAGGGAACAGGACAATTTACATTGGTAATATACATCCCCGCTCCAAACCGGAAGATATTTGTAATGTTGTTCGTGGAGGTATATTACAAAATCTGAAATTTATAAAAGAGAAACATATATGCTTCGTTACTTTTATCGAAGCATCCACTGCAGTTCAATTTTACACGAATGCTTTTATTGATCCAATAGTTTTACATGGCAATATGCTGAAAGTCGGATGGGGACACCATTCAGGACCATTACCAAAATCTATTGCTCTGGCCGTCACGATTGGTGCAAGTAGGAACGTTTATGTCAGTTTACCAGAATATTCATTCAAGGATAAATATATCAATGATCCACAATATCAGGGATACCTTGAAAAATATAAAATACCTACCGAAGATCAACTACGTGAGGATTTCAATCATTATGGAGATATAGAGCAGATTAATTATCTAAGTGATGGCCACTGTTGCTGGGTGAATTTCACAAATATCTCTGCCGCTATCAGATTAGTTGAAGAAGTAAAGAATGACGACAGTGATAAATTTCATCTGAAATTTGAAAACCGTTATAAAGGAATGATTATCGGATATGGCAAAGATCGTTGCGGTAATGTTAATAAAAATTTAATATCAGGAAAGAATTCCAGATTTTACAAAAAAGTTAAGAAGCCAAGTTATAACATTAGACTAAATAAAATGGAAGAAGAAAGAAGGCAAAATGAAGAAATAATGAGAAATCAGCATAAGAATAATGGTGATCAAATATTGCAATTTGACTCACTTGGAATTACTCTTGAAGGCAATGGAAATAAGAGTTTTAGTTCTGAAAAGGAGGATGATACCAATGAATCTGATGAAAAGGCTGTTGAGCAGCACATCAGTGCAAATTCTGATCAAGAAGGGGAAGAATTGTTGAAAATGAGCAACGAAGGTTCCCTTTTGAATGGATTGGGAATTTCAAATTCAAACTTCGAAACTGCGCCCGAGCAAGGTCAAGAGCAAGAGCGGTCTAAGATTTCCGAGAGGCTTGAAGATAACGATGGATCTGCGAATTCCGATATATCTGCTAACTCTGACGCTTCGACTGACATTGAACTAATAATCCACACCCCTGTTGATGAAAAAACACCCTCTGATAAAGTTAAATCTAAAGCTTCAACAAGTCATGAACCTGAGGCGCCGCTGACAGGTACTTCTCTCTCAAAAGAAAAGCGCGTGCCTTCGTTTTTTGATGCTGCATCAGTAAATTCCAATCCACCGAATGCGCCGGCGACAATTTCACGTAACTATTCACTAATGGTCAAGAATCAACACAAAATGTCGGGGCTGCAACATCGAAATGAACAAGGGCATATCCAAGCTCACCAACAGACACAATACGGTAATAAAGCTGGAACCAAAAATAATAATAGCAGCCGTCCTAGAAAAAATTCCAAAAAGCGTAACACTAAAACTATCCCAGGATCCGATGTAATGGCGCAGTATCTTGCCCAGCTGCAGCATTCTACGTTTATGTATGCTGCAAACGTGTTAGGCGCTTCCGGAGAAGCCGACGGAAATTACTATGACGAAAGCACCAGTTAAAGCCATCAGAAAACATACTAATACCTTTTGATGAAGATTCACAAAGCCAGGCGAGCGATACATATATACTAAACATTTATAGGATTTCTAACTGCAACTGATAGCATTCATCATCATCCAGGCCTCATTACGATCCTCAGCCTTTCAATTTAGTGAGTTTGCAAAGTCGATCAAAGTCGTTTTTGATGACTCATTCCTTTCTAATGTCGCATTTTTTACAATAAAGGAAGGCGCTTAAACATATGCTTGAGAGTAGAAGTTAAAACAGAAGTCTTTAATCGTCGTGCTTCCTCAAATTATGTGTCCATAGCAAGTCAACTAGATTTCTGATGATAGTTCTCTCTCCAAGGACGAAGCCTTTCCTGGAAAACATTGATAAGGAAAACGAGGAAGAATATGACAACGAACCATCGGACGACAAAGAATGCTCATGGCAGAGGGACGATTATTTTGATAGTGTTTGGAAAGAATACGCATTTGTTGCAGCGGGTATGGTGGCCCAATTGTTGAATCAGGCAGGAAGTACAATGACTTTATCCATTATGAACGTTTTGGTTAAAGAGTTAAAAGCGCAGGAGAACAGTGAGTCATGGCTCATGGCCTCTTTCCCTCTTGTTTCAGGATCATTCATCTTGGTTAGTGGTAGAATCGGTGATATATATGGCTTGAAAAATACCTTGGTTGGGGGCTACCTTTTTTTGATAATATGGTCACTCATATGTGGATTATCTAGCTATTCAAACAGCGGCACGTTTTTCATCGTGAGTCGGGCATTTCAGGGTTTAGGAATATCCTTCATTTTACCAAACGTTTTAGGACTTGTTGGAAACATTTATAAACCGGAAACTAGAAGGAAGAATATGGTTATTAGCTTAATCGGAATGTGTGCACCGATAGGCGCGTTATTGGGCACTTTTTTCTCTGGCCTGATAGTGGTTCATTCAGAAAAAAATTGGCCATGGGCATTTTACGCATATACAATAGCTGCAACTCTCAATCTTTTTATGAGTTATTTTGTAATCCCAAATAATGTTCCCACTAATATTCATGGATTCTCAATGGATTGGGTGGGTGCTGCAATTGGAGTTTCAGGTCTAATTCTATTCAATTTTGTATGGAATCAGGCACCCGTAGTAGGCTGGAACGTAAGTTACATCATTGCACTACTAGTCGTGTCCGTTTTTCTGTTGCTTGCATTTTTCGTGTTTGAACTAAAGGGCGTTGAAATTCCATTGCTCCCAAAAGCGGTATCCTGTAACCGTTCTACGTTGATGATTTTGGGATCAATGATATTAGGATGGGGATCGTTTGGTATTTGGTCGTTCTACTACTTTCAATTTGTCTTAAACCTGAGACATTATACTCCATTATGGGCTGGAGGTACTTATTTTATGTTCTCAATCTGGGGATGCATTGCAGCATTAACTGTTGGATTCTCCATTAAACGCGTTGGGCCGGGCTTACTCTTATTTTTTGCTCTTATAGCTTTCGATTGTGGATCAATCATTCTGAGTACGACGCCAGTTCATCAAACCTATTTTCGCTCCTGCCTAGGAGCGATGATCATATTATCATTTGGAATGGACCTTTCTTTTCCTGCAGCCACGATAATACTTAGCGACGAGCTCCCCATGCAATATCAAGGAATGGCGGGGTCTCTAGTTAATACAGTAGTAAATTATTCAATGTCACTTTTTCTTGGGATCGGCGGCACCGTTGAGCGCTATACCAAGAAAACAGGTTCTGATTTATTAGAAGGATACAGAGCTGCATTATACTTCGCTATTGGATCGGCTTCTCTAGGAGTTCTCATTAGTGGCATATTTATAATAAAGGATATCTGGAAATGGCAAAAACTTAAGAAAGCTTCAAAGTTGAATAACCTTTGACATTATAGTCACGGAATCCCCAAGACTCTATCTAAGGATGTAATATTCAATCCCATACAATTATAGATTAATAGGAATTGAAAAAAAAATAATTTAAATAGAGCGGCGATGAAGAGAATGCTAAATAGAAAATGGTTAAAGAAACGTTTTTAAAGTCAGGAGTTACTGTAATATTATACACAAGAGGAGCTCAAATTATACCGGGATTCCACTAGTAGGCATGACGCAAAACATTAAATGTTTCATTCCCTTCTTTTCTCTCGTTCTTTTTCTGCTATCATTGCCAAGTCATCGTCACTAGGTTCGTAAATATGCCATAGTGTATAATGAGGTAACCCGCCAACCCTGTATCCCATTTTTTTAGCCATTTTACCAAATGCTTCCGTTTCTGCATGATTTTCAAAGGTAAATGCTGGAAAATGAACACCACGTCTGAACAATTCTGCTTTTGCTAAGATTGACACCCCACCAACTCCATCCAAGTCAACTACCTCATTCGGATCGCTCTGCGCATTCCGAGCATATGCTAGATGAAATCTCCAAGTTGGATACTCTGCATAGCCTTCCACTATCACATCATCCTCGTGCAGTGTTTGTGCTAAGGTTATAGCCTCATTTGATTCAATCCAGGAATTCAAATCATATGGCTGCTCACCATCCAAAAACAGTGGAAGCGGTCTCCAAACGTTAGGCACCATCACATCATAACCTTTAGACATTAAATCTTGAATAACAGAACCGGGGCATAACTCAACGTCTGCGTCTCTCCAATACACCCATGAATGATAAGGCTTCAAGGCGTTAGCTGTCAACCAATTTCTAGCCCTCGCCATTAACTTTCTTCTAATCCCCTGGACCTTGACTGCATGCCTATCACTAAAGCCCTGACCAATTGCTTGACCAAAGTCTTTTTGAAAAATTTGGACAGAACGGAAAGGTTTATCGTAGTCTTCGTGAAATGGTGGATTGAAAGCTTGGTTCACTTTATTGATATAGTTTTTGTCCATATACGACAAGTACAATTTTTCAGTGCCTTTATTTTTTTGACTCTCCACATCATCATCAATATCAGAGAAAAGTTGTGATAGTGTACCGTTTTGTAAATAACGCGAGTAAGTAGTTAGCGCTTCCAAGGTATGATCTCCTTCGGAACAATCACTGACCAAAAATGCAAGATCTATTAATTCATGGGGATAGGTAATATTCATCAAATGCTTGAACATAAGCGGAAGGACCTTTTCAGCATCTCTTAATGGTACGCATAATAGTAAATGTTCTTGATTATCTGCCCCATTGGAAGTGCCAGCAAACTTATGCAATTCATATTCTTCTACCGTAGCGCCAAGTGCAATTGATACCTCGTTGTCATATTTCTTCTTGTCTTCAGCGGACAAATCTTTACCACCAAATTCTGAAAGTAAATAGTTAGCCTCACCATCAGCAAACTTGTTGACTATTGCAGGGTCAAAAGATTCGAAATCGTAATCATAGTACGCCTCGTCTTCTAATACAATTGTGTTGTAACTTTTAGAGCGAGTCGTTCGCCAGCCACTCTGAGATGCAATGCCAGATCCATCGTTGGGCCTGAAAACCATTCGATATCTATACAGGAGGATAAAAAACACAAACAGTAATCCATAAGTCGCTATTCGTTTCTTCTGCGGAGAATTCCATGCGAGCATCTTTATCTTTGGTTTAGGGCTAAGCTTTGAACGCGATACAGGCAGCTTGTAACTGTCGTCTTCTTTTTTGCCCCTCTTGAAGCCTCCTAGGAAACCCATTTTGTGCCTTAGATTAGCACTTTTGAGTCAAGATGTCGTGCTAATGGCCTCCTATCTATCGCAGTATGCTTTACTTTGTCTATTATCTTCATTTTGAATTGTTCTTTTCTTTCATTGGAAGGGAAACCAAAATCTTTCCGTGCGTAGATGACGCGGATCATGACACGCACGAAGTGTCAGAAATTCAAGGAAACATTCTGGACTTCAAAATTGAATTATAAGCAATTAAGATGCGACTGGCCTATTACGCAGGCACGAGCTGGAAATATAACGGCTGAAGATTGTATAGTGATCTATTTTGAAAGTATAACATCAGATCAGCAAGGGTCTGTGGATTTGGCAAAGAAGAGGTAAGTGCATTATATATATGACCGTCTATGCCCCTAAAGTTAGACCAGCTTTAAAGTGGCGAATGCTTAAGAATTCTGTCTAGCAGTATAAGGTTGCTTTTATGTCGCAAGGACCAGTTCTAAGGTAAGCACCTATGACATTGGCACTGTTCGCGATATGTCCGATGGCCCATTTCATGCCATTTCATGCCATTGAGGTGAATTTGAGTTGTTACTTCAAAACCGTGTCTGTGTTGAATAATCATGCGTACCTCGAAAATTGCAAAAAAAATGATCAACAGCGTTATATAGATCTCCATGCGCAGTTGAGTGAGAATATGTAGAGACGATTCATATGTACAGCAATTGATACCAATGAGGCTTAGATTTTTATTCTGAAAATATCCCCGGCAACAATTTCTGTTCAACTCACTGAAGATATACCGTCTCTCAGAGCTACTTCACTATTCATCGAAATAGAATCAAAGAATGGAGTCGAGATAATTGATTCGACCCACGAAAAAATTTCTTTCAGTTCAAATGAATTAGTAGCGGTTTCAAAGCCAATGTAAAAATGCGGATTGTGATTCAAACATATTATTTACAGTCCAAGGCATCTTCATTTCAGTCACCACGAAGTCCTGCGCGAACATATGTAGCATATGCTCCTGTACTTTCTACTTAATAAAATCCCGTGCCCATTTAATCTCGGCACGGGATCTATTTTACACGTCAGCCGATCATATTCTTCCACAGTGGTTAATTTAGTATTTTCAGCGACCGCCTTGTAGCTTGTTTGATAACTTAAACAGGTCAGAATTAGCGCTCCGCTTTTAACGCATGCTTCAAACATTTCTTTCATTTATCTCTCTATTGAAATACTCATGATAAGTATCCTGGAAGACGTCATATATAAATGGAATAACTGATCATAAGCCTGATAAAATGTTTAAGCCCCTATCATCCAGCGCGGACCCTGACCTCCATCGAAAACAAAGAGTTCAGTTTCATCTTCTCGTCATAACTGGGTTAATACCAATCTCATGTCAAACAGAGTGCAGCCAAGAGTGAGATCTTAAAATATATAGTAATAGAACGAGCCTTGGTCTTTGAAACTAGGCAAAGAATGAGGTATTTCGTACTTAACTATGGAAAAGAAGAAATACCATCAGTATAGATTTCCATACTATTTAATCGGAAGAGCTTAGCCAGATGCCGATTTAGATTGCGATCATGTTCTATGAAACTCTTGTGATAGGCCAGCGACACCAGGAACCAGCCATTCTCTTTGAAGAACCTTCGAAACTAGCTCTGCCAGAAATTGTGCTCTTAACTCATTTTGGGCGTAAGATTCAATATAAACCTTAAGTTTTGGTTCAGTACCAGATCCTCTTATTGTAAATCTAACATGTTCATCTATTTTAGAAGCATTTGGTTTAGCTTTGATTGTAATCATCTGAGAAGAGGGGTCTACGGGTAATGTCGGCTTTTGATCCCAAGTATCGGACTGGTAACCCAAAGTTAAGTCCCTAAAAGAAAGCACGTCAAATTCAGATCCAATCTTAGTTGGATAAGGCTTCCCCGGCATATTTTGATATCCTCTCATTTTTGCGAAGAGATCTACCAAGATTTCTGGATTGCTCACGGAAAAATAACCGTTGTATTCTTTGAAAAATCCATATTTCTTGTATCCTTCACTCAAAATATCTAAAGGACTCTTCTTCAGTACCGATGACCATTCCTTACAAGCTTGTAAGAAGACTACCGAGGCACTGATACCGTCTTTATCGAACTCCATTTCAGGAAACATGTAACCAATTGCCTCCTCAAACGAGAATGGAACATACCAACCGTCATTTACTAGGGAGATGGCTCGATTTCCAATCCACTTGAAACCGGTCAATGTATCCTCATAGTGAAAGTTCTCTACTTCAGCCATTCTTTTTAGCATTTGGGAAGATACCGTGGAATTCAGCATCGCTAAAGGATGTGACGCTCTGAACTCTTCTGATTTCTTTTTGTAGTTTTGTAATTCAAACCATGCGAATAAGAAACCTAACTGATTTCCAGATATCTGTTTCCAATTTCCATTGGATACATCTTTAACGGCTGCCGAAAACCTGTCTGCGTCTGGATCGTTAGCTAGGACTATACATATGTCATTTTTTTCGGCTAAAGCTATCGACAATGCTAGCGCACCTTTTTCTTCTGGATTAGGGAAAGATACCGTCGGAAAATCGGGATCAGGCGTGCATTGTTCGTCAACCTTCAGGTAGTCTTTACCAACTTGTAGGCCAAATATTTGAGATACTATGTCGCCGAATATCGAGTAACCTACGCCATGCATTGCAGTGTAAACAAACCATGGTTTTTCTGTTTTCAAAGAAAAAACTTGTTGTTGACTTACGAGAGAGCCACGTACTCTTTCCACATACATTCTGGTCATCTCCTCTTGAGCGTAGATGAAATATCCTTTCTCCAGGCCGCTACGGATTACTTCGGTGGCCTTCCAAGCGTTCGGCCACAGCTCTAAATTCTCATTGATACTATCTGCGATACCCTTGTCATGGGGTGGAATTATTTGGCAGCCATTGGCATAGTAAACTTTGTATCCGTTGTCCATCTTGGGATTATGGCTGGCCGTAATCATGACACCAACAGAAGCTCCAACTTGATCAACAGTGAATGGGACCATCGGGGTATGCGTGCAACTATTTGGATCGTTGAGGTAGTAAACCTTGAAGCCTGCTTCGAGAAAAGTTGCGGCGGTCGCAGCTGCAAACTCCTGGGAATGGTGCCTGTGATCATGACCAACCACGGCTACTAAGCGATCCGGAAATTTACGCTTGACATACAGCGCTAGGCCCTGAGTAGTCTGAGTGACCACCAATGTGTTCATGCGACTAAAGCCAGCTTCCATGCGAGAGCGCAGGCCGGCAGTTCCAAATGCTATCCTGGTATCGAGCCTTTTATGCAGTTCTTGCCAGTCCTTTTTACATATAAGCCCTAAGATTTCTGAATGCGTTTCTGTATTTTTGTCTTGAGACAGCCATAGCTCACAGGAGGTGCGTAAACTTTCTGGAATTGATCTTTTGTCTGTCTCTTTATTCCCCGACATTCTATTAACATGCGATTTAGAATGCCACCTATATAACCATGATTGCATATATTTTCTTGGTATTGCCGCAACTTACGTTCTTTTATCAGCGAATGATTTATCGTTGTATGTGATGATGTTGCCCAATCTAATTTGATATAGTTTATACATCCGTATGCTAAGTTGTCAGTCCATGATGACAGTGATTATGACTAGTCGTCCAATGCATTCAGAAGTTCATCCTCTAGATCTGATTCACTTCCTTCTTCATCTTCCGCTTGATCAACAGTCGTTTCCAAACGAGACTTCTTGGTAGAGCTGAAATTACTGGAAACATCTCCGTCATCATCCAAGGATCTTTTGATACCAGATTCTCGCCTTAAACTATCCGATGATTTTTTGCTGGGAATGCTATTTATGACAGAGGTTGAAGTCGTGATATTGATCCCGTTTTCCTGTAAATCATTACGGATCTCTTTTTGGTCGTCCGAATAAGCTTGGCTCCTTTCAGGTTCATTTTCGCCATGATCACCACCATCACTATTGTCATCGTCATCATCATCGTCATCGTCGTCATCATCGGCCAGATCTTCAGGAAACTCCTCCTCATCATCGTCGTTCAACCATGAAGTACCTCCTGCAAACAAGTTTACAGTGCCATCTTTCGAAGATTGCGCCGCGTCCATTGCTAATCGTTTTCGCTCTTCTAGAACTTGATGTCGCTGCTCCAATTTCTTCTTAAAATCTTCTAATTCGAGGTGTGTTGCTGGCTCTTCGATGATGAGCTCATAGGGCTTCTCATCCACATGCTTCCATCTGATGATGCATTCGAAAACCCAGTCCGGATGTACAATCTTGATGTCTTCATTCAGTGCTTTTGCAATTCTTGCTTTGTATGTTCCAGAAGACCTGGTAATAACATGTGTAGTGTTCTCATCTACATTAGAGAAACTGTTTGCTCCAAACGTGTTCGTCCATAGTACAATATCGGCTCGTTTTATTTCAGTTCCCAGAGGAATCAAGCCTGAAAATACGAAATTACAATTCTCAAAAACTTTCTGTTTCATTAATGGCATAAGACTTTTGATATCTGCTCCTTGATAGTCATTTTTTTCGAAAGCGTTATAGTATTGGTTATGAACATTGGCTAGAGTCTCTTTTAAGAAGTAAAGTTCATCATCATCGTCAACAAGTAATCGCTGGTTGTGCATATGCTTTTGCAACGTGGCCAATGGTCTATTCTGCTGTTGAACTTCTAAAGAAGCCGAATATTCCAACTTTTTGGCAAACTCCTCTTTAGTTTCGTTTGCCGCCGGCTCTTCTCCAGAGCTTATTTGATGGCTAAGTTTCTCTTCCTGACGCTTAACTTCTTCATCAATTTTCTCTTGCAATTTTTTCTCCGTGTCCATTATATCCGTGATAAGTTCATCAGATTCTTTTGCTTTGTTACGTATTCGCCTTCCTAATTGAAGCATTGTGCTCTGTTGTCTAGGTAAAAAGTTTGAATTAATATCACCAACACCAACGAAAAAATTGTAGGGCACAACTTTAATCAAATTTGGCGACCAATCCCACACATCTCCCCTATCATCTATTATCACCACCATTGATTGGTCTGTTGGAAATAATCTCTCAAGGGATTTTTGTGTTAAGGAGCCGTTTTCATCTCTAGATAATATCCGATCCGCAAATAATGAATGATCCGGGTCAATGATTTTTGCAATCTCTAAAGCATACGCTCTCGTTGCCATAGTATAAATATGCATTTCAAATAATGTTGCAAGCCGTTCAAAAAATTCTTTCAATCCAGGTCTTACTTTAACATAATACCAACATTTCCTTACCGGCGGCTTTGGCCCCACATAAAATAGAGGAAGTATCGGTTCTTCTTCTAACGCAAACGATTTAACATCTTTTAGAGTCTCATAATTTGGATTAGAAGCATCGTTTTTCCATTCGCCAATCGTCGGATCTACTCCACAATGTATTACTGTTTGATCTAAATCGACAACGAGTATCAACTTCTTATCTTGTCTTAACCTGGCTTTAAGGCTATTTTCAATGTCTGTCGCTTCTCTTCTGCTGACTTTTAAGTTTGTATCTGTGTGTGATATAGAAAGATTTGTATCCAATTGATCATTCTCATCAACCTCTTGACCACACATGGTGCATAACCCACCATAAACAATGTCATGATTACAAGGTCTTGTAACTTCACAAATGATTTGCCTCGGCGCGGCAATTTCATCACCCTTGTCCACGTTCCAGCTCATGAGATCACCTCCAAATGGTGCTTCAAAAAACTCGATGGACTCTCTAACCTTTTTCTTCGCATGCTGCTCGCTGTTCCCAGAAATAATATCGTTATCATCAGGGGAATTAGCAATTTCAACCATGTACCAAAATTTATATGCAAATAATCGGTCGCCCTTCTCCACATAGCTACCGATAGGTGCAATAAGCTGGTCAATAGTGATGGGGTATGGTAACCCTTCTGGAGAGAGCACCGGTGTCGTCATAACTTCAAGTAAAGTTGTCGCACTTTTGCTGCGATTTCCTTGATGACAATATGTAGCAAAGATAACTGGAAAAAATTGGCTAAAATGTATGTAGTAGCTAATATAGGAAATTAACTACGATCGAATCAATAATCGTCAGAATTATGAAGGCGAGATTTTCTTTCGACGCTTCTTCGTATGCTCTTCAGTATTTTTTTTTTCCCATCGGAGCCTTTGAAGTTCGCGTTTCGCTCGCCAATGGCAAAAAAGTGAAATTAAAAATACAGATAATATTTAGTCAATGTGAATATGTACAAGCCACCTTTAAGACACTATGATCATCAATTTCGTGCAGACAAGGTTCGGGAATCGCCATATCATATTTCAGAATCACCTTTGTCTGCATATGATGAGTCTTTTGTCTCCGTAGCTTCATATAACAAGAACCCAAAATCGTCTTCGCCTTCCCTGCCGCTGGAATCAGGCCCTCGCAGCCCAGCCTGCCCTTGTTCTGACTGTTCTTGGTGTTCGAGGTGATCTTGCAATCGTACCTTACCGGGGCTGTCGCTCTCTGGTTCTTTAGCGGGAATACTATGTACTGTGTCTTGATGCCCCAGATGCGGTTGTTGCGAATCCGTGTCTGGAGATTCTGCGCCCAATGTGGGTGACAGGGCATCTAAGGGCTGTGATTGTGTGTTTGATTCAAGTTGGGGTTGCTGTTGTGCCTCCGGCTGAGACTGAAACAAAGCTTGAGACTCGTCGTCACTACTATCTAAGTTCTCGAAAAATTCATCTTGATGCTCCAGATCTAGCAGATTTATTTCTCCATTTTTTACTTTCTCATTCTTTTCCTTCTCTTTCTGTTCGAGTGAAATAGTCATTTCTTCCAATCTGTTCTTCCTTTCTCTCACAGCTTGTTCTCTTGCCTGAGTCTTTTGCTTTAACAAACCTGGTATACTTCTAAGCATATTGCCGAATGATCTTTTTAACATTCCTTTAATCTCTCGATTGACCTGCCTTTTATTTATTCTGTCATTGGGAGAAGAAAGTAGCAGCCTCGAAGCTTTTAAAAAAGGATTTTTCTCCAATTTCAACGACCCTTCCTCATATTCTAGTACTCTTCTCCTTGCAAGTTCGACACGAGCTCTGGCATAGGCTTCAACGTCGAAGGCATTTGTTGTAACCTTGTTTATTAGAACAGATGAAGTCGAGCTGAACCCTCTCCTCTGCTTTTGGGTATTCAATCCATATATTGCTGTTGTTTCCTCTGCTGCAAGTTTTGCATCAAAATCGGGAATGATATTTTGATGTTCAGTTTCGTCACAACCATTCAATAAATGTAATAATGCAAGTTCTGATTTTTTACCTTCCTCGACCACTTTTTTTCTTATCGTGACCTCATCAGTTATTGGGTGATTGAATTGAGGTGTGAACTTATATGTATGGTCTGGAGGTAGTGCTGGAAACCACCGAGGTATCGAAAACTTCAGTGAATTAGTTGGTGGCACCAATGCTGTAAGAACATTTTCGATTTGTTCCGTTTCGTCTTCAGCTACTCCTGAGTAGCTTTCCTTAAGTGAGTGTAATAAATCGTATTCTTTTTTGAAGTTAGAACTAATGAACTGTGAAAATTGGCCTTGTACATCTAGGTCTGATGGTGATATGTTAAATCCTTGCAAAAAAAGTTGTATGTCTCCTTTGGCAATACTCTCTCTTCTTTGGATGTTACTGATTCTGTGTAACTGTCCAATCATATCATCTAGCTGATCATCTATTAGAGTCAGTAAATGATCAAATGCAAATTTTGTTATTTCGGCATTCAATGGTTTTAGTTGTAATGCAATTGCCCTTGCAAGTATTTTGTCAGCAGAGGTTTCTTGTGCGACATGATCGACTTCTTTTAGATTCGGCAGTCGTGTGAGCTGAATATATCTAGCCCCAACTGGATCTGCCATCCGTGCTAATGTACTTGACCTCTCTGCTTTATCCGTTTTCGACGTGTTCAACTTCATTTTTTCCTATTCAACTTTGATAAGTTAATTCGCCTTGAGAAATTTTGAATATTAAGCTTCCATGGTTCTAAATTAAATACAAAAACATCCAACACTTTATGTATACATACATTTATAGATATAAGTATACATGATGACGCACGTTAAAGAAGATACAGAGTACACAATGAGAAAAATTAGTGGTTATAAGGATATAATTGATTCATTAGACGTCGCCATTTAGCAAGCTGTCGAGAGCACCCTGCACAGAGCCACCGCTTCGTCTTAGCGCTGCAACGTTTCTATCAAAATCAAAGAATCCCATGTCATTTAACTGTCTCAACTGCTGCTCATAACGTTCTTCGGGTGGTCTGTTATCTTGTGTGGCAGTTTGCGAATTTTGAGACATTCCGAGCAACGATGACAACATGGCGGGGTCAAATGCGGGTGGACCCCCGGCGCCACCGACAGTATCAGTACCAGCGGCCCCGCCAGCGCCTCCTGCAGAGGCTGCGAAATTATTATTATTATTTAGCATGGCAGCTAATGGATTGTTGCCTGGGTTAAACATGCTAGCGAATGGATTTGCAGCGCCTGGATTTGCAGCGGCATTAATATCACCTCTGCTTGCCTCCTGCTCCTCTGTGTTTGTTTCACCTGGTGCTGGGAACTCACCCGTTGCATCACCGCCCAAGCCATTCGAGCCCATCGTATTAGCGAACTGCATGCCTTGTCTGAGCATCTGCGGATTGGTTAGCATCTGTCTGAAAAAAGGGCTTTGCAACAACTGTCTGGCCTGTGGGCCCATTGCCTGTAATTGAGGATTCGACTGGATCATGAAATCAATCATTTGCGGATTGCTCAACATTTCATTCATCTGCGATTGCATTATAGGGTTCTCCAACATATGCAACAGGTCGTCCTGATTAGGCATATTGGTCATCCCACCGTCAGGTCCGAACATGTCTGCAGAGGGCAAATTAGTGTAACCAGCATAACGTGCACTGGTCAAGTCGCTCAGTGGGTTGAATCCACCGGTTTGCCCAGAGCTGATATTGGAAGGCACAGCTGCGCTTTGCGTGGTTTCGGCATTGCCGCTCGAGTTCGCACCTCCAGAGGCGGCGGCGCCACTTGCATTACCACCGACGCCACCGGTTGCTCCCGATTTCACCAGGTGTACAGAATGACCATCCTGGATCTTGTAGCTCTCAACGGTCTGATCGTCTTTCAGAATCTTACCAGAGTAGATCAGGCGCTGATTGGCTGCTGGAATTTCAGAAACCTTGCTGATTTCTTCCTTGAACTCCCCTACCGTCTTGCTGGCATCTATGTTGACATCCCACTTATTTTGCCCCGACTTGATATAAACTCCGATCATCCTGAAGCAGTTCGCACACTTCAGATACCCTTTCCTTCCACAGAAACGTCCTTCCGTGCCACTAATATCTTGTTGAAGTGGCCTTTCAAGATCATAAGACCCATCAGAACTGGGGCGAGACAAGCTAGCACTAACGACGAAAACTGCCTTCTGCCTTGCTGACGCAGCGAAGGTGAATTTCGGTGAGTATGATCACACCATACGAAACGATGCTCGTGATCTTCGAGAATACGCCCAGGAATATCGCAATCATCAGAAGGTAGTCTCCTCAGCGGTGTATTCATGTCGGGTTGACAGTGGCATACTGCTTAAATGTAGCCGAGGATGCAAAACTGAATAGAACTAGTCAGTTGCTACGAATTAGTCAGGGACCGTTAATGCCAAGTCTGAAGCGTGGCGCAAGAAAGATGGTTTCGCGTTCAGTTCCTATCAGCAAATTTTCTTGGTGTAATCCGGAAGAGAGATTCAACTGTATCAACCGGCATGACCGTATTCTATTTCGCTCTCTAACATCTTACATCAATGCCGAAATCATGCAGCAGAATGCTAGTACAGCTCGTTGCAAAAAATGGAAAGTGTTCCCCCGATTACCTATATCCACAAAACCAGTGGCAGAATCATCAAGAACCCAGTTAGTAGAATCGATGTTTATAATAGCAATGCTCTTTTGCCTCGGATAGATGAAAGAAAAACCGAGTAGCGACACGGAGAACCTTCTTGATTGAAAGGCGAGAAGATCGTAATTGGGAAATCTTAAAAGCGCACCTCTGCCACTTGGATATGGATCCTGATGCCTTTGGAACACATGTAGATCGCCCTTTTCCTAAATAAAGGAGAGCATGCTTCTGGGCCTCTAAACAAACCAGATTATTTTTTCAAAGCTCACCCACACTGTGCCAATGGCATCGAGACCTCGATCTTTAAGTTTTGGTGATGCAGTTTGAATCCAAGCTCGGTCGTCGCCCCTTGCGACTAAATTTGATAACGTTTCTGATGATTGCCCGATCACTTAGTGTTCTTGGAAATAAGCTAGTACGAATTATACGACCGCGAATCATCGTGACACGAGCGTCGGCGGCTAAACCCAAAGCATCTCACCAGCTTGAGGGAAGAAATTTTAGCAATATTTCCAGCTAGAAACCTCTGCATGTTACCGGCCAATATACCAAATTCAAGAAATTGCCGATGCAAAGAAGACTAGAAATGCGGTATAGTGCGAAATATACTACTTTACCCCGGAGGCAACACCTCTAGAAGATGAACGCAACCCAGAAGCCTTCTAAAACAGAATGCGTTAATTTCTTGTCCTCAACTATTCATTATCCATTGTCCATTATCGGCCTTCTCTTCCGATAGGGGGGAATGCTACTTGATCACAACTGGCAGACGATAAGACATCGGATAATACTGGGATTCCGAGATTGCTCACCAGCCGAGACTTGAAATACCCAGATAGAAATTGAAGCAAGTTCAGGTACTGACACCTGAGAAAATAGTTAACATATATGCTTGATTTATTGATAGATTCTCAGATTTGACGAAACGAAGAGGGTGGCTTAGGAAACCGAAATTGGACAATCATGCGCACTGCTGAAAGTTATCGATGTTTTCATCAGCATAGTACACTAGGGTTACAGTGGAGTGAAACCTTGTCGACTCAAGATGTCCCCAATATCAGATGTTGACTGGGATGTTTTAAGATTATTCCAGTTTTAAATGCGGCGCTGCAATGCAACTTTGATCTACATTAGTCCCCATTGAAATGTTGGAGCAGAGAAAGCACCTGGACGGGACGATTGTGGAGTCAAAACTCCAGCTCGCGATACTTTACAATCCGGGCAGCCTTTCATGCACTGATACATTTCTACTTCTCTGCAACGTATTTGAACCGCTTCTTAGAAATTCGTCTTTTTTGCATTGTTTTCAGTCTATTGAACATTGGTGAAAAACAGAGCTGACATCTGGTGTCAAGATAAAACGATTCATTACTCAACAGGCAGGTTTACTGGTCTTAATATTGGTTAGATTGATCATATAGCCTATCGAACAGATATAAATAAATGGCCAAGACGCTGGCTCAAGGGAGAAAACCCGGTAGTGGAAGGAAACCCGGTAAAGGTAAGACGTTGAAAGAAGGCAGAAAGCCCGGTAGTGGCAGGAGGCGGAGAGTGGATGAATATGTCATGAAAGGGCGAGATGATGGGCTACACGGGAGCCAGAGCTGTAATGAACATGAGTGGGACTGCGACCCCCTTTCAGCAAGAGATATAGAGGCAGCGGACGCCCTTCGAGGTCTCAACACAAGCCCATCACAGCAGCAACTACATCTGTCGACACCGGATCTCCTATCTGATCCAACGCGAACCGATCTGCAGTTTAAGATTGGAGGTAACGAACTGGCAAAGTCACCACAAGAACTTGTAGAGCTGAATAGGAATCTTGATTTAACAAATGTATTCTTATATACCAAGAATCATACCAAACAATCACCCAATGTATTGGGTGTAAATGAGCTTAAGGGCATCTTGGACACACGAGTGCCTGTCACAATTTCGATTACGCAAGATTCAAAAAGTCATGAACAAGGTAATAATGCCAATCAAAAATTGGGCAAAATGAATGCCGCTGAGAAAGTACTCGTTTCTACGTAGGTCGAAATTTCAGCTCTACCAAATTTCTTCACTCGCCTCATTTACCCACTCTTATAGATATGTCCTGTTTGCAATGTAGCTAATCTCGCTAATTGTGTACGTAGTAACGCTATTTTTCAATCTCGGCAAGACCATTCAAAATTTGATCACTTTGCTAGACTAGGAAACCACAGTTAGAGTAGCTGTGATGGATTCGTTTGAGGCTCGATTACAGTTTATTTCTGTTATAAAGAATTTACAAAAGACGCTGAATTTGACCAGCTCGAACGCAAATGATAATACAAACTCGAAATCACCTAATCTCGGTACCGCCATCGCAAACGATCCGATACAATTCTATTTGAAAAACTATCGACAACACTATGAGGATTTCCACCAATGTCTTTTTGATACGGCAGCTAAGATGGACTCATTAGATAGACTCAACGTTTTATTATACTATTCGAGAATTATAAATGTTTTGAAGTCTCAAGATTCAGAGTTCAGCAACAAAGTATTAAACCAGCATATGTTGCCCTCACTGCACCAAATACTGCTACTTACGCTACCATCCAATGACTGGAAATCACTCGCAAATCTGGATTTTTGCATTGACATTTTCAAATCTCTAAATAGTCTATTTGGCAACATGGTGGAATGGGATGATAAAATCGAAACTGCCGAGAAGGCAGAGTCCATCGACGCAGTATCTTGGTATACCCCAGAAGATCCAACGATGACATCACATGAATCCTTCGCAAAGGCATCTCAACTGCTCAAAGACAGGAGAGCTAAACAGCAATTCCTTTACGAACACTATAAGAAAAACGGACTGTGTAACCTACCTACAACCAGTTCAACATCAACAATACTCCATCGAATGGAAAATGATCGGGAAAAACACAAGAGGAGAAAGGAGAATAGCTGGGTTTTTGAGAGATCGAGTAACAGTTTTTTGGATCCGCTTGAATTTAAAACCCTATGGAATCTGGAGTCTTCAAACGGCCTAACCAAAGAAGATTATAAAAGTATCAAGGAACTTAACATAATAGCCCAACAAAGTTATGCAATATAGTCATAGAAAAAACATTGTGGATTCAATTTAGACCTACATAGAGCTTATAATATCATCAATGTAATATTTTCGCTAGGAGCGTCATAATAGACGATGCCGCGGCCCGATTCATAGTGAATATAATACCGATCACCTGGATTGAAATAACTTCAAGAGCTTCAAAGATTTGGAAGTTTGCTTTGATATAGTATATAAGTCGTGGAAAGCTGAAAATTTTCACAAATTCGAGGGTTGATCATTTACTTCTCCATTTTTTGGCGAGCTAGTCTGCGAAAGAAACAGGCTTGGAAAGGTTCACGATACCCGATCGCACTCCCGAGCATCTCGAAATTTTGACTTATAGTTTCAGATGGTCGAGTTGCCCACCTTCACAAATGGCTCAGGCAACGGTAGTTTCGGATCCGGATCTTCTTTTTTACCAAATGTACCGAACGAAGATTCTGAAGGCCGTGGTAGACTAAGGGCTCCTCCAACTTCACAGACTGGATGGGCCAGGAGTGCATCAACATCAAGTTTACTGCGGCTGAAAAAATCTGCTTCCATACAGGACAGAGAACATATACAGGAGGGTGATTATGCGACGTGTCTGCGCTCCGAATCTCTCTGTAGAAGCGGTCTTTCACAGCGTGATGAACATGAAAACAGGTTTATTGACGTTCTGCCATCTTTTGAGATGTACAATGCACTGCATAGACATATTCCTCAAGGAAATGTTGATGCAGATCGTCTTGATTTCCCACCGTGCTATCAAGAAGTTCAAACTCAAAGAGACTCCATAATAAATACAAGTGAAACCCCGGTAGAGCGGGTGGCCATAGATATTTGTCCACCAACTGGTATGCCGCCTGCTGTATCTGCAACTCTAAGTAACTTGCATCCGCTTTCAACGCAGCATTTGAATATTATGCATAGTATTTCAGAGCAACCTGATAATGACCATATACCAATAGAAGATGACTTTAATGACGCAGACAACATTAATATAGACAAATTGTACACTTTACCAAAACTCGCCACACCTGTTGATGTTGATATTAGAGTTACAAAATATGCATCAGAACCCCATAAAAAGCCAGAAGACGAATCCATATTGAAAGAATATGCTTCTGGTGACATCGTCCATGGCTACTGTACTGTAGAAAACAAGTCGCCTAATCCCTTAAAGTTTGAAATGTTTTATGTTACATTAGAGGGCTATATATCGGTTGTTGATCGAGAAAAAGGGAAACGCACGGTGAAAAGGTTTTTGAGAATGGTTGACTTAAGTGCAAGTTGGTCATATTCTCACATCGACGTAAGCTCTGGTATAGAGGTGATTCCAGGTGATATAGATTACGACGACGCTATACTTGGCTTAAATAATAACAGAGTCCTAGAGCCTGCCGTAAAGTATAAAAAATACTTCATGTTCAAACTTCCGAACCAGCTGTTAGACATAAGTTGTAAACAAGATCAATTTTCTCACCTGATGTTACCACCTAGCTTTGGTATTGATAAGTACAGAAATGGCTGTAAATATGCGGGAATAAAGGTCAATAACATCCTTGGTTGCGGTCATCTTGGTATAAAAGGGTCTCCCATATTAACTTCAGATTTATCCGATGACGCTCTCTCAATAAACTATACAATTGATGCCAGGTTTGTAGGTAAGGACAAAAAAACGCAAAGGCTAAACATCATGAGAGAGCATGTGTACAATCTGAGAGTGATTCCATTCGGTTTCTGCTGCCCTGTAATCGGAGAAAGAGTTTGCTCCGAACAGCTGAAGGATTTGGCAGCCTTGATAAAAGAAAGACTGGATGCTCTTAAACTACTTTTTGAGCGATTGAATAATAAAGAGCGCATAAGAGAGACAGATATCCATGGTACTGATCTCAGCGGTACACTAGATAATACTGTGAATCTTGATTCTGCTGATATTCTGCGGCGCAAGATGGATCAGTTGCATTTTCATAATAGAATGTCCACTGAACATGGCCTTTTTTCGAAAATAAAGGATACTAAAAACTCAAACATAGACACAAAATTTATTGAGAAAGAACTGAGTTACAAGCTAAAATCGAAAAGCAATTCAAACCTAAAAAATGGACTCTTCACCGGATTTTTAAGCTCTCACTCGCAAAAGAATGACACTATTCCTGCCAAGTGCAATAAAGTTGGATTAATAGTAGTAACAGCAGAAATTCCTAAAACAGCATTTTTGCCTTATCGTTCTCCTTCTTTACTGAGAAAGAAGAACATGTTTGAAGCTAAAAATGAGCACGATCAAGAGAATTGGTTAGGATTAATCAGCGCTGTTCCTGAGGATTTTAAAACTATTCTAAATGATTTGGAGCTTACTCTAGAGTGTGTGCAATCTAATAATAGCACGCCACATGATCCCCCTGAAATACAATCGATAACCACTGAACTCGTATGCATCACAGGAAGGTCAGATAATTCAATACCTATTAAACTTGATGGATTGACTTTGCTGAATGAAAATAAGATGAATGATGTAAAAAGAGATTTTAGTGAGTATTTATCAAAAATTGAATATTATTCCCGGAAATTCGAGAAAAATATCGAAGAACTAAACGCTTTATATAACGAGCAAAGAGTTTCAGACATTCCCCGCGAGCTGAAGTTCACAGATTTCATATTTCCTCAAATGTCAAATGATGTCGAAAGTTTAGTACACCTGAAAACCAAAGTTGAAGTTTTAAACCATGTTTTCAAAAAGCAATCTGAAACTTTGAAAGAAAATTCTCAGGACAAAATATCCACTTATTCATCGAATACATCTTTAAATAAAAGTAGCTCAAGTGGGTTTTTAACTACAACATTCAGTGGGTCATTGACAGATATATCCAAATCAGCAAAATTTACCGAACAGCTCATACACGAATGGATCAAAACAGCTCCCCTAACGTACAAAAGGAATATCAAAGTTAATTTGGAATATAGCACGAATAATACAGATACAATAATACCGAGCTTTGAGAGTTGCTTATGTTGTAGGTTCTATTGCGTTCGTGTCAATATAAAATTTGATAAACATATTGGTGTGGCAAGTATAGATGTCCCAATAAACGTTAAAAACCTTGATTGCGGTTAGAATCTATATACATAGCCTGCATTTGAATAATTGAACCATACTTTTATATATAAATATATCAAGAAAAAAATTGGATAGATATATGTTCGAGATTATACTTTGACACCCCAGTGGATCGCACATGTACCAAATGTCAAGTTTTCATATCCAGCACATTGAAAACCTGCTGTTTCGATCATTGATTTGAAAGTATCTTGGTCAGGGAATCTTTCTATAGATTCGACTAAGTATTGGTAAGAATCATAATCACTAGCGATAAATGATCCCATCACCGGTAGAACTTTTGACCACTGTTGATACACTGCGTCAATCAACGGATTTTCAATTTTAGAAAACTCTAAACAGTAAAATATTCCTCCTGGCTTCAAAACTCTATATGCCGTATTCAAACCCGCCTGGATGTTCGTAAAGTTTCTGATACCGAACGAGACGGTATAAATATCTTTAGAGTTTGATTCAATTTCATCTAGCGTTTCACCATTTTGGACAAGGAACTTAACCCTTGGATCATTGAAATACTTTTTCTGATTCAATGCTCTCTTTTCACCTTCCTTTAACATATCTGCGTTAATATCAACAATATGCATTGTCGACTCCGTATCATGAAATTTCTCTTCAGCATGGTCAAGAAGCCCAAAGGCAATATCTCCTGAACCACCTGCCACGTCAATGAAATTCAACGGCTGTGTAGAGTTTGGTCTCTTTCCAGCATCTAACTTGTTGATGAAATGATCTTTCCAGCATCTATGGACACCAAGCGACATAACGTCATTCATTATATCATATTTAGAAGCCACTGATGAGAAAACATTACCGACCAGTTTTTCCTTCTCATCTTTGGGGACCGTTTGTGAGCCAAAATGGGTAAACTGTGTAGCCGAATCTCTGATATTGCTATTAGGAGAGTTCAACACTCTTGTGGAATATGAAAATGACCTTGAGCCAAGTTTCACAAGACTTGGAGCATTCAAGACTCTCATAATCAACAAATCTATGGAGGTAATATATTGAATTACGAAAGGGCCAGTCTCAACCGTAAAGGAACTAGAAAAATACTGAAATTTTCATTTTAGCTTTTTTCCCTTTTGCATTTAGACATTTTGACGCCTTAAGTCTACTTCCCCCTTTGGCGCCCTAAAAAAGTTCTCAGAACGTCACAAAATAAGAACATGTAGGAAATCCACCATGGATTAAATCATTTCAGCCCTTTAAAGATGTGCATAAAAGCACTTTTGCAAGTTCTTGCCATTATGCAAATAATAAATTGTACAGTAGCATTGCCCATCTTCGTGTTTTCAGAAGATCATGACATGGATAATCCGTCCATCAGTTTTGAAGTTACTCCTCAGAAGGAAAATTTGAGGCAAGTACTTAGAAACATCTCTCATGTCCAGATTGAACAAGATATTTCAAGCTCGGAGAAAATTGACCAAGCTATCAAATTTCTAGCACCGGACAGTACACAATGTAGAGATGTTACGTGGTACAATATATTTCACCATTCATTGTTTGGTGGAACAAAATTATGTGCTGGAAAGGAAATTATACGCTAAGTGTGCATTTATTAAAAGAGTAAAGATTAAAAAAGATCAAATACACTGTGAAAGCATTGTATATATTAGGTAATAAAGAGCACTTAAGATCTATTTTGGTAAACCGCTTTTTGTGTCAATCAAACATTCATCAGTTGGTTGTGGACCTGGTCCGATTTGAGTCAAAATGACTTTAGTCACTCCCTTGTATAATTCTTCATCCAACTCAAAATCTATTTTATTTGACACATTTGTATCGTAATCTGAAATGAACCGAGTGAAATCTTTCTTTGAGAATTTTGAATCCCAACCTGGGACCTCAGCAAAAACTTTATAAATAAATGTGAATAATTTTGTTTCATTTTCCTCTAAATAATATAACACAGCATTTGGACCGGCGTCAAAAGTATAAGCAACAACGATTTCTTGGTAAAAATTGTTGATGAGGTGGCAGAGTTTAATAATTCTTTTTGAAACATCGTTCATATAAAATATAGGTGGGAATGAGTCTAAGCATGTCGCATGAAAAGAATTAGAATCTTTCATAGTTAGTTCGGCAAATTTTGGCCAATCTTTCTCCAGAATCGCTTGCTTCATCTCAACAAATCTAGGTGGTACAACACCTCTGATTCTTTCCTGAAACAAGTCTGAAGTTTTTACAGTCAATTGCATACCACTTGTCGAAGGCGTGTCTTTTTTGGATGCATTAACAACCAGTACGGCAGCCTTCATATTTGGCCAGTATTCCATTGGTGCAATTTGAACAGCTTTAGAGTCAGAACCGTCTGAATTTTCACCCATTTCCCACGCAACATAACCACCAAATAATGATCTGCATGCTGAACCAGAACCCTTTCTAGCAATTTTTGAAATTTCTGAAAGTGATTGAGGTAATTCATAGAGTTTTGCAATTGCCATCACCAGAGCAGCAAAACCTGCTGCAGATGAAGCCAAGCCTGCTGCCGTTGGGAAATTATTCTCAGATACAATGATTAGGTGCCATTCGGACATCTTTGGTAAAGTCTTATCGTTGTTCTCGAGCTGTTTTCTCAATTCACGCAAGTCCTTCAAACAATTCTGAGTTCTTTCACTTTTGAGTGACTCTTCCTTACCGTTTAACCATAATTTGTCCTCATCGATCTCTGGAGCAGTTCCGACAGATGTTAAAGTTCTAAGATCATCTTGGGACAAAGTCACAGAGATAGAGGAATTCGTTGGCAGATTAAGGTCTTTATCTCTCTTACCCCAATATTTTAATGTCTGATGATTACAAAACAAATGTGATCATTGTTGCAGTAGTTAGTAAACGCGTTTCATCTCAGAAGAGGATTCTGAAGATCATATACATACAGCAATGTTGACAGGTGCAGTCGTGGATGCAACAAAAAATGTCATCTTATTCAGTCGGATTGCTTAAGGAACTGATTGGTATGTTCTTGATGGGGTGCTGTCTGTACTGGAACATAAACAAATTTTGTAAACTTTTAGGCTTCTCGAGGTACTTTCAGGAACGGTCAGCGTCGTTTAGGGCGCGAAAAGCTTAAAAGATTGAATACTTCAACAGGAACGACTTTAAATTCAATAGAAAAGCCATTGAAGTGTGCCGTAAGGTTTGATAGGTCATTGATGGTATTATATAATGGTGCTGGAATAGGGATTTTCAGAAATGGCACTGCACGACTAGCGATAGCGAGTTCCCTGCATTGCAAAAGGCTGATTATCACCTCGCCTGCCAAGAATCACTTGAGATTTAATTCAAGCAAAAACACGGATGTTTTCACACCAGAACAATTAGAAGAGGCACGATCAAAAAGGTTAAAGGGCTTAGGACCATATATATCTAAGTTACCAAAAAGCGTCATCCCTTATGCCGAATTAATGAGGCTGGAGAAACCGGTAGGTACCTGGCTACTGTATATTCCATGTACATGGGCCATTACTATGGCTGCCATGGAGACAACAGCATCCTTGGGACAAACTTTTTGGATGCTAGGATTATTTGGCGTTGGGTCCTTGATTATGAGGGGGGCTGGATGTACGATAAACGATTTACTGGACCGCGATCTTGATAGTAAAGTATTAAGAACCGTAGAAAGGCCAATTACCTCAGGCAGAGTATCTCCAAGAAGAGCTAAAATGTTTCTGGCGGGTCAAACAGCTGTCGGTGTTGCTATTCTTGCCTCTCTGCCCACCGAATGCTGGTGGTTAGGTTTGGCATCACTACCGCTCGTATTCACTTATCCACTTTTCAAAAGGTTTACGTATTATCCGCAAGCTGCTCTGAGCGCATGTTTTAAATGGGGTGCCTTATTAGGATTCCCGGCAATGGGAGTCATGGACTGGCCAACAATGATTCCATTATACACAGGTAGTTTCCTCTGGTGTATGATATATGATACAATTTATGCACATCAGGATAAAAAATTCGACATTAGTGCTGGTATAAAATCGACTGCTTTAGCTTGGGGAGACAAGACCAAGCCAATTTGTAGAGTTCTGGCAACCTCACAAATAATGTTGTACGCGTTGGCGGGTATCAATAGTGGCCTATTTTGGGGTCCCGGATTCATAGGCGGATTATCTATTTTTGCCTACAGATTATTTACAATGATTAAAAACGTTGATTTGAACAATCCGACTGCTTGCTGGAAAGCATTCCTCAGTAATATCAGTACGGGACTTTACTTTTCATATGCACTATTTTTAGATTACACCTTGAGATTGGTTGGAATACTGTGAGATAATTTTACTCTAGGCTAGTCCTTAAACTCGCTTACGATTTTTTTAGATAGTTGAACCTCTTTCTTCAAGCCCGAATGAAATTTAGCCCTTGAATAATTTTTTTCAATCATCTCATCTAGCAGAGACCTGTCTTGCTTTATATTCTTCAATTCTTTTTTGTCAGCTATCTTTTTGGTTTTCAGTTCCAAATCTCTTATGGAATCGCCTCCAAATAATGCATCAAATATACGTCCGTCGGATGCCCAAAATTTGCCTGATCTGGGCAAGAGATAAATCTTCTTAAACCAGTTTTTTACCTCAGGATTTTGATCCGTAAGAATAAAGATGAATGAACCCTTATCATCGACGCCTTGAATGCCTTCACCCGTAAAGACTCTAGTTTTTTCATTTCTATGTATTTCACTTAAAGGTCTAGTTAGATGAACCTGTCTCCCCAAAATAAGGGATTCTCGAGTCAACTGACACTCGGGTTTACCATACATTTTTGGGATATATTTTACATTAGTAATAATTCTTGAAGGAGCGTAAATGGCGCCCAGTGCCAGAGAGAACGGTATTACAGTAAGGCCAGTTGGTCCAAAAGTTTTCAACAGAAACTTCCAATCTCTTCTCGTCTCATCATCAGCTTCACTATATACAGTTAAAGCCGACTCATAAGACCAATCTGCAAACGTAGCACCATAGGTACAGAATACTAGAGATAAGGCCAAGGAACCGAACTTGATCGATGACGATTTCTGGTACTGAAAAATGGTCTCAGGCGAAGTCTTCGCCATGAGCGCATTCACGACCTTAGAAAAGGGCAAACTCATTCTCCAGTATTGTTTTTGATGTAAATGTATCCTGACCGGATACCATGAGCTGACGGATATATAGTGAGGTATCTATATGTTTTCACTTTAGCTACTCTGAACATCATTTCGGCTTGTAAGAGTTGATTCACGTGACTTATCAGACAATGAGCTTCCATCTTGAACTGAGGCTATCGTCAGTGAAAGGAGAATCGAAAACTAGCTAGAATTAGACTGCTTCTTACAGTATCAATTTAGTTTGTTCATAACTGAGGGATCTGCCGAAATTCTTCTACGTTGCCTCAATTGCTAGCGAGACTAGAACTACTAACAGCTTGTGGTGTGGCACATACTACTCTGTTCATCGTTCGAGACGCTAGTTCCGTATTTTGGCGAGGATCAATAATGTCATTCAGCATAGTGCTCTAGAGTATCATAATGTTTTGGCTAAAGGCCACGGTGCGTAAACTGTTCTCCCACATTGTATGAGCGACAGGGGCTAAATGTCTTGGCTCGCTGCAATTTAAAATAAGCCTCCTTCATGCCTTATAAGCCCGAGCGAATCATACGTAACTGAGATCAAGACTGTGAAGACTTATTGTTCCAAAACCCTTAAATGACACGAGAAAAGAACTAAACAGCTATCGCAAGCATTGACTACTGGTTGAATACAACATTAGACGCCAAGAAATAGAATAGAAGAAGCTTTTCGAGCATAGAGTACCATTTCGTAGTGGAAGCTTGAGATAACGTTCATTCACTAAATATAAACAATCAAAGTAAATTAGCCGCCGAAGATAAAAGCAGCTAAATATGTTACCCGGCCAAACCGCTGCATTTTCTATAATAACGCTTTTGTTGAGCTCGCAGATGTGAATAAGAAGCACTGTGCTTCTGACATGCACCAATCGTTCAGAGCGGTCCTTATGAACAGAATTTGAGATCCTGGGCACTGCCTACGACAATGTCCAAAAGTCAGGTCTTTTCACACTTCCAATATTAGGCGCCGTTCCGTCGAATATCATCACAGGCAAAGTCAAACATCTCTTGAACGGATAAGGGCTGCAATGATCTCAAGCAGGCATGCATCACCTAGGACGTGGGATGCCGCATAAAAATCACTGGTAACTTTGCCCGATGAGCCACTGATGCGGCCGCCCCAGTCTATGGGATGTTTAACTTCATCTCGAGATTTCGAACGCACCAATCCTGTTTCGTTGCTAAGACCACACTTCTTGGGGAAAGTATCAGGTCGAGAGGACCAACAATTTTTCAAAGATCTCAGCGGTGCGCCAATGCCTAACCACTACATTGCAGTTCCTATTTTAAAATCTGCAAATATGACACTCTGTTCCGCCGGCGCAGGCGGAGGAGGTCCCCCGAGCTCTGATTTAATCAAGAGTATTTCTTTACAGAGGTTACTATCTTAAATGCTGCAAGTTGTATCGAGAGAGAGGCGGCAATGCATACTTGGTTCTGCAAACGCAAATTTAGAGTTTGTTTTGCCCCAGCGGGAAACTGCATATTCAACTAATACGTTGGTTATCACTCTGTTAAGTTATTTATTACGAAAGGATGTGAAATTGTTCGCTCTGACATTCTATTCGCTATGTCTTTCCGATTTCGCTACATGCGGGGACCGAGCAATGCGACAGCGATAAGCATTTACCAACTCTGTGTCGCCAAGATACTGTTCATCTATGAAACGTTATATATAAGTCCTGACGACTGATGCCACGGGAGATGATGAGAAGTGAACCCATACCGAATGTGCACGATATTAAGGAGTCATTAGCGTAGACTGTTATGTCCTTCTCGGAGAAAAAAAGTACTGCTCTGCAAGAAGTCCATGACGTCGAAAATGGAAATTTTGATGATCTGAAAGAAAAACCAATAGTCCTGGAGAAGCGCTTTAGTCTCTTTAGCGCTATATCGGCAGGTATTGTAACTGGTAACACTTGGACAGCGCTGGGTGGGGCAATTGTTGCCTCTCTTTATAACGGTGGTCCACCGGGTATAATCTACGAGTTCATTGCTGTGTCGGTATTTTATTGGGTAATAGCAGCATCAATTGCCGAGTTGACCTCTGCGATTCCTGCCTCTGGTGGGGTATACCATTGGGCGAGTATCATAGCCGGCAAAAAATGGGGACGCGTTTGTGGTTGGTTTGCTGGGTGGTTGAACTATCTCGCTTGGACATTCGGTGTTGCAGCAAATTCCAGTATTATGGGATCAATGATCGTATATGCGTATGGTATGTTCCATCCGGACACAGATTTACAAAGATGGCAAGTCTTTATTTGCCATCTAATAGTGTCTTGGTTGTGCTGTTTTATTGTGATGTTTGCTAACTGGTCTCTTCCGGGAATAAACAGAGTAGGGTCATTCTTGATGATCGGTGGATGGTTCGTTACTGTCGTGGTATGTGCTGTGATGCCTTTGAGGACAGGCAAGGGACATGCGTCGAACGACTTTGTTTGGAGAAATTGGCAGAACGAAACGGGTTACAGCAGCAACGGATTCACATTTTTAGCTGGTATGCTGAATGGAGCATTCGCTGTGGGAACTCCAGATTGTGTTACTCATTTGGCAGAAGAGATTCCTGATGCTGGAAGGAACCTACCAAAAGTGCTATTCTGGCAGGTGCTTGTGGGATTTTTCACAGCGTTTTTTTATATGATCGCAATGTTTTACGCAATCAATGATCTTCCTGCAATCTTTGCAGCAGATTCTTTCTGCCCACTCGGTGACATTTATTTGCAGGCAACCGGTTCAAAAGGTGGTGCTCTCGGCCTTTTGATTATTATTATTCTGCCAATTTTCTGTGCGACAATTGGCTGCTATATGACAGCTGGTAGAACACTCTATGCTCTTTCACGTGACAAGGCCGCACCATTTCCAAATCATATAGGCTCTATCAGCTCTCGTTTCAAAAGCCCTCTGTGGGCGACATTTGTGTGCGGCTTAATATCAACATGCATGGGCGCTGTTTATGTCGGATCGGTTGCTGCTTTCAATGCCTTTGTTGGTTCCTTTGTGTTATTGACCACAACATCATTTCTTCTTTCAATTGGTCCACACATCTTGACTAAAAGAAAGGCTATAAAGAGAGGCAGTTTTTGGCTTGGAAAATTTGGATATGCCTTCAATATTATTTCTTGTCTTTACATTATTGTGTTCTTCGTTATCTACTGTTTCCCTTACGCATTACCTACTACCGCACAAGAGATGAATTACACAAGTGTTATGACCTGCGGACTGGCATTTCTGGTTGCTATCTGGTGGTTTATTCATGGTAGATCGAGATATTCTGGCCCACAACTTATTGAGCAGTTTACGCAAGACGGTAATGTGTCAGCAATTTTAGAAACTGCTGAAATTGGCAGTATAACGTTGTCTCGCTGAACTAGCTCCTTGATTTCTTAGTCGGATATAAGCCTGTTTCTGGCTGCCTTTAAATAATCCTTTGAGATACTGATCACATTTTGAAATCAGGATAGATCTGCGCTGAGCCTTATAACGAACTTTCAATATCCTCTAGGCTATGACTTTCCTTTCGGCTTCACAGAGAAGGGCGCTTGTTTTGCATTTAATTGAATTACACTCAATAATTTGTGGAGCCTATAGAATATATAATTTTCATCTAAAAGAGATGCTTAATTTTATTTAAAGAGAAAGGAATTCAACAACTTGAAAACTCTGACGTCTGTGTGTTTTTTATATGTAAATCGTAGTGGTCAAGCTATTTTGGGTTCATCTATTGATACTTACTAACAGCACGGTCCTTTTCATAGGTCTCTGAAAGTTGTATACACCAGTTTCAGCTCTAGAGCTAGGCACCCAGATCCTTGATACCTTTTTCTAGGCCATTAGGATTAGCACCAATTATTTTTCCTATTAACTTTCCCCCTTTGGCGAACACGAAAGTTGGCATGGCAGTGACTTCACAGCTCTTGGCAATCTCAGGGGTTTCATCGACGTCGATCTTGTAAAAATCAACCTTTGGATATTCTTGAACCAATTTAGACAAATGGGGTGCCATAGCCTTGCATGGTCCACACCATGTCGCATAAAAATCGATCACTGATAAGTTAGGTTTTTCGATTGACTTCTCGAAATCTTTCACTGTAGTTATCTTGGTAATCTTTGAGTATGAGCTTTGAAATCTAGCTGCCAAACTCCCAGTTCTACTAACTGTTCTAAAGCTGGTTCCTGTAAACATTTTTTGATCTTCGTCCCTGTTTTCTTTCGATGACTTTCACCGACATTAAAAGGTCTGGAGTAAAATCTTTGGATATATATCTTTATATGCCTTAATAATATTCGAAATGGGTAGCCGCGCGCGTGTATCAAAGTGATGTTATGAACTTCAAGAGAGAGAAGCAACTCATATCCATCTGCCTCCATGTTTCCTTGAACAAAGGAAACAGTAGCATGCATCTGTACTTATCAAAATATAGCCCAGTTGCTGCGAATGATATCTCTTTTCAAACGCTAACAGTAAAACCTTATTTCTCAATGATATTTTTGAAAACTTGAAAGAACATTGAGAGCGTCACCAAACTTCGAAGAGACGGGATGATTCCGAATTTATTCAACTGTCAAATAAATAGGGCTTACCTGGAGGAAACTGCTAATATTTTCTGCAAGGATTAAGGATCAAACCCGGAAGATGCCTGTTCAGCGTCTACTCGTGCAAATATCACAGGAACCTTTGAAGATTTATAAGACAGCAGTCTTGCGAACTGTCCCTCCTAATTAAATGCCCTCTAAAGATATTCCAAAATGAGAGACAAGTTTTTGAGACTTCTAACCGTGCAAGAGATGATATGCACGGTTTCCCTCTTTAACTAGATGCTGAAATACACATGTGCAACGGAGAAATTATAAGCGTATTCCTTTCATTCGCCAAGTGGTCTCAAATTGAAAACTGAAATCCGTAGTGAACTAGTCTATCTGCGACATGAACCTTATTAATCGAGGACTTCGATTCATGCCCGCTTTTTTTGAGTATGCTTTTTTTTTTAATTTACATTGTATACTATTTACAGTAAACCGTCATTATACAGAGATAACAACTGATCATCATCATTAATGTATTCTCGAACGTTAAAACCAAATTTAGAACAAAAGTCAATCTCTGGCTCTTCCAGTGAGCTTGTATCATTTTCCCCCTCCAGCGTGAAAATCTCTCGCAACAGCGATCTGTTATTCATCAAAACATCAACAAACTCCCGATAGTTTCGTGTGCGTTCTAATTGCAAGTATAATAGCAATAGCTGCTTATTGAAGTATTTCTTTCGCAGCAGCTTGTTCTCCAAGTAATCTTTATGGTGCGCCAACACTGAATAGTCAACGTCCTCACACACATCACGCTGTTGAAACTTCGTTACAGACTCGTAAACACTATTGGGAGTCAACATCACATACACACTTGCACACCCGCTCGCACTCCTGCTTTTTGTTGGACACCGACGCTCTGCAATATTTGCACGCCGAATCTTGAACTTTGTCTAATTTAAAACCCAGAATGAAACAACATGGACCCTAGCTTTAGTGACACTTCCTGACGCAGGTCGGGTCTTCCTTGATAAGCGATTTGGGTTCTGATCTATTTTGATGTGCTTAATTGTCAGCTAGCTGTGTTTGTTGACTGTTTCTAAAGATCCCTGAACTTTTTCAATATTCGCCACCCAAAAGCATATGGCAAAAAGGTACAGCGCCCGTTGCAAACGACGATTTTACTACTTACTCAGCAAGAGTCCAAAACAAATGGTAAGGAGGCTCTAACTGTGACTGTTAAACTGCTGCCACCATTCTTTTCCAGATGAAATAAGTTAATTTGCTGCTGTGGTTGCCTTGGTTGGCGATTGTGCGCTTTTCCAGATTACCGCCGACGCTTGACAGTTACGGAAAACCATTGGTTGATTGCAGCGTGCAGTAAAATTACCAACACCTGGACAGCCAATCTCATGATTCTTGAAGCATCTGGTTAGAATTGACGGTTAGAATTGACGGTTAAATTGCACTGCTGTGAGAAGTGAAGAAACAACCTTGCTAAAACATGTGAAATCACGTGCTAAACATACACGTGATTTCTCACATGTTCTCCATGTTTTGCGTTGTGTTCGTTTGGAAGCATTCGCGAAAAGATCATAGGGTTTTATTTTAACCTTCATGGTTGATACTGCTGATCCATGATTATTCGGCTATATTTTCAAAGCACCTCCCTCCTCCTATATGGTCGAATAATATAGATCGGACTCGATAGTAAATCTCATAATGAAGGACACAGAGCAAGCACTGCCGCCTCCTTTCTCTGTGGGATCAACACCAGTCATGAATTCAATCCAAGAGGAGGATTCCCCTACAGTTGTACAAGGCAAGTTTCAGCAGGCGCCTAAAGATGCAAGCGAAAGTCCATTTTTAGCTTCTCCTAGACAGTTCCCGCTATCTAGCAGCTCCTTGTCACGGCCCAATTCATCATCGAATCCATTTTATCTTTCAAAAGATGGTGGTGGTAACAATTCAAGCTCTAGTCTAATTTACAATACCAGCTTCACATTTGGTGATCATGCCAATCCAAAGACTAATGCAAGCGACTCAAGGAGAAACTCTATGAAATATGTTCCTGGGCCGCAACTAGCCCCCCCAAAATCAAGCAGGTCGCCAATAAGATCATCTTCTCCAGATAGCAGATCAAGAAGATCCTCCCAATTGGAACCTCCATTTAACTTTGCATCTTTAAATGCCTCCGCGAATAGCTCTAATATATCAAGAACTTCCTTCCGTAAAGGCCATAGATATAAGCATTCTTCTGTCTCTATGAATTTTTTCCAAGAACCCGAAGTAAAAATTCCACTTAACATTGCCAAATCATTACCAATACCGAATTTCAGTGATCTAGTAAATAATTTGCCACGGCCAAAGGCTTATATCCAATTAATTATCACATTTGCGCAGTGCATTATTTGTATGATAGTTTTCCAATTAGGTCACACAAAAAACTGGAATAATTTTCTAACGTTATCTCATTTTATCATCTACGATATCATTGGATCAATAATCATCATACTTGTTGAGAATTTATCGCAATTTCAGGTCTGGTTCACTGGGACAATTACATTCCCATTTGGTCTAAACAGAATCGACGTATTATTAAGTTTTGGATTAGCTGTATCACTTTGTTTCGTTGGCTTGGATTTAATTTTCCATGTGTTGGAAGAATCCATAGTTTATTTCATTGAGAGTAGTAACGATATGGGTATCGAAAACGAAAACCACGAAGAAATTGCTTCAAATATTCCTCATTCGCATCACGCCAATAATTCATTTCAACTATCAAGTAGCGATTCCATAATATGGTACTCTACTTTGACTGCTAACCTCATATTTTCTATTCTATCACTTTACAAAATCTTTTATGCCAATTCAAACTCAAAATTGAAAACAAAAAATCCTATAATAACAATTTTTTTCACCATTTATTTGTTTTCATACCCATTTTTATTCAATTTCTTACCAACTTTGTCAGATCATTTGGCTACTGTTCTGATTGCAATTTTCATTTTGATCCATGGCGTCAATATTGCAGAATGGACTTCCACGATTTTGTTAATGGGATTCTCAACTACGGCACTTCCTTTGTCAAAATTGATTTATGATCCTTCCATTGGTCAAGAGGAGCATGGCTCGGATCCAAATGAATTAAAACAGCGGCATAGATCGATAAGCACCTTGCCAATAGCATCGACGGTCGATCACAATTCTTCATCTTCATCCGCGTTATCATTTACGTTAGCAACCTTCAAAAAGAATTCTTTGAATCATAATTACAATTCTACCATCCTCAAATCAAAAATTAAAGAAGAAATTGAGAAGCTACACGAGTTCGTGTCAAGGTGCGATCTAAATTATGAAAATATTGTGATTGCGAAAGTAAATTTTGATTCGTATATTGCACTTATTAAAGTTACTTTGAAAGGTGGCTCTAATGACGATGAGTTGAACTTAAGACTAGCAATAGATAAATGCATCAGAAGGATTATACCCTACTGTGAAACAACGGTTGAGATAGACAGAATCTGATCGGGTGATTATTGGCACGGATATAGTTCAAATATATTTTATAAAACCATCTTATATAGCACGTAATCATTCAGGATTTTTCCTCTCAAAACCAGCATTGAATAAACTCAAATTTAAAGAAGAATTATTGAAAGAGCTTGATTGTTCTGACTGGAAATTGTTGATTTCATGGTATGGCTCAATGTCAAACTTACACCAATACTGTCCTTCTTTTTTATTATATAAAAACCATCTATCTTTGAAAGAGTCGACATTCGTTTCTAAGATTTGAAGACCCATGTCAATTTCTTCCGTGGGCTCCAATCCATCAGTTTTCTTGATGAAAGATGATATCTGAAATGGTGGTAAATCAATTAGCTTTTTGGGGCATTCAAACCTAACACTCGTGTTTTCACGCCTTCTTGCAGATAAATATAAGCAATGGGATTTCAGGGAAGAAAGAATCTCATATAGCATCAATTTGAGCTTCAAATTGAAGGTAATCTTATCAAATATGAGATATATTTCATCTATTAGCTTCGAAAAAAATTTCATGTCCCCCTTTTGAATTGATGAAGCAATATGTTGGAAGATAAAGTTCTGATGAATGGCAAAAAATTTCAAATATATGCTCAACATTGATTGCGCATCCTCCAAAGACCGTACATCCATTTCGGCAAAACGAGAAAAATGTTGTTGTAATGAACTAAAGCAATTGTCAGACATTGACAAATCGCCATTGAGTTTCTTTGAAAGACTCGTTATAATATCAACAACCATGGATACATAAATTTTACGGTGCTTATCCTGTAAAAAGTAATCATTGAAAAAATCACCCTCATAGATTTGTACAATGGTCTGGATTGTCGGAATATCATCAATTGCGTCAAATATATGTGCACAGAGGGAATTGAGATCAGAGGCATTAATAACTTCAAATAAAAAATCATGAAGCGCATTATTTGTCGCGTCTTCTTCTATGAGTTTTTCAACATAATAACTCGTAAAAGCCTGCAATATCCATACGTTAGTAAAATTCATCAGTGAATATAACTCAGACGCTTTTGATTCATCTTCTGTTGTGTCGTCACTTTCTTGTGTTTTCGGTACACCAAAATGTAACATATCGTAAATAACATTTGTGCTGGTGGATCTCTTTTGATTAAGTAGCCTTTTTATCATTTTGCTTGAAGTATTTGATAACCTCGATTCTGTACCATATTTAATAAGTAACTCGAGAAATACTTCATAATAATCATCGATTTCAACAAGGCACGCTGTCAAGATATTCTTGAAATTGGTTTTGATATAATGATCTCTATGGAACTCGAAATACAGACCGTTCTCGAAATTTTTTATCGTGAGCATCTTCAGTACAAAATTAAAGCCCAAAATATTTTGGACTTGTTCAAACGTGAGTAATTTATAAGATATAAGAAGAAGGAGATCTTCAAAACTAAAATCTTTTCTTTTCAAATATATTGACATGAATTTGTTGTACTCTCTCTTATTCGTCGCTAGCAGGAGAAGATTGTTTCTATATCGCTTGATCATTTTCTCATCATTCTTCCCGTTGAGAAAGCCACGCAAAGAAGTCTGAAAAATTTCAGGAAAGCTTGGCGGAGGAAGATTCGAATCCTGTCCATTTATTGCATTGTACACTGAATTAAATTCGTTCTTGTCCTTGATGATTCTTTCAAGTTTTGTTTTCTCCTCCTCGTAGACCTTTGATAATTCACTTTTAAGTTCACCATCAATATTAAGTGCGTAAGGGAAGCTTTTCATGAAAAACTTCCAGAATGGCATGAATGATATTACAGAATAGGCACCAAAATCTTTTTCTTTGAGAGCCTTCATGTAGATGAAAATAAAAGTTTTGGTAAAGAGAATGTGATCATTGATATATTGGGAGAACAGCTTGCCATAGCATAACAGTATGTCGATTAGAGATTCGAGGGCGGTGATCTCACTGAGCAATTGATGATAAACGATAAACTCGATCCATTTATAAAAATGATGATAAGCTTGAAGATGAATGCAAAAAATTTGGAAAAATTTTACTAACGTAGATCTATCGACAAGTAATAAATTACCGGAGCATATTTCTGCAAGGTACCAATCAGCTGCCATTATCTTTATGGAGAATGGGTATGCAAGATCCTTAAGATCTTCTTCGTTCATTATCTTTTGTTTAAGCTCCTCAGCTTGATAAATAAGCTGCTCATAATTAAATTTGTCGTGATAGCTTGTATCATACTCCATCACATTCCTTAAGACCATATTATATTGACTTTTCATTAATGGAGACACTTTAAGATTAATAAGCACGTTACAGTGAACAAATTTGTCATGAGATTCCGGTAAGTATAGTACACCCGAACTTATCAGTTTCCTGACGTATGTTGGGACTTTTAAAATACCGTAGGTGATAAGTATATTGAGTAAGCGATATAGGGACCCATCGCATACCAAAAGCGTTCTCTCTCCCTGTGAAAGTTTAGCTATTTGGAATACCATTGACCAGATGATATCTTCGATAACAAATTCCTGAAAGCCTTCCGCTGAATTAACTTTCAGAAGTAAAATCTTCACTACTAACTCATTAGCCTCGTAGTGCGATTTTCTCGAAGGATGTATAGCCCATAGAAACAATTGATGAATATGAGTGACGTCAGGCATGCTTCTATCAACATATGCAGCCCAATCAAATTCCACCGGATTGTCATCAAGTTTCTTGGTAAAATTTATATCGACAGTTTTCAGACGAATCATATCGGCATCAGCTTTCTCTTGGCCATTCTCAGCCTTGAAGCCCTTCTCAGTATCTTCAAAACTCGAGGTGTTGGTAAACATGAGCGACTCATTTCTGTAGCTGATTAATTCAAGTTTCTTGCGAGTATCATTTGCAATATCTGGACTACTATTGAATGAATTTGCGATATCGTATAGTATAGGCTTGTATAAGTCCCAACTAGAGTTCGGAAAAATAAATGCTTCGAGAGAGTTATTTTGGAACAACCTGCCAATAAGTTTTCTCAAAATAGATAAAATAGATTCCCTGATTTTAGCATTTTTCTTTATGTCATTAATAATAAATTTCTCATCGTTAATCATGGATTTGCTATGTGATACCATGTAATACTTGTTCAAAAGCATTTCCGCTATTTTTGACATCAGGTATAATGGATGTGATACTTCATTAGCTTCAGTGGGTCGGCAAATGTCATCCCAAAATACTGTAAAAATATGCAAGGTTAGAGGTAGAAATTCGAAATTCTCAATTTTAGCACCAAATTCAACTAACCAATGGTGAAAGACCATCTTATCCAACAAATTCAATGTATAGCAATTACCAAGGAGCTTCAAAAAATAGCCAATCTCAGTACGCCACTGTTTTAGTTGTGAAGGATCGTTATCATTTTGATTCATTTCAAATATTAGCTTTTCCAGTATATAAACAAAATTGTCTGTCCATTCCTTGGTCAATTGCACATTTATATCATTTTTATTGTCCGGACTTTTGCTATTCTTTGATGTTCTACTTTTCCACTCCATAGAATAGCAACATCTAATCAACCAGATGGCTCTTTTCAAAGGTATTTGCCTTATATAGCATTGTTCCAGTACCTGTCTTCTCTTCAATCCATGAGGGATATGTTTAGATAACTTATCCAACGATGCGTAAGGCGAACTGAGCTCTTGCAGCCAGAGTTCTCGTCTATGATCTGTCAGTGTAACTCTACTGGGCAAGAAAAAACCGGGACCACTAAGATCACTAAATAATGGAAGCCCGTTGGAACCCTCTTTAGCCGATATTCGATTGATTTCTTGCTCTCTTATATGTAGCACCTTTGAAAACTGGTCAGCCAGTTGGTCAGAGAGCTTAGGGAGCGATTCTTGCAGGGAAGATCTTGCAGATATGCTTTCAAAGTTTACCTTGGATGGGGCATAATATCCTTTTGCTACAAATTGCAGTAGAATGTCGTCATCTTCCTTCTTGTGACTCCATGGTTCAAAATCTGGGTATACAGGTGCTCGATGACTTTCTTTAGGGGCCACATACCAATGCAATTGGTCGGGAGGGCTTAATACATATTTGCTCGGTGTCATTAATACCAAACACTGATCACACAGCAGTTATCTGGCACGGAGACAAGGATCTTGACTTTTCTCATTTTCAATTGAAGAATTCGGCCTTTTGCTCATTTCAGATGTTACAGTTCTGTGCGGTATAGCTTGTGGGGGTAATAATGGTAAAAACTAATTGGTAAGGAAGCCTCACACTTCTTGTATTTTGGCCAGAAACTAACAGTCTGCTCTACGGTTTTTAGCGATTGTATTTTTCTCTATAAATTGCTTATTTGATCTATAAATGTCGCTAGATGAATAATACCTTCCACATATTTTACCTGGCATTTGCATGTTGCTGTAAGATATCTAAGCATTTCTTGTATACCACAGCTTCTTCTGCTGAAACATCAGTCAGTTTAGACGCTTCAGGTAATTGTTCATCTCCCTCAGAAATTTCTGGTTTGCGCTCACTCCAGTCCTTTGGTGAACATCCGTTCACGTCTCTACTCATATCAACATCGATACTTTGAGCCCAAAATTTTTTCTCACCTTTACCCACTAAAAGATTATAAGCATTGCCAAAAGTCTGCGCTCTCGCCGTTCTTCCACAACGATGTACATATTGTTGAGAACCAATCGGCAAATCATAGTTGATGACGTCCGTTATATCGTTGATATCTATACCCCTTGACATTAGGTCCGTCGTTATCAATATTTCATTTTTAGTTTTAGATGATAGTGAAACAGTGAATTCATGTACCAATTTTTTATTCTCCCCCTGAGTATTATTTGAATTGATAGATGCAATTTTATGCTGGCTTCCAATCTTCTCATTCATAATTATGTTTAATAGAGACGCTAGTCTTAAAGAAGCTTCATTAGATTTCACAAATACTAGTATCTTGGCTTCATCTATCTTATCAATTAGATGTAACAAAATCAATGGCTTAAAAACACTCTTAGCTGTTGGTATGCTAATATTGTATTCCTGCAATTTTGGTGGCAAATTGTATAGTTTGACGGAATCCATAACAAACAGTTTAGGATTGTAGAGCTGAAGACCATGTAATTTTTCTGTATTTGTAGTCAAAGTTGCACTAAATACCATCTTTATGATGTTACCTGGCATTTGGTCAGTTTTATCTGTCTTAATCTTATTCATGAGTTCGGGGCACCAGTTTTGGAATGACTGGTTCAGCAAATGATCTGCTTCGTCTAGTACAAGCATGCACAGATTTTTTAAACTTATCGAGTTCATATTCAAATGGTCTACAAGCCTACCAGGAGTAACAATCAAGATATCCGGTTCATTTTTTAGAAACTTACCATGCTCTTCCTTTAATGAAACCTCCAGTTTAGACACACTTATTATCAATCCTGTCCCTTGTGATAGTTTTCTAACAGTTTCGTAAACCTGGCTAATGAGTAATTTGGTTGGGAGGACGATAAGAACTCGAAGTTTATTCACGGTTCTTTTTGATAGCATTTGAACAATAGGTATCGAATAACCTAAAGTTTTACCAGATCCTGTAGATGCATTGACAAGAATATCGCCGACTCTTCTTGTCATATGTTTTTTGGTTGTACTTAAAGAAAAATTCAGAATTGGTAACATGTTATCTAAGAGTACGGTTTGTATTGGGAAAGTAGTATTAGCAAAGTTTCTTTTGATGTTTTCCAACAACTTTGGTTCTAACTCGTTAGAGAATGAATCAAAAGGCTTAATCATAGAATTGTCATAATGAATCTTTGTAGTATGCAGCCAAGCAATTGATTTGTGCTCATTAACATTGTGAAATGCATTGCTTCTAACCACTGCTGGCTGAGGAATATGGTCTAGAGCATGCTCTACAGCTTCTGTTGATTTGTCTTCTTCGTTTTCAAACGATCCTGACGGCACTTGGCCGTTACCTTGGCCGTTACCTTGGCCTTTACCTTGCAATTTCATTGACTTTTGAAATCTGGATATAACGGAGGAATGACTCTTGCCAAGCTGCAGAGGAGTATCTCCTCCTTCGAGATCCACGTCATCTTCTTCTTCGAAGGCATATCCTAACCCCGCATATTGGTGATCATGGAGGTCCTCCTCATCCGAAGAATCATTCTCATCATCTTCATTTACAGATTCGCCGCTGGAATCTTCGGATATTGGCTCCTCTACAGATGCTCCTTGTTTCGTATAATCATCTTTATTCTTCATGGGAGCAATTTCTTCGCCATCATCCGAATAAAGCTCTTCCTCATCCTCATCATTTTTTGCTCTCTTTAAGGGAACAATTGATTTTGGCTCTATTCCTTTCTGACTAGTTGCTTCAACTATCTGAGTAGGGTCAAACCGAATGGCAAACATGATCCTGATTGAACTTCTACGATCTATGCTATTTTTTATTTTACGGTAATGAAATGCTCATCGCATTTCAATTGTCAGTTTGCCAAAAAATTTTATGACCCTCGGAAAACTTCAAAAATTAAGATATTGAATGCTTCTATGCTAAACGTATAACCAAATTGATAAAGGGAAGACGACTAATCGCCCTTTATCATATATTCATTCACCAATGCGCTGTTCTCTGTTGGCACTTTCTCGATCTGCATGGAAGGGTCCTCACATTGTTCCTCTTCCGATCAAGGAAGCTATGGCAAAAAAGACTCCAATTAGAACAAATGCAAGGTCAGCAACCGTATTACCTCAGTTTGTGGGTTTGAAATTTCAGGTTCATAACGGCAAAGAATATGTTGCTTTCGAAATTGAGGAGGATATGGTAGGGAAAAAGCTGGGGGAGTTTGTTCCAACGAGGAAAAGATTTAGCTACACACAAACTAAAAACAAATGAAAATCTTCAATGTCCTGTATAGATGCAAAAAATATTTGCCGCGTATTTTTCATGTGTATAAAATGCCTATATATTTATGAATGCAATTCAATGACTTTTAATCATCGGTCCTGTCCAATTGCGAAGCTGCCAACAGCTTCTCTTCCCTTATCGCGCCTGTGCGATCAATATTTGGCCAATTTCCCCAGTTGGACAATCGTAATATCAAACAGGTAGCATTATCTGCATGTTTGCTGCCCAGTGCCATGATGTACTTGATAACTTCATCCGCCACATACTGTGGAGATGCTGTCTTTAAACCCCGCATATTTACAGTCGATGTGATCAAATCAGTGAGCTCCTGATCCGACGCTAGATCAGAAACACCGTCGGTAATTAAACAGATAAAGCACTCTTCACCGCCAAACTGAAGTTTGGAGCGCTCTGAATGTGGTATTTCCATAGTACTACCGATCAAATATGAATAGATGTCAGGTTCACAAGACAGCCCCTCCCGTTTACCGCTCAAATCCCCAAAAGATCTTGTGTTTGTGAAATTGTTCAAAAATCTGACATCACCAAACGAATCTGTTTGAAATGCAGAGCAAGTTTTCAACCTATTAGTCTCTCTCGATGAACTGGCATTGTGAATTTTTGTTAAGCTGTGTGCAATACCGTTTTGATCACACAGTATTATCTTGGTATCGCCTACCTGCGTAACAACAAGTTTTAATAATCCATTGGGTTGAACGAAGAATGATTCATCGAAAGACAGTGTTTCGTCATAAGAGGATATAAATATGGAGGAAGCCGTTGAACCACCCCTGTATTTGTCTAGTCTCTTATCGGGAGTAATTCCAGTCTCTTTGAATCCGCAGCAACAATCTAGATCGAATTTCATAAAACTGTAATATAATCGTAACCTTTCCATTTCGTTCAATAGGCTTGTTTTGTCGATTATATTCCCCCATTTATCGAATATCATTCTTGAACCAGACTTATTAAGTCCGTATAATACTTGGTCCTGCTTCGTATTGCAATTTTTTATGAATCTGTCGTAGAATGAGTCTCTATTTCGAAACATTCTCTCCCAATATTTACCGCCTATTTGTTTCTTATACTGCTGCAGCAAATCATAGAACTTTTGCTGTGTCGGAAAGGACTCGACAATTGCGTTGTGCAAGTTATCTGCTAGTAATTTTGACACTCTTCCCTCTCCACCATGCCCGTCGAAGATGGACAAGTTCAATACAGACTTCCGGTAGTTTATGTCACTTTCTTTTGGTCCCTGTCTGCGATTGAATTCCATCTCCTGACTAAGTGACGGCAGCTTTAACATGTTTATAGAGTATCTGTCCTCATTATACAACCGATTGATCCTATTGGAGCTATGTCCGATGACGCTGGGAAATTTGTCTAAATGCACCCTCAACATCACTGGTTGGACTGCTGCTGATTTTCCACTATTAACACGGTGGTCAGAAGCGTGAACCAATTTATTCGTTTTACTGGGATTTGTCAGGCCCCATCTTTTCGCACCAAAAGAAGTGCTTAGATTAAAGGGTGTAAGATGTATAAACGGCTGTGTTCTTCCCATCCATTTACAATACACTGGCTGTTTATTGTTTACACTCACTGTCTCTGCTGCCCTTTCTCACTGAAGCAGCCACAACGCACACGGGTCCCGAAACACAAGTTGAACTTTCGACAACCTCTTGAATAGATCAGAGATAACTTGCGTTCTCCTCGTCTTGTTCCTTTGATTGTTAATTCCTATTCGTTTTTCATGATGCTAGCTAGACCTTTAGTTTAACATCAAAATTTCAATGTGAAAGGAAAAGTTCACACGTTCGGTCAGAAGTGTAGCAAAACACGTACTGCTTTTCCTGTAAGATGTTTCCGAGACTGTTGTCTCTGAGCGTGCGAGCAAGGCCAGTAAATTCACTGGCGATGTCGCTTCCCATGTCATGCGTCAAGCCTTTTGTCGCAAATTGTGCGCATCCAAACAGTTTTTCAACTAGTACAGTACAGCAGGCCACATTGAACCAGATCAAAAGGGGCGTTGAACCACCTCAGCGCAAGAAGTTGTCTGTTTCGCCTGACCTAGATAGGTGCCCAATCAGAAAGGGCGTGGTTCTCAGAGTAATGGTTTTGAAACCAAAGAAGCCGAACTCTGCACAGAGAAAAGCGTGCAGAGTAAGGTTGACCAATGGTAACGTGGTCTCTGCGTATATCCCTGGTGAAGGCCATAATGCCCAAGAACACAGTATTGTTTATGTACGTGGCGGTCGTTGTCAGGATCTGCCTGGTGTCAAGTATCATCTGGTTCGTGGTACAGGAGATCTGAGCGGTGTTGTAAATAGAATTACCTCCAGATCCAAGTATGGTGTTAAGAAACCCTCTAAGGATGCATAATAAATCATTCAGCTGTAAATAGACCCTATATACACAATTTAAATCTGTATATCACTATTTGAAACTTCTCTTTTCGTAACGTATAGTGTGACGTATTACCCAGTAAGTAAACTTGGGAAGGCCCCTATCCATTAGAAAAGGTGCTAAGCACACAGACGTAAAGAGGATTTGTCGAAGTGTGTGCCATTGCATTGCTGTCTACCGCTTAGTTCAAAATCATTGACTCGTGGTTATCCGGTGACTCTCCATTCACAAGATGTTGCATCTACAACCACAAAATTTGTTAATTCAGAAAACCCTCGGGGAGGCACTCGAAGCATATGTTAATGACAATCCATTGACGCTTGATCGTATTATATCGGACTTCGACTACACAACATTCCACATTTCTAATGCTTCTGAAAATAAATCACAACTTTTGCTGAGCATCAGAACTAAAGCGTGGCAGACTGTTTCGCAGTGTGTCGGCGGACCAGGCTTGCTAGCATATTTGCAAAGCAAATATGCTAAAGATGCTGGCATTACGACTGCCTCAGCTCCAGAGGAGGGGTACGACTACTCTTTGCAGATTGATTTGAAGGATTTGCAAGCTGATTCTATTACACATCTGTCATTGCTTAAGACTTTGGTTCTTGGTTATGCTTTCCAGCTGGCATTCAACGAGTTTGTGACCTTAAGTAGCGCCCCAGAAGGGATGGCTCCTGAAGGCAAAACTCTACATACCATACAATATCGGGATGACGAAAATCTTTTCATTAAGCCTTCAAATGACCGTATTACTGTCATTTTTGAGACGATTTTTCAGGATGAGACAGATAAAGTTTTTGGCAAGGTTTTTCTACAAGAATTTGTTGATGCCAGAAAGAGAAACCGTACCATTCAGTCTGCTCCACAGGTTCTTTTCTCGCACGAACCGCCTTTGGAATTGCAGAATGCTGGCAAGGTGGCGCGCACGGACTCCAGTGACAACAGTAGGAGATTTATCACTTTTGTGTTATTTCCACGTCATTTCCAAACACAGGAATTACAATTCTCAACCGTGTGCCATCTCACGCTCTTCAGGAATTATTTCCACTATCATATCAAATGCTCTAAGGCCTATATGCATTCGAGAATGAGGTTTAGGGTCGACTCTTTCATAAAAGTCCTTAACAGAGCTAAACTTGATGACGAGGAAGAAGAAACTGACCAGTCAAATAAGCAACAGCAGACGAGAAGGACGATAACGGGCAGAAAGATGGTCTCTTACTAGATACATGTATATGTAGAAAGAACGTAAAATGTGACAAATTCACAAATTTTCATTGTCCAACCTTGAATCGCCCTTTGAACAAAAAGTATGTTGACTCGGGTTGAACAAACAAATCGTTGACGATAAAGAACCACAGAAAAGGTTTAGCCAATTGATTCAATATACCCTTTGACATTATCACACTATCCAGAAGGAATTGTTTGAAATGTCTTTTTTTGGGTTCGATGCTTCGTTAGCTGGTTCAAGCCCTAAGAGTCGAATGGGTCACAAGAAGGATAATGGGAAAGCCTTGGATTTCGAAGATACCTACAAGGGACTTGGAGACTATGCTGCGGAAGATGATGACTATCTGAATGAGGAAACCTTTGGCGGTCCTGCTGAGCTGGGTTCGGATTTTGACTTCGGGCACGGTTCTGCCAGTGACAGTGGTAATAAGAATGGTGAAATTGCTTCACCCAATACTTATGTTACTCCAAATAGATCCTATGTTACCGCAGCTTCTTCGGGTGCAGCTCCTGTTTCACATGCTTCTTTAGATGCAACGGTGGACTTGAAGCCTATGGAATCATTGTGGACAAACCAGCCTCATGTTCAGACCCAGGGTCAATCTCAGGGTCAACCTCAGGGACAACCTCAAGTTTTATCTATGAAAGAATTGGAAATGCAGCAACGTCAGAGACAAATAGCGGCTTCTCAGCAAGGTTTCATGGGGATGCCGGCACCAGGATACGGTATGGCACCTCCTCCACAGGGATTCATGCAACAGCAATTCTCTCATCAATATCCTGCACCTTTCCCTCCCCAGGGCATGCAAAACATTCCCCCTCAATTTCAACAGATGCAGCCTGTTATGATGAATCAAGGAAACCAACCACCGCAATTTAATCCGATGTTCCAGACTCCGATAAATAACCTATCGGAAAACCAGAATGAGCAGATCGCCATATCTGGGCCTCATGCGGCAACCGTTCAATCTTTAAATCAATCCCCTCACATTCAGCAGGGCTCGGCCTCTTCTCCCGGTCCAGTTACTTCTGAGTCGCCTATGGTGGCAACAATGACTCCGCCATCTCAAAGACAACATATTGAGCAGCAAACGGAGCAAAACTTTGTAGGAACAGCCCCATCGCAACAACAACAACAACAACAACAAGGCTTCCATCAGCAAGTCGCTTCCCAACAGCCGGTTTCTCCACCGCAGACTCCTAGAGAAAATGTTAGATATAATCGCGGACAATCTAGAAGAGATCCACTAACCCCGGAGGAACAGCAAAGACTTCAAGTTCGCCAGGCCAAAGTTGAAAAAATTTTGAAACATTCTGGTTTAATGACACCAAGAGATAAGGATTTTATCACTAGATATCAACTGTCTCAAATTGTTACGGACGATCCTTACAACGAGGATTTTTACTTCCAAGTTTACAAGATTATACAATCTGGGGGTATCGTTGGTGAAGCTAACAAGGATCTGATTGCTAGGGCTTATTTAGAACATTCAGGTCATAGACTTGGTGGTCGTTACAAGAGAGCAGATGTTGCTTTACAAAGAATGCAAAGCCAGGTTGAAAAGGCCGTCACTGTTGCCAAAGAGAGACCGCAAAAAAGTAAAGATCATACCGACTCGGCTCGTGAGGGTGTCTTGGGTAAAATTTCTTCTGCAATGAATAGTAAGGCACCACGCAGACAGTTACAAATTCCGCTACAAAGAATCGGTGATGAAAGTGCAATCTCAGATGATGCGAGTACTGGGGCGCTATCCCGTGGATCTACTCCAGCTCTTGAAGCTGTAACTGAGTCACTTGATAGGGTTGAATTAGACCAAACATCAAGAGCTAGAAGGAGATCATCTTATGCTTTTACGTCAGTTGATCAAAGCTCTGTATTGTCACGTTCTGGTGGCAGGAAGTTCGTTTTATCTTTGATTGAAACAGTTTATGAGGAAGTATTAGAATTGGAGGCCCAACTAAGAAGTGGTAAGACCATTGATAATGCCGCGTTATGGGAGGCTTTACATATTGGTGATGAATCATACGAAGTTTGCCCCTTCATTTCAATGTTATCCTTTGATAAAGGTGTCAAGATTATGCCACGTATCTTCAATTTCCTAGATAATCCTCAAAAACTGAAACTGTTACAAACATTTTTCGGCGAGCTATCGCATTTGAATATAATTATTATCAGCTCTTACAAAACGAATGCATCTCCAACGGAGACTCAATTGAAACAAATTGAACTATTTCAAGCCGTTCTCTTGAAGATAATCGTTTCATTTTTATCCAATAGTGCAAATTTTATTGAAATAATGGGCTTATTGTTGTATTTGATCAAAAATAATAACGTGTCATTTATTTCAACATCCAAGATTGGTTTGAACTTGATCACAGTATTGATTTCCCGTGCAGCTCTTATTAGACAAGATATCAATAGATCAAACGTTTTATCATCCCCAGAAATTTCTGCATGGAACGAAGTTTACGATAAACTATTCACTTCTTTGGAGACTAAATTATCACTGGTCTTCCCACCAAGTGAGTACACTGATAGGATTGTCAGCATAAATTCTCGTCCATTGACCAGTGCTACCACATCTTTCTTTAATAGTTCATCGGCATCCTCCTCGCAGTATTATGACCAGGCTTATATTTGGCAATTTCTTGCTTCGCTTGCGTTAAGTGGTAAACTAAACCATCAACGAATAATTATTGATGAGATTAGAGATGAAATCTTTGGAACAATCACAGCAGCTGAAGAACTGGGACAAGTTGAAAAGGAGAAAAGTGCTTCAATGTATAAAAGAGAAAAATTGTATCAGGATTTGAATTTGTTCCTCAATGTCATGGGTCTCGTCGCCAGAGATGGAGAAATCACTGAATTGAAGTGATATATCAAGTTTAACAGTTGTATATATATAAATTACGTGTTTAAGACTCTCAAAAATTAAAATTATTTTTCAACATTGAAATTGCGATATTTGATAAATTAAGGGTCCTGAGAAATGTCTAGCGCAAACTACTTATGTGAGACAGTCCCAACGAACTACAATGTTGGTGAACAATAAGTTGAGCTTAGCAGCAAGACTAGTGATTGAATGCTTGCGAGAAGTTGATCAAACGACGAATGTTGGAAAGTGGGAACAGGATCAAAACATCATAAAAGTATCGATAAATGGCGGAGGTGGCAAAATGTGTACTAACATGGTTGCTCTAACAATCGAACCAGAGAAAAAGTGCATGATAAGTTTGTATACAGCTAAGGAGGACAGATGTTTGGGCCACTCGATTTTTCAATATGAGCGAGATTTGGGCATTATTGCCAGTGTAGAATTCCCGATACAGCTTGAAGACTTCATAGCAGAAAATGCGAACTCAACTGACACTACAATGAGCCGGATAGCTGAGAAACTGAATATCGATGCTACCGCTCAAGACAAACGAACACCTTCAGATGTCAAAGAGGTCAGAGAGGCAGAAGACGGAAAAAGCTTGCATCTAGACAAGAATAGTACCTTTCCACAAGGTTTGGCCAGCGGAGAAACTGAACAGTCGAGACGTCCCCCTGATATGCCTAGTTTCGAAGACGAATACGAGGTTTTTGATACCAAAGATCGGCAAGGAACACAGGGGACGATACCATTCCAGTACGGCGACACGGACCTGTACCCGACTGGTGAAAGGCATCCCAATCTCACAGACCCGACGAGTTTCATGCGACCTCTTAACATTCCTGGACAAGGTGGAATGGTTTTCGACCCCCTACGAGAACAATCCAGGCAACGACAAGAACAGGAACAAAGGTTGCGCGGGCCTGGTTACATGCCTGGTGCCAAATTCGACGACCCCTTCGGCAATCCAGGAGGTTTTGGTAGTGGCGGGCCTGGAGGTCCCGGCTTCGGTGGTGGCGGATTCATTTAATTCTTAGTATAAATAAACTATGTAGTCCTAAATATACGCACCTATTTGTTTGGAGTATAAACCACGACGGTCTTACCAGCCTGCTTGAAGACATTTATGACAACGTCGCTCTCGGTGATAACCCCATATCCCTCCTTGTCAAGCTCCATTTGACCTATCTGGACAATATCGTTCACCCTGTCCTTGCCGCAACCAGTGGACTCGATCAACTGGTTGTTCTTGTCAAATGACAAGGTTCCAATTGCTTTTGGGATGGCCTCTTGTAGTGTCAGCTGTTTAGTCATAGTTCTTATTGTGTTTTGTATATTTGATAAATCGATATAACGAGGTGGACGGCAAGGCAAAACTGTTATAACTTTTCAATCCTTTAATCCCTTTTATACGGCAAAACCAATGAGTTTCAGCATCTAGCACACCCTTAAATCTCGCACATAGTGTTGGAGGGATACCCCCATATTCCACCCTTGCTACATATCCAAGACTTGCCAAACATCCTTAGAACTTCCCTTTCTTGTTAGGGATGATGAGGGATATTGTCCGACGGCACTGAGTACATTTATTGACGAGAACATCAGTCTCAGCGCTTGAGGCCAAGGTATAAGTCAATTATCGATGCCGCCAATGAGACGGTCACCTCCTTAAACTCTGTTGTATGGAAACTTGAGACTCCTTGCGCAGTTGTGTCATTCCTTGTCTGTCTTGAGCCTAACAAGCTGCCAAAGTTTGTGCCCTAGCGAGAGGTTCTCTGCGCTGATCGGAGAGAATTTCTTTCCCGCAAGAGAAGCAAGACTGGCTAGATTCGTGAGCATATAGTGGTATTCCTGTTCTCGCTAGTGGTTAGGTTCTAGCTCTCCACAATTGAGGCCGTTTAGGGAAATCGTTTGAGTGATATTTTCTGTTGCTAGACGTTGCACCATCCCTGTTTTCGAAATATCGTGTGGCCTTAATAGTAAGACTGGAGCAACTACAAGCAATATGTGGTTGGTAACTTTGGCGGTACTTTCACTAGTTGTGGTAAGTTCCCTGGTTGTTGTGAATAGATATTTTTCTTTCAAGCTACATAAGAATACATTTCCATTGACTTTGACCGTATTGTCGGTTAATATGGTGCTGCTTCTGTCCACAGCGTATTTGCTACCGCTGGATATTTCATATGCAGCCAAGGGTAACGCAGATGGTGGGGACTTTGTGCCGCCGGTGAATAATGGTACTACTGTAATGAATTCTGTCGTGTATACAAGAAATGAGGGCGAGAGCGTAGAGGCGCCTTCTCCAATGCCCAATCTGCGTATTGCATGGTTAATTGTTTACTGGGTAGAATTCGTGCTGTGTTGGTTCATCATGCCAGTGTTAATATCTTACTGTTCTCTGAAATATTCTTGTCCCAGACAAAAACTGCAGGAGTACGATGGGATTCAAAGATCACATATTTGGGAGCGTATGGTTCAAGCAATCTACCAAAACTTCAAATTCTATTCGCTCTGTGTGTTGGGCCTAATTGTTGGAATGGTTTATCTCGTTGTGAGCACTGGCCATGGATTGAACGAGTTCAAGCCTTTGTTAATTTCCTTATCGCACTTGTACTCGCTGAGCTATGCACTTATACTATTGTCGACTGGGTTAGTCCTTTTGCCGAAGAACCTATTAACCATTGGTCGCTCGCCTACCAGTGAGGTTGTTAACAAACTCTTTGTTGAGCTGAGTAAAACGAATGACGATTTGAATGATTCGCAACTGAACATGATGGAAAATGCTGAGAGGATACTGAATTCTCCAGAGGTCAATAATGGCGACGTTGTCTTCAGTCAGATGTTAAATGAATGTAAGCTAGAGGTTCAATCCTTATTGAATGAGCTTGAGCTATCAATAAACAATCACCCTTCCGGTTCTCTTGGCTTATCTACGTCGCCAATTACCACTCTGGACAAGCTGAATAATCATTACAACAAGTTTATGACACACTATTATAATTACCTTTACAGCAAAACCCAGTCCAACTCTATTATTCACACTTTGGCACAGTCGCAAGCTTTGAGAGTCACGGAATCTACTTCTTCGATTTTTAGAATATTCAACAAGGCTACGATTGTTTTTTTGGGCATTCTCACAACCATTTTATCTTCACTGGTTGTTTTCTTAGAGGTAACACCAGGTAGATGGGGCCATGCTTGGATTTTTAACGGTACTCATTGGTATAATTTGGGTCTAGAATTTACCATTTATACATATAATACCCTGGTATCTCTCTTTGCGATGAGCAAGTTCAAGTTTAACAATTTTCACTTAATTTCTAATGGTAGAAGCAATCCAACAAATGCCCTATATTATTCGCTATATTCTAGTAGACTTCTATTTCCCCTGTGCTTCAATTTAATGGTATTGATCCCATCAAGGACAGACACCGATCATGATCTGATTAAAAGCAGTTTTGAAACTACATTGTACGATAACTTGACGGTCATACCGTTAGTCAATCTTTTGAACAGGTATTTGCCAGTTTTATTTGTCACTTTTACAATAGTTAGCTACAAGTTTGATCTCAAACAAAAAGTGTTATTGAAAGTGTTAGGTGAAGAATATTACTACCAATTTTTCGGCATGATGATGTATGAGCCTGTACCCAAAGACAACGGCGTCATAAATAATGAGATTACCAATTCATTTTCGCACGACGGCGCAACTTTCGTTGGTCGTTCTCGTATGGATGAAGATTATGAATATTCCCTGCAAGACGGGAGATATTTATTTGAAAGAGCTTCGAGTAATTACGATTTATCCAGCAACCATGAAGATTCGAGTGTAGAGAGCATGAGTCATGGATATTTATAGAGTTCGATATACAGAAAAAGAAAAAATTAAAAGATTGCAATAGCATAATTTGAACTTTTCTATGACCTGTTTATGGAAGCGGCTCGCTGCTTGTACTTAGCCTGTTTAAGTGCAAGTAAACATCGGTACCAAATCCTTCCATCGAAATTAGCTTCAGATCACCCCCAAAGTATCTTGCGTACAATCTACTTAAGGCTAGCCCATATCCAAATCCAGCCATAGGCACTTTTAGTGGTAGTTGCGATGTAAAACCATCCTTCTCGGTGTTATCTTCCATAAGTTCGCGTTGACTGTCATCGGGCATAGTTGTATACAAATAAGTCCAAATGAGAGGCAAACTGGACCGAGCTATCCCCCCACCTTCGTCACTGATTTTCACTGTGATATCTTCAAGACCCTCGCTAATGATGATTTTTACATCCGGAAACTTGAGATCATATAACTCTTTGTAGGGATGTGCGGCGATAGTTTTCTCGACTGTAGCTCTTAAAGCGTTCTTCAGAGTTTCAACTAGCATGTGAATCAAATGGCCTGGGACATACATGAATTCAATATCTTCATTTGAGTGTTTTTCTCTGCTGAGTGGAAAACATAGTAACTTAACCTTCGGGGCGTCGTAGAGACCATAGTGCTCGCTACAAATGAAACGCGCAGAATCAATCGCATCCTGTGCAACCTCTGTGATATTTGTCTTAGTGGAGATAATACCAACGTACGCATCTTCGCCATCAGAATCCGAATTCTGATATTTATTTGTGCATTCGGGCTTCAATGAGGAATTTAGAAGCTCTAAATGCTGCCCGATGAGCATACGGATACCAATTCTGCTCAAATAAAAGCGATCCAAGAAGCTTTGGACAGAGTCGTTAACTATATTCTGCTGACATGTTGTTTTCCATTTAAGAACGCCCTTGGCCAACGTAATGACAGTAGCATCATGTCGAGTTTTTATATTTTGCAGAACTTTGTAGAATTCATTGTTGAACATGAGTATTTCTTTCGGCCAGAATTGATAAAAGTCTTGAGAATTGCTCCATTGCTCCATTGTTGCAGTTGGTAACGCTGAGTAGTACTTTCTTGATAGTCGAGTTCTATGGTTTGTCCCGCCAATATTTCTACTACCGTTACGCGCATGTGGGACTATCAATCCATCATCAATAAAAGTTCTATCTCGATGTGATACCTCACCAATGTCTGTGGTCTGCTGGCTCATTTCTGGATCTGTGTACAGCAACTTTCTTATCCTCTGTACCGCTTTTTTGTCAGCAAAGCTCTTCGGCTCCATGTCACCTTGCAACATCTGATACAGCTGGGCTTCCCTCCTAGAGATATTGTAGCAGAAATCATCTAGCTCTTTAAAAGACTGTGTGTACCAATTGCGCACTTCGATTACGTCCGATATCTTGTTTAGCCCATTGGGTAGGCTTTCAAGCTCTCTAATCCTGTGAGCCAATCTTATCGGAAGCTCCTGCAAAATGAAACAGGAAGCCTTAAACATAACGCCAGGTGTTGGGTGCGACCCAAACTGGCACATTTGTCGCAGTGAAACAGCTGTTTGTGCCAGCTCCGACGAGGCCCATATTTTCTCCAGCAGCCGGCTGCTGTACTTCACGCATGAGCCATTCATAACCATAGACCAGTGTTTCGGTTCTGATAACACTGCACCGCTCGTTAAAAAAGAGTCCCTCTTGAACTTATGTGTTTATATACCTCAAGGCTCATATCCAATTGTATATCTCTGCTCATCTAGCTTGACATTTGCTCGGATAAAAGGATCATTTAGCGACACCAAACGCGCGACACTAATTATTGCAGTTAAATATACACATTTAAAATTCGAATAGAATCTGCAAATGTCACCGCTGTGACTCTAGTTAATTTAACACCTCCGTACTCTTGGCAGCTCATTATATTGGCATGTCTCAGCCATCTGTCAGTAGTCTTGCAATACAGTGTCAAGCATTTGGGCGTTCAAAGAACTTTGTGAACACACAGTTTCGGTGTAACGGGGCAGCCTACAAACTGCTGGCAGCTTTGATGGATTTAGTCTTGGAAAGGTTTACTCTTGTACTATTTATCAGTTGCATTCCCTTCTCGTGACCCACATACGTGGGTATCTGAGCTAGCTGCCCCCAGAGTAGAAACGTCGTTTGACAGAGTCTTCGTCAATCAGAATACTTTACTATTAGGCCACTGTGACACTATATAACACTGTTAAAGAGCATGCAAATACGCGTAGGATAAGTGGCATGTTGGCGTCAAAATGTGTACCTATAACCACAATATTGTTAATAAAGAGTGCCTAAAAAGGGTGCCTAAAAAGAGTGCCTAAAAAGAGACAGAGCCATCACGAGGCACCAGTGACCTACATAGAAATACCATTCGCAGTCCCAAAGTCAGACTCGAGATGGAACGTTCGAAAGCCTTTGCACACACATCTCAGCAATGATACTGTCAGAAACACAATATAGACAATTGATCGAAGGGAGCAAGGCTCATTTCAACGAAAGTAAGGCGTTGACTGGTATGGCGGATTGACCTGCAAGAATGTAATATCAAGTAATTATTGCATAAACATGAAATGCAATCTTCGTTCTACAAATTCAAGACTCTTTAGACTGCTGCTCGGCAACGATGGCAACTTCAAATTGATAAAAAAATACCCATAAGGATATTATTGTAATCAATTGGCGTCCGATGTAGGCTTCGTTCCCAATATGTTTGGTGTCCTTGATTTCATAGTTGCCTCTTGTATTCACAGGACTGTATTCATTAGAGAATACAGCTATACCGATCGCGCGTGCATGAGAAATTCCCAGATATTACAACTGTTTTGGCTTAAAGTGCTGAAGCCATCGTTATTGTGCAATTGAGAGTGATAAAAAAGTGTCATGGCGTTCGAAATGGAGTTCGATAATGTACTTGGATTTGTTTATGTATGTGCATGGTCTATTTCCATGTATCCGCCAGTGATAAAAAACTGGAGACAAGGATCCTCAACAGCAATATCAATAGATTTTGTTCTACTGAACATAACTGGGTACTTCTATCTCCTCTTATCGTTGGTCCTTCAACTTTATCATTGGGTACCTATTGGTGAGGTCATATTGAATGGCGACGTAGGGGCAGAGAAGATGATTGTCAGGCCAAAAGTTACAGAATTTGATTATTGGTACTGTTTGCACGGTTTTTTAATGAACTGGATACTTGTCAGCCAAGTTCTTTACGGATCTGCCATCTGGAAATTCAAGAAAGACTTACATACACGCAGGATGAAACCAGTTTACATGAGGCTCTTGATATTTTCCATGTTAATATTTACCGGCATATCGGTGAACTTTTACTACGAGAATAAAATTAATGGCTGGCAAAATTCAAGGACTCTTGCCTATTGTAACAATCTTTTTCTCTTGAAGATTTTGATGTCGCTGGTAAAGTATCTTCCCCAGGTTTTCCATAATTTTGAAAGGAAATCAATGAAAGGCTTCGCGATTCAAAGCGTATTCTTGGATGTTATTGGCGGTCTAGCTTGTTTGCTACAATTAATATATCAACTAAAACAAGATAAGGGTTTTAGCTATATGTCCTTTGTGGCAAATTTTGGTAAAATTGGGTTGGCATTGGTGACACTTATATTCAATTTCACATTTATCTCACAATGGAAGCTATATGGGGAATGAAAAATGGGCACATTTGCTAACGCGCCTGTTTGTTCTGGACATCATTTAGGATAGGTAGATAAAGTAAATATACATATACATAATTCATCATTAGAATTGAGATCATAATAAGTTTCTGAGGATACGAAGAGAGCGTAAGAGCACTGACATAAAAGGACGACGCTCACAGACACATGAGATATAGGCCCCTGGCCGAGGGAGAGGGAAGGAAGGCATATATAAAATAGCAACTTTTAATTTTCATTCTTCATTTTTGGACTCGCAACGAAATTTGTATTTCTTCTTCGTAATCGAAACATCGGTTAATGCATCATCATCAACAAACCACGAGACCCGACCAGCTGCTCCCTCGTTGACAATACTACTTGGTAAACCCTTTTCAGGTCTTTCCATAATGGTCTTGACCACGGGTGCCTTTGTTGCACCTTCTACAACAAACGCGACCCTGTGGGAGTGGCAAATCACTGGTATTGTCAATGATATTCTATTCGATGGTCCACTTGGGGCATTTTCAACTGAAACAACCCAAGCCAATTTCTCCCGCAAATTATCTTGAAAATTGGGGAATAATGATGCAATGTGACCATCAGGCGCGCAACCCAGTAGACACAGATCAAACATCGGTAGCTTGACCGAATCTCTTCCTGCAAAACCTTTAATCAAGAGTTTCTCATAATTATCTGCGCACTCTTGTGGATCACCAATCAACGACTCGGAAATATGATAAATCCTTGGCTCGCCAAATTGTTTTGTATCGATAAGATCGAAAATCTCTCTTTTGGCTAATCCGTAATTGCTTTCTGGTGAATCAAATGGCACAAGCCGTTCATCTGCAAAATAAATATCCCATTTTCCCCACTGGACGTCACTTCTCTTCAAAAGTCCTTCATGTAGAACTTGAATCAGCGAACCACCAGATAACGCTATCTTGAATCTAGCTTCTTTCTCCTTCTTCAGTTTCTTGTTGCTAGACGTAGCTGACTCACGCGAGCCATTTAAACTTTTTGCTGATGAGACTCTTGCCATGCTCCTAGCCTCGTTGACCAACCCGGTGGTGGAAAGGCTGGTATTTGATGGCTTCTTTTCCTTGAGTTCTTTATTCAATGCACTATCTTGAGCATGTACCACGTGATCGGCCACAGCCTCCGCAACCCCTGCAAACTCATGGAATGCAAACACTTTGGGCACATTTGTAGTCATATTGGGCAAACTCAACAATTTCTTCAGTTAGCCGCACTTTCTAATCGCTTTCAAATTGACTGCTTTTTTTTTCTTTACGTATTTGAAATAGTTACTATCTCCTTGTATCGAGTGTTCCACTTTTCTCTCTTGCTCTTTTCTTCCTTTGCTCAAAAATGTTCCAAGCTTGAAAAAACTGCCGCTATGACACAATTTAAAAAGCAGATGTGGTAAAGATATACAAGAATATATGGGGCTACTTAAATATTTGTAGAGCACTTTCAAGCTTAGTATACATCTCTTCCAGTTCACCATCGAGTGTGCTCAGGACTGTGATAGCGCCTCCAGCGCCAATTTGCCAATCAACGCCAGAGTTGTAACTGAACATGCATCTAATGTTCACGGACCAATCGCCGTTGCCATTAGCCGACCAATAGCCCGTTACACCACTGTAAATTCCACGCACGCCACCAAGTAAATGCTGATTGAGTTGCGGTTCAATTTTCTCTTGCAAGAGCTCTACGGTGATCTTTTTGGGTGCACCAGTCATGGAGCCAGGTGGTAGCGAGTGTCTAAGAACATCCATTCCCGTGTATGGATTTTGTTTGGAAGATAGCCCATATGCTTTCACCACGCTGACTAATTGAAATACGGTCTCGTATTCTTCCACTGACATGAAACTCTCGACCCTGACATCAGGGATCAGTTCATACAAATCGTTGCGGATTAAATCCAAAATCATTAAGTTTTCGCCAAATTCTTTCGGTGTTTTTAAAATTTCTGTAGCTTTGGCAAGACTCATATCTGCTGATTTCTTTACAGTTCCTTTGATGGGACGAAGTTCACATGAATCGTCATCCCATTTCAGAAACCTTTCTGGAGAAGTACTTATCAAGCATAGTGCTTTGTCATTACCGTCACTATCTTTCAAGTCGTTGAACTCAAAAAAGCTGGTGAACGGTGCCGGATTACGTTGAACCAGCGTTTGAAAAATTCTCCATGGTGCAATTTTGGTTTCTGGAATGACTTGGGTTTGTGTCGTTAAGCAGATCTCATAAGAGTCTCCCTTATGCATATAATCTTGACACAAGTTGAATGCCTTTGTATATTCTCTTTTCTCAGGCATTACAACCTTATATGATATATCTTTGGGTAACTTGTCTTCCCAGAACAGCTCACTGGATTGGATGTCTTCTTCTAATAGCTGTAACAAATCCTGTGGAAAGTTGTTAGATAGAGAGATGCAGTAAAGTAAGCCGTTCACATGATCAATTACAATACTATTTTCAATGAAAACTAGTTTTGCATCTGGTACTAATGACTTCGAAGGGTCGATGTTATTATAGACGTGGTAACCCATCTCGTACCCGAGAATGCCAACCAAACCACCGATAAATGGAATTTCTGGTTTATTGCCAATCAGTTTAGGTTTCATATAATCACCCACTGTGATCCAAAAATGCAATTTCTCCTCATCTATAATTGTTAATGAGGGCAAGGCTTCATTCGACTTACCCAAGATTTTGTCGTTTAAGGACTTTGTTGAAATATGAGGATCTTGCCATTTGTGGATAGTTGTTTTTTTCAGCACAGAATAATGAGTTAGTACATCAGAGCATTCGTTGGGCAACGCAATAATTGACCATTTCCCTCTGTTGGGGTTCACAGTGGCTGAAGTCATGATAAATTTGGGGTATTTGATCTTATCGCATAGTTTCAGCGCGAAAGTCGGATCCGTACTCACAACGAATTCACGAATGAAGAGCGGTTCGCGTATTTCGCATTTTTCTTTAGAATAAATCGTGCTATGATCGATGCTATCATCCAGTGTCTTGAGCATATGATCGAATCCGCATTTATCTTCAGAATAAATTTGCTGCTTCTTAGCCGATCGACCAGTTCTTATGTTCTCGGCGTGCGCAATTTGTAAGAAGTTCTTGAATAGTAAATCTCCCAAGTCAGAACAGCAGGATTCAGGATGATACTGAACACCAAACCATGGTTTACCCTTTACCGAAACGGCCATCAGAAGCCGACCATTTTCATCAGTTGTATGCGCTAGTGGAACTAAGGATGAATCTACAGTTTCCGCCTTGCAGACGTGCAAGGAATGGTATCTCACCGAATTGAAACTTTTAGGGATTCCTTTGAAAAGCTTGCTATTAGTTTCAGACGCGAGATCAATCGAGCAAACCTGGCCATGTTTGATAGTATCCAATTGCTTGATTTCAGCACCTTGTGATAGGCACAGAGCCTGGAACCCCAGACATATTCCAAAGACCGGCACATCAGCTAGTGCATCACAGAAGAGAAAATTTATAATACCAACATCTTTAGACCCATTAAGAGGATTCCCAGGACCGGGACCAACAAAAATGCAGTCGAAATATGGCAAACGCAATCGCAGACTGTCTATGTCATCAAAGGTATCGTTTCGAATAGTCGTCACGTGAACGTCACAGTAATCATCAATATGTTGCTTTTCGATTAGTCTAACAATGTTATAAGTGAATGAGTCATACGAATCGATGAAGAGAACATTGAAGGAAACCATAGCATAGCCTTGGGCGTTTTAAACCAGACCCTTGCTGCGTTTATAAACTGTTTAACATCTGTTTTTCTATTTGAAATTTTAGGTCCTCACTAGTTAAAAAGCGAAAAATCAATAATTAGTTCTAATGCCTGGACCTGAAAAAAAAGGTTATCTCTGAATTAGTCTTTTTGGTATAAAAGTGTCTCCCTGAAAATTATTTGAAAGTAATGCTTGAGGTAGTGGTGAATGATAGATTGGGTAAAAAGATCAAAGTCAAATGCCTTGAAGATGATACTGTGGGCGATTTCAAAAAGGTTCTTTCACTCCAGCTAGGTGCTCAACCAGGTAAGGTTATATTGCAGAAAGGAGGATCAGTCTTAAAAGACCATATTACGCTAGGTGACTACGAAATTCATAACGATACAAATTTGGAGTTATATTATATGTAGGTAGGTAAATGCTTGTTTTTTCATAATAACTGTTAAAACGATCAAAGAAAATACTCGACACGTCTTGAGGATGCAGATTTTACTTGATATGCGTCGGAAAATACATCAACTTCTGACAGAGTATTTTCTATCGATGCAGTGCTATTATTGTCGTCGAAATATTCATGGATAGCAGAATTATGGGTGACTGAAGAATCAAAATTATCATTCAGTAGTTTATTCTCTGGAGCCTCTTCGAAAACATTGAAATAGAATTCATTTTTATTGTACAATTCAAGTATTGATGCTTTATTGCCACAGCGATAGCAATAGTTTGGCGCCGACCAAACGGTAGTAACAAGGCCATTGAAATAAACCTGGTAACCGTCATTACATAGTTGATGAGCTCTGTAGATTCTGTCCATTTGGTTGAAATGAAGGAATTTCTCAACGACACATCTACCAAAGGTATAGCCGGCCCCCCTGGGCGAAACTTGGAATTGCTGTGATGAGCCTCTATAGAATTCTTCTCTATGGCCTACACTGCTTGTATTTATCTCTTCAGGATCTGACCAAACTAGATCTGCCATTGCACCATCGTGCGGTATTTCTCTGAATCTATCAATAATCTTAATCTGATCTATAGTCTGAACATTGGGAGAAAGTCCACCGTGAACGCAAAATATCTCGTCATCAATAATACAGCAAAGCACCAAATAGTCAAACAGATCGGTCAAATACTGCCAGACTTTTGATCCTTCTCCGTACTTATTAGAACATTCCGTGTAGAATCCGTAACTCTGGGTAATCTGGCGTGACTCATGATTTCCTCTAAGCAAATGGATCCGATTAGGGTATCGCAGTTTCAAGACAACCAACAGCATTATCGTCTCGACGCTGTAAAGACCTCGATCCACGTAATCACCCAGGAACAAATAGTTGGTATCGGGAACGGGGCCACCTATTAGAAAAATTTCAAGCATATCATGAAACTGCCCATGGATATCACCAACCACAGTTACGGGGGTCTGGATATGTACGACGTTTGACTCCTTAACGAGCATTTCTTTTAACTTGAAACATAACGCCCTCACGGTCACTTCTGGAAGCAACTGTCCCTTATATAGCAGCTCCAAGCACTCATCCAATTCCATTACTTGGTTGATACAATTTTTATAGCGCCGCCGGGGGGTCTGGTCGGTCAATCGTATGCGTTCATATTCGCACACAGCAATTTTTGAACAATTTTCTTTATTTTGATGTCCCCTTTAACAAGAACACGCTCGCTTTGACTAGTCAAGAAAATGCAAGACGATTTACCAGGAACCGTCGGACAATTTAAGTTAATTACGACTAAAATTTCGAGTCAAAATTCCAAGTAAAGCTTTAAAAGGTGCTACCGTTGTTAGCAGGATTTCAATCGGTTTTGTGAAACTCCTTTGTTTGTCCCTCATTCCCCCATTTCCTCACAACCTTGGAGCAATTGTTCTAAAAAGCTAAAAAGCTGGAAATCTGCTCGCTATCAGACAATTGTACATAGTTGATAACCATGCCGGAATCCGACTATTTCAATCTTCAGTATCTTGATGATGAAAATACTTTCCAGGGCCAAAAGAAGAATACCTCCAGATTAAGATCCTCCAGTACAAGTTCAAGAATACCACCATATGGAAAGGTAAATACCGGCCCCATAAGTCCCGGAATTTCTTCAAATTCACACCTACGATCACCAAATTCGACTCTCGCTATGACGCCGAGTACTACTGCTTCTTCTTCCTTTAGGCTTCCCAGCAGAATACCCAGCGGACATCCGCAGCAATCGTCACAGCAGCAGATACAACAAACTCAAAAATCGACCTCTCCAGGTTCATCTACACACTCTAGTAGAAGAGCGTCGATATCTGGGACGATCAATGCGAAACATGGAGTTGCTCCAGGATCACCAAACAAGCATACTAAACACGACGGTTCTTCCAATACTAAAAGGCAATCTTCAATAACATCAGAAGGTACTGTTACCACGCCTACATTGGTAATACCGCCTGAATTAGCTTCTTTAAGCACACAAAGTACATCGGCTGTACCTACGCCACAAGCAAATCCTATTTCTCAGCATCATCCTTCAAACAATAGTAGCACGAATTTGTCGAATTCAACTTTAGCTAACGCTTTTCAAATGGATACGATATCGCCATCTTCCTCTACGAAGTCTTCAATGAACGTTGGTAATGGCTCTGGCATGAGTCTCAGATCATATAAGAAACAATATGTTCTAAACGAACAGATTTATTTGGATAAGATGAAGAATAGTGCGCCGGATGACTATTACACGCGCGGGATTGCTCCTGAATCTAACAACGATGATAATGATGAACTAGAACTAGAAATGGATGAGATAATCGATACAAACTCGAAGGATAATGATGATTTTGATTTTGGTACCAATTTTTTTACGGCAAGCACTGATCCAGATAATCTGGTTGCAATGAGTTCAAAATTTTTGATGCACAGACTAGAATGGTTGAGGCATACTGATCCGACTAATCCAATCGTTGAAAAGGTATTTAAGGAGCTAGATTCCCGAGGATCATTGAAATCAAGTAAAGATAATGAATTGACAATATCCAGCTTGACAAATGTATCGTTAGATACTCAAGAGCTTTTAACGCAGTTATCTCAGCATCCCCTAATCGCGGAAAGATTTGAATGGCAAACTATGCTAGCCAATGTCTTGAGAGGTGATATTGTTACAAGCGAGAAGACAAAAATGGCAAATCAAAATAATGGCAGTGGTATTGATACTCATTTTCATGATGATATTTGGCTGGAGTTGAAGGCATATATGAATGGTAAATCAGTAGATATGACAACTAAACAACTACATGCTTTAAGGGAGTCCACGGATAGCCTTTTTGAGGAAATATTTGAATTCAGGTTGGACGATGACGTCCCGGTCGATAAAGCTGAAAAGCTTATAAGGCCACTGCTTAATAGATATTACAAGGTTGTAAATTATTGGAGTAATATGAAAAAAATGCATCAGGACAAGCCAATAACGAAAACTGAGGAGTTCGTTACACGTATCGAAGCAATGAATAGTTGGCTAAACTTTAAATCAAATTTCGAGTCGCATGTAGCATCATTAAAAAAATGGGTAGGGAATGATGAACTAGATTTGGTCAGCATATATGAATCGAAGGAGAATGATTATGGAAAATTCAAGAATGGCGGGTTTTTTGCTGAACAGGTCATGAAAGAAAGAGATATCGAAACTGTCTTCCAGAAAAAGATTTTTTTTCCTTTGGCACCATGGGTTCTCGAAACTAAATTATCTTTCCTAAAACATGAGCATATAATGAAAAAACTCAATTTGAACTTATCCAGCGAAAGTCTTGAATTATTGATAATGTTTCCGATGCGTTTATTGAAAGAAATCATAGCTGTTCGCTTGTCCTATGCCCAGAGGTTGCAAAATCCCACAATGATGATGATTGATCAGATGATAGACGATTTTAGTTCATACATCCGTTTATCAGTGCAACTGAAATTCACTGTCATAGAGTACTGTAAGGATTGGCCATTTTATGTAAAGATAGATCCAAAATTTGATAACACCGTAATTGATGCTATACGCTATCTATTCACTTTGTTACATTTGAAACTTTTGGATTGCACTAAGAGATCATTTAAAACTTTCAAAGAAGCTGATGAATTATACAAATATTGGGAGAAGTTGAAAAATGTTGGCCATTACATAGATGGTGCCGGAGAAATCATAGCGCAGAAGTTCAATAGGTTGACTCTACGACTACTTCATAGGCTCCATTCGTATCTCCTACAGCAACAAAACTCTCCGCCCAAGCTCACAGACAACGCAGATCTAGAAAAATGGCTAGTGCAAATATTTGAAAATCTCGGCTCCATGAAAAGAAAACTGAATAGGTTTTCAAATGTATTAACGAAGGCGTTCCAGAATTCCGTAAACTACAATGTTGAAAATCACAAGGTTCTTTTGCAAAGATTGAAAGATACAGGCCATTTTCTGATTTTCACAGGTGGAGACTTAGAGCAAGAAGGAATATATTTGATAGGAAGCGCCGAACTACTGGGATGCTCAGATGAGGATATTTTGAAAATTCTGTACAATTCAGAGATCGGTTGTGATATGATCCCGAAGCTAGAGATTAGAAACAGTCTTTCTCTATATAATGCAGTCGAGAAAGGTTGGGATCCCAATACGATGATCGTTCAAGAGGTAGATTCTGAGGGTGTATGCTACTATCACATTCATTCAGAAGGCACTATGAATCACAACCATCTACATGATTCAAATTATGGTACAGAGAACATGGATCACATTTATAATGAATACCGCGACACCGAACAGGAGATTATTGATTTAGAAATGAAGCTACATTCATTGGGTTATATATTGGTTCTATCCCCAGGCGAGCCTATGTTGTGGGAAGGTGATATGTACAACCTATCTGACGAAAAAGTTATACGCGCGGAAGATTTCAAACTAAAGGTCAGTCAAAACACTTTGGTTCTTATGAACCAAGGATCCAGTTATGCCTTGGAATATCAGTCTGATAGGTTTCGACAAATAGCTGGTGATTCTGTCTCTTTTATTGAGAGGAGATGTTCTTTTGAGCAAGTGGAAAACGACTTGCAAAGGATCAATAAAGCCTATTTCAGATTTACTTACAGCGTTTTGAGTAACTCTCCAAAATTCATTAATACCTTCCAAAAAACATGCCCAGGAAATGAAGCCCTTAACAGTGTCTTTCTCTTTGCACGCGATTTTGGCCGAAATTTTCTGCGCAGTAACGTTACCACTTATGATAAAAAATCTCTTATTATATTGTTGATGGTCAAGCTGAGTGTTAGCTGGATTTCTTTTCTGGTATCCGATTGTGATCCTACTGATCAAAAAACATTCCGTTGGTGTGTTCCAGCCATGGAATTTGCCATGCAAATGATCAATGGCTGGAATGTTCTTGGCCTTGATGAAGAACAATTTTCTGCTTTGAAACAAAAGATTGCGGCATGCATGTCGTTGCTGATTTCTCACTTCGATGTAATGGGTGCAAGGTCTGGAGAAGTTGACAAAATAACGCAGCAGGTGAGACCAGCGATTGAGATTAAGGATGACATGGACGACATCTCAACACTGCAGATTAATTCTGAACTACGTCTGCGAGCAATCAGAGAGCTGGAGGAGAATACAAGACGTAATCCCCATCAAATTGGGAAAGTTTTGGACGATACTGATAAAGAAAACAAGTATCTACTGTCGTTGGCATCCTCTATGTCTAATGTCTCCATGAGATGGAAGAAAAGGAATTTTATTGGTGGTGGAACTTTCGGTTCAGTGTATTCGGCTGTAAACCTAGATAATGGTGAAATTTTGGCTGTCAAAGAAATAAAGATACAGGATTCTAAAACGATGGAGAAATTTTTCCCTTCCATAAAGGAAGAAATGTCTGTTTTGGAGATGCTGAATCATCCAAACATTGTACAGTATTACGGTGTTGAAGTGCACCGTGACAAAGTGAATATCTTTATGGAGTACTGTGAAGGTGGCTCGATGGCAAGTCTCTTAGAACACGGTCGTATTGAAGATGAAATGGTCACCCAAGTTTACACCCTCGAGTTACTGGAAGGCTTGGCCTATCTTCATCAATCAGGTGTTGTTCATCGCGATATCAAACCAGAGAATATTCTATTGGATTACAATGGTATAATCAAGTATGTTGATTTCGGTGCAGCAAGAAAAATTGCTAAAAACGGTTCAGACACTATTGGTGCCAATAGAACTGTAGCGAGCAATGGAAGTATCAGCTCGACTGAAAAAGAGCCATTAGGGGAGCCAGAAGGGCCCGCTGTCCATGACATGATGGGGACCCCGATGTACATGGCTCCAGAGTCTATCACCGGGTCTTCGAATACAGGCCGCTTAGGTGCTGACGATGTCTGGTCTCTCGGATGTGTAGTACTGGAGATGATAACTGGCAGACGACCATGGGCGAAACTAGACAATGAATGGGCCATCATGTACCATGTAGCCGCAGGACACACGCCACAAATGCCTAATAAGGATGAGGTATCGCCTGCAGGAAAAAAGTTTTTACGCCGTTGTTTGATTCAAAACGCTAATAAGAGAGCAAGTGCTGTGGAACTACTGATGGATCCTTGGATTGTGCAGATCAGAGATTTGGCTTTCGGAGAAGGAAGTCAGATTAAATCAGAGCCATTGGACGAGACAGATGAGATGTCTCAAATATGATAAAGATGCTAGTGAAGATCAAGGGACGGGTTCCCTTCTTTAGAAAGCAATCTCAATTAGCTGATAAAATATCAATGCTTATATAAATCTCGATGGCTTTAATGTAATAGTTGTAACAATTAGATAAACTGTATTTAAACGGTTTTCAACTCAGCCTTAGCTGAAATTGTCCGGACGCCTTTAAAAATTTTAAAAACATGAGATGAGTTGCGATGCGATGAGGTAAAAACAATAAACAGAGAGAATACTATTGAACTTGGTTCGGATATATACAGTAGCCATCAATGTCAGTTCAATTGCCTCCTGCGAGTAAGAAACAGAAAAGAGAGGCCAAAGAGGCTCGTGAAGTGGATATTATACCGTCAGATTTACCAAATGTTTCTGTTCGTTTCGAAGCTTTAGATACGGGAGAGAACGTCGGCGGGTCCCTAAGAGTCCCGGGTAGTATCACTGAGAAACAACTAGAGGAATTATTGAATCAACTGAATGGTGAATCAGATGACCCCGTTCCATACACTTTTAGCTGTAGTGTACCAGGCAAGCGGAAAAACGATCCTATCCAAACAGTCGATATCATTGATAACATTTACTCATCACTTTTAAAGCCCGGTTACAATACTACTGAAGATCAAATTACACTTATATTCTCCCCAAAGGCCGTTTTCAAGGTTAAACCGATCACTAGAAGTTCATCTGCTATTGCTGGGCATGGATCGACAATATTGTGTTCAGCATTCGCTCCAAACACCAGTTCTAGAATGGTCACTGGTGCCGGTGATAATACAGCTCGTATTTGGGACTGTGATACGCAAACTCCAATGATTACCTTGAAAGGGCACACCAACTGGGTTCTATGTGTTTCCTGGTCCCCCGATGGGGCTTTGATCGCAACAGGCTCCATGGATAACACTATTAGACTATGGGACGCTACGACAGGGAAACCACATGGTGATCGCTTGATAGGTCATATGAAATGGATAACTTCTCTGACTTGGGAACCTTTTCATTTAGTAAAACCTGGTGAGAAACCTAGATTGGCCAGTGCCTCCAAGGATGGAACAATCAAAGTTTGGGACACAACAAGAAGAGTTTGTACCCATACACTGAGCGGTCACGCAAATTCCGTTTCATGTGCCAGATGGGGCGGAGAGGGCATGTTATACTCAGGTTCGCACGATAAGACAATTAGAGTCTGGGACATGAATTCAGGTGGTAGATGTATCAACATATTGAAATCGCACGCCCATTGGGTTAACCACCTATCATTATCTACAGATTATGCGCTAAGAGTAGGTCCCTTCGATCATACTGGCAAGAAACCTGAATCTGCTGAAGAAGCAAGAAAAAAGGCATTGGAAAGCTATGAAAAGGTTGTCAAAAAAAATGGACAAGTGGAGGAACTAATGGTTACAGCAAGTGATGACTTCACGATGTTCCTTTGGAGTCCTTTAAGGTCATCTAAGCCGCTAGCGAGAATGACTGGGCATCAAAAACTGGTGAATCATGTTGCCTTCAGTCCGGATGGGAGATCTATCGTTTCCGCATCTTTTGACAATTCCATTAAATTGTGGGACGGTAGAGATGGTAAGTTCGTAGCAACCTTCAGAGGTCACGTGGCTAGCGTATACCAAGTTGCATGGTCCTCGGACTGCAGACTACTTGTGTCTTGTTCAAAGGACACTACTCTGAAAGTTTGGGACATTAGAACCAAGAAGCTTTCGGTCGATTTACCTGGGCACCAAGATGAAGTTTACACCGTTGACTGGAGTGTAGATGGTAAACGCGTATGTAGTGGTGGAAAGGATAAAATGGTCAGATTATGGACACATTAAGGACCTTATATAGCATTTTAAATACCCTTTAGACTGTATATTACTTTTCGAGCAGCTCGATACTGACTGCACGTGACTAGTTTGTTAGCGTTTTAACAATGAAATTTTTGCCGAATCAAATGCAATGGAACTTGACATTGGTGTAAGAACAGGCTGCTCGCACCAGTACCCATCTAGTGATCGCCATTATTATCGCAATTGAATCTAAACAGTTGTTCATATGTTAAGATTTGGAAGTGGGGGTGTCAAACGTTTCTGCCATCATCCGGTCAGAATCAGCTCGAAACTTGTTGCGAAAAGGGAACACACTGCGGCATCGCATGCAGCCAAACCTGGCAACACTCAAGTTGAGCAAACTTTTAGCGTTTTCCCTCGTATTGAAGATGTGAAACCGCAGGATTTTCTTGGGTATGAAAACTATGGTTTTGGCACTTATTTTGTGGGGAGAAGCGCTGCAGGGAATTTACCAGTTTATACAGATTTCAAAGCCGGTGGTAATAAAATCGTAACGGAAATTCGAAAAATTGACGGTGATATTATCCAACTCAGAAATGATATGCAGGAGGAGCTTCCACATATCCCTAAACAATTATGGAAAGTGTTGATTCAATCCAAAAAAATCGTAATTAAAGGTGATTTTGTTCGCGACGTTAAAAACATCCTAAGGCAAAGGTTTTAACTGTAACTTTGCGAACACTGTTTGTTATTGTTTCTAATGAACACTGTGACAAAATAATATAAACTTTGTATATATCTTATGAATGAATACGTTCGGTCTTTTATGGAATCTGACCATTATCTTTCTTCGCGTATGTGAAATATACGTTGCCCTTTAATATAACACTGTTTAGGAGATTGAGAGCCTGTTCTATAATACCCAAGTCGCTAGTCACGCAATCTTTAACTAGCATGAACAGATTTGTATCTTTCTGTGGGACAAGCTCAGTCAAGACACTCAAATCAAGTCCAGCGTACGCAGCAGTTGTTTGGATAAGCTCCCAGGAGGTTGATTTTTCAAAGGGAAGACCTGAACTCGATGGTTCAGACGTAATTATATAATCAAAGGATGGCCAAAGTTTCTTTAACATCTCAGTGTCTTCAGTTCTGTCGTAGGAAACTGCATATGCATCATTATCTAATTCGCCAAATAAAGTCGCTCCAGTCATGCATACAGAGGTGTCAAGATGGACAGTGACATTTGTGATATTTTGACTCAGGATCATTTGGTTAAAGCTACTCAAAGCTTCTCCGCCTGGATAGTTCATGCTAGATATGTATAGGAAACAGAAGGAGAAAACAGCTGACAAAATTGGAGAGAGAGGAATCAAAGAAACTAGTAAAAAGTTTCTAATATTTCTAATTTCAATATTTTCCCAGATATATGCAGCAGCGGCGCTCCCTAGCATGATAATTGAAGGGAGGGCATAGACAATAAACCTCCATTCTTTATGGGGTTGAAAGGATAGGACTAAAATATGGAAATAAGAACCCAGGGTTATGATCTTCAAATTAGTAGGGGCAAGTTTAAAACCTAGCAGATTCAATAACAAAATTGTTGGAGGTATGAACAGCATTCTTAGATAATGAGTAAAGTACGCGAAAAAAGGTTCAACTCCCCATTTGGATGCGTTGCCTTTAATGACGTTGAAAATGAAGGCATCAACTTCTGGCATGCACCAAATTTGCCAGAAATGAGAATCGATGAACAATGTTATACCCATACCGATACCAAATCCAAGAATACCAAATTTCATCGCCCTAAAAAATGAAATCTTTCTGTAAATAACCGAAAATAGAGCAATTCCAGCACCTAACGCCAAAACTTCTAATCTGAAAATCACCGCTGTAAAAGAAGCCAAAAAAATTGCCCATTGATAATTATCCTGCAAAATCCAGCTGATGGCCACATTTGTTAGAGGTAGCGTCATCACGAAATTTGGCAACGGTCTTGAAATATAATACATTAGATGGAATCCCGTCATTAAAAACACGGAAAACCAATTTTCTACTGTGTAAAGAAGAACATCGGGCTTTCTAAGTGCCCCACCGCGTTTTTTATCCTCTTCTTCCTGTCTTTCCCTAGCGATCCTATCGAACATGTCTTGGGCGCTATTCTTTAGGTAAATTAAAGAAAGCGCATTGGTTACAGCTATGATTGATCTTACGAGGGTTTGTGTCTGAAACTGTGTATTTGCACTATTGCCTCCAATCAAATTAGAAATGAACACAAACGGTTTGGTTAAGATAGAGATTATTAGAGCACCAATGAATGTTCTGGGAACAGAACCTGGAAAAACAAAGTGGTCATAGGATTTGAGATCCCATATGCCGTAATTCAAAATATCGTGAATTGCTTGAATCGTGAAACTTTCTTCAACCTTAGTGAACGGCGCCCGGTACAAATATACTATTACCACTGCAATAAGAGCGCTATCTAGAGAAGAGAACCGCATAGTTACAGTTATTAAATACTATATTTTCAAATATTTCACTGATAGAGGTGAGGCGGATATGCGGTGCGATATTTGCCAACTCCTTTTTATACCCTCTATCAATCGTGCAAGCATAATTTTTCCACTTTTTAAAGGCTCAATTCCGAACGAAGATGGAAGCGATGAAGCTCGAAAATTGCAGGTGGAAAAATTGAACCGAAAAATGATTTCAAATTTGAAAGATAGGATTACTAAGTTGTTTAATAGGGCGTGATGTCAGTCCTCAAAGATTTTAGGTTTGATCAGGATCAAGATGGTGAGCTTCCCTCTCTTGTTACCGGGAAAGAAGAGAATCTGGGTGAATTATTGAACAACGTCAAGGTAGATGGGGGAGTTAACATGGTTAGTCAAGACAAGGTGACTAGAGTTAATTTTCAACAGGAAAATGAAGCATTAGGGACATCTGGCGAAGTTGGTAAGATTCCTGTTACTATCATTACGGGCTATCTGGGATCAGGCAAGTCTACTTTGCTGGAAATGATCGCCATTAAAGGAAGCGACAAAAGAATCGCGGTCATTTTAAATGAATTTGGTGAGTCCAGCAAGATAGAGAAAGCTATGACTATTCGAAATGGATCTGCGGCCTATGAGGAATGGTTGGATTTGGGCAATGGTTGTCTGTGCTGCTCTTTACAGAATGTCGGTGTTAAAGCCATCGAAAATATGATAAAAAGATCACCTGGTAAAATTGATTACATCTTATTAGAAACATCAGGGATAGCGGACCCAGCTCCGATCGCTAAAATGTTTTGGCAGGATGAAGGGTTAAATAGCAGTGTCTATATCGACGGGATTATAACTGTACTGGATTCTGAACATCTTGTAAAATGTCTGGACGATTCTCCACACGCTATTTGGCGTGGTGAGGAGGTAATGGTGGAGAACAACTTGACGATAGCACACTTTCAACTTGCAATGGCTGACCGTATAATTGTAAATAAGTTCGATAAAGTTGAGAATGATCCAGAGAGGATAGCATTCCTAGAGAAAAGGATTCGAAGTATTAATGCAGAAGCACCATTGTTCTATACTACACGTGGGGAACTCGGCTTAGAGAACCTCTTGAATCTCCATGCGTACGACTCAAAGGATTTGTTTGCCATACAGCAAACACCAAAAATAACAATACATGATCCCAGAATGAATACTGTTTCTATCGATTTCAGACCATTAAAAGACCTTAATGAATATGAAATTTTTATTAAAAGATTTCTTCAACCACTTTTATGGAAGTCATTTGGTGCTTCTCAGGAAGGCCTATTCAAAAGTGGGCGCATGAAGAAAAGTGATTGGGAAATACAGAGAACGAAGGGGCTTCTACTCATTGAAAATGAATATAACGAGAACATTGATGTCAGAGTTTTGCAAGGGGTGAGAGACACCTACGATGTATTTCCAGGAGAGATTCCGTTGGGGATTACATCATGTAAATTAGTACTAATTGGTAAATATCTCGACAAAGAAGAATTAGAGAAATTATTGGGAAAAATTATAAAGTGATGTTGTAACGATACACAGTAGATTTTGATTTCTCTGTTCAAGACGAAGGTTTTGCTTTTTAACTTTAATTCAGAGCCACTTTTTAATTCATTCATGCCTCATAGAGACGATTTTAGATGATTTTGGAAGGACGAACCTTCTGTATTTGGCCAGTAAATATATTGCAGCAAGGGCAACGAGACCGATTAAGACATGCTGTAATGGATGCCCTAGTTGATTGAGCTGAATATCTTCCATCTCTTTTTCCTCGATTTTGCCCTTGTTGAAAATTGATTTCAAAGTGATACCGTCCGACATCTCACCTCTGTTGAAGCTGTCTAGTTTTGCACTATAGTCCGCTTGTAGAGCAATCTTATCTGCCAATGTTAGTTCATCAACCGTAATGTATTTAATTGTAACATCTGAAACCGGTTTATCGCCGGAGTTTGTTGGAATATATTGAACTTTATCAATCAGCCATTCCAATCCGGATACAACTTGGCCGAACACAACGTTCTTCATATCAAATTCAGTTGCTGGTTCGATATCAGTAGTGATGAAAAATTGTGAGCCTTGAGTATTTGGGCCCGTATTATACATTGATACCCTACCCGGTCTGTCATGTTTGAGTGAAAAGTTTTCATCAGCCCAATTAGGGCCGTAAATTGATAACGGCATACTTCTTTCAAAAACATCACCACCTTGAATCAATTTGTTTGGAATAATTCTATGGAAATTGCTTTCTTTGAAACTTGCTTTATGAACTTCATCAGAATCACTGTTAGAGTAAGTGAATTGCATTCCTACACATAGCGTAGCAAAATTTGCAACCGTTTTTGGCGTGTTGGTACCGTACAATTCAATTGTAATTTCTTCGCGGTCAGTCTTAGATGTCGCTTGATCAGTATATTCAATAGTCATAAGAACACGATGCGTTACCGGGGGATTTGGGGCGTAGATCTTATCCAAGTCTAGGTCCTTTGAAAGGACTTTTTTAGCACCACTTTCGCCTACAGGCGACCCACTAACAAAGAGTCCTATTGTAATGTAACTGAGTAGAAAGATACATGAATCTATAAACCGCATCACGACGATAATTTAGTTAAGGCACACAGAGATATATTTATTTGCAATAGGGAGGAGTATTGAATAAAATAACGTTGCAACTTTGTACACGTTTGAGACGTTTTGCAGATCATTGCGACGCCAACTTATCTAAGTTCGCTCGGTTTTAAGGAAAATCTATATAATGCTTAAATCAACAGTGCACGTGACTAACACCTCGAAAGTTTTATTACAATGAAAGGGCTGGTATCAGTGTATATTGTAGTTCTTAATGCTATATCTATCACTTGTTGATACCATACCCAGTAGCTTGGGTGCATTCAGCACAGAGCTGAAGTACCATTCTGCTACTCGAAATTACTATGAACCGAGCTAAATCAAGAGAAGATAGTAGTTGGATTTTATTATACACTTCCTATTTTACCAAGAGCTGCGACATTAGTCTGTTTACAGAGGTCCACTTTGCCGTGTTTCAAATCAATTACTGTAACATACAGCAACATTGAATCTTATTCCTGCTGCGCAAAGTGTAATTCTGGTGGAACATTGCTGCACGAGATGCCGTGACTTCATTATGTTGCTCTGCTGAATTTCCTCAACTAATGCTACTTAGAAGTCAAGAGATGTAAGTGGTGTTGAATATAGGTAACGCCCAAAGGGATAGAACAGGCCCAAAGCATCATAATACCTAGGTACAATCCAGTATTGAACACAATAGAAGCATGATTATACGAGTCTTCATACAAAAGCTAGATGAAAGCCTTTGAGACCCTAGAAGCAAACGGGTATAGTAGTTAAAATAGCCTCAGCGGCAAAATAAATACGAAAAAATATTCGTTTAGCCTACAAATCAAGATATCAGAATCCCAACATAGCAAACCAGCACATCTGTTGAGACGCAAGCAGAACAAAAATGTTTGAGACGGAATGATCGAAGTATCAAGTCGAAGGACTGGTGGCCAATGCTCGATTTGTGAGAGAGAGTTTAAATATAAGCAAGACGCCATCGCTGTAGTGAAGTATTAGGCATACCAGGTCAATTTCTTGGATGTTTAACGCGCAATTGATGTGAATAGGAATATCAGAGACCTTTCCCTACGTTTCAGCTTGTCAAGGGCACCGGAGTGGTTAGCAGGAAACTTTAACTGATGAACGTAAGAAAAAATCTCATAGATCACCTCTCACTTGGCTGATTCAACGGCTGCATAGCCTCACAGAAATTCGCCTTCGAATCATAGCCTGAAGGGCACCCCGTAGTTAGTATTACTTACTTGGCACCTTGTTTGGATATCATTTTGCGAGCTCGGAGGAACAAAATGATTCTTGAGTGCCATTGCTCAGCGAATCGAAGAGCACGCTTCAGGCTCAGATGCTAGGCGAAAGCGCATCTGATGATCCTAGATGTGTCAGTGACAATCTAGCCGTTTTAAAGTAATGATGTTAGGGACGTCTGGCAGATCGAGAGCAATCTAATAGAAGACATTTATTTGGATGCAGTATTTTTCCCGGAAACCTATCAAATCAAGATTTATTGACTGACCTGCGAATCGTATTGATCACTGTACAAATAACTTTTCCTGTACCCTGGCTACAAAATTGCAGCATAATATAAGTTTACATGCTTTCGAAACTGCCGGAAGCTGTTACCCGTCATGTGTATGCATTCTTTCATATTCATATTGATGAATCTTGATTTATCCTGTTGTTTGAGGACAGGAAAACATGATTTGGTCACGTTTTTCTTGTGACGAGATCAGTTGATAAGCAAACGATAAAGAACAATAGGAAAAAGGGAAAACCGAATGGTTTATTGAGGGCTATAACATCTGTTTCGTCAGGTAGCAGGCAAATACAATGCCGTCAAGTGAGGAAATCGGGTCTGATAGATACGGATCTGGCGTTCAGAAGCCGAGACGAAATAAGTTTAAAGGTAAACGAGCAGCTCGTGCCTGTGACACCTGTCGTAGGTTAAAGACGCGATGCATACTATCGCCTGTTCCAAACGAGTTTTATTGTTTGCGTTGTGAGTCCCTTGGTATCCATTGCTCTTTTCAGGATATGTTAGACCCTGATTCAGACGATAGGAGCGTAGAATATCGGGATCAAGATAGTCAACATTTCAAAAACCATGAAACAGACGCCAACGCCGTAAAAATGTTGATTAAGCACGGCTATGGAGCTCAGGATGGTGAGATAACCTCGAAATTGTTGCATTCGATAAATAATAATGTTCTAAAGGTATTGAATGTGCTAAAGCAACATGGCGGAGATACATCGGGCGTATTAAACACACTATCTTCAAATAAGAACAAAAAGCCTTTAATTTCAACTTCGAACTCTAATAATACTGGCAATATGAATTCGTTTGAGGCTGTCAAAATGCTAACATCCGTCTCTGCACCTCCACCTCGGATTCCTTCAGGACTTGATGAGTCTAATCAGGAGCAGCCGTCGTCGTACCTGTCATCATCTCTATACATTACAGAGCAGCGGCATACCTTACCATACTTAACAAGTCCATTTACATTGTTATCCCAAATAGTATCGAAGGAGAATATACCCATATCGGTGAGAAAATTATACGACCACACATTTCAAAGTTATCAATCGGAAATTATTGACGACATTATTTCATTGAATTTAATAACTTTGCAAGAAGCTCTTTGCCTGATAACCGATTTCAGAGATAGATATGGAGCATGGTGTTCATTGCCGCCTACAATAGAAACGGAGCGGCTCTTAGATGATATGAGAACAAAGGGTAGCTCTTTATTGATTGTCACTATGTGCGTCTTAGCATTAAGGTATACTAAAACGCAATATGATTTAAAGACAAGAGTATATAAAAACTTACTTTTCAAGTTAAAAACAGATTTGGAACGTTCTTTGAAGCTTTTGCCGCAATCCACGGAATTTTTACAAGCAATAGTAATTTTATCCCTATATGCATCATCATTTAGCAGTGATATTTTGTCCATCGATGCATGGTATATCTCTGGCATAGGCTTGCAGCATTACTTGACCGCCAATGTCCACGACGCCCTGCTTGCAGGCTCACGGATGGTTTCAAATGAAAGATTGGAGCCACAAAATCCGGACGAAAACCTTTCAGAACCTCCTTTTTTCCTCGGTTTGAAGTATGATAGCTACAACAATTCAAATATCGGTGATGGCACAGATTCAATTATGTTGAACAATAATGACAATAAAAGTTTTATGTCTTTCAGATTATGGAACCACTTATGTTTGGTGCACATCACGCATAGCATATATTCTGGTAGAATGTGCGTCATAGATGAGGTAAGGTTTGATCTCTCTCGTAGAATTTTAGAGTTACCAAATGCAACGAATTTTGATGGTAGAATGGTCGGAGAGATCGCATTGCATCTGATTCTCTATAACTTCATGCAAAAGTGTAATAGCGTCTCAACCTCAGCTTCTGATCCTATGGATGCCTTGGAGAGCGTTCAAGAAGATTTAAACGAATGGCTGGAAGAATGGAGCTACCTCTTCACACAGCCCATCACGCAGTTTTTGGAGTTTGCTTATCATTACGGGTATACGATGATCTTATACACATGGTATCATCGAGAATTTAGAATAAATAGAGGTGATGATGAATCTGAATGGGGCAAACAACAAAAAGATGCCTTTAACAAACAGGACAGTTCTGAGAAAATGAATATAGGGAACTTTCTTAACGGTAGATATCCAATTGAATCAATTATAGGTGCCATGCCGACAGATGTACGAATGGATTTTTTGAATCATAGTTATAAAGCATTAAAAAATGTGGCCAAAACAGACCTCGACACATTCCTATATCTATCGGATCAACTAATTTTTGCAAGTGTTCTATGTGCCCTTCTATGTATAGCGGCCCTGTACGAGTTAAAATCTGTCAACGATGAGTCGGTTGGCACTGATGTCATACTTGGTGATGTTAAGCGCTTATCCTTAAGGCTTCAAGAGATAAGAAGCGGTGAACTGAAAAGTTTTTGGGTAGAAGAAGTAGACCTCAAGATACCAAGTGTCATTTTACAGTATCATAAAGCCATCGAAAGTTATCTGCAAGAGAAATTCCCCTCCTACGAAGCTGCTTCAGGATAAATGTCCTATGAAAAGTTAAACCAGTCAAATAACTTTTCTTATTTTCAAACAAGATTAAAGGATGAAGAGCAGTACGAACTTCGACCACCTAAACAAAATAAAAGAATGCAAATTTTCTTATAACTCATACTTTGTACATATTCCGAACCAATTGCGACCAATACATGAAGAAACAGTTGAAGTTGTTGTTTCACTGGCATGAACCTTACTCGTGGGACTTTCCGTAGGCTTCTTGGTTTTTGTGGTGCTGGTTGTGGCAGTGTCAGTTCTGTCACGGATATAATTCCAGTTATAGCAATCAATGCACGGTTCTGGTTTCAGACATTTCGCTACCTCATCATATTCAGTCAATATTCCATCAATTACTGTGTGTATTCTATGGTTAAGCATGTTTACGTGCCAGCCTTTATCATTAACTGCATCATAGACACAAGTCTTCCCTGAGTGACATGACGTTTCCATTGCGTACCCCGCAATGGAACAACTAGAACTAGCCCCATTACATGTCCCCATAAAAATAGGATCAGCATTATGTCCGATATGCCAAATTCCTTCTTGATAACCCGGTAAACCAGGGGGGAATGGTAGGTGCAACCTTTTAGCTGCCAGTAAATCTCCAGGCGCTTCGAACGCTACGCTTGGTAATCCATATGTTCGAGCTAGCAAAACAGCTAAAGCTCCGCCCAGAGAATGCCCAGTAGTCCAAATAGCAGCATTTGGATATTCTTTTGAGACTTCTTTATATATATCAAGTGTTGCGGAATAGTAATAGTCCTTTTTTCTCATCTCCCTTTCTAAACATGATTCATCACATGTATATGATTTTGTGTAACAATCACAGACTGTCGTCCATAAGTAACTTACACGAGCGCAACAACATGAGAATAATAGATTATCATTAATCTTGTCATTTGCGGTTGTTTCATCAACCCCTTTTCCTGGTATACCCTGAGCACTAGTACCCTTGAGAGATATGATTACTATATCTTCTTCCTCGCTAACGAAAACATGTCCCCTCATGCCATCTCCATCCCATCCAAAGCCTTCGGATCCTGATTCATTCCATGGGGAGGAGATATTTCGCCAATCATCATGGTATGGTAACTTCACGTATGCATTTGAAGACATCAAAGCTAAAGCTATTATAGTCTCTTTATCTGATACGTTTGGTGCTACGACATCCTCATCTATCCAATCCATGGTTACTTTTGAAGCCAAGGAAGGGGAATTTAATGCAAAATCTAAATACGACTCCATGAAGTTCACACTTCTGTCTGATAATCTTCTCATGGTCATTCTGGCGTCTTTTATATTGAATTTATAATCGAAAGGGTTATCGGTTTCATATCTAGCATTGCTGGTCCACAGTTCATTGGATTTTCTTATCTGAGTAGTTTTGACCTCATTTTCATAGGTATTCTTAGCCTTAACTAAAAATTCGTCGGTGATATCAAATTTTTGGTGATATGCGGATGCCTTACCTACACCATGTCTTTGGATTTGTTTCAACTTGAATATTGACCCATCGCGGTTTTCCGGTTGTTGTACCTGGTGATATTTCCTGGCACCTTCTGTATTCCAAAACCTATCACATTTGGATATCGAAAGGTATCCAAAGATAAGTATGGCAGCGATTGCTGCCACAATAAGGCGATCTCTGGAATAGACTCGGCTATTAGATAATCGTCGATCTATGGACATGCCTACTTGTAAAATGTTGACTCAAATGAGCTGATAGGAATAAATCCTTCTTGTCGTCCGTCAAATTTTTGAGATTGACCCTTTTAGTTGAGCACGACGCCCTTTATCTCAAAGCCCGCCTTTATGAATTTCCACAGTAAAAGAATACGATAACAAATGTGGCCTCCTTAAATGTATATACTATTTAAATGTGCTTGACAATTTTTATAGATGAGGGCCTGAATTTAGATGATGAATGGATCGTTTCTTCCCTCCTAAGCAAATCTGCACAGTGGATAAGCTTCAGATCATTGATTACACTTCTCCGAGAAGTCAAATGATCACTATGTGGTAGCGTTAAATCCATTGTTCTTTGTAAAATATCATCAACCAGCGATAACACTTCACTAACAGCTTGAGATAGGCGTGGAATTTGCCTTGTGGTAGTATTTACAAGAAAATCCAACAACAGAGCGGTGAATAGATCACCACTACCACTAAAGTGAGCATTCAATTTTGGAACTTTGAAATAATATGCAAGATCAGGTTCAACTTTCCAATCGTAGCAGACACATACCAGGTAATCCAGATCCGTTGTTTCTTTGAAAAGTGGCAATTCCATGCTCGTAATAACGATTTTATCCACTAGTGGATATAAATTGTGAAACTTGAGGAGACTGTGCTTTAGTGAATCTAGGCAATTTATTTTCATACCCGTAAGGGTCTCCATCTCAAACTGATTTGGAGTCACCACGAACAGACGATTATCCCGCAAGATACGCTTGTAAACCGGGACGTTTTTCTCTGAGACATACAATTTTCCATTATCCCCCAGGACAGGATCAACAATCCATTTTAATTCGGAATTTTCCTTGCATGCCACTCCAAGCGTCTCAGCAAGTAACTCTAAAGTCTCCGTGCATGGGATGTACCCAGTTATCACTGCATCATATTTCATATTTAATTTTCCTAGCAACCCTTTGTTCAAAATGTCAGAAACGTCACTGGCATTGGATCTAAAGCCCGTGAAATTCCCATAGCCAGGATGATTCGACAATTGAACAGTGTTCAGTACATCTACGTTCCATCCTCTATATTGCAGGGGGAAAGTTGCAGCCTTGTTACCGACATAGCCATGGACGACATGTGATTGAATAGATAACACTTTGTGGGTTTTTGTAGAGTCGAACTCTTCAGAGTTATCCAGCATCGCACCCCACTTTGATAATGTGAATGCCTTGGTATATCAAATTAGCGATTTTAACCACTCTATTTTTCGTCTTCTCTTCTCATGCCTATCATCAACTTACGATACAGGCATACTTTCGTAATAGGGTCAAAACGGCGACTGAGCTTGAAATTTGAACACGCAATACTCAACGAACATCAAAAAAAGTAATTGAAGGGAACTTAATTGGAATCATTCCGGTATTGCACAGTGATTTGAAAAGCTAGCATTACCAATAATGAAGTTTTGCTCGTCTACTTACAACGTTGGGTACCCTGTTTATGGTGCAAAGTTTCTCAACAGCGGTATGCTATTAGTGGCAGGCGGAGGTGGCGAGGGGAACAATGGTATTCCCAACAAACTGACCGTATTAAGAGTTGATTTTGAAAAGAAGAAGGTTGTAAAAAGGTTTAGAGAAATTACTCTTGATCCCAATGACGATTCTCCGACAACACTTGATGTCGCCAATGATATCATACTGATGGGTTGCAATGAAAATACTGAAAAGATTAAGAGTGGAGAAGGTAACCAGCATTTGAGAAAATTCATTTACGAGAATGAGCATCTGAGATTTGTGGCGAGTATCGATTTTGATGGTTCCAAGACACCTGAGGATTACACGAAACTGGTATACCTTTCCAAAGATGGTACCGTCGGTGCGATTGCATCGTCACAGTTACCAACAATTATAAGGATTATTGATCCCAGAAACCTAACGGAGAAATATGAAATTGAGACTGGTCATGATGTAAAGGATATGCATTTTGCACCCGATGGAAAAGTTATAAGTTATATCACGGCAACAACATTAGAAGTGATATCTATTGTAACAGGGAGATTCATTATAAGGAAGACTGATTTTGACAAAAATTTTATCTTATCAAAACTAAGGTTTCTCACTGACAATACTATTGTTATTGCAGCGTCTCTGAAGAAGGGGAGTGGTATAGTTTTGATCAAGATTAGCCTTAAGAGCGGAACTGCCACAGTTTTTAAATCAAAAATGGTAACCAATAAATTCAAGGGTGTTACTTCGATGGATGTAGATGCAAAAAATCAGCTAGCTGTCCTTGCTGGTAATGAAAATTCCATTGCTCTGGTTAGATTGAACGACTTGTCGTTGGGCAAAATGTTCAAGCAGGTACATAATTTTGCCATCACGAGGGTAACTTTTTCCCCAGATTCTCAGTTGATCGCAAGTGTTTCCGCTGCAAATACAGTCAATGTTATCAAAATTCCTTCAAGATTTGCTCTCTCTGTCTCCGTTTGGAAGCAATTATGGAGATTCTTCATCAATTCTATTTTGATTGTATTGCTGGGTATTTTTGGGCATTATTTTTATAAATATGATATGCATAAGAAATCTTTTGGATTTTTGAAAGAGAAATATGCTGCCAGAAAGAACCAAAATTCAATTGCAAACGACCTTTTTGAGCAAACTACTTTAGTAGGAGACTTCTTAAGCACCCCTTTTGTCCAAACGCACGCGGTAACTGCTACAGGCAGTATTTCGTCATCTGTAGTTGAACCATTACATTCCTCAAGTATCGGGCCTCCATCTTCAAACCAAGTCATCAGTGAGACTACAACTTCAGCGAAACTTTTTTCTACTACAGAATCAGTTAGTGCCGCATACATTGCTAGCTTGGATTCGGATGCTTTTGAAAAAGAATCAGTCACATCGCATGATAATACAAAAAGTGCATATAGTCACGAAACGCTAGAAGAAGTCTCATACCGTTCCCCTATCCTAAGTAATCCATCATTTACTGGCTCAAATCCACTACCTAGCACCGCTTCGATAAGCATCTTCAGGTCAACCGGAGCCGAGACCCCTTCATCGATCTCTGGCGAATCTATGATCATCGATGAACCTCGGAATTACGCGACAGCAGGCTCTTTTGATGAGTCTTTCACCTCATCTTATGAGTCTTTCACCTCATCTTATGAGACTGGCATTTCAACTACAAGGTCAAACGATGGCTCATTTCTTCATTCTACCTTCTCACCAACTTCATTGATTGCGGTTCACGAAAATCTTTCCACGATATCTTCCAGTGACAAAATAGCCGAGGAATCTATCTCAGACAGTGTTCAATTCACCAATGTGGGAGAAGAAACACAGGCTTCAAGTTTTCTGACCCAAGATGAGAAGGAACCACTTCATATCTCAACTACTCTCATTGACCATGAGCACAGTCCTACCGAACTTGCATCAGCCTCGGCCATGAATGAACTGGTCTCTTCATCGAACACAGTAAACCATAATACTGAGGGATCATCATTGTACGCAGATGCTGAGAATACCGCTATCGCAGAGACTGCGTCTGTTCAAGAAACATCTCAACCGTATACTGACGACAGTTCTTATGGATCGAAAACAGCAGTGGTCTCCGCATATACCCCTAGTCGCATCCAGGAGACAGCTGCTAGAGTTGCTAACTCTGAGTTGAAGGAGGTGCCAATTAATGAAGACGCAACTAAATCGCAATTGTCGTTTACGAGCTCAGCATTGTCCGTTTTCCCAGAGACTGATTCAAGTTTTGTTCCTTTTGCTGAATCCATGCGCCCAGGCTCTACTGAGTCACTGGCTATTCAACAAGCTGCAATGTCCATGGATATGTCCATCTCCGTTGCTTCACAGATTGCTTCTATCAATTCGGTAGGTACCAATGCTCCTCATGTCATCGATGTAAAAGTGAGTATATCTCAATCTTCTGAAGGAAACTCACAAGACTCTGCTGAGATAAGGATCTCGCCATCATCAGATATAAGCAAGTCACAAATTTCAAAAACACGAGAGGGTGCCTTATCTTACATGACTACCCCAACAGAAGGCATTTTATCGAAACGTCCTGAGACCGAGGAAACAATACCTGAAGAACTGCTTCCTCCAGAGACAGGTACTCAAGAAACTGCACAGCATATTAGAGAAGCTCAAAATGACCTTTCAATATCTGACAGCGTCAATCTTGCGACGACTGAAAACATAGAGAAGATCTCGAATATGTCTGATAATAATGACACAGCCGATGTGGGTGAGTTTATCGTAACTTCTTCGCTTGGCTCTACTGAGGTCATGCTAGATAGTACAAAAGAAATGTTATCAAAAGAGAATTTGCAGGGTGCTGCGATTGTACAGAAGTCAGTGTCAGCTTTTGCTCCAGTGAGTACAGGCTCTCTGTATTCAACACCTAGTATGGCGATCCCTTGGAGTGAACAAACAGATCTAGAGATTGATTCTCCCGAAGAAATTCCAACTTTAAAAATGGCACAAGCGACTGGCGAAAATACAATTGATGATGAACTGTGAACTGAAGCCGATTATGTATTGTCTTTAATTTTTGAATGTGCATCGAATTACCCTTAAATATAGTTTTTACATGTATACTAATATGATGTAAAGAAATTCAAGTCTATCATTTGAAATCATCCGTAGTTAAATCCTATTCTCCCAGAAAACTTGAAGGTTTATGTGTCTTCTTTTGTGACAGTTTTTGGAGTTTTTCCATCTTGAGCTGTAGCTACTATGCTTTTCTTTGCCTCTTTAACTAGGATGCTAAACTCTTTACCGAACATATTGATCCAAGATTTTCTGTCGAATTTGTCACTTTTAAAGTCCATCAACAACTTCTGATATGAGACATTATTACCTGAACGTTTCATCAAAGAAGAAATACTATATCCATTCGAAGAAGGTATGTTGGAAATTTTTTGTGACGCCTCCCAACTTGCAAGTTGTCGCTTCAACTCAACCTCGGTGACAGGTGCTAGGGCGTCACAAAAGTTACTATTCCAAAGCATCTCATAATGGTTATATCGAGCCATCATATTTTGTCGAGACCCACTAGTCGGCAGCCCCAGTGACAAGAGCTTTTGCTTAATCTGTGCAACACTCATTGAAGTAAAGTTGGTTTTTGGAAGTCGCTGCGCATGGCCATCATTGGATGAGAATAAATATCTACTAACATGAGAAACTTCATTATCAGTTTGAGTCATTATTTTCTGCTTTTTATCAACAACATTAGATGTCCTTGAGATAGAGGAATCTTTCAACGATGTAGCCTGTTTTGGAGGTACTTGCAAGGATTGCAAAGTAAGGCACTCATCCAGATGTGTTCTTTCAAGAACTTGTAGGGGGAATGAATCCTGACAGATAGGACATTGCGCCAAGCTTTCGGTTGTTTTGAATCTCTTGTTTTGGAAACCAAGTGTAGAGTTTGTCTTGTTCACAGATTTCGTCACTTTGAAGGGTCCAGGATTCTGTCGTTTTGTTACTAATTTCTGATTAGTCGCAACTATTTGAAGATCGTCATCTATATCACTATCGGAACCTATATCTATTCGAGGACCATCTGGCTTAGGTGAAGTATCCTTCAAATTCTCCAACAACTGTTTTCTGGACGAGTTATAACTTTCAACAATTTCATTCACCAGGAATTCGCTTCTCAAGCTAGATTCTCTAAGTTCAGTAAGACATAATGGACATTTTGGTTCCTTAGTAAGGTATCCACGGATGCACAAAGAGCAGAAGCTATGGCCGCAGGGTGTTAGCACTGGGGTCTTCAAAAAATCTTTACAAATATGACATCTCAAAAGGGTATCGAGCTGTACAAGCTGTGGCACGGAGGTCTGAGAGAATTCACTGGCATCTGTGATGACCCGGTTCATGATACTATATAGTCGAACCAGTCGACAGAGATATTTGCTGTTTTGTGACGACATCAAACTAAATGCTACTCTTCCGGCGTGAAATTTCGAAAAGCGATCAGTCAAGGCGTCGGTACATGGCAAAATCTTGTGACAGAGCAAAGAAAGAATGCATCCATCTCAGTTGAGCCATTTAAGCTTCTTCTGAGAATTCATAGTACATTGCAGTTGTCTGGTACACAGAGGCTGGTGAGTTTTCAAAGCTTGAAATCTTTACCCTATTAAAAAAAAATAGACTCTATCTTAAATAATTATATTCGATGAAAAACATACTAAAATATTATTAACCCACGTATATCTGATACCTTCCTATTTAAGTATCTGTCATGTCTTTTTGTCCCCCATCGCCTTTTCAGTATTTCCTTTGTTATCACATTTGCCTGTGCTATTTCGATTTCCTTCCGATATCTCCTTATCCTTGGGTTCAGAATCCCTGGTATTAATATTTTCTGTTGCCCTTTTCCAAACGGCATATACATCTACACCAAATAAACCACTAGCTGAAATCTTAGATCTGCCCATATTGATGTCCGGGGCAACATGCTTTTTTGGCGACAAAAACCTGCCTCTTGATCCATTTGGTGATAAATTTTCCCTATTCGGCGTTCCCATATATTTGAATATAGGTGAGCAGTAGATATCTTCGAAGAGATGAGATGGCGTTTGCCATTTTTTCATGACAGAGTGCTCATCCCTCGGCGTTGTTGTGAACCGGCAAGGTGTCCTTTCAAAATTCTGTTGTTGCGGATTCCTTGGCGTTCGCAACAACTCCATTTGATTTTGCTGTTGTGAAGGCTGCAAATTAGTTGCAACCGGAGATTTCTGAATCGCATACTGCTGCGGTACTTCGTGAGAAGTATCGAGACCAAAGGAACTAGTCGTAATTGGATCCAATAATGTCTCACTGATGTAGTCATTTCCTGATGGTGATAATTCTTCGAAACTAGAATTGAAGGAGCAAGTGTATTTCTTAAAATCATGTGAAGCCTTGAAAATATTTGGGCTTGAATTTGCCGATGTGTTCATATATGCGTCAGTATGACTACCCATGAACATGTTATGTTCTTTGTTGAAATCTTCCAATTTAGGTAAAACAGTACTTGTGTGGTATTTTCTAGATAAATAAGGTGGATTTAAAGTTTGCTCCCTTTGCGAACTTGCCTGATTCCCATTATCTTCTTTGTCAGCAAAAGCAGGGACGCTTATTCTAATATTAGATGACATGGTGTTCGGTGACGAATGAATATTTAGTACAGTATTATAATCATGTTCGTAGTCGCTATCGTCCAGTGGCTCTTCTTCAATAGTTTGTGGTACTTTAGTGTCACTACAGCTGAAGAATCTGTCGATATCATGCAATTTCTCCCTGATTTCTTCGTATGTCGCAGTACCTCCTTTGAAAAATTTTGATTCAGAACCTGGCTTCACTTCCCAAAAATGACCTTTCCCATCGCAGGACTTGTCTGTCTTGATGAACGCATCATTCAGTGATAAATTGTGCCGTATTGAGTTTTGCCAACCCGAATCCTTCTGTTTATAATATGGAAAGTGAACCGATATCCAACCGTATATTTGTGATAGCGTGAGTTTAGCACCTGCTGACTGCAGGATTGCCAAGCCTATAAGTGTTGCGTATGAATACGGAGGCTTGGAATTGGAGCCACCGTGTATTTTTCGTTGCTCAAGGGATTGTAAAAGCTCATCGATAGTCAAGTTGCCATTAGAGCGAGACCCGCCGTCTGACTTTTGTTTCTTAGCCTTTGTAGGAGCGATGGGTGATGAAAGCTCCGGTGATAGCGGGTGCTTCAAACTGGGACAATTATCTGTCAACCTAACGGGCGTTTTCCTTAATGTTGAGCTTGGCGGCGTTATCATATCCTTTAAGGACTCTGATTCCTCGTTTGCTTTCAATTCCAAAACATGCTGGTCAAAGCTTTTCTTCCTATCACGAGTCTGGCCTGTATGGCTGCTTATGTCTATAAGAGGCAGCGTGTCTCTAACTATCATCGTGAACTCGCCTGTTCGATTCTCAGCAGAGATAGACGGACTATAGGCGTGGTAATGTGCCAGTTATAGGTATATATAAACCTGATAGAACGCCTTATGGAAGCAAATTAAACTTCACAAAGAACACGAAATTTTTTTTAGATTCAGCTTTTTATATATTTTCCCAAAAAAATTGGCGTTCGTTTCGCTCTGACGCGACGCGACGCGACTTATCGCAATAAAGGGCCCACACGTTGACGGATTAATCAGTTGGATGCGACCTGCATGCCAAGCTGCATGCCCATTGCAAGGCTAGTTACGTGCCTTAGGAATATGTAATACGTTTTATTGGTGTTGCCTTTCAGCTTGGCAAATATCAACGTTCTTCTAGTCAGTGCTTGCGCATCCGTGACATCCGCAGTGAACACACTGGTGGAACGATACGCTTTTGTTCTTATCGGCCATATCTTTTTCCAACTGAGATCTGGGTACTCTGCAGATGCACGTGTTCCCGTGAAGCGTTTCGCTGCTCTGGATGCATTTTAGGCAGCACAGCTTCTCGTAGCCCTTCTTTTTCCATTTAGCTATGAGCATCTTATCAGCATATCTTTCCTTCAAGAGCCAGTCGTACAGCTCCCTCGAGATCGCCCTCCTCTTGTAAAAGAGCGAGTAGATATACCTAGATCGTTCGTGGTTTATCCGCATTATATCCCATAAAGCTTCATCTGCTTTAGCGTTGAGTTTAGAGTTTTTACGATCTTCTACGTCCTTAAGTTGTACATCGAACTCCCGCAGGGTCGGCTTGATCTTGTCAAACCCCTCCGGAGCAGGCTTTGTCCGAGAAGTCTTTACTCGCACCATTGTGCACGATATCCTCCTTGGCAGTGCTGGCAATGAGTTTAATGTAAACCTGTGCAATATTATGTATTTTTTTTCAGCGTAATAGACAATGCTGTAGCGCAAATTTTTCATTTTGATTAATTTGTCAAAAAAATTTAACGACACCAGCAGGATTTGAACCAGCGCGGGCAGAGCCCAAGAGATAGCCGAATTGATTATTTAATTCGAGTCTCTCGCCTTAACCACTCGGCCATAGTGCCTTAGAAAAAATCTGAAAGAGTTAAAAAGTGGACTGGTGATGTAGTCTGGAAAACGGAAGAGAAAAGCGGTAAGATAACGATCAGGACCATCACTGCGACAGATTCTATGGTCAGTAACCAGCAATGACAACGGTACTAAGAATTCTATGTGATGGAATTAATGGCACGATTTTAAGTGCAAAATTTGCACTGATGACAGTATCGGGCGATTCAGTAGGTGCAACTTGTGACGTATAAATACCAGTACTTGTATGGTATTCATTTTGTTCAATTCACATCTTTTCAAATATATATTGCGAAAAATTAAGGTTTAATTTTTAGAATTTATAAGCCCATATACTCCACCTACTACTTACTTATGTTGAGTTACTCAAGTGCCAACAACCCCATTGATGAAAATCTCTTCCAATGCTTATATAATCTACTTGCTAGTTACTAATGTCAATCAAGAAAAGTGCCAACGAATCAGGCAAGAAAAATCTCTTCAAATAGTTTAAAATGTCAAGATCATTTTCTTAGAAGAGCTATATTTACTAATTAAGCTGTATAGCAACTTTGGAAAAAATCGTACTCTAGTTGTAAGGTTTTCTTGAACATATCTTCGATGTCTTCCGCCTTGAGTTTGTCGACTTCATCCTTCAAGAAGTTCAACCAGACTTCAAATTTTTCACCATCATGCAGATCAATCCATGTTTGATGCTTCCAGTGAAGTCCCGGTGCCCTTGGCGAATCGTGAGCCCACGTCCAGTATACCAATTCAGCAATCCACATAGCGGTTATTAATTGCGGATATTGGTACTGCTCACGATTTGATCTTTTTTCGACAAGAAAATCCATGTACACCTTGATCTCTGGAAGACAGTGCGTACGGTAATACTTTTGCTCCTGCTCTGTAAGGCTTGGTTTGATTTCGTTGAGACATTCGTGGAAATAGGTGTTTTCATCGTTGGCAAAATGGCCAATTTGCTTCGATAAGGTGATTAAACTTTTTGTATCTGGAGCCAACGACGCAGTATTACACATTCCTCTTAATCCTGATTCGAAATACTGCAGATCCTGTGCCAAGTAAACGTACAGAGTACGGTCAGGCAGTGTTCCCAGACATAGCTCGTTTGTTAGCGCATGTTGCGATGTCTTTTGGAAAAGATTCTTGTATTTAGCGACGAGAAATTCCGTAGTAGCGACCATTGTTGCTCAGAGATGCTTCCAGCACCTTTGCAACACGCTATATGAGCGCGACTTGGCGTGGCTTTTATAAGAACTAGTTGTTGCAAACCCATAGACGAGGCTTCTCTCGTTTAGATGAAGCATACGCTTCGATGCACATTACTCTTGAAAGCTTGGTCCAACATGCATTCTCTAAAACTTTAACTTTGCATTAGGTTTCCATATTTGAATTAACGAGATAACCAACTATCACGGCGATGCTCCTACAGGTAACCGAAGCGCAAGCAGACGGACAATCTAGATATACCCATATATACAACTTTGATTATGACATGTTCAACAAGTGTCAGCCTAGCATTTGCAGATTATGAGATATGCAATCCATCAGTTGATACAGCATCTGTCGGTTGTCGTAAAGCTTGTTTTTGTTTGTATTTGTTTGTTTTTCTGAGCATGATATAAAATTCTTGCCTTCTTCGATGTTGACGTAGCCTTATTATTAATTTTGCTAAACTAAATAATAAATAAAAATAATATTAGAGACAAACACATTAAGAAGCATTATGAGGGGAGAAAACTACAAATTTTTTTTTTGGATTATTCCAAGGAAGCTGCCAGTTATCAAATATCGTTGCGTGGATTTTATTCTTTTCTCTTTTTCGTTCACTTTTTCTATAATGGCGATGATCGTAGCAGCTTTGAGCAATTTTAAATAAGATATTTTACCTTAGGACTTAACCTGGCGCTCCTCCAACCAATGTTTCCAAAGGAACAGCAACATCTCCCAGGCCATCAGAATTGTAATAAAGCCGACACTAATGTTGAAACTGAACATTGGTGTAAAACCTCTATAATCTATAGCCTCAATAACCTGATCAGTTGATTCCATAAACACTAAGCCGCCACAGAGTAAACAAAACGATGTAATCAATTCAGTGAAAGGTTTCGATGGGTCAAAATTTTTATTTGGCACCAAAAATAGCAGGGCGAAAGTCAACAGTCTAAAGAACGAACCGTATGAAAGCAAGTTTCCCCATTGGATATGGATTTGAGTTGAAGTTTCGGATGCTTGGGCATGCTGGGACATTAAAATTCCGGTCCAGAAAATTGTGAATGCCGGAAATGGATTAGGCGAGTAGCCTGGGGAGCCTGCATAAATCTCGGCGGACGTTAAACCTTCAGGATATTGAGAAGCCTGCTTGAGCCTCCAATCGTTTAGTTTGACCTCAGCCAGCAAGCCACACAACCCCGACCCAATGTACATAAAGGCAATCGAAACATGCTGTAGATCTTTAGCGGTCCATGCACCACCTGCGCCGGCAAGATGTTCAAGGAAGACATTTGTGGTTCCATAGAAGAAGATTAAAAATGACTCGATGAATTCCATGCTCATAGTGCCGCGTGGAATGAAGAGCCTTGACATACCAGTTTTATACTCGTATTTTAGGTCCGATTTCGTGATAAAAATTTTATTCCAAGCCCACCCATGCTTCTTGCCAAACCCACAATATCTTGCTAGTGACACGAGACCTAATAAGAAGAAAACGCCACCTTTGATCCAATGAGCCAGAAGATTGAATATTCTTGAGCCCTTACCTAGGAGATTCCCTACGGCTATCCCAATGCCGATATCAGCAAGCATGAAAACAAACAATGGATAGTTCAACATTTGAAAAACAAGCGTGAATAGACTGCCGAAGTTCAAAGCTATTTTCTGGACCACGTCATTCGCGAAAACCTTCTGCAAGTATGAATCTCTCTTCAGTGCGCTTTTCGACTTGAACCTAAGCGACACCTCGCCGGAGTCAAACAGCTGTTCGTGGTCCAGCTCATACGAACTTTTCGGATTATTATGATTCCCTGCCAATGAATGCGAGGGGCTATCCGAGACCGAGTCCTCATTCCCAGCAATTGCCGTAAAACTGTCTGCATGTTCATCTTCCAACGAGGAGGGGTAGTCGTGCAGTGGGAAGAACTCGTTTCTCGTCTGGTTCGAGTCGACGATCCATTTGGACGCCTTTGAAATAAGCGCCGAAGTGTAATGCACCAGAATCACAACAAAGAGTATCCAGCTGGTTTTGCCGTACGCGTCGTTCGGGTACCAATCCTCTGGGAAAGTAGCGCCAAAGATGGATAGCGCCAGCAGAGAAGTCAGCACGAAGCAGAGGTTCAGTGTCAAGACAGGCAAGTACCAGTTGGATCCCACGCTGTTCAGCGCCAGAGCGACCGGGTACAGAAATGCCACCACAATCGCCATGGACGCGACGTGGTACCTGAATGCTACCCTGTCGCCTAGATCCGTGGTGAAATACGTCGTGGTGTTGTAGTTGTTCCAGTACAGCTTCTCGTTCGCCGTCAGGCCGGGACGCAAGAGTATAGGCAGCCCATGAACATGCTTCGGCTCGTACGGAACAGCACTGGGCGTGCTCAGCGCCGTCTGAGTCGCACCGCTCACAATAGCCCCGTTGGAAGTACTGCCGCCATCGTCCCCCATCATGTCCTCGTCCTCCATCATATCCATGTCCATTGCCGCTACCGCGGCCGTTGCCACAGACAACAGCCAAATCAAGTTTCTCAGTCTCAGTCTCATCAGGAACCTCCTATATCTGCTGTCAATTCCGCTCCAAAATCGTCAATGGCAAGAAATTTGCAGCTCTCTTGAAACCTCTGCACTTTTTTACTACAACTTTTGAGGAATTAAGTCTCTTCCACGGAATGAACAAAAAAAACAACGCTTTAATACGCTTGGCGTCGTTTAAGGGAAAAAAAGTATCACAACAAGGCTCAGCAACAAGGCTCGGTTAGTCCTACATTCTATATAAATCACTAGAGTCGTCTGGCATCAAGGGTTCCAGCTTGTTTACTTGTATGGTAGTTGCAACCACGGATTAGTAACAAAAAGGGTTTGTTTATTTCTTGTTTTAGCAAATTTCCGTTCTCCGAGCGATAAACCAGCACTGCAAGAGGCCGGTCTTCGAAAGCGTCACACAGAAAACAAGCAGCATTGCTATGATATTAGGATTTACGTATTCGTCTGAAGGACTATTTAGAGCTTGCAGCGGCGAGGACCGGTCCAAGGGTACATAGGACGTTCGTTCTATAGTCTGTGGAGCTCCGCCGGCAAGGTGGCCACCTCTTGCACGAGCACTTCAACGGTGTGTGGTTCGCCTGCCAGGTGCTCGCGAGCCGATTTTAGCCTGTATTGGAGCTTTTCGTGGATCTTTTTGGGTCCGTCGAGCTCGAGTCCCAGCTGGCATGTTTCAAACGCTTCTTGGTAGCGCTGCAGCTTGAGGAGCGCCATGGCCTTGTTGGCGAAGCCAACGGGGTTCGTGGGCTCCAGCTGGATGCACGTCTCGTAACATTGCAACGACGCGGTAAAGTCGCCCTGCTGGTAGCTCCGGTTACCGTAGCTCTTGTTCTCTTCGAATGACATGGCGACTCTGTGGCCTGGTATGGCTTCTAGAAGTTTTTTTCAAGCGATGTGAAAAATCTTGGCAGAAAGCTGGCATGAAAAAAAAGAGTTTGAACAGCCAAAACTGTGTGCTAGGGGTGGTACGGAAGGATGTCGGACCGCGAAGAGCTACTGCAAGAGCTGGAGGCCATCGAGGCAATTTACCCCGAGCTGCTCACTATCCACACCACGGACTCTAAAATTATATCGATCAAGATTCCGCAGCATGAGCACATGGCAGTGCAGATATCTTTCCCTGTGGACTATCCCTCGGACAAAGCGCCTGAGATAATGGAGGTAAGAGCCAGCGAAAACGGTGCCGAGGGCCAGCTGTACGACTGTAAATACTTGAAACAGCTGTTTCAGGAGGTCATGGACTCCTGTTACATCCAGAACGGTTCCGATTCGATCTGTTTATTTGACTTCTTGAGTGAGCTAGATGGTATTCTATATATAGAGCAAGAAGAAACCGAGAGCAGGGATGAGCCGTTACAGATTCCGACAGACCCGTTTGAGAACTGGTTTGCCTCCTGCCCGATCAGTGACAGAGGGTCGACATTCATGGGGTTTGCCACGCATGTGAACTCGGAACAAGAGGCGTTTGACAGACTAGAGCTGTTGAAGACGGACTCAAAGATACGGAAGGGCAACCATGCAATGTGTGCTTGGCGGATCAAACAGCCTGCCAGCGCGAATCAGAAAAACGACATAGTGTTCCAGGACTCGGACGACGACGGCGAGACCGCTGCTGGATCCAGAATGCTGCATCTCATCACGATAATGGATTGCTGGAACGTCATGGTGGTCGTGATCCGATGGTTCAACGGCACTCATCTGGGCCCCGACCGGTTCAAACATATCAATTCTGCGGCGAGAGAGGCAGTCATCAAAGCCGGGTTTTAGAGACCAACTCGATTACAATCCTTTCTTGTCTTCTTTATCCGTCTTTATTTGTTTAAAAACTTTATCCAAATCGTATTCATCGTCATCGTCTTCATCTTCTGGTGAGCGTTCTCTTTTTGCACCTTCTGGGGTCGCATTTTCGCCTATTACTCTTCTGCCTCTCACAACTGGGTGAGTGGTATCGCGTTTTAATTCCGTCATAGAGACGTTGCTTCTTAATATATTCACTCTGGTATTTTGCGGACTCTTTACTTTCACACTTTTCTTTGCAACGTTTCCTGCGCTGCCCTTGAAACTCCATTGGGAACTATCATGTACTTGCGGTTTACTGGCTTCCGCATCACTCGGTACCTCATCGCTTTCGTTCTTAGAGAAGCGCATGAACTTCATGTTCATCACCCGACTGGATAGCTTGCCATTTACTTGACTCATTACTGTGCTAGTGGGTGTCACAAGTGTCTAAATAACTCAAAACTTCTATCTTTTACTCACACTTGATGTACTTCAGATATCGTGAAATCTTTGATTAACTTTTTTTTTGATAGTGTGTACCATATGGAAAATTTTTCGGAAAGGCGATGAGATGAAAAAGAGATGAGCTTACTTTAGGCCTTTGGCAAGTTACGAAGAGAGAAAGTGATCAAGGACAGTACTCAGGGTCATGAAATCGAATTTTAAATTCTCCAACCTTTTGGGAACTGTCTATCGACAGGGAAATATTGTTTTTTCGAAGGATGGGACTCAATTACTATCACCAGTGGGCAATAGAGTGTCCGTTTTTGACTTGGTGAATAACAAATCTTTCACTTTCGAATACGAACATAGGAAGAACATACGTACTATAGATTTGAATGCACAAGGAACCCTTTTGATATCTATTGATGAAAATGGTCGTGCAATCTTGGTGAATTACAAGTCAAGAAATGTTTTGCATCACTTCAATTTTAAAGAGCCCTGTTATAGTGTAAAGTTTAGTCCTGATGGTAAATTGTTTGCACTAGCCGCAGGTAGATTTCTACAGATATGGAAGACCCCTAGTGCCAGCCAAGATCGCCAATTTGCTCCATTTGTACGCCACCGGGTCCAGGCAGGCCATTTTCAAGATATCACGTCGTTAACATGGTCTCAAGATTCAAGGTTCATTATAACCTCGTCGAAGGATTTGACGGCTAGAATCTGGTCTGTAGAAACGGAAGATAAAGATCTGGCATCAATGACATTTGCTGGTCACAGGGACTACGTCATGGGTGCTTTTTTCAGTGGTGACCAAGAGACTATCTACTCGGTGAGCAAAGACGGCGCACTATTTAAGTGGGAATATACTGTAAAGGATGACGAAGATGAGAAAGATTCCACCAAATATAGTTGGAGAATTACGGAGAAGCAGTTTTTTCATACTAATGAATCCAAGGTCAAATGCGTCACTTTCCATCCTAATTCGAACCTTCTTATAGTTGGATTTTCTAATGGTGAATTTCGTCTTTATGAATTGCCATCCTTTACCCTAATCCAACAATTATCCATGGGACAGAACCCAATTAATACAGTTACAATAAATCCTTCTGGAGAATGGTTAGCATTTGGATCCTCTCAATTGGGTCAACTGCTTGTGTACGAATGGCAATCTGAATCGTATATTTTAAAGCAGCAAGGACATTTTGATTCAATGAATGGATTAGCCTATTCGCCAGATGGATCTCTGATAGTTACCGCCGCGGAGGACGGTAAAATTAAAGTATGGGATGTCATTGCGGGGTTCTGTCTTGTGACATTAGAAGGCCATACTTCTTCGGTTACTGCCGTTCACTTCGCGAAGAAAGGTCAGGTATTGTTCTCTTCATCTTTGGATGGTACAGTTAGAGCATGGGACCTTATAAGATACAGGAATTTCAGAGTATTCGCAGCCACTGAAAGGATTCAATTTAGTTCTCTGGCAGTTGATCCATCAGGCGAAGTTGTATGTGCAGGCTCTGCTGATAGTTTTGATATTCACGTGTGGTCAGTACAAACAGGCCAACTATTAGATACTTTATCCGGCCATGAGGGTCCAGTATCCTGTCTTTCATTTAGTCAAGAAAATAGTGTTTTGGCATCTGCATCTTGGGACAAGACTATTAGAATTTGGTCCATATTTGGAAGATCCCAAATGGTAGAGCCCATAGAGGTATACTCAGATGTATTATCTTTAGCCATAAGACCAGATGGTAAAGAGGTCTCAGTATCGACACTAAAAGGCCAAATATCTGTATTTGATATTGAAAGTGGTAAACAAGTGGGAAATATTGATTGCAGGCGAGACATAATATCTGGTAGGCATTTAGAAGATAGATTCGCTTCAAAGAACTCGGAGAGATCAAAATATTTCACCTCAATACACTACAGCTTTGACGGACTCGCTATCGTGGCGGGTGGAAATAACAATTCGATATGTCTTTATGATATACCAAATGAGGTGCTCCTCAAGAGGTTCATAGTATCAAGAAACATGACCCTCAATGGTACTATGCAATTTCTCAATAGTAGCAGACTAACAGAAGCCGGATCCCTCGATTTAATAGACGATGCTGGTGAGAATTCTGATGTTGAGGACCGTATTGATAACTCTATCCCTGGCTCTAGGGCTGGTGGAGATGCATCAACGAGAAGAATAAGACCAGCAGTCAGAGTTACTTCAATACGGTTTTCTCCTACTGCAAATGCATTCGCAGCAGCATCTACCGAAGGACTTCTTGTCTATTCTGTCGATGAGGCTTTCATATTCGACCCGTTCGACTTGGATATAGATGTCACGCCACAAACCACCCTAGAATCTCTTCACGAGAGAGAGTACTTAAACGCCTTCGTTATGGCTTTCAGATTGAATGAGGAATATTTGATACACAAAGTATACGAGGCTATACCGATCTCAGAAATTCCGCTTGTGAGCAGTAGCATTCCCGTGATTTATATTCCACGTATTCTGAAATTCATAGGTGATTTCGCGCTTAATTCTCAACATATGGAATTCAACTTGGTTTGGATCAAGGCATTGCTCTCTGCCCACGGAAGCTACATGAACTCTCATAAGCATGTCTTCATATCTGCACTTAGATCAATTCAAAGGTTCATGGGGAGGGTTGCAAAGGATGTTGTGGCAGTTTCCTCTGATAACAAATATACATATAGGTTCCTAATGACAACAGATGGTACTATTCCAGATATGGAGGAGGAAGCACAAGACGTTGAGGAGGAACAGGTCCATGACGATTCCAATAACCAGAGAAATAACAATCAAGTTGACGACTCAGCAGAATATATGTCTGCAATGTCTGACGACGAAGAGTGGACAGGATTCGAAGAGAAAAAGAACAGGCTATCCCTTCAGAATTCAGAGATAGACGATTCAGACGATGATGAACTCATATAAAAAGATATATAAGCATATTGTTTGTAGTTAAAGTTTTTTTCTTAATTTGCTGAAGTATGCCATGAAAATTGAAAAGTTGGGTGATATGGAAAGCGAGCTTGAATTCTCAACATATTGTTTAAATGGAAGTACTCTGTGCGAATATGGAATTACACCTGGAATTAGACCAGGATATAGCAATAATCGCAGGATTTGGAGAACGATTAAAGAATTTTCCATGTGATGTTAAGACCCATCAAGCGCTGTTGACGGAGTTCGGAATCGTTGTGCAAAGATCATCAAAGGATGAAAGGTATCGACACAAATTAGCATCTTCCAAAAAAGTGTGGAAAACCCTAAGAGATAGCGTCAGCGATATTGATGAATGTAATATAAAGGATGCTGAAGCTCAATATTTCTATGTAAGATCGATCAGAGCTCTCATATTGTTGATGAGGAACCTTGCTGTAGATAATCAAGAGATCCCGCAAGTGCTCCTGCTACAGAATGTTGTAGTAAGATCTGTTTTACTACAGCTATGTCCTAAAGGTAGTGAGATAACTACATCACTTTACAAGGTGTCATTGGAATTTCTACATAATTTGACCAAGAAATCGGTAACTTTCGATGAGAATGAAATGGAGTCTCTCATGTCTTTTTTAAAGTATCCAATGGGACGGGCTGATTTTACGAAAGAGACTTTGCTGCCCTATACCATGTTATTTCTGAATTTGACAACGTGCGATGAATTCCTTTATTACTTCGTTAGACATTCCAAATGTTATGATATTCTCTGTAATCTTCTTATAGAAGAAATTACCAGAAAAGACTCAAATTTATTCTCCTACTTAAAAAATGATGATGGACCAGATCGTGAGAGTCAAATAATGACTATCGATGCCGTGCTCTTACAGTTGTTCGCTAATTTGGCTGCCAACGAATCTTTCGGTTACCTCATTGTTACTATTGAGGCAACAAAGACTGTTCAGTATTTTGATCTCCTGAGGCTAGTTGAGTTGGCTATCGTCAGTAAAGAATCGTGGAGCAATGCACATCTTACGCTGATACTATCTTGGTGTTTTCCTCTTTTCGAGGAAACGGCCAAATCGGTGGGCAGCTATTTCGATGAGAATCAAGAAGACACACGGAAAGCACAAATTCTTCACGATAAACTAAGCATTTCACTGGATATAATAGTTTCCTTGTGCCATTTTGAACACACACAAGAATACCTCTTATCATACAATGCATTGGAAGAGTTGATAGATCTTCTGCAAATACTCCAAAATAATTTAATCAGAATTAACATTCATAAAAACACTAACGGTTCAATCAAGTCTTTGCAAGCTACAAATTCCTTAGGTGAAAAGGTAAGTAACCAACCACTATTAAGTATCAGATTCGAAGTGGCTTCACAAAAGATAATGCCGACGAATTTCCCAGAATGTAAGTCGCTGATAATTGAAGCTCTATCGATGCTGACTCACGGGAGACCATCAATTCAAGATAAAATTCGGGAGCTTCATGGTTTAGAATTGATTCTCTCGAATTGTATTATAGATGATAACGACCCATTCATTAAAGAAAGAAGTATTTTGTGTCTAAAGTTTATTTTAGCGAATAATCAAAAAAATCAGGAATTCGTCGCGAAATTAGAAGCTAGAAAACCTGTACAAGATGATGTAATATCAGAAGCTGGATATGAAATAAAAATAGGTGATAACGGTAATGTTTCTTTGAAGCAAAAGTCCAACAGTGTATAGCCTGGCATTGTCTGCCATCCGTTTCAAAACTAGAAGCCTCCAAATATCGAAAGCTGTCAGTATATTATGTCTGTGTTATCTTCATTCTGCATGTTGCTTATTATAAATTACTTTATATATGATATCTTCTTGCGTCATGGAAGCCTTTCATCATAGATCCATTTTGGCTAATTCTTCCTCAATAACGGACGTGACCAGGTCTTTATCAGCTCTGTCGACTAATTTTATTTTCTTTTGTAGCGTTGATAGCTTTTTTAATTCATTAGGCAATACATCGTTTTCAAAAGAATAACCGTCGTAGGAGGATAGGGCTTCATTAACCGCATCAGCAAACTTGGCCGGATGAGCAGTTGATAACGAAATGTAATGTAAAGATTTATCATCATCAACTGCAATTAATCTTTCAGCAGCACATACACCAACAGCGGTATGTGGATCCAAGATATATTTCTTTGGGTTGATTGAGATCTTATACATTTTTTTGATGGTTTCGCTGGTTTCAGCATTAGAAACTCTTTCTGAACTGAAATCTTTCAAAGCACCGGTAATGATAGCTTTATCAACGGTAAATCTACCTGCTGTCTTTAATTGGTGAAACCAATTGTTACAAGTTTCACCTGCTTTCAGAGAACAACCTTGTGCCTCATATTCCTTGGCGAGATACCACAACAATCTCTCAAAATTGGAAGAAATTAAAATGTCCATAGCTGGTGACAAAGTGACAGCAACTTTGTCAGATCTTTCGTAAGTACCAGATTTCAAAAATCTGTCCAAGATGTCATTTTCGTTGGTTGCAATAACTAGTTTTTCAATTGGAAGACCCATTTTCTTTGCAAAATAGCCGGCCAAAATATCCCCGAAATTACCACTTGGAACTACAAACTTAACTCTCCCTGGTTTACCACCGGTAGCTTGGAAATAAGAGTAGAAGTAATATGTAATTTGCGCTAGAATTCTTGCCCAATTAATAGAATTGACAGCACCAACATTGTGCTTCGAATTGAACTCCTTATCCCCAAATATGGCTTTTACAATATCCTGACAGTTATCAAAAGTACCCTTCACTGACAAAGTTTGAACGTTCTTATCTGAGACAGTAGTCATTTGCTCTTCTTGAATTGGGGAGATTCTACCAGTTGGGTAAAGAATGAAAACAGAGATATCTTTCTTCCCCCTCAATCCATAAATGGCAGCAGAACCAGTGTCACCAGACGTAGCACCTACTACAGTAATATTCTTTCTCTTCTCCTTTGGCAGGTCTTTGTTCGTTCTTGTCAAAAAGTATTCGAAAAGATTACCAACAAATTGTAAGGCAACATCTTTGAAAGCATATGTTGGACCATGGAATAATTCCAAGACATGCAGGTTCTCCTTATCACCAGTAACATTCTTTGCTAATGGAGTAACGTCAGTGGAACGGAATGTAGAATAAGATCTCTGAATCAGACCTCTCAAATCATCATCTGGTATCTCTTCCTCTGCAACATACAATCTCATAATTTCAAATGCCAGGTCCTGGAAAGATAGACTGGCCCACTTAGAGAAGAGAATCTCTTGAGATACTTCTGGGATGCTTGGAGGAATAAAAAGACCACCATCAGATGCTAAACCCTGGATAACCACATCTTCAAACGACTTGCTTTCTTCAGCTGCTGATCTCGTAGATCTGTAAACTTGTGAGGGAGAAACCATTATTTAAAATTATAAATTGCTGAGGTACTAATCAGACCAATGATTGTACAGAAAGACGTAAGTTTGTTTGATCATTTTCATATACAATATTAAAATTGAAAATTTTTGGAATGCCGTATACTGCACGTGAGTCATTCAGATCATTACTGCAAAAGAAATGCTCGGAAAGATATTTATAAAGCTATTCAGTGGCTTCCACATATAATGAGACTGTTATAATTATTATATATTTTACATTCTACCATTAGCGAGTAGTACACCCAAGTTTTCGAAGAGCATTGCTTCGTTGTCTTTGTAAAACTGCGATCTTCTGACAACATCCTCGTTGAAACCTTCGTCTCCAGATAAGACCTTTAGCGCGTTTGCGGTAGATGCTACGTACTCTTGTAAGAAATGTGCGGGATCCTTTGAGAGATTGTTGTAGAATTGGTACTTATTAGCACTGGCATTCAACTGTAACTGCAGAGTGTTTGCGCGAGCTTCGAGATCTTGAAGTTTAGGTTTGAGATCTGAGGTCAACTTATTGAACTCAGCTAGAAGTGAGATTCCTTGTTCATTTAGTTCGGAGTTAGGCTTATCCCCTGTAGCAGGTTCTAGTGGAGCCGGCACTTCAAGGTCAAACACAAGTTCGCCGTATGTAGATGCCTTATCAACTCTTATCGTATAGTCTATCTTAATGGGACTTATTGGAGATATATGAGAATTCACCAAGGGGGGAATCTCAGCTAATTTTAAAGCCGTTGGAGTGGGTTCACCGTCAATGATTGGATGTTTGGATAGTAACTTTGATAGAGCACCATCAAGTTGGACTATTGTCTTTTCTCCGTTTGTGTTATCTGAAGAGGTATTCGATGTCGTCTTAAGGTTAGAATCATCATTGACTAGTAACTGGTTCATTAGTATGTATTTGTAAAGCGAGTAGACGGCCTCGTGTAATGAACCTTGTGACAAACCTATGATGGCGGCTAGTTCAGGGGAATATTCTAAACGTTCGGCTGTAAAACCCTTTGGCTGTATGGTTATGGTGCATTCCACATTTTCTGAGCCCGGCCTTTTGATGTCTAATCCATCAAAGTCCACCGGATTTCTTGGATCAAAGTGCCATTCAACAGCATCTACAATCTCATAGTTTGACTCTACACCCTTACTTTCGTTCCCATTTTCTACATTACCTGCTGAGGGGTTAGAGCCTAATATCGTGGTATTCAAGTTTTCATTCCCCCCCGCTGTTTCTGGTATAGTTAGTTTAAACCCCAGCATATTCTCAGCTTCGCCACCAGGGCCAAGGACGTTGTCATTAGCGTCAGCCATCTCAACATCCGGCTGGCTAGAATTTTCAGCGGCTGTGGAATCATTTTTAAGCTTTTTGAAATCTACTGATATTGCTTGGAGAAACGAGCTGAACTTCAATCGGTCCGGATCTTGAACGCCCTTTGTATCTAGTAATCTTCCTTCGATTCTCATCGTCCATGTAGCGTTCGCAATGTCATTTTCCGCATCCTGCCAAGGCTGAAGCTCTGCAATATTCGAAATAAATACCCTTAAGTACTTTACCGAGTCTTTGTTTTGCGAATTCAGCGGAGACTTGGAGTTATTCCACTGTGAAACGCTTTGGTGTAAATCAATTTTTTTCCTTGCCAAATATACATCAATTTTTCTCTCTGACTCAAGTAACATCTCATATGAGCGCAGCTCTGGTACTAAGTTGCTCATGTACATGGGAATATATGAGTCCGTTGGTTGTGTCGTGGGAATTGGATTTGTTTGTTGGTTGGCGACCGCATTACTTTGGCCACCTGTTGGAACAGCCGCAGCGGAAACCATTGGGGTCTGTCCAGCATGCTTTTGACCTTTCAAACTGTTGCTTCTACCAGACTTTGACATCTCAAACAATCGCTCTTATCTTTGAGGTATGTCTGTAGCAACCTGTTAGTTGATGACTTCTTTGATAATTGAATTGTTTGTTTTCTTAAACTTTTTCTGCCGGAATAAATGGTAAAAGTGGAAAAAAAACTTGATCATGAGGTTTGTTGAAGATAAACAAGGTGCTGCATTTGTACCTCGATATTCTTAATCATATCCAAATAATTACTACAGTATGTTGACCGCTACTGCAGTATGTAGGAGTGCTTTGTCGAAACGTACCAATAAGGTTAAGGTACAGATATTGAAAGATTTTCCCATGTTTCAACTATTCAAAGGCCAAGTAACTCAAGTTAAACCATCATTTATGAGGAATTATCTGCATAATAATAACGGGGCATGCTACATTCTTAAGGATAGTGACATTAATGAGACTCTATTAACCCAAAGTATAGAAATAGAAGCTTCAAAAATCAAGATGGAGAAGCCACTAGAATCCCAAGTAAGAAAGAAAGAAAGCGTAGAAAAGACTCAACCGGCGGCTGACCCAGAGAAGGCAAAACCGAAGAGCATCCTAGATAATGAGATAACAGTTAAAGATGTTAGAATTCCCGGACTCGATATTTAATTCAGCGTTATCAGTAATGCTAAAAGTCTATATTAACGGCGCACAAACATATGTATCTACATATATATAATTGTAAATATCTGTAAATAAAAAGTTTCATTAAAGATAAAAAGAAAGAGATATCGAAAAAAACTTCACATTCTAGTTTTTTGTCTATTCTTTTGACGTCTTTCCCTTTTGTCTTTCATTTTTTGATCATATTTTTCTTGTTCACCAGAAGCTTTCATTTTGCGTCTTTTCTCCTTCTCAGCGTCTTGCTTCTTCTCTTGTGCCATTTCTCTTTCAACTTGCTTCATTGCTTTGACAATTTTGGCTAACTCTTGAATCCGCAATTGATTTGCTTTCTTCAAAATATCATTTGTTATGAATACTGATGGAGCCTTTTGCTGCAAATCACGAGTAAAATTGTCAACAATCTCTACAACGGAATATAGAAGCTTGTTAAATATTTTCAAATCTTCCTTGTTTGCTGGAATTGACGTACGGATCACGACACGAGGTTGTTGGTTAGCTACCCATAATTTATCTGTTAAGGGCTTGGTGGAAGGTAAATCAGTGAAACTAATAAACTGCAAGAATTTACTTGAATTTTTCAGAGTGGTATTGAAGTCAGAATTTGCATAATGATGGAAAAAATCATTCAGTTGATTGAACTCGGACATGTAGACATATTCAATTGGCAATTTTGAACTTTCACTAGTGCGGGTTAGCGATAAGTAATATTTATCACGACGTAAATCATTCATAGCAGACTTATTGACGATCGAGGAGATAAACTTGAAATTAGTTAAAATTTCATCAGCATTATCATTAATTTTTGAATTTTCAGTGTGAGCAAATATTCCATTTGGTTTGATGAGAACTTCGCAATATTCATCAGTGTCACGAACTGCTAAGCTGGGAAAGAAAAAATTCAGGATGTATTCCATTGCCATAGCCATAGGATTACTGCGAGAAAGCATGTGGACCTTAATACCTAAGCTTTCGATTCCGGAACGACCAGTGGCAAAAGTGCTGAACCAGGTCTTTCCCCGTTCCTCAATATACAACAATTTCGACCCGTTTTTGCTATTGAAACCAACACGGGCAAAGTTGAGATCGTCCTTGCAAAAATCAGTTATCGACCCAAACATATTTTTTGCTCGATTTCCATTGATTAGAATGCCAACCTTGTAAAAAGCAAAAATCAAACCTATAATCGCCAAGCACACTATTTCAAACTTCCAATTGTAGTATCTTAGTCTGGCAAGAATAGTCATTTCCTTCTGTTCTTCGAAAGTCAATGCCAAATATTTAGCATTCATATTGTTCACTTTGTCCATTAAGGACATAAGTGGCCTTAAAATGCTTGCCATCTTAGCTTAATATGGGAGTCCTAGATAGTAATTGCAAAATGTGAATCCTCGTGAGATAACTAGTAGCCTTCAACCTTCCTACTTTATCAATGAAGAATTGGGAATAAATCATCGAGTTCTTTCCACTTTTCTCCAGGACCCAGGCGAAAAATGAAAAATGGCTGTGAACCAAGAAGGAAAAAGTTGCACGTGAAGACGTAAAAAGGTGCTAACACATATTATACATCGGCTATACAGAGTCTGTTGCGTGTTTTCGAGGTCAAAGGCAGTTGTATGAAGGCTTATTATCTTCTGCGCTTGATCTCGAGTGCGTCGTCTTGTTGTGGCATCATTTGGTTCCGGATAATATCTCTTATGTAATTCTCCAGTTCTTGCTCAGCGTTCTCTCCTTGAATGATCTCTTCCAACCTCTTTCTCTTGGCTAGAGATTCTGGGTCTGACTCGTCGACCGGATCATTCTCCAAAGTATAACGTATGCTGTCTTTAAATTGAGCAAGTTGCTCCGTATCAACCCCAAGACTGTTCTGGCCAGGCGGAATGCCACTCTTAGTCTGCATATACTGTATCAGTTCTGGAAATTCACCATCTTCTTCGAAGTGTTCTAATGCTGTCTTGCCCTCGTCGTTGGTCATAGTAATATCGCCACCTAGTTCTTCGACGATGACCTTGGCCGTGTTCAGATCTTCGCAATGATGTAGAGGCGTGTCTCCATCATCGTCCTTCACATTTATATTACCATTATAGGTATTGCAGAGGCTTTTTAGAAGTTCGATATGTCCATAGGCAGCGGCAGCATGGACCGGAGTGTAACCATTGGGATCTCTCACGTTGGCATCGATTTCGTTACCTTGTGTGAGTAGTTTTTCAACCAAATCTTGCTTACCGTCACTTGCAGCTACCCAAATATTCATCGGTAATAATCTGCGAGATTTTGACCAGGTTTGCCTTTTTAGTGGCTTTCTTTCCAGTTGTGATGAGGTTCTTTAAATTTTTTGCCAAATATTGGAATACTGAAATATTGACGACTATCGAAAAGATGCTCGAGAACTCGCATTACAGATATAAAGCTGCTAACAGAAGAGGGACTGGCGAGTAGTGATATGTCTGACACTACTATCACTCCGCCACCTAGGGAGGATATCAAAAAACCTGATCCGCCGAAGGATGCTGCTTCAGCCAAAGGAATTCAATGGTGGAGACGTACATTTCAATACAAGACAGGATTAGGCCTAACGCCAGAAGAGAAAAAACAATACGAGAATGATTATCAGTACGTTCTCCTGCGTCAACAATGCCAAACTTGCTATGAACATAGAGACTGGATGCTTAAATACTCTCCTACAATTAGATTCATGGCCCAACAAATTTCCAAACTCAACGGAAAGAGTAACAATGGAGAAGTATTACCATTTGACGAATCTAAGATAATTTGTGATGTCTGTCCAGACTGGAAAAGCGGAGGGTTCCATCCAGAGCTTGGCATCCTGATTTGTCAAAATCGTTTGCGTGATAAATGGCATCTAGAAGATACATTAGCTCATGAGATGGTACATTACTTCGATAATCTGAAATGGCAAGTCGATTGGTTAAATCTAAAGCATCACGCCTGCTCAGAGATAAGAGCCTCTTCTTTAAGCGGCGAATGCCGATTCTCTCAGGAATTCGCAAGAAGAGGATTTGGCTTTGAAATAAACAGAGGTCACCAAGAATGTGTGAAGAGGAGGGCTACCTTGAGTGTAATGGGTAATCCCAACTGCAAAGATGAGAAACAAGCGAAAAAAGTCGTCGCAGAAGTTTGGGATAGTTGCTTCAACGATACTCGGCCATTTGAAGAAATTTATAGATAATCACAAGGAGGGGCCTTTCTTACTTCCTACCGCATGTAAATAGTTTTGGACTGTATTTATTCATTTTCGTTAACTTTTTTCTTCAAGTCTTGGAAGGTAAAGTATATACATTTAAATTGTTAAATAAAGCGTACACAGAACACTCGGACCTGTACAAATTCCAATCCAAAAGATCACATTACCAATAACGGTTCTCTTCTTAAGGAATCTTGAATTACTTATAGCGACTAATGGCAGCTGACCCATTTGAAAAAAGAAGAGGTAACTTCTCAACCTCTTGAATAAAACATACATGGCCAATTCATGCACGACAGCGCTAAGAAAAAAAGTCACTAAGGTTGCTTGAATTTTATTCAGCTTTAAAGCACTCATTGAACTATGATATACGTGCCTGAGAAGAAATTTGTGAACGGGAACATTCCAAATACGACTGAATTCATCCCAAGATACACAGTTCCACCAATCACCATAGAAATATCTATCACCGAAGCATGTTAACTCAGCGATACAATTTAAAATAGCATCCCAAATTAAATAGAATGTCAACAAGTACATTGCAATAAAACTTGGAATGTAGTCCATCAGTATGAAACTCCATTTTTTTAGCCTATCAGTTAAAGTTGTCCAAGGCGAGTCTCGAATCTCTAAAGCTTTGATTGCAAGAGGATATAGGTAAGTTTGAGCTAATACCATCATGACGAAAATGATACCAAAAATTGCACACAGTTTCTCGAAAACATAGCCCCATCTAATTCTTTTGGTTCTTGGATATTCAATTTGATAAACTAATGTTGGAAACATAGAATATGTGAAAAAGTTTTTGACATTGATGTTTTGAGGGAATGCCTCATTGTCAGATTGTGACTCAAGCTCGAAGGTACAGAAACTTTTACTTCTTTCCAACGTAGCGATCAGCTCGGGGTCAGTATTATCATTATCCTTTAATTTGGCCAAGGCATTTTTCGAGAAGTTCAACTCATCGAGGATTCCCCAAAGATATCCATTATAAAAAGCAAATGAATGCATTTTCATCAAAAGAACTAAGGAATGTAAAAATAGAAAGATTTTAGCGACCCAATGCAATTTTAAAATATTTTCGGTCAGGAACATGTAAAATACAACGAATCCAAACTCATACAAAGAGACTAACACAAAGCCAGTATTGTCCCAATTCATAAAATTAATCTTACACAACCAATGAATGAATAAAACAAAATAGGTGTTCAAATACATTATGAGATCTATCGAGGCCACGGTTACAAGATCACTTGTCATGAATTTTAGAATTTCGGATTCCCAAAGATTGCCATCATGTTCCAGATAATAATTGATACACACCTTGGCACATGTCAATGCAACTGTTAGCCAACATAAAACATACAATCCTGAAAAATTTGGATTTAATCCATCTGCCTCTATAATGATTTGATCTTTACCGTTAATCTTGAGATTTTTGCGCCTTAGTTTGGCTTCCCTTATCTGCTTCTCCAAGGTTGGTCCTTCGAAACTGCTTTGAATTTTTTGATTTATTGAGCCATCCAAAATGCTTGGCCTAGAGTCGAATGCCACATCACCAAAAAAAGAAATCTTCTGGTCAGAATCCCTTCGAAACCTCAACTTTTCTTTTCCGTGCAGCTTCTTTAGATGTATGGTAATGCTCGGATCGTCATTTGATTGAGATAGCCTCTGTTCAACAGCCGGATTTTTCGCCACTTTATCACCATCCTTTACAGGAGAACTAGTTGAATCTGGACTCTGTTTCGGGAAATCCGCAGCCGACACAGTTTTAAGCTTGTGTAACTCTGTTTCCACGTTATCATTAACCACAATTTCAGTAACAGTCTCGTCGCGATCCTGTCCGTCAGAAGAAAACCCTTCGGAGAACTCACCACCACTGTTTCCGTCCTCTTCGACATCGTCCAACATAATGGACCGACGCTTACCAGCCGTAGGATTCAATTTCTGAATTCTAAGAAACTGTTCATCTTTGAGCAACCCTTCTGTCATTATTAATTCCGCCCAAAGCGTAACCCTTTAATCTCAATTCTAGTAACGCAGCAGTCAAAACCTGTATGCGTCTCGATACACAGGCTTACTACACAATGATATAATCAGAAATTCAAAAGAGTTCTTTGGCTGATTTTTATATTGCTCGTAAATGGTAAAAGCTAAGCTGTCACTTCGTTCATCGTTCAGTCACCTTGCAATAAACCTTAACCTACTTGCGTGTATTAAGGGCCTTTACGCTAATCGTATATTATGACTATGGATGGGCATAGACCGTACATAGAAAAAAACGCAGTGCAAGCAGAGACGTCCCCCATCAATATATTTATAGTATATATATACAGTACATGGCATTTTGTTTACCGACGAAGGCTTAAAATAACTAGGGCATCACAACACAACCAGGATGGCGCAACTTTTCTAGCACTATTGAGTTTGAGATACCTGGTAGCCAAATCGATCTACGTCAAACACTCTCGGCACTATTTCAGCATGATATTGTTTCGGAAACAGTGTGCTTTTTGCCGATGAAAAATCCATCCCACCTGGTCTATCCCAATGCAACGCCGATCCACACCATATTAGGCACATATAAACTATCCATTGGCGAACTTTGTCGAAATAATGCGTGTAATAATTCAGCAACCCAGTGAGCTTGCGAGTTGAGCCGACCAATGGCAATATACAGCCGACCGGTCTTGGATCGTAGAGGATCAAGGCAATGATTGCCTGATAACTCTTGAGCATCGCAGTACCGCTCCCTTACAGTTGAACACAAAGTATATTTGGAGGGCATTTCATTTTGCTGATGCCCAGTTGCTATTTGAAAAGAACCCGTATTGCCAATACAAGGCAATTAGATCAAGTTATCGGGCAGAAAATCGGCGATGCTGCAAAACGATTCTTCCTCTGGTAAATGCTGTCTTGGATAACAGCGCTTCCACTGCACAGACCTTACACCATGAACATGACCAATTACAATCTGTTTGTTATGCAAATTGAAACACAATGACTCTGTTAGTATAAGAGTTAATTCTGATCAAGATCACGTGGCATTTCAAGACAGTACCAGTTGATTCACGAGTGCGTTTTCCAAACATAAAGGTAAGGCCATTTTCCGTCACGGTGCTATTTTTACTTTACGATTTGCCTCTCGTCACGAACAAACGAGCAGACATATTGCTTTGAGAAGTCTCGCATTCAGATCAAATGCAAATATTGTTCAATCATCTCCTAACCAGCGGGCAAATTCGCAAAGCTTCGAGCCTGCAAGCTGGCAGTGGAGGTAGGTTATATTTTCCAATGCGCTGCAATCCTGCCCCTAGGGACGATCAAGGAATTATCCCTCTTTCTACGCTGCACCAACAGGGATCTTCTACCTCATTTAGATAACTCGACTATAAGATGCTCAGTAGCCGACTTAAGTCTACTACAATAGCGATTCAATCACTTTCCTTGCAATGGCTTGAGATTTATGGAGTTGGTATAGTTTCCATCATACCCGCCATTGCATACAGAAGGTACCTAAAAAAGATTGATTACAAATTTGCGATATCAGTTACAATAAACTAGTGGTACAGGGATACACAGCGTCCAAAACTATGGCTTAAAGTTAAGCAGAAGCTTCGGCGCGTCGAAAAATACTATGTTGGAGGTCTACGTTCGCCTTCGATGGCTAATAGTTTAACAAGGAAGAACATGACAAGGTATGACGCCTTTTAATTTTGAGTAGCATTCTAATTTCCATGCGGGTAGATTTTATACGGTTATTTAAATGAACTTGAGCTCGCTTTTGGCCTTATGTAGGCGATTCAAAAAAGGAATCGGCTTACCCTACACGGACAAATTTTTTCATTCTGTTAACGCCTATCGCTAGAAATCATTATAGGTATATGGGATGAGATGAGGTAAAAGAAAATACGGTATCAAAAGCATTCTAATTTGTGTTGATCAGACATATCTGTTTGATTATTCTGCTATTGAAAGGATTGTGAATTCTAATAGAGTAAAAAAATGTCGCGTCCAGAGGAATTAGCTCCGCCAGAGATATTTTATAATGATACTGAATCTCAAAAGTACACATCCTCAACCAGAGTGCAGCATATCCAAGCCAAAATGACATTGCGTGCACTTGACCTGCTTAACATCCCCCCTGGCTCGTTTGTCTTAGACGTTGGGTGCGGTTCCGGCCTCAGCGGTGAGATTTTAACCGAGGAATACGGTCATGTGTGGTGTGGGATGGATATATCGCCTAGTATGCTCGCTGTAGGGCTCACTCGTGAGTTGGAAGGGGATCTCATGTTGCAGGATATGGGACAAGGTGTACCGTTTCGTGCGGGCACTTTCGATGCAGCCGTAAGTATCAGTGCCATACAATGGCTCTGCAACGCAGATACGTCATATAACGATCCACAACAAAGACTGATGAGATTTTTCAATTCGCTTTTCGCCTCTTTGAAAAAGGGAGGTAAGTTTGTTGCCCAGTTCTATCCAAAGAACGATACTCAGATTCAACAGATCCAGCATGCTGCTAAAGTGGCTGGTTTTAGCGGTGGTGTGGTCGTAGATGATCCTGAATCAAAGAAGAATAAAAAACACTACCTTGTGCTAAGTGCTGGCTCGCCGAGTGGTCTGGAAAAACAAGTGAATCTCGAGGGTGTTACAATGGATGCTCCAGAATTACCTAGCGGCACACGAAAAACCAAGAAGAAGACCAAAGAGTCGAACAAAACGTATATACTGAGGAAGAAGGAGCTGATGAAAAGAAGAGGTAGAGAAGTAGCGAAGGACTCTAAATTCACAGGGAGGAAAAGAAGAGCGCGTTTCTAGTCCAACAATCATTGCTTTCGACATTACATGCATACAGAGAGGTCAATTCGACGACGTATATCGAAGTGATTGCTGGTTTATAAAAGTATTTAAGGTTATTAATACATAGAATACGACGATATTGTTAAAGACTTGGTGACATCTATATAATCACATTCAACGAGCCTATATTGTCACTTCTTAGACTTCTTCGGATCCTGAACTACATCAGTGAAAATTCAAATCTACAAAATGCAGCAGACAAAGGACTAAGTTGAGTAGTGCAAGGGCCCATAATCTTGATCATGTTCAAAATTTTGACACCCAAACTCTCACCGAGACTATTTGTGAGGCACTATCAGGTGCCAACAACTACGAGGAAGATTATACCAGTTTACCCACCTGTAGAAAAAAAACAGGCGGCAAACATTCTGAGTCGCCTATCGAAACAGGACCTGGATGCCAAACTGGACCCAAATGGCTGGAGAAGGAAGTTGGTTGCCAAATCCAAGAGTAGTCTGAATGCTGGGGATATCGTAAGAGTTGTTTACAATTCAGAGAAATGTTCGTATGATAATTTCGTTGGCTACGTCCTCTCGGTAGATAGAAAAAATCTAATCCAAGATGCTTCGATTTTATTAAGAAATCAAATAGCTAAAACTGCTGTTGAGGTCAGAGTGCCAATCTTTTCGCCCCTGATTGAAAGAATCGACCTGTTGAGAAAATCAGATAGCAGAAGGAAAAGAAATAAGCATTACTACATTAGAGGTACTAAATTGGATGTGGGTGATTTAGAAGCTAGTCTCAGAAAGAAGAGGTAGAAGGTATAGGATTATCCATAGTTGTAAATAGTCATTCAAGGAGCCGAATCAAGAGTTTAAAACTTTAAATATTCAAAACTCTAAAAATTTTAAATGGTCATATACACGCTTTTGTGCTACTTGTATGAGTATTTCATGTCAAAATATACGAGAACACTAACGACAAAATAAGAACAAAGTCGCTGCAGCTTAGAATCTTTGCGTCAACTACGAGATTATAGATTGAGTTTAATCATACTTAAAAATCTTGGCGTTAATTCTGTCCTGATTAGTAGCAAAACCGGTTCTTTGTCTTTCTTTTTCACGTTCCTCTTCAACTTCAGCTTCGTGCAATAACTTGTCCCAACGAGCTTGCTCATTCTGTTTTTGCTTATTTGGATGTAGCTTTTGTTCGTACATACTTAGACCCATAGAACCTAACAACAGCAAAACTGTGATAAACTGTGCGTACATTCTGGCCTGAACAGCTTTCTGCGTTTTCGTCATGATTGGATCTCTATTAACGAAGACCCACGATCCATACATCGACGCTGCCCAAGCACCGGTGATAATCTTGTATCTGTTGTTAGATAGACCCTCAATCAGCTTTTCCTTCAATGGTAAATTTTTCCATCTCTTGTGTTCTTCTAGAGCCTGGCTGGACTCAGAACCACTGCTGTACATGACTTCATCGAATTTAGTAGAGGCCTCTTCCGCGAAAATGGCAGTCAAGAAAGTTGGAGGCGTAATAAACATGGCCGTCTTAATAGAGTATGTCATTGCCTTCGGGTTGAACTTGGGGTATCTTAGAGGTAAAAGCTTGAAAATTGCTCCAGATATAAGAACACCGGCGAGCGCTCCCTTAAGACCTCCTGAGAGGGTGTGGTATCTGTGTGCTTCGATCTCTTCAGCTGTTAAAATCTTCATGATCTCTCTTTCTGCAGGAAGTTATGTGTAATAGAAAATGGCCTATTACTTGTGTTGTACTGCTCCAAGTTTTGAAATGCAATACTTTACAAGAAAAGAATATTTCCTTGTTGCGCTGCCTACTTTATACTGTTTTTTTCTTATCGATTAACCCAGGTTAAAGCGACAAAAAACTAAAATGAAAAAGAAAAGAAGTAGTTGCCTAACCTTTATATGGTATCATCCGGCGATGCCCTATTTGATATATGCAAATTCTGTTATTAAGAGCGAAAGGCCACAATATTTCATACTGAAACACAGGAAATATCGTGCCATAGAACTAATACATATTGTAATAAAATAATTACAAAACAAGAGACACCCGTCGGCGCCCTATCAGGAAATCGACGAGACATTGCATCAGACGAGATTTAAATATAATTTGAAAACTCTCGCGTTTAACTGTTGCTGTTCTAAACGACTTCAAGATAAACGAGCTTGAAGAACGTCAGTGCAAATCAATTGGTCTCGTTTAGGAAACCATTCTTGCTCCATCGCATCAACTACGATCTTAGCTAGTAGAAGCTATCTTACTGATACATCTGAATTGGCATAGACATTAACAAACTTATTACTGTTCAGTATATCTGCACTTGTAGCAGCGAGATGAGACATAATTGCAGTTAATAAATCCGGCGGCCTGTGTTCCTTGCGGCCTGTTCCTTTTTCTGCTTCTCCGACCAAAGACAACAGAAGGTGGCACCACAACTGTGAACGGAACAAGTTGAACCCTGTGTTCTTACTGGCTGACGAACGAGGCTCGAAAATGCGGTTTCTCAATTGTGATTGGTTCAACAGGAAAGTTTTCCAGCAGCCAAGGGTGTGGGGATGTTGCTGCCCTACACAAAAATACGTGCACCTGTGGAGTGTCAGCGTCAGTAATTCATGAAGATCTTATGGTTAAATTCAGCGAATGAAGCTTTTGTTACAATCTGACCTGCAAAGGAAACACAAGAAGAATTAGGAAGATGAAGGCATTTCTGGCTATACTTTTTCTGTCATGTCTAGGTACGGGTACAGTATACGCGGAGGAATATTTTGTTACATTTAAGACCCCAGAATGTTTCCATTTATTCATGAGCTCAGGACTCGGGAAGCTGGCTTCTTTTCGTGAGTTTTTTGGAACCAAAATTGAAAGGAAGTTCTCCTTCGGGTCTTTCAGGGGAGTGACCATTGATGTCTCGAGCGAATTGATGGAAAAAATACGACGTAATCCTCTTGTGGCTGAAATGGTACCCAACATTCAGTTCAATGCGTTCGACGCTGAAATTTATGAGGACATAGGCCAGGAGTTTAATCTTGAAGAGGACTCTGAAGATTATGACTATGACTATGACGAAGACGACGACATATATATAAACACGGAGGTCCAGACTGACGCACCGCGCCATCTTGCCAGATTATCGCGAAGATCACAACTGCCGTACGATTTTGATGCGGAGAACTACGACGAGCCATTCAATTATTATTACGACGAGACTTACCAAGGGCAGGATGTTAATGTTTACGTTATTGATACGGGCGTGCATAGCAATGTTGAGGAGTTCCAAGACAGGCTGACTTTTGGTCAGGATTTTACCGGTGAAGGCCCTGGTGACCTCAACGGCCACGGTACCCATGTTGCAGGTATCGTGGGCTCAAAGCGCTTTGGGGTGGCGAAGAAAGTCAATATAATAGATGTCAAAGCACTGAACTCAAGAGGCCAGGGGAATTTGACTACTGTTATAAGCTCCATCGAATATGCGATTGAACATTGTAAAGAGAAGAACGATAACCAGTCGTGTGTAGCTAATTTGAGTCTTGGTTCGATGAGAAATAGTGTTATCAATCAGGCTGTTAAAGCTGCGTTTGAAGCGGGATTACTTATGGTCACAGCCGCGGGAAACTCAAATATGAATGCATGTTGGACAAGTCCGGCATCGGCACCTGAAGCAATAGCTGTTGGTGCGTTTGACGACCGAACCGATACGATTGCAAAGTTCAGTAATTGGGGTCAATGCGTTGACGTTTTTGCCCCAGGAGTTAGGGTAAGATCGTTATCGAGTACTGATCTCAACAAACCAGTAGCATTTTCTGGCACGTCGATGGCAGCCCCTAGCATTACTGGTCTGTGCGCAATTCTGTTGAACAGAGGAATTGACATTAGAAATATTAAAGAAAAACTTATAGAACTCACAACAGATGACATTTTGCAAAAGAGGACTTTACTGCTAAAACCAGGCACACCAAATAGAATCGCATTTAATGGCATGACGGCATATGATGACGAATTTGAAAATGCCGTCTATCCAATTGTTGATATGGACTCCTTCATGGAGGTGTTAAGCAACTACCAGCCGGTCAATTTCGATAACTCGTACGAGATAAGAAAAGAATCCCCGCTTGTCTTGTAGCCTGATAATCGTATTACTACAATATTTATATATATATGATATGTACAAGCGCATCATTCATTATCATAGAGATCGTTTTGGCATTGAACTTCACTCTAGTATACTTTTCTTGAATACAGACCATGTAGCCGCGCTACCTGCTATCAAAGCCGATGTATATGCCATTGGTTTAAACCCTTTTGATGATCGGAACACGGCACCCGTTAGGGCCCCCGCGACAACCGAACCTGGTGTATCGTGTTTTCCTCTGAAAGCGCCGATCGACGAGTTTATTAAATTATATGTCAATGCCAAAACACCCATGTTGTTGCCTAAAAATGGACCTCTTCTGGTGATATGATTTAAAATTGTATTCAGTTGTAGTTTTCCGGGGCTATTCGATGGAATGTTTTTGACACCTTCAAAGAACCCATAGGAGCCACCCAGACCCAGTCCGATAAGGTAAACAGCACCAGTACCGTAACACAGATCGTCTGTCCATCCACGCGATGGAATCAGGCCCTGCGAACCCTCAAGAGTCGATAGCTGTTCCTCCTCCAGGTCCAGATATTCCACACCCTTTTCCAAACCAGCCAGGGGATGCAGTCTCGCTGGGTCGAGGGCACCGGCGCTGGAGATGATATTCGAGACGTTCGTTAGCTGTTGTGGATCAAAGCCCAGTGTCTTGTCAATGTTGGAATCCTCTGTATGCTGTGCATCTTGCTCCTGTGATTGCGAGCTCGTCTTCTTCCCAAATAGCCACGACATAATCGGATGCTGAGCTAATGTACAACGGAAATGAATGGGTCACCAAACGCTGGACTGTCTGCTCTCTACTTTCAATTATCCGAGTTTCTTCCTCTGCACTTTTTTCACTATCTCGAGTGCACTCGCCGCCACTAATACTGGAAAATTTTTTATTTCCCCGGCGTACGAAGTGAGCTACAGTCGAACAAGACATGTTACGATATGGTTGTCAATTCAAGCAAGATTGCCACGAAGCAAAGCAGCCGTCTTGGCGAGGCTGCGTCCCACTTGTATGTGTGCCGGCCGGTCGCCTTGGACTACTGCAACAGCATCCAGAATGGAGCATATCGCATACCGACGCCGGGCTCCACGTGACCGCCGCAGCGATTGTTACACCAGTGTGACGTCAAAGTAACTGGCTTGCAAGTGCGAAAAGCTGCCGAGCAGGCTGCAGACACGACACAAACCGGTTTGTTGAGAAGCCCATCTGGGGCACTCCTGGGCATCGCCAGACCGCCCGTAAGCTCCCTAAGCTCCGTAAGCTCCGCAAACTACTGAAAAACTGCTTATCGTAGATCGCCATCACCCCTGATAGCGCAATTGCGAGTGGCGTTCCCCGTGATAGCTACCACAGCATTCCTCGCAGGACCCGGAGCCTCGCACTGATCCCTCCACCTCTCTTGCAACGTCTGTAGCCACCTGCATAATGTGTCGCTCGTTACACAATCTCAACAAAAAAGCATTTGCCCACCGAAAATTTCGCTGCGCTGCGTTAACGCGTTGTGTCGTCATGGAATATAAAGCTAGAGCAGAAAATGAACTCGGCGGCAAAATGGCCTCTGCAACATCTGCATTGAACAAACAACAACGATCAACAGCTACTCCTGCTCCTAAACGCGCAGTTAATTTTGGCAAAAAACAGCAACACGACGGCTATCTACGTAAATAACACTCCGTCGCATTGCACTGCAGCATAGGACACCATTGACTTTTGAAATAACATCAATCTTTCCACCCCAGTGTGCAAAACTACAAGTGTTTAGGGCCCCAGAGGAAGTGTTTGTACCAAGCTTATATTCCAAGACTCAAACATCGTGACCGTTCGGTTTCATCCTAGCGGCTATCAAGAAAAAGTATGTATCATTGATTTCCCCTTTAGTGTAGCGAGAGACTAGGCTGGCTCCTTTCATGGTTGTGGACATTTTCGTTTTTCCCTGTTTTCTGGCTTGGTTTTTTTGCCGGTCGTTTCGTCATCGCGAGGTCGGGCGGGGGACCTTTTTTTGTTGAGAAATTCAGAGTTACTCTCTACTCGATGATCTTTCAATTGCGGCTTTGACGTGGAATAGAGACGATCGCAGAGAGACTGAGTTCGAACAGACAGACGCGAGCGCTCCCGTACCACAGACAATCGCAATTCTCTCGTTATATTTGAAAAAATAGCATTTTAGTAATTTTCTTCAGGGCAAAAAGACAACTAACAATAATAGTTTCACAATTTCTTATCTTAGCAAGAGCCCTTTGTTTCCAAAGAAATTCTTCTATTCGTTAAGTTCGAGGTTATCCTTAACAAATAGTGTTAGAACAAAAGTTTTAACCCGATTTCCGTACCAAATAAAATTTGGTGCCAGATATCTTTCAACAAACAACAACAACAACAACAACAACAACAACAACAACAAAACCAACAAAGACGCAATGAGTGAGGAAAGTTTATTCGACGTCTCGTCGCAAAAACAAGAATACGAAGTCACAGATTATTCACAAAAGCATGTCAAACTAAGTCCACATTTTCTGGGATATCACACTGTTGATACAGCAGAAGATTCGCCGCTCAAACGCTTCGTCAAGACCCATGGCGGTCATACCGTTATTTCAAAAGTTTTAATCGCAAACAATGGTATTGCAGCCGTCAAGGAAATCCGTTCTGTAAGAAAATGGGCGTACGAAACTTTTGGTAACGAAAGGGCGGTTCAATTCATCGCAATGGCAACACCTGATGACTTGGAAGCAAACGCAGAATACATTCGTATGGCAGACCAGTATGTCGAAGTCCCAGGTGGTACAAATAACAATAACTACGCTAATGTCGATCTAATTGTTGATATTGCCGAAAGAGCTGATGTTGATGCAGTCTGGGCTGGTTGGGGCCATGCTTCGGAAAATCCAATACTTCCGGAAAGTTTGGCAAAATCAAAGAGAAAAGTCATCTTTATTGGCCCACCCGGAAATGCAATGAGATCATTAGGTGATAAAATTTCATCAACAATTGTTGCGCAACATGCAAAAGTACCTTGTATTCCATGGTCCGGTACTGGCGTTGATGAAGTAAAAATTGATGAGGAAACAAATTTAGTATCTGTTGCAGCTTCAGTTTACGAAAAGGGTTGCTGCACATCACCAGAAGATGGTTTGATAAAAGCGAAAAAAATTGGTTTCCCAGTTATGATCAAAGCTTCAGAAGGTGGTGGTGGTAAAGGTATTAGAAAAGTTGAGCGTGAGGAAGATTTCGTGGCATTATATCATCAGGCATCTAATGAAATCCCTGGATCCCCAATCTTTATTATGAAATTAGCTGGTAAAGCTCGTCATTTGGAAGTTCAATTGTTAGCCGATCAATATGGAACAAATATCTCATTATTTGGTCGTGATTGTTCTGTTCAAAGACGTCATCAAAAGATTATTGAAGAAGCACCAGTCACAATCGCAAAACAAGATACTTTTGGCCAAATGGAAAAAGCCGCAATAAGATTAGGTAAATTAGTCGGTTATGTTTCTGCTGGTACTGTTGAATATTTATATTCTCATGATGATAATAAATTTTATTTCTTGGAATTGAACCCTAGATTACAAGTTGAGCATCCAACAACTGAAATGGTTAGTGGTGTTAATTTACCAGCTGCACAATTACAAATTGCAATGGGTATTCCAATGCATAGAATTAGAGATATCAGAGTATTGTATGGTTTAAATCCACATACTTCAACAGAAATTGATTTTGAATTTAAAGATGAAAATGCACTAAAGACACAAAGAAAACCAACTCCAAAAGGACATTGTACTGCTTGTCGTATCACTTCAGAAGATCCAAACGAAGGTTTCAAGCCATCAGGTGGTTCTTTACATGAGTTGAATTTCCGTTCATCTTCTAACGTTTGGGGTTATTTCTCCGTTGGTAATAATGGTGGTATTCATTCATTTTCTGATTCACAATTTGGTCATATATTTGCATTTGGTGAAAATAGACAAGCTTCAAGAAAACATATGGTTGTTGCTCTTAAAGAGTTATCTATTAGAGGTGATTTCAGAACTACAGTTGAATATCTCATTAAACTTTTAGAAACCGAAGATTTTGAAGATAACACCATTACCACTGGTTGGTTAGATGATTTGATTTCTCAGAAGATGACTGCTGAAAAACCAGATTCAACTTTGGCTGTTGTTTGCGGAGCTGCAACAAAGGCATTTATTGCATCAGAATCTTCTCGCCAAGAGTATATAAACTCTTTGAAAAGAGGTCAAGTTCCAGCAAAATCTTTATTACAAACGATGTTCCCAGTTGAATTTATTCATGAAGGTAAGAGATATAAATTTACTGTTGCTAAATCAGCTGATGATCGTTATACTCTATTTATTAATGGTTCAAAATGTGAAGTTCGTGCCCGTAAACTTTCTGACGGTGGTTTATTAATTGCAGTTGGTGGTAAATCACATACAATCTATTGGAAAGAAGAAGTCGCGGCTACTAGATTATCTGTTGATTCAATGACTACTTTATTAGAAGTTGAAAATGATCCAACTCAATTACGTTCTCCTTCACCTGGTAAATTGGTCAAGTTTTTAGTTGAAAATGGTGAGCATATTAAAACTGGTCAACCATATGCGGAAGTTGAAGTTATGAAAATGCAAATGCCATTACTTACTCAAGAAAGTGGTGTAGTTCAATTATTGAAACAACCTGGTTCAACAATTGCTGCTGGTGATATCATTGCCATTTTAACTTTAGATGATCCTTCAAAGGTTAAGCACGCCTTACCATTTGAAGGTATGCTACCAGATTTAGGTGCCCCAGTTATTGAAGGTACCAAACCAGCTTACAAATTTGATTCATTGGTTAACACTTTGCAAAATATTTTAAAAGGTTATGACAATCAAGTTATCATGAATGCTTCATTGAAACTATTAATTGAAGTCTTGAGAAATCCACAACTACCATATTCAGAATGGAAAATGCAAATATCTGCGTTACATTCCAGATTACCAATCAAATTAGATGAACAATTAGAACAATTAGTTGACCGTTCAACCAAACGTGGTGCTTTATTTCCTGCAAGACAATTATCTAAGTTAATGGAAAGTTCGATTAAACAACCAGGTGCTGATCCTATGCTCTCCACCGTTATGGCACCGCTATTAGATATTACAACTCGTTATGCCAATGGATTGCAAGCACATGAACATTATGTTTTTGTTAAATTCCTAGAAGAATATTACGACGTGGAAAAGCTATTCAATGCTACAAATGTTCGTGAAGAGAATGTTATACTGAAATTGCGTGATGAAAATGCGGATGATCTACAAAAAGTTGTAATTATTGTTTTATCTCATGCGAAAGTTGCAGCCAAAAACAATTTGATTTTGGCTATTTTGAAGCATTATCAACCTTTATGCAAATTATCTTCTGACATTGCTGCTATTATTTCTGTTCCTTTGAAGCACATTGTTGAATTGGAATCAAAGGCTACCGCTAAAGTTGCTTTGCAAGCAAGAGAGATTTTGATTCAAGGTGCCTTGCCATCCGTCAAGGAAAGAACTGAACAAATCGAACATATCTTGAAATCATCAGTTGTAAAGACATCATATGGTGACACTAATCCAAAACGTACTGATCCAGACATGGAAGTTTTGAAGGACTTAATTGACTCGAATTATGTTGTTTTTGATGTTCTATCACAGTTCCTAAATTACCCAGATCCATCAGTTGCAGCAGCAGCAGCTCAAGTTTATGTCCGTCGTGCTTATAGAGCATATACAATTGGTGATGTTACCGTACACGAGGCCACTAATCCAATTTGTGAATGGAAATTTCAGTTACCTTCGGCCGCTTTTACTACTATACCTCAAATGAAATCTAAACTTGGTATGAATAGAGCTATATCTGTTTCTGATTTAACTTATACTGCTGATAGCCAGAGCTCACCATTAAGAACTGGTATTCTTGCTTCAGCCGACCACCTTGATGATGTCGATGAAATTCTGTCTCAAAGTCTGGAAATAATTCCTCACAATAGCTCGTATGCTTCAAATGGACCTGCTCCAGACAGATCAGTTAGTGGTGCACCTTCTTTAAGTAATGTTGCAAACATTTATATCAATTCTACTGATGGATTTGAATCAGAAGCTGACGTTTTGAAAAGATTGAGAGAGATATTAGATCTAAACAAACAAGAGTTGATTTCTTCTGCCATTCGTCGTATCACCTTCATGTTTGGATTTAAAGATGGGTCATATCCAAAGTATTATACTTTTAAAGGTCCCTCATATGATGAAGACGAAACTATTCGTCATATCGAACCGGCTTTGGCATTCCAATTGGAGTTAGGAAGAATGTCTAATTTCAACATAAAATCCATTTTCACAGAAAATAGAAACATTCATGTCTACGAAGCCGTTGGTAAGACATCCCCTCTTGACAAAAGATTTTTCACAAGAGGTATTATTAGAACAGGTCGTATTCGTGAAGATATTTCTATACAAGAATATTTGACTTCTGAAGCCAATAGATTAATGAGTGACATTTTGGACAATTTGGAAATTATTGATACTTCCAATTCTGATTTGAATCATATTTTTATCAATTTTTCAGCTGTTTTTGATATTTCTCCTGAAGATGTTGAAGCCGCTTTTGGTGGTTTCTTGCAGAGATTTGGTAAGAGATTGTTAAGATTACGTGTTGCTTCAGCTGAATTGCGTATTATTACCAATGATCCTCAAACCGGTGCCCCAGTTCCATTAAGAGCATTGATTAATAACGTTTCTGGCTATGTTGTCAAAACCGAATTATACACCGAAGTCAAGAATGCTAAGGGTGAATGGGTATTCAAATCGTTGGGCAAACCTGGTTCCATGCATTTGAGATTGATTGCAACACCATACCCTGTCAAGGAATGGTTACAACCAAAACGTTACAAGGCTCATTTAATGGGAACAACGTATGTTTATGATTTCCCTGAATTATTCCATCAAGCAGCCGTTTCGCAATGGGAGGCACATTCCCCAAAGACAAAGCTTTCTGATGATTTCTTTGTCGCTAACGAGTTGATTGAAGACGAAAATGGAGAATTGACTGAAGTTGATCGTGAACCTGGTGCCAATGCCATCGGAATGGTTGCTTTCAAAATAACTGTGAAAACTCCAGAATATCCTCGTGGCCGTCAATTTGTTATTGTTGCTAATGATATCACCTTTAAGATTGGTTCCTTTGGTCCTCAGGAAGATGAATTCTTTAACAAAGTCACTGAATTTGCAAGAAAGCGTGGTATTCCAAGAATATATCTATCAGCAAATTCTGGTGCAAGAATTGGTATAGCTGAAGAATTGGTGCCATTATTCCAAGTCTCTTGGAATGACCCTGAGGATCAAACGAAAGGTTTCGATTATTTGTACTTGACGTCCGACAACTTGGAAGAATTAAAAAAATACGGTAAAGAGAACTCTGTTATTACCGAACGTATTGTCGAAGAAGGAGAGGAAAGGCACGTCATTAAGGCGATTATTGGTGCCGAAGATGGTCTAGGTGTAGAATGTCTGAAGGGCTCAGGTTTAATCGCTGGTGCCACTTCAAGAGCATATCAAGATATTTTCACCTGTACATTGGTCACCTGTAGATCTGTTGGTATTGGTGCTTATTTGGTTAGATTGGGTCAAAGAGCCATCCAAATTGAAGGCCAGCCAATCATTTTGACGGGTGCGCCAGCAATAAACAAGGTTTTGGGTAGAGAAGTTTATACCTCTAACTTGCAACTTGGTGGTACTCAAATTATGTATAACAACGGTGTTTCTCATTTAACTGCTCCTGATGATTTGGCAGCAGTCGAGAAGATCTTAGAATGGTTGTCTTACGTTCCTGCAAAACGTAACATGCCTGTCCCAATCCTTGAAACAGATGATAAGTGGGATAGAGAAATTGACTTTACTCCAAAACTTGATGAAGCATACGATGTCAGATGGATGATTGCTGGTCGTGAATCGGCTGATGGTTTCGAATATGGTCTATTTGATAAAGGTTCATTTTTTGAAACTTTATCTGGATGGGCTAAAGGTGTCGTTATTGGTAGAGCCCGTCTAGGTGGTATTCCGCTAGGTGTCATTGCCGTTGAAACTAGAATGGTTGAAAACTTGATTCCTGCTGATCCTGCTAATCCAGATTCGACTGAAACCTTGGTTCAAGAAGCAGGTGGTGTTTGGTATCCAAATTCCGCTTTCAAAACTGCACAGGCAATTAGAGATTTCAATAATGGTGAACAATTACCATTAATGATTTTAGCAAATTGGAGAGGTTTCTCTGGTGGTCAACGTGATATGTATAATGAAGTCTTGAAATATGGTTCCTTTATTGTCGATGCCTTGGTGGACTACAAGCAACCAATCATGATTTACATTCCTCCAACAGGTGAACTAAGAGGTGGTTCTTGGGTTGTTGTTGACCCAACTATCAATCCAGATCAAATGGAAATGTACGCGGACGTTGAGTCTAGAGCTGGTATTTTGGAACCCGCAGGTATGGTAGGTGTTAAATACCGTAGAGAAAAGCTGTTGGGTACCATGGCAAGATTGGATCCAGCTTACAAGTCATTGAAGGAAAAACTTGCTGACTCTTCCCTATCAAGCGAGGAACATCAAGAAATTTCTAGACAATTAGCCGCACGTGAGAAACTGCTTTCTCCAATTTACAGTCAAATTAGTGTTCAGTTTGCTGATCTACATGACAGATCAACGCGTATGGTTGCTAAGGGTGTCATCAGGAAAGAATTACATTGGGTTGAGGCCCGTCGTTTTTTCTTCTGGAGAGTAAGAAGGAGATTGAACGAAGAGTATTTAATCAAAAGATTAGATGCCGAACTTCCACATGCTCCTAGATTAGAGAAGATAGCAAGATTAAGGTCGTGGTACCCTGCTTCTGTTGATCACGATAACGATAGACAGGTCGCAACTTGGATTGAGGAAAACTATCAATTGCTTGATGAGCATTTAAAATCACTCAAGGTGGAATCGTTTGCACAGGGTTTAGCCAAATCTATGAGAATCGATCATGACAACGTTATCACAGGTTTAGCCGCTGTATTAAAAATGTTATCAGCTGAGGATAAGGAAAAACTATCAAAAAGTTTGAAATAACCTGAACAGTGATTTTATATTGTTAGCCCACAACTACCCCCTTTCTATCTTTATTTTTCTAATGGTTCTACGAATTTATTATAGGAGGATTTCAATTTTAACTCGAAGGTTTTGTTGTTGTTTTATCCCAGATATTGAAGTTGGTTTTCTTCTGTAATATTTGTCCACCATAAGAGGAAATAGATATTAATTATGTACTTATAGAATAACTTGATTTTTATATGAATTCAAGTCAATATTTTTATTATTATTATTATTATTATTATTAGTTTTTTGAAGGAGAGCTTGTCATCTCAAACTTTCTCTTGTTTCAACCTTTTCACTGTCTTTGCCTCATTGTCTCCGTTCAATAAACCTCTTTTTTCTGCCTGCTTCAATTGCGACAATCTGTCGTTCGCCTTTTGCATAGCTATCTTTTCCTCATTTCTGCAAGCTTCGAGATATTTGATTGGATCTTTCAATACTTGTCCGTCATCACCAAGTTGATCCAGAACATATTTGATCTCTGTTGGCGTCTTACACCTTGCAAAAAACTGGAAAAATTTGGATTTTCCCGGTACAATACGTGATAGCATATACTTAGTATTACTAGGATGATTATCAAATTCCTGAGCAATTTTTAAATACTGCTTGACGACATCATACCAGGGCAAAGGAGTTTCATTAAAGACTGTTGGATTCGACTCCGCACAGTCGGCCATCATGCCGCCAATATCCAAGGGTAACTCCAACTCCGTTAATAATTGATGATAATGAGTTTTGCTTCGTACAGCACCATTCATGATGAGTGAAATATTGTGTTTTTTGCATATTTGATAAATTTGTGGAATATAATCTCTAACAGGGGCCTCTCTGTTTCTCATTGGTGTAGTTCGGCAATGAACAGTCAAATTGCTTATTCCAGTACGACATAATCTTTCTACCAACCCTAGTGTCGATTCCTCATCATCCAAGATACGTATCTTCACACTGATTGGCTTATTGTAAGGTTTTCCAATTTTCTCCACTAACTCTATTAAGATCGAACAGAGCTTTTCAGGAGTCTTAAGCAATGCAGCACCCATACCTGAGTGAATAGAAAAGTGCTTAGGACATCCGGCATTGACGTCTATTCCATCGACGTCGTTGATAACTTTCAGTGCCGCTTGAGATGCAAGTGAAGGAGTTGAAGTTCCAATTTGAAATATAATCTTACCCCGCTCTACTTGTGGATGAGTTCTAAAAACCACTGTTGGAGGCTTTGGTTTCCCGTTGTTATTGGAAGACCGGATCACGAAATCAATAGTTCTCAACTCTTCGTTCACTAGTCTTTCACATTGGATCAGTTTTTTGTCAACGATTTCCGGCGACCACACAAGATCTGCGCCGTGCTGCAGAGCTAACAGCCTCGTAGGCAACTCGCCTGCCCTGACCATGGGAGCCAGCACCAGCTTCCCGGCATATAGAACAGTCATTTAAGCTTCCAGGGCGCTCTCAAACGTCTGTACGTGTTACAGCGCATTATTGCATCTCATCGTTTTTTTTTTTTTTCAGTCGGATTGTCCAAATTCACAAATTCGCGTCTTACTGAAACCATTCTTTCCATTGAAACAATGACGCGCTCCAAAAGATTATTGAACAGTAAACAAACAAAGATAGTATATGCATCACGTATTTATTTATTATTGGATATATAAAGGTACTTGATGGTTCTAGCAATCAGTCAGGTTGCTTGGACTTCCATAGCAGCTTGGGGAATACGCTAATACACAATGTTCAAGGGTATTAGAGATAAATTTCGCAATAGCAATGGAGGTGGCACTACGAGAAGTAGCAGCGTTGGGTATGGACTGGAGAAACTGATGAAATCAAACAGCAACAGGAACATGAAGAAACATAGTGATAAACCTTCAAAGACTGATGGTAAACGCTCGGTTTCAGCTCCCGTTGGGCCCGGTCAAAGGGATAATCGGAGCTCACGTATGAAAACGGTCACAGCCATGTCAAGTCCTTCAATGGGCTCTGGTCAGTTTGGGCTCGGCAGTGATTGCTCTAGTGCGGATGGAAAATACTACATTTATGACTCACAGGCGCATTTCATTGATAAGGCTAATGAAGCTGGGAAGTTCAACATTTTTGAAAAACCAGACGGGATCAATCCTAGATCCTGCCGATGCGTAGTCCAGATTTTAACGAACTATTTCAGAGATTTGAGTTCGCAAAACCGTGATAGCAAAGAAATTCTGCAGGTATTCAAGCCAAACTTGCATCATTTTTCTCACGCAGAAGTTGTCGAAGTTGAGAATGCCCTGAAAACATTTTTCCCATACGACGGTTGTTCTTTGAAGGGAGAGGAACTGTCGAAACAGGTCAGTGCCTGTTTCAAAGATAATATCAATAGAATTGCGATGGCGCTGAGGATAATATGGAATTCGTTTCCCAGAGGCATAGTGCCATGGGACTCATATCACAAATTCATAAAGTGGGAGAGCTCCAACGGGTACCCACTGGAGTCCTTCCACTTTAGGCTGTCCAAATTTCTGCCCGATAAGGACTACACGTTTTGCACATTTGCATTTCTGGAGTTTATTCTATGTATCCTGTTACAGAAAAATAAACTGATGATCGACAAGACGGTGCAATTGGACCTGATATACACAGCCGGGCCAACATGCTTCCAAAGAGAGAAATACTTTGCAAACGCCGATGATAAAGAGGCTTTACCGCCGGTCATCAGATCATACCACACCCGCGGCAACGCGTTGCATAGATTATTTGTCGGGTATCTGAGGTCTCTGAATCACGAAGGCAAACTCAAGGATTTCTACCTGCTGGACATTTTCCAAATTGAAAACTATCCGCCAACGCCATATGTGGCAAGGTCCTCCAAGGCTATGACGCTGACGGTACCGTTTGATTATGGTGACGGAAACGACTTCACCTCGCTGATATACCAAGCAGCGACGGCAAAACAGAGATTCTACTGCTCGAACACTTCGTTTTCCAAGGTCGAAAACATCTTTCTGAACAATTTCGAAGAAGAGACGTTGAAGGTGATCATGATGTTTTTCTCGGAGTCCTCGAACCGGTACATCACCACCTTTGACAGCGGGTTCAACGCTGATATAATGAGCGAGAGTAAAGGTGACAAGAGAGGGTCGAGCCGTAAGGCCCACAACGACGACCAGTACGCCGTCGCGACGTGGCTGCAGTTCGCGAAGGAGCAAAGCTCCTTCGACGACCTGCTGAAAGCGCTGGAAACCAGCAACAACGGCGGCAACATGGCGGACCCGGGCACGTTGGCGTTGGGTTGCGGCAACTCGGCGACCTTTGTGGGAACAAACTTTCTGAAGAACAAGAACGAGGAGTCACGTGTACAGATCGGCAAAATGGATCTGACCGAGTGGATAATCTCGTCGTGGAAGCATGAGATGTTCATGAACAAGGTGCAAAACACGCTGCTGATCAAACTGACCAAGAAAATCGGTGAATGCAACTGGCTTGTGATCACATGTGAGCAGAGCCAAAGGTCGCGCTCGTCGGCGCCCTCGTCGCCGTCGCCGCCGCTGCCCGCGCGCGAGGACAATCGCATAACGTCGAGCTCGAACGCGTTAAACGACCTGCTAGATAGTTGCTACAATGAAAGTGTAATGACATAGATATAGATATAGATATATATATATATATATATATATATAGTTAATCGGTTCTTCTGTACGACGCCTTGCTGAACTTGACGGCGATGGAGTTCCTCCGGGGGTGGTACCGCGGGTGGGGCGGCTCGGTCACGTGGGGCGAGTCGGTCACGTGCGCGACCGCGGCCTGCACCTCTGCGACGGGCTCTGCGGAAGCGTTGGGGAGCTGGTCTTTGTAGGAGGGGCTTCTAGCGAAGGGCGGCTTGCCGTCCTGAGCCATGCTGGGCTCGCTGAAGCGTCTGGCGACGCAGTGGTTGTTGCCGAAATCGGGGCGATAGCCACAGGGGCCGTAGTGGTACATCGCAGCGGCACTTGCAGACGCAGTCGCCTGCGACTGCGTCGAGCCCTGCGACGACCTGCGCGACGACGCCGGGCTCGCCAGAGGCGACCCGCTCTCCGGCTCGCCCAGCAGGTCCGCGTCTATGTTGAGAACCGTTCGGACCACTCGATGGTCTGCGTCGCCTTTGTCGTCGTTGCTGTTGCTGTTGCTGTCGCTGTTGCTGTTGCTGTCGTCAGCGGCGCCGCTGTAGTGTATCGTGAGATGTGCCGAAACCGGCCTGTTCAAGGGCCATTCCAGCGAGTCTGCCATACTGCCGAGCTGTGCTCTTCTCTGCCTGCCCATCGAGCATCTCCAGCTGGCAGACCCGGCACCTGTCTCTTTAAATACTCGCTGCCTCGCCCCGGTTTGTGTCGTTGCTGCTGTCCCCCGCATCTTGCTGTGGCCATCGACACTGGCATTCCTGCCGCGACGTGCCCTGAAACGCCTCCACAACGTAGCGCGCGCCCCACTTTTGCGCCCGGGGCAACTTTGCGAGGCTATGGCGTAGCGGTGACTGCCCAGATCCCGGACTGGCCAGGCGCGCAGAGACAGCGGCAGCGGGTGTGGTGTGGTGGTGTGGTGGTGGTGGGGTGCGGTGTAGGGGTGCGGTGTCCGGCGGTCTTCGGCAGTTTTCCGCGCGGGTGTCCGATGCGAGTCTGGATCACGTGGCTCGGAAGTCTGCGACGTTGCGCTCTGCTGTGAGACGTGTAGCCGCCGAGACTTTCCCTGGCAGCGGACACCGATGTCCGAGATGTGACGGTGACGTGTGCGGTGACTGCGCGGTGACTGCGCGGTGACTCGCCAAGCCCGCCACGGCAGGCGACAACAGGCAGACCAGACGAAATGTAGGCAGACGTCCGCGTCCGCGGTCAACGGCCGACGGGCAGCGCCAGACGCGCGGACAACGCGGTGGGAAATGGACTGGCTCGGGAAACGGGCGCGAAACACATGGGAAACACGTGCGAAATAGACCCGAGACGCACGTGAGACGCACGTGAGGAGGTAGCGACGCGGCCGTGTATCGCGACCGCGCTCGCTTCCACGCTTTCCTCCTGTACCGTGAAAAGATCAGATTGTGGCCCACATTGGTGGTTGCAAGACATCGAGGCAAGACCAAGGTTTGTCAGATGAAGTTTTCTCATTCGCTGCAGTTCAATGCCGTCCCCGAGTGGTCCTCCAAGTACATAGCCTACTCGCATCTGAAAAAACTCATCTATGCCCTGCAGAGACAGAAACTGTATTCGCATCCCGGGTCCGGACCGCTCCCCTCCGATCTGGAGCGGGAGGCGCAACCGCTGCTCAGCGGGCTGAGTGTCTCGGACGCCTACGTGTCCAAGTTCGTGGTGGCCCTGGACGTGGAGCTGAGAAAAATCGACAAATTCTTCAAGAGTCAGGAAACCGGCCTGATTGCCAACTACAACGAGCTCAAGGACGACGTGTTGGAGTTTGAGCAGGACCTCCTGGACAACCGCGTGCACAGCATAAGCGATGCCGTGCCGGCACAGATCAGAAGCGGCAGTCGCAGACTGTCCAACGGCTCGCTGGACGACAACGAGATCGACGACGAGATCGAGTCCAACATATCCGGCCGCTCGGCCGAGTCTGCGCCGGAAAACGGCAACACGAGCGACCTGGGCAGCGATCTGTATCACTCACAGTCGCGAGTCACAAATGCGACCTGGAACTCGCACTACATTTCGCCGGTTTTCGAAAGAAAAATCACCTTGAAGAAAAGACTCGTTGCCATCTACACCCAGCTGTCCGAGTTGAAGAGCTTTATCGAATTGAACCGCACCGGCTTCTCCAAAATCTGCAAGAAATTCGACAAATCGCTCGATACAAACGTCAAGACTCAGTATCTGGACGCCATCGAGAAGAAATCTCACGTCTTCAACAGGTCCACTATCGGACGGATCCAAAACTGTCTCGCAGAAACCGTCGTTACCTACGCCCGCCTGTCACAGGACAGTTTCCCGCACGACGACAGCAATATGCTGGATGTCAATTTTGCCGAGACGCAGCTGTCATCGCATCTCAGAGATCACGTGGTCTGGGAAAGAAACACCGTGTGGAAGGATATGATCAATCTGGAAAGGAAATCCCAAAACGTCAAGACAGATCACAAGAGCCTGTCAAAAAAGATCAGCGTCAAGGAAATCGATCAGAATGGTAACGTCACGATCCACAGCGACTCCTCCATACATGCACTCCAAGTTCCAGAGACTTTCAGCGATCTTTGCCATCTCAATCCGCTGCAGCTTTTAAAAATCACCATCAACTCGTCATTTGTTCTCAGATTTTCATTGATCACATTGGTGTTTTTACTTCTGTTGAAAAAATCGCCATTTGCTGATATTTTACAAAAAAACTGTTTTGCCATACTGATTTACGCTTCCTTGTTGTGGGCCACTGAAACAATACCCTTGTTTGTCACCTCGCTGCTGGTTCCCTTATTAATCGTCATCTTACCAGTCTTGAATGACGCATCCACTAATAAACCAATGGATGCAGTCCACTCCTCGCAGTTTATTTTGTCCACCATGTGGTCAAGCGTTATCATGTTATTATTGGGTGGTTTCACACTGGCTGCTGCCCTCTCCAAATACAACATTGCAAAAGTTCTATCAACCTACATCCTGTCATCTGCTGGCACCAATCCAAAGATTATTCTTTTGACCAACATGGCTGTTGCTCTATTTGTCTCAATGTGGGTCTCAAATGTCGCGGCCCCGGTGTTGTGTTATTCAATCATCCAACCATTATTAAGAACCTTGCCTAGAAATAGCGTTTACGCAAAATCATTGATTTTGGGAATAGCATTGGCTTCAAATATCGGGGGCATGGCTTCACCGATTGCTTCTCCCCAGAATATTTTCTCTATCGGTTTAATGAATCCTCAGCCGTCGTGGATTGAATGGTTTATCGTTTCCATACCAGTGTGTGTTCTTTGTATCATTGGTATCTGGGTTTTGCTCTTGGTCACTTTTCCACTAGAACCCTCTTTGAAATTATTAAAATTGCATCCCACAAGGGACCCCTTCACTTTGAAACAATGGTTCGTTTCTATCGTTTCAGCGGCCACTATAGTCCTTTGGTGTTTGTCAAATAAGTTGTCCGGAATATTTGGTGAAATGGGTATCATCTCAATTATTCCTATCCTAATTTTTTTCGGAACAGGATTGCTGACATCCGATGATTTCAATAATTTCATGTGGACTATTGTTATATTAGCAATGGGTGGTACCACTTTAGGCAAAGCCGTGACTTCATCCGGTTTGCTAGCTACAATGGCATCTGTTATCAAAGAAAGCATAGAGGATAAACCAGTTTTCGTAATTGTTCTCATTTTTGGTGTTGTAATTCTGACAATGGCAACTTTCGTTTCCCATACGGTCGCTGCTATGATCATTGTACCGCTAATGAGTGAAATTGGTGCAAACTTACCCTCTGGTGATCACTCTAGATTGCTAATAATGATTGCAACTTTACTATGTTCCGGAGCAATGGGGCTGCCAACTTCAGGGTTCCCCAATGTCACGGCAATTTCCATGATTGATGAGGTCGGCGATAGATATCTGACTGTCGGCACGTTTATTACGAGAGGTATTCCGGCAAGTATGATTACTTACTCGGTAATAGTAACAATTGGTTATGGATTGATGAAGTTGATTGGATATTAATTTTTTTTTTTTTCACTATAATCTCCTATAATCGTCTGAATTTATCCAAAAATCACAAAGTAAATACATTGGTTTTATACAATATATAATCACTTACAACCAAAATATTTGGCATCAACAAACCTCGTCTTTGCCCAGCGTGCGTGAACAATTTCCTCCTTTGTTATGATTGTACCTGCGAAAACTTCGATTTCATCATGGAAAGCATTTATAATCCTTCTGATGCCAAGTTCCGTTGCTAGATATACAACAACTTTTATCTTTCGCGAGCACACCCCATGGTCTAATAGTACCTGAATTGCCATAATCATTGCGGCACCTGAAATTATTTGAGCCTCCATCAATAGAACTCTGTCGTAATTTTCAATATCCTTAGGTAAAAATTCACAATGTAATTGAGGTTCACCCGTTTGAGAATCGGATTGGATCAATAATTTTCCCAGAGAAATATTGGGGATGGTATTTTTCAAAGAATGAACGAAACAGTCCCCAGATCTAATAAGATTGACAGCCGTAACTTTTTCAAAATTACAGATTATTGAGTTTTCAATTTTAACGTTATTAGGCGTTTCCATAGTACCCGACTGGGAGATTGGAACATCATCCAAAACCTTTGATAGTATTATTGCCGCTATTCGATCAAAATAAAAAACGAAATCATCCCTTTTCAATGATTTATCCTGTAGCATCGTCTTAATCGATCTCACCTGATTTGTCAATTCTAGTTCGTGAATTGACTCATGATCTTTTAAAGGCTTCGTAATTGCTAGACCAAGTTTAATCAGCTTTTTCAGATGATCTTCTGATTTCAGCTGCAATTTTAACTTGATATGATTTATCAAGACGTCAACCGCTACACCGTTATCAGTCAATGAAGGAATGATAGCATCGGCACTTTGCATTGTTGGAGTTAGAAATTTATCAGCATTTGGCTTTACAAATTTATGCCACTGTTGAATACAACCTTGCAAATCTCTTCCCCTATGGACAATATCTCTGGACAGTCTTCTTGCTAAACATACATCAGAATCGGCATCGACATATATTTTTAAGTCCATCAAATCCAACAACCTTTTATCGTATAGAGCGTAGATACCTTCGAGAACAATAACGCTCGCACCATAAATGTTAATATTCTTGTTGGGAATACGATTATGCTCAATGAAACTGTATACTGGAATAGTAGTTTTTTTACCCTCTTTCAAAGACAGAATGCATTCGTAGGCTAAATCAAGGTCGATAGCAGACGGATGATCAAAATCATAGTTATTTTTGAAAGCCTGGACTCTTTCTTCTGGAGTCAATGGTTTGTAGAAATTATCCAAAGAGACTAAGACTGTCCAGGGCACATTAATTGAAGAGACAATTTTGGCAGCAACGCTAGTTTTACCGGATCCCGAAGGCCCTGCAACACCAATTATATACGGAGTCGTCCACGGCGGTAAATATTTTGCTCTGCTACTCTCAGAACTATCAATTTTCGGATTATCGGGAAATTTTGGTGCGTCCTCTGAACTTCCATAAAACGAGCCACTTGGTGTATCTGATGGCGTTATTCTATGATTGACTTGTGGCATGAGAGCTCAATTTCTTTATCCTTGCTGAACTTGCACTCAAAGCCTTATTATATTTCTCCTTTAAATAATTCAAATATTATTAGGTTCTTCGATGACCTTTTTGATAAAGAATGATAACCAACGTTTTTCCATGCCCGACGGCGATGAGCTTCGAATAAGAAAACAAGACAATCAACATAGAGAGAGAAAACGTTCATGAAAACTATGGCTGCTAGTCCAGATGACACCAATATGTCAGAGTCTATTAGTGGAAAAGGTAAAAGAAGGGTGAAAAGGTCTTATGAATCAGCTGTCAAAATCGAAGCTGATGATTCTGAGAACGGTGATACACAACTTACACATGACTCTAAAATTACAAGAGAAGGTGAGACTACAAAAAATCATGAAGATCTATACCAACTCCGGATTCTCGCACGACAGAAGTACCTAACTGTTAGGGAGAAGAAAAAACTTGAAATACTGAGTAAGGAACTGGAGTATTTAGAAGATGACGTCAAAAAATATGGCTGGGAGAATCTCACTCAAAGAGAGCGTGACGATATCACTCTAAAGAGAGATCTCATGGACCTAGTACGACAGCGTGAATCTCTCGAAACTGGGGGGTTTGCATTGCAAGAAGATTATCTGGATGAAAAAGGTAATATTGACACAAATCGTAAGCGGCAGCTCCTGAAAAAAAGAGATAACTATGATAAGGGGAACAATCGTACAAGGCAGCAGGAATGGGAGGAAACTCAGTTACGAAAAGCTTTAAAAAGCGGTCAAGATGATGTAGAAGAAATATATGTACCCGGGTCTGAGGTTTATGAATTTGTCTTCGATGATGAAGCAGGCGTTGATTTTACAGATGAGACTGATGATATACTACCGGAAAAGGATATGGAATACGAAAATTTACTCTCCAAGAGATTGGAACAGGAGCAGGAGCGTGTTGCTACTATTCAGGAAATGAGAAAGCTGCTACCTGTTTATCAGTATCGAAAAGATCTTCTTGACGCGATCAGACAAAACCAAATTTTAATTGTTGTCAGTGAAACAGGTTCCGGAAAGACAACACAACTGCCACAATATCTTATTGAAGATGGTTACACTCAAAACGGCAAGTTTCAGATCGCTGTAACGCAACCACGTCGTGTGGCTGCAACTTCAGTAGCAGCCCGGGTTGCTGATGAAATGGATGTGATACTTGGGAAGGAGGTTGGATACTCGATTCGTTTCGAGGATAAAACTACTCCGGACAAGACGATTTTGAAATATATGACAGATGGTATGCTATTACGGGAATTTCTAGCTGATCCTGAATTGCTTAAATATTCATGTATTATGATAGATGAGGCACATGAACGAACTCTGGCAACAGATATACTTCTTGGATTACTCAGGGATATATTATTGCACCGTAAAGATCTGAAGCTTCTAATTTCATCAGCAACAATGAATTCTTCCAAGTTCTCAAAATTCTTTTATAACTGTCCAATATTCACTATACCTGGGAGGAGATTCCCTGTAGATATGCACTATACTTTACAACCGGAAGCCAATTATTTGCAAGCTGCTATTAGTACTATTTTTCAAATTCATACCAAAGAACAGGTTCCTGGTGATATTTTGGTCTTTTTGACAGGTCAAGACGAAATCGAAACAGCAAGGGAAAAGATCGAGTTGATTGCACAAAAATTAGGTTCCAGCATAAGGCCAATGATCATCGCACCAATTTACGCAAATCTCCCTCAAGAACAGCAACAGAAAATTTTTATCCCAACTCCTAAGGATTGCAGGAAGGTTGTTCTTGCTACAAACATAGCTGAGACGTCCTTGACCATAGATGGTATCAAATTTGTAGTAGACCCCGGCTATGTGAAAGAGAATTCTTTTGTTCCTGCAACCGGTATGTCGCAGCTACAGACGGTCGCTTGTTCACGTGCTTCAGTAGACCAAAGGGCCGGTAGAGCAGGACGTGTTGCCCCAGGGAAATGTTATAGACTTTTCACCAAATGGTCCTACTACCACGAACTGGAATTGATGCCCAAACCGGAAATAATTAGGACAAACTTGTCCAATACTGTGCTGCTTTTACTTTCTTTGGGCATAACGGATCTGTTGAACTTCCCTATGCTGGACAAACCCTCTGTGTCATCCTTGAGTAAATCACTAGAAAATCTTTACATATTGGGAGCGCTTAATAGCAAAGGCACTATAACCAGATTAGGAAGAATAATGTGTGAGTATCCATGCGAACCTGAATTCGCAAAGGTTTTGCATACAAGTGCCTCGCATCCTCTTTGCAGCGGCGTTTTGGAAGAGTGTCTAACAATTGTTTCCATGTTGCACGAGTCCACCTCGCTCTTCATAGGTCAAAGGAACGCTGCCTCTGGGAATCACATCATAGGTAAGGCCTCGAGCGACCACATGTTGTATCTCGAGATCTATGACGAATGGGCAAACACAAACTACTCGAAGATATGGTGCCAAGACCATAAGGTCCAGTACAGATCACTACAGAGAGTAAGAAATATAAGAGATCAGTTGCGGAAGTGTTCAGAACGATTAGGTCTAGTTGCATTAAATGATGCTGCGAGAAACGGATCAAAAGACCCAACACAAAATATCATACCGAAAATAACCAAGAGTTTTATCAGCGGTTTCCCGTTGAACATTGCACAATTAGGAACATCTGGTTATCATACAACTGGACTCAAGAAAAGCGGGGGAGTGAGCGTTTTCATTCATCCCTCCAGCGTCGTTTTCCAACAAACTCGGGAGGGTGCCATGAAACCAAGCAGATACGTTCTTTACCAACAATTAATGTTAACTTCGAAAGAGTTTGTAAGAGATTGCATGCCGGTACCAAGCGAATCCTGGCTACATGAAATGGTGGCCCAAGTTTTTGGTCCGAAATAAGCTTCTTCATTTACATATAGAAAGCTTAACGTATCGCAATTGCATCGCGACTCCCGTAGCAAACTGCAACCTGCAAACTGTAAACTGCTTTTTGGACCCATGATATTTGTTTTGTAGATTTTACATACTAGAAGCATTAGATTCCCTTATTTTGTTCTGCAGCTGTCGGAAAAAAAAAATGCTTCCTAATTCCGATCCCGCTTCCAAAACCAAACAGACTTGCTATTACTTTGATAATTACATAACCGGTGTATTATCTGCTTGAGGATACAAATACATGCTCAAGACTAGAGCATTTGCAAGATTACAATTGATAAGCAAGCACGTTAAATATAGAACCATGTCGACGGACACTAAGTATTACTCCAAGATAATTAACTCCGCTGGCAATGATAAAACAATCAAGTTTAACCACACCTGTTTGAGGGTCAAAGACCCAAAGGTCAGCATCGACTTCTACAGTAAGTACTTTGGCATGAAACTGTTGGATAAAAAGGATTTCAGTGACATGAAATTTAGTTTATACTTTCTGAGCTTCCCCAAAAAAGACATTCCAAAGAATTCGCAAGGCGGCGATGATGTCTTTGCGTTGAACGGAGTGCTTGAATTGACCCACAACTGGGGAACAGAAAACGATGATGACTTCAAGATTAACAACGGTAATGAGGAACCCTATCGTGGATTCGGCCATATTTGTTTCTCCGTTCCGGACATTGAGACGTCATGTAAGAGACTCGAGGCTGAGGGTGCCCGCTTCAAGAAAAAGCTTAGCGACGGAAGACAAAAGAATATAGCGTTTGTCCTCGATCCCGATGGATACTGGATTGAGCTGATCCAATACCTGAGGGAGAGCGAGTCCGTCCCTGAGGACAAGGAGACGGACCGTTTCAATCACACAATGGTACGCATCAAGGATCCCAAAAAATCTCTGGAATTCTACAAAAATGTGCTTGGTATGAAGTTGATCAAGTCCAGCGTCCATGAAAATGCGAAATTCACATTGTATTTCCTTGGCTACGGGGTCAAGGAAGGTGACAACTCGTGCTCAACGGAAGGTCTCCTCGAACTAACGCACAACTGGGGCACCGAGTCGGACCCAAATTTCAAATACCACAACGGTAACGAAAAGCCACAAGGCTACGGTCATATTTGCGTCAGCTGCAAGGATCCGGCTACCATGTGCAAAGAAATAGAGGACAATTACGGCGACGACATTAAATGGGGTGTCAAATACAACCAGGGCAAGATGAAAAATCTTGCCTTCATCACAGATCCAGACGGGTATTCCATCGAGATCGTTCCAGTTGGACTCACTGTCTAATAGTTTACAAGTCTCCTCCGTAAATATTTATTTATGTTTCAGTAATCTAAGTTAAACTTACTCTACAAAAACTAAACATAAAATCAACTTTACACAAACAGTGAAAGACGCAACTCTTCGAAGCGACAAGCCAGTTCCCTGCCCATTGGTGCCAAATATGACATGAAAGTGATAAAGGACTACTGCCAAGTGCAGACTTCATCGAGCAGGCTACAGAGCCTTGGCGGCTAAGCTCCTCTCCACGTGATTATCACGTGCATGAATGCAGCCCCTAAACCCGGACACCACCCTGACCTTTTTTTCTGGCTCAGAAAGAGGCAGCCAGAGAGCACCCTCGTCCTCAGCATGCCGTGTTCCACAATTTCTGGAACCCGAGTTCTACAGGAACGATCAGCGTCCACTAAATACGTTCCTGAGCGTCTCATTGCAAATTACAAGACGCCAGGAACCTGCGCCAATTGCCATCGCACGCTGTTCCTTTCATTTATTCTAAGGATGAATATCATTGTTCTACAATTCCATCATATCTCGCTCAATATTCTACAACGAAATATACGATCCAATTTGGTCTCTTGATGTGGCGATGATGATGGTGATGGTTTTCGATGAAATGGTCTCTTTTTTATCAATTTGGTTTCGGTAAATAGTTACTATACCACACACAACTAATCGTAGAGTTTTCCCTCCTTTCGAAATCGGTATTGCGAAGGGACGAGAAGAGGTAAATAAATAAATAATAGTGTCTCCGGTTCGTTAATAAATATTAAATAGAATATCCGACCAGGTTTTTTTATTTCGCTGATTCATTTTTATAAAGCGAAGATTTACTACAAGTGCCGAAGTTTTGATTTACTGTTTAAAGAAGGGAGGTCAACGCATAGCTTTTATTACAGCAATTTGATAGGATAGTGACGATATGACTGTTAATATCCCATTGGTTAATGGTACATCGTACTGTACTTTGACCGCTCATTCCAAGAAGACGTTTGATGAGACGGTTGAATTCTACTGCGATTTTCTGCAGTTGGAGAGACAATCTTACTCGGCTAACTCGACATTACTGTATAATAACAGTGTGTCGTTAAAATTAGACTTGGAAGTTGACGAGACGAAACAGAGGAACGCCGAGGGCCATTTGAACGAACTGAAAAGTAAGGTCTCTACTCAAGATTGGAGAGGGCTGGTGAGGGAGTCGTTGGTTTTCAGCACATCCGATATCCAATTCAACAAACAGACCTTGATTCGTCTCAACGCACCACGTCAGGCTTATCCAAGCGATCTTTTCCCAATGCAATTGTACACTTTGGATCCATTGGGTAACGTTGTCGGTGTTACCTGTACGAAGAATGCTGTGAGCACGATGCCAACTCACCCACCGGCTTTGGATGAGAAGATTACATCCGGTATTGCTTCAAAATCACAATCTTACACCGACTTAAGCTCATGTGTCAAGACCAGCGACAGCTACCCATCGTTGCCAAAACAATCAAAGCACGGCAAGAAGGCTATTGCGGTCATGACTTCCGGTGGAGATGCCCCTGGTATGAATTCAAACGTCAGAGCGATTGTTCGTTCAGCAATTTTTAAGGGCTGCCGTGCATATGTCGTTATGGAAGGTTACTCCGGTTTGGTCCACGGTGGTCCAGAATATATCAAGGAGTTTTCCTGGGAAGATGTCCGTGGTTGGTCCAGTGAGGGTGGTACCAATATTGGTACTGCTCGTTGTATGGAATTCAAAGAACGTGAAGGTAGACTACTGGGTGCCCAGCATCTAATTGAGGCAGGGGTTGATGCTTTGATCGTCTGTGGTGGTGATGGTTCGCTGACCGGTGCTGACTTGTTTAGATCGGAATGGCCATCGTTGATTGAAGAGTTATTGAAGAACAACAGAATCACTCAAGAACAACACACCAGATATCAAAATTTAAATATCTGTGGTACCGTTGGTTCTATTGATAATGATATGTCTACAACCGATGCTACTATCGGTGCGTACTCCGCTCTAGATAGAATCTGTAAGGCAATCGACTATGTCGAAGCAACTGCAAATTCCCATTCCAGAGCCTTCGTTGTCGAAGTTATGGGTAGAAATTGTGGGTGGTTAGCATTGTTGGCCGGTATTGCAACTTCTGCTGATTATATCTTGATTCCAGAAAAACCATCTTCCTCTCGCGAATGGCAAGAGCAAATGTGCGACATCGTTGCCAAACACAGACAAAGAGGTAAAAGAACCACTATTGTTATTGTTGCTGAGGGTGCTATTGCAAATGATTTGACACCAATTTCTCCAGCTGATGTTCATAAGGTTTTAGTGGACAAGTTAGGATTAGACACTAGAATTACAACGTTGGGTCATGTTCAACGTGGTGGTACCGCGGTTGCTTATGATCGTATCTTGGCTTCCCTGCAAGGTGTTGAAGCTGTTAATGCTGTTTTAGATTCCACCCCAGATACTCCATCTCCTTTAATTGCCATTAACGAAAATAAAATCACTCGTAAACCTTTAGTTGAATCTGTTAAATTAACGAAGTCTGTCGCAGATGCTATAAGGGCAAAAGATTTCAAGAAAGCCATGTCTTTAAGAGACACTGAATTCATCGAGCATTTGAGTAATTTTATGGCAATCAACTCTGCTGATCACAATGAGCCAAAGTTACCAGCCGAAAAAAGGTTGAAAATTGCCATCGTTAACGTCGGTGCTCCAGCTGGTGGTATCAATTCAGCAGTTTACTCAATGGCCACATACTGTATGTCTCAAGGTCATAAACCATATGCTATTTACAACGGTTGGACTGGTTTAGCTAGACACGAAAGTGTTCGTTCCTTGGACTGGAAAGCTATGCTTGGATGGCAGAGTCTGGGTGGTTCCGAAATCGGTACCAACAGAGCAACGCCAGAAGATGCTGATATTGGTATGATTGCTTACTACTTCCAAAAATATCAATTTGATGGTTTAATCATTGTCGGTGGTTTTGAAGCATTCCTTTCTTTGCATCAATTAGAGAAAGCAAGAGACAGTTATGCTGCATTCAGAATCCCAATGGTTTTGATTCCAGCTACTTTATCAAACAATGTTCCAGGTAGTGAATATTCCCTAGGTTCTGATACTGCTCTCAATGCTTTAATGGAATATTGTGATGTCATTAAGCAATCAGCCTCTTCAACCAGAGGTAGAGCATTTGTTGTGGATGTGCAAGGTGGTAATTCCGGTTTCTTAGCAACCTGTACGTCTCTATCTGTTGGTGCACAAGCTTCTTATGTTCCAGAAGAAGGCATCTCATTGGAGCAATTATCACAAGATATCGAAACACTTGCTGAATCTTTCGAAAGGTCTGAAGGTAGAGGTAGATTTGGTAAATTGATACTAAAAAGTACGAATGCATCAAAGGCCTTAAATGCCGATAACTTGGCTAAGGTCATGACTGCCGAAGCTGATGGTAGATTCGATGCAAAATCCGCCATTCCAGGTCATGTACAACAGGGTGGTTTGCCATCTCCAATTGACAGAACTAGAGCAACTAGGTTAGCTATCAAAGCCGTCGATTTCATTGAGAGAAAACAAGATATTATTCGTGATGCTCGCGCTGACGACGAAGAGTTTAACGCTGAAGACAAAGAAATCGAATCGACTGCAGCAGTTTTGGGTGTCAAGGGTTCTCATATTGTTTTCACATCTATCAGACAACTATACGATTTTGAAGCAGATGTGGCAAAGAGAATGCCAAAGATCATTCATTGGGAAGGTACAAGAGCGATTGCTGATCATTTAGTTGGCAGAAAGAGAGTCGAATAATCAATTTATTAACGAAAACCTCTTCCAAAACGACATGTTACGTTAAAATGTCAAAAGAAGAGATACTATTTTACCACTTCTGTCATGGTTTGAAAACTGCTTTTTTCTCTCTAATACTTACCTTGCGTAACTTCAATTTTTTATGTATACTGATATATGTGATATAGATGACAATCGATGAAAGAATCAATTTATAGCGAAAGGAATTCTTAAATTTTGTAGTTAGTGCTAATTTCTCCCTTTAGTGTGTTGTTGTCCGGGACTGTTCATTGATATGTATTTTGACAGGCGACGGGCGGACAAAGGTACGCGCACAAGAGAAACCCTGAAAAGTGGTAAATATTGATAAAATGATGGAGTAAACAGATATCACGCCAAGAACATTGACCTGATCTCAGAGGCTCTACAACGCTAAAAGTGCAGCTATGAGCGCTGCAGCAGCAGATATTTCTCAGAGTAAAATAATCGCTCCCCTCAATACCTCGGAGTCGCACCTGAATACGAAGTTACATGCCTCAACATCTCAGAGCAGTCCCAAGAAAAGACAAGGCTTTGTCCTGAGGTCTTTAAAAGACTCACTCAAGTTTAAAGGGTCGTCTAGTCATAAGAAAAACGGGAGTACTGAAGGAAGGGTGGCTGAAGTCTCGCGGTCCTCAAAAATACGAAGTGGCACGACCTCGAAAGAAGACTTAAGAAAGGCTAAGCATAGATCATCTGCTCAGAGAGTTTCCCTCTTTAGATATGAAAAAGTGAAAGCTATGAGCTGTTTAGTGGATGGTAGCTCGAGAAGAGGCTCAGAATCTTCCACGAGTACCGTGACAACCACAAGCGGGGATACCACCAGCGACATTAGTGCACAGACTCGTAACAGCGTCAAATTTAAGCCCACCACTATAATATCTAGCGGTGTACTGGAAGTTTACCAAATCTCCACACCGAATTTAAACCCGCAAGAAAATACACAAGAGATGAACTACCTTTCACTAGGCAGGAAAGACAATATAGTTCACCCCATACTGCCACGATTGCAGGTAAGCAAGTTAGGAAAATCCGGGCAAAAATTTTTGATTTCATTTGGTAAACCTGAAAGGTATTGGGAAATTGAGTTTCTGCCATTTAAAGATCTTAAGAATATGTCAGAAGCCGTTCAAGAATTTGAGACTGTCATGTCTAAGATTTGTAGATACTCAACTATACAGGAACACCGGCATACATTAGCAGAAATAGGAGTGAATTCTCACAAGTCGCAGAGCATTTCGAGCAATCAAATAACTAGTAAACCTTTATCGACGCATGTGGATTTGAAACAAGAAGACAGCAGTGACGAGGATGATGATGATCTTTATTATTTACTTGTAGATGAAAATTCAATCAACGATAGCCCTAGAGAAGAAACATTAGTACGACCGCTCAATAATAAAGAAGGCGATGATACGATCAATGAGGCATTTAAAAGAGCATTACAAAACGTTAAACCATCAGTCACACAAAGAATTCAGAGCTACGAGAGGAATATTGGTTCAGTTCATTCCGTAAGAAGATTCAGCTCTTATCAATCAATACCCCGTTACTCATTCGAACCGTCGATAAATTTTTCGAAACGATTCTCATCAGTCGCTTTTGAGGCGAATGTTGAATAGATTACGTATGTATTGGCAAGATCAAAAAAATAAAAAAATGACGGGCTCATTTTTTAGTTCATTAATAGAGATTCAGATTAAAAAATAGAACTCAATCTATTGACACTATATACAGCTATATCATGAGATCTCTTTTGAATTTCTCACAGTTGACTTTCTTAGGCTTGGGGTGGCATTTGTAATGGGTTACCATTGACATCTAAACCTTGCTGCATCATTAACAACTCTTCATTACCTGCGGTTTCAAATTGTAGACCACAACCCAATTTGCTTTCTTGTTTAAAATGGTCAATTTCACCACAGAATAAAACTGACAAAGTTGGCAGAATTTTTCTTTCCAAAAAGCACGCTACTTTACCATTAGAATCGACTGAACCACGGTAAACGGATTGTCTGTATTCGTATTTAGCACCAATAGTTGTTGAACCTTCAACAACTGGTTGAATCCCAATCGGAGTTCCCACAACGGGATCAGCAATTGGTACCATGCCAGCTTGTAAAGTTGTTTCAATTCCTGCTTCAACGCTTGGAGTAACTTTTCTCCAGAAAGAGGCAATCAAAGCACCATTAGCTTGCATTTGACCAGAAAAAATCCAATCCTGTTTCTTTGAAACGTAACGAGTCAAATAAGAAACCCCAGCGTCCGCTGGTGCAGCACCTTGTCCTCTAGAGTACAGAACTTCTAAACCAAGTGAGAATTGTGGAGTAATACTTTGCAACAGAGAGCCAACCGCAACACCCGTGAATAAACCTTCTGAGCTAAAGGATGGGTTTAGAGATTTTAAATTTATTGAGAAATCAGAGCCCTGGTAATCTTGTTCTAGCTGGCACATAGCTGGTTGACCATTAGCAAGTTGTAAATTAACTTTTGAGATGTTATTCTTATCCCATCCATAATTCAATCTGCCGGATAAAGAATACTCGTTATCTAAATTGCCTTGAACGAAAAGATTGTCATCAGCAAATAACGCAGAGAAAGCGTAATTTGGTAGAGCACTCGAACCAATGGAAAAAGTGTGAGAAGTTTGAAATGCTGGGTTCAATGAAAATGCTTTATTCAAATCTGCTCTCAAACCAGTGAAAAAATATTGCGATAGAAAAACATCACGAGAAACTTCCTTATTTAAGTTCTCTACTGTACCGGGATTAACCAAGGACAGTGACTGTCTGTGAGAGTGGATACTTTTGTAGGTCTCAAAGAAGAAACTTGATAGAGGGTTTGAAGACCAAAACCCACCTTTTGATTGATCCGGCGTCATTGGTGTAACACCAGGCATAGAGGGGATCTTACTAAAATCGGTAAGCGTTACAGGGGTCGCCATTTAGAATTATTTTAGCCGATAGCAGTTATTACAGTCTGCTTTTGCAACAGTTATCCAAACTGCTCCTCTTTTGCTTATTTAACTACAAATTTCATGTTTTTAAATTTTTCCCAATATTGAAAAATTTTATTTCACGCTCGTTATGTGTGATGCAACTACTTAGTAACAGCACTAAATATACATTACCAAAGGGTACTAAAGAGTTTTCGGTACGGTTAGGAGGTCATTTGATTTCGTTAGTGGCAGAAAGTTTGCCTGCAAGGTCTTGAAGAACATTCCGCTTGACTTGGAGCTCCTTCTCGCGATTTTTTAGATACTCGTGCCATTCTTGTGTCGATTTACCCAAGAGCTTCTTGCAATCTTCATTGTTCTCTATAAGCGACTTGCAAGTCTTAAGCCGATGCCTTATGAAGCCTGTAGCTGTTTCTAGGTGGTGTCCCGAATTGTTAGGCTCTTTTCGTATTTGGTGTAACGAGTAGAAAAGATGCGGGATGAATTCGGCGTTATTGGTTGCTGAGAAAGAGGAACCGGATGGTTTAGGAGGTGCATTCAGTGCATTATTTTCTTGCGGTTGTACCTGGATATGGTCTGCAATTTTGTCGCTTTGTTTGTGTTCTTGCGCCTTCAATGTGTCCGGGCCGTTAATAGCAGAGGTGGGAACTAGTATAGCATGAACTTCTCTTAAACCCTCATTGTGTAAAACCATAGTGCTACCGACGGGCTCGTGAATGCAAAACACACAATGTCTTGTAATCGACTGTAATGCTTGAGAAAACTGAGTGATACGTCTTTTTCGTCCCTGTTTTTAGCTCACTCTTTTGCTTAAAGTGCGACTGTAAGATTGAAAATATCTATGTACATTGTCAAAAATAATCTATATGGTAAAAAAAAAAAGAACAAACACAGGTGCTCTTAAAATTTCCCGTTCATCAAATTCTTGATCATGTCTTTACCAGTAAGGTAAACGGTTTTCGCTAGAGTACGAACGTCTATGGTGCTCGAGAATGTATCTAGGAATCCGAAAGGTAGCATGCAAGGGATCCAACCCTGTGCCAATTCTAGAGCGAAAGATTCTGGAGCCATACTGTACTGCTTAACTTCACCCTTTCGCAAGTGATGCATTTGCCCTGGTAGGTAGACTTCTCTCTTTGGTGACCATGGCACGGCTGCCGATTGCTCACCACTCAGAATAGTGAAATAGTCGTCAGCAAAATGCACACCAGTGTGACCTTCAGTACCTACTGGAGTCCCGAATATGATCACATACTCAGAAATTGATGCATGCAAGATGATCATTTGACCCATTGCACCGCCGGCGTTATTAAAGACCCAATCTTCTCTACGGTATTCGTTGATGTACTCTTCACCGTAATGCTCAGCCATTGTGTCTCTTAAATCTCTAAACATTGCTTCAAGACTGAAATCCTTTGAGCTGCTGTTGTGTTTATCCAATGTCTCGTTAACGAGACCAGTGAGGGTTTGTGCATCAAAGATGTAGTTCTTTGGTAACCAGGTCGTGAACAAGACATTCATCGCATAGAATGCAGCTCCGAAGAACAATAAGGCAGATAAACAACACTTCATAACGCAACAAATATTTTTAACACGTCTAGAACCTCGGTTGCCACGAAATTTAACAGTTATGGGTTATGTCAACATTCTGTTTTGATACTTCAAATATTTATATGTTTTTTTCAACATACGGAAAGGCGTCGTTTAGCTAAACGAAAGATTATTACCAAGATGAAAAGGAGCAGGACTTCGAATGTAAGGGACTTTTCGGCTTTCGGCTTTCGGCTTCGACAATACTGTAAATCCGTTAATCATGCTTGATATGCTATATTATACAGGTGGTTTATACAATTATGATCATACTAATGCTGACTGCTCGTGAAGAGATGCAGTAATGATTTGGCTGCCTTAACGCTCATTGGGGTTTCTTGTTTTTGGCATTGCTGTGGGTTCAACGAAGATTTCCCTAATGGTGTGGTATTGTGATAGAACTTAAGAAAATTTTGTGGGCTTTTTTCGTCATTATCCGTCCCTTCTGTGCCTACATTCGTACTACTAATTTTTGCCAATGTGTGCTGGTGTATGATCGATTTTGCAGGTGTCTTCAAATTCCCGTGACCCACCAAAAGTTTCCTTCTCTTTAAGGTCTGACGGGACTGCTTCGGAATTTGCTTCTCTGATTGTCTTCGCAAATCCTCGAACTTTAAGCTCGTCTGATTAGTTTTCAGCTTGAAATACGCAAATTGTAGCCTTATTCTCAGTTTCTTTGTAATTTCATCCGTCTCTTCACGCGAAAATCTATCTTTCACGGGTCCAACTTTATTTATGACTGGGACGCTTACGGGAGCTGTGCAGTCTATTAGTGATTTGATGGAAGGCAGCGCGGTACTTGTCGCACGTTTTGTTGGCTTACCATACGTATTGACAAGCTTGTTCATTTTAGAGCTTGAAAACTCACCCAGAGGCATTCTTGGTCCATCAATTGTCATTGTGAGCACCTCTTGTAAACACATTAAACGTCAAACCTTTTATTTAAAACTGTATGCAAAGTTAACTACAAAACCTTTTGTGATGTCGCCAACAGGGTGTTCCACAGACAGCTAATCACTAAGATCCTGCTCTATAAAAAAACAATTTCGAAACTTTGAACTGCAACTTTTGAACTTCGAAATAATTTCCCCGACCACTGATAGTTCTTTTTGTTTATTTTGTCATCGATTTTGGTTGTTTAGCTCAGAATTCGTATTGTTGCCCGTTTAAGTCAAAACGCGAGAAACGCCCAATTCTCGCGTATTGGCAAACATCAAGAACAGAAGTAAACGAACACAGGTAGATTTCACAAGGGGAATGGCATTTCGTCAACCCATTGTGATAGATTCGAAAGTATTCTTGGCTCTATAAGGTCACCATGACCGCTTGCAACTTTAAGTATATGCTCATTGAGTTCTGCACTGCCGAGAATATCAACGTGTTCTGCACTCTTCGCTCCTCCTCTTATGTCAAACCTGTCTGGCTGATGCTTTATTTCAACAATAGTGACATTTGAGCCACCTGGATTATAAGGCGATTTACCTTGAGCCCATTTGTGACACATCGCATGTGTAATAAGTGGAACAGTACCATCACCTTCGGTGAAAAAAACTGGCTGTGGACTATCGTAGTCTATAGTCATATTTAAGGATGAGTTTCCTGTTTGTTCCTTGTACACATAAGCTCTTTCTGTAGGATTGTTTATACCGTATGTGCAATAGATCTTCAAACCTGGTGCATTAGGTAATGGAACTTCTAAAGGATTTGCCCAGTGTGAGTGGTGCTTTTCATTCTGCGTTAATTCCTTTTGTGTCTTTGCATAACCAAAGCTGTATTGCGCGCTTATCCGCTCTTGCAGCCATCTTGGCGATAGCTCAAGCATAATGTCAATGGAAGCTTCCATAGTCAAATTCTTCTGCAATAGCGAGCTACTAGTGTTTTTCTCAAACCTGATAAAATCGCCAAACGATACGGTGTTGTTATTTAAAGTGTCTTCTACAGAGATGTCTGTATTACCCCAAATCAAATCACCGCCCTTTGGTATCATCGATGGTATGCCTCCCCAAGTTTGAATCATGTCTAACCTTTCCTTACGGCTGAAAAATTTTTCTAGTCCATACATGGCCAACGCATTTAATTGTATCGTATCTTTCATTTCTCCACTAATCAAAGCAGGTACAGTTTTAGGAGCACCTAACAACGTTCCAGCAACGTTAATAAACGAATCAATATGCGTTTCAACCCAATTTGGCCCACCGTTTCCATAAAATTCGCCGCTTGCCTCTGCCCATTTCAAAAAATAGAAAACAATCTGGGATCCCATTGAATGTCCAATGAGAACAACTTTTTCATCACTTAATTCATGAGTAAGTTCAATCTGTTGTTTCAATTTTGAAAAGAACCTATCGCGCTTTTCAAGATCTAAATAAGCTAGTCTCCAGTCATATGAAGCTGTAGTCATCTTGTCGGGGTCATAATCAATAGCACCCAAATTTTGAATAACTTTATTCCAAATCCAATACCCTGCCATGAAAAAATCAGCTGCCTCAAAACCTTGTGCCGCTCTTAATCTGAAATTTGGAGGGTCTAGTCCAGTCTCTGGATCTAACATTATATGTTTCAACCAACATACCTTGTCCAACACCATTGTTCTTAGCATATAAAATGATCCCCACAGTCTTTTGCGAAAGTGGGTCTGACTATCGCATTCATCATCCCCAACAACTCCCCAGCTTTCAATGCCTGTTGATATCACACCAGGTACCATCACAACAGGATGTTTCGCAGTAATATTTAGTTCCTCTCTTAATTGTTTGCCCACAGCAAAACTTTCCGTTAAATCTTTCATTGCGCTGTTAGATGCATACCCAGCCTGCATGTCATTTATGAAGGCAGTGACACTTTGCGGCAAGACTTCTTTCCAATCATCAAGATAATCTCGCACAGACTCAAAATTAACCATGCTTTCGAAGAGCTCTTTGTTATTTTTGTGAACATGGGATGCCCCAAAATAACATGCAATTATAATCCCCAGAATTGTGCCCAATGAAAAGATAAACCTACGAGATTCTTTTAATGATTTATCTTTCGATTTCTTTCTGTTTTTCTTTCCTGCTTCTCCATCCTTTTCCTTACCATTCACAATGCTGCCCCTACTGTGTTGACGACTTTGGGTACGAACTTTCCGACGGTTTTTAGGATAACGGCTACTCAAACTCGAAGTGTTGCACGAGTCATTCTCGTCTTCCGATCGATAATTATTCTTCAACTTACCGTTTCCTATGTGATCGATAGCCTCTGTCATCTCAGACTTTCCTTTCCTTCTTTTGACAGTCATTATCTAACCAGTATTAAAACGACTTAATTATCCAGGTAAAATAAAGTTCACTGGATAAGTATCTGTTTATTAGTTAGCTGCTTTTTACTATTGTGCTTTACTATTACGCTTTGTTTTCCTCAAGGGTAAATCCGCAAAAGATATACATATATGTATATACGATTCTATACAACATACAAAGTAAGAAGTGGTCGGAAAGCACACATTGGAAAAAGACCTAAACGATGTTAAGATCTACTTTAAGCAGCTGGAGGGAATATTTGACGCCTGTAAGTCACAAATCTACGTTTTCCTCGACAGGCCAAATAACTCCGGATGAGTTCGTTGAGGCTGGGGACTATCTTTGCCACATGTTTCCAACATGGTCGTGGAACGAGGTAAGTAATGACGTTAGTTACAAGGAATTTTTGCCAAGAGGGAAACAATTTTTAGTCAGCCGAAAAGTTCCTTGCAATGAGAGAGCACAGGGTGTTGTAGGACTTACTACAGGAGCTAATGACTCGGAGTTTTTTGATGACCACAAGAATGACACCGATGAAGGATGGCTGCTTGAAGGCGAGACGATAGGATCGAGGAAAGTGCCTGCTTCTGATCAGAAGAGCACCGAGATAGATGATATTGACGAAATGATGAAAGGGATGGAGATCGAAGCTAATGACGATGATATCGTAGGTCTGCCTGTGAACGAATGTGAGAGGTTTTATGACCTTTTTATAACATACTCCACCTCGTATCGAGTACCCAAGATGTATATAGTCGGGTTCAACGGGACTGGCACACCTTTGACGCCGGCCCAGATGTTTGAGGATATCGCACCGGATTATAGAACAAAGACTGCAACTATTGAGAGATTGCCATTCTATAAGAGCTCAACACTTTCCGTGTCCATTCATCCTTGCAAACACGCCAACGTTATGAAAATTTTACTTGACAAAGTACGTATTGTCAAAAGAAGAAGAAGAGAAGAGCAGCAGAAGGACGAGAGTCGGCATAATGATGATTGGGAGGATTTGCAAAACGATGTTGATGACTCATTGCGCGTTGATCAGTATCTCATCGTATTCTTGAAATTTATAACTAGTGTCACGCCAAGTATAGAACATGATTACACCATGGAGGGATGGTGAAACACTTGTAACCCTAATATTCTTTAATTTGGAAAATCGTGTTTTTTTCTTCTGCACATCATTATATAGAGCTAATTAATACGAAGTCATCAATGTGAAAATTTGAGAACCATTATATTGAAATAATAGAAGCTGATGAGATAATGACCCCGGAGCAGACGGCTAAACTAGTATGTCGTCCTTGAGAATTTACCTGCGATCCTATTGATCATGTATTAACTTTTAAATTACTTGGATGTGTTAGGAAGCTAATAGAAAGCGTGCCCTGGAGAGACTGAAGCAACGAGGTATACTAAAGGATGACCAAATTCGACAGATAGAGAAGAGGAATACAATCTCACAAGTAGCTACCAATGTACAATCATCTACTACAGAGCTGGCCCCAGACTCTAATAAAAAAAGTCTGGCGAATATAGAGAGTAATCGGGATGCTACCCAAGGGCCAATTGAAAAGAGTGTCAATACCGAAAGCACCCTTGAAAGCAATGCAAATCTCAACAAAAGGCCCCTCGACAGAATAAGACCATCAATACGAACGAAGGATTATATCGAATATGATTTCGCTACGATGAGAAACTTGAATGGTGGCTATATCAACCCCGAGGACAGATCGTCAGGGTACGAGAACGACGGGGAAGATAACATGGGCTCCAAGAAACAGAAAACTTTAGATGACTGGAAAAAGGAGCAAAGAGAACGTAAATATTTATATGAGAATGCACCACCTCCCGATCATATATCTGAAGCTCCAAAATGTATTGAATGTAAAATAAATATAGAGATGGACCCTGTATTGCATGATATCTTCAAATTGCAAGTTTGTAAATCATGCGCTAAAGGGATGCCGGAGAAATATTCACTGCTGACAAAAACTGAATGCAAGGAAGATTATTTTCTTACAGATCCAGAGCTTGCTGACCCACAATTGTTTCATAGACTAGAAAAACCTAACCCACATTCAGGCACTTTTGCAAGAATGCAACTATTTGTCAGATGCGAAATTGAGAAGTTTGCCTTCAAGAAATGGGGCGGTGAAGATGGGCTTGACGAGGAATGGCATAGACGTGAATCTGGAAAGACAAATAGACGAGAAAGAAAATATGAAAAGGAGATGCTCAAAATGAGAATGAAAACAAGAGCTCAGGAGTACACAACAAAATTAAAAGAAAGAAAGCACGGAAAGACTCATGTTCATCATTTCAGTGCCCCCATAGACGGTGGTAAGAACGAAGATGGTTATGCAGTATTGAGAAGAAGATGCATAGAGTGCGGGCTAGAAACCGAAGAAATCTCTATTTAAAATTATGTACCATTCGGGGGTTTCTTCGTCTTATAATTCTATTAATAGCGGTTCCTCAGGTTGCGGTGACACCGCCATACCTTCTGTTCTGATATCTGACATCCCCTCTTGTAATTCTGGTTCCACCTTTTTTGTTGGAACTGTTGGAAAGTCAAAGTTTGTTATAGTGTTGTTAAGATGAGAAGGCACACTTCCCTCCTCATCTTCAAGCGGATAAGGCCTTCCATTGGACAGCTTCCTACCTGCTGGTGCTGGCGGTCTTTCAGCCATCAATGCACCATCAGTTGACTTCAGAGATTGTTTCCGCGTGGAGGTATCTTCTTCTTCAGTAGTTGGGTACGGTGGTTCTGAGGGCGTATCTGTTGCCGATACACGATGAGGATCAATGTGCACATCTATATTCTGCATCCGATCCGAATAAGGCTGCTTCTGCTGTTGAGCTGTTGGTTGAGTCTGATCCTGACCCCGATCACCTATATAAGTCGGATAAGGCAATTCATGTTGCGATTGGCCTTCACGCAGAGATTTATTTTGGCTGTCATGTTGCTCATTGTGAAGCTGCGATTGGATATCTCGTTGTTGCGGTTGAAGAAATTGATATTGCTCAGGAAGATTATGCGACTGCAAAGGCATTGCGGCCCTTTGATACCCCTGTGTTTTGCTAGGTGGAGATTCAAGCTGAGTATGAGATAGTTCAACTGGTGCGGGCCTTTGGTAGTATGAATATGGATCCGAAGGAACCTGAGGAAGCGAATAGCGTTCCGAAAGATTTATATTTTGTAACTGCCTTTCCAACAGTTCGTCGTAGATGTTCATGATATCCGAAATTTTCGTATTCATATCCATCAATAAATTGTATTTTTTAATGGTATCATTCAACGCATTATTGAGCTTTGGTCTAATCCCGATTACTTTCTGATAGAGTGTTTGTAGTTGGACATCTTCTAAAATCTCTGAGGGTGATTGTCCTTTCATTCGCTCCACTAGAGAGGCGAACAAATGTATATCTTCCTCCTCTGCAGCAGTAGGATTGTAAGAAAGAACAGAAGGATGCAGTTGGGTGGTGACCTTTGAATTGGTATTTTGTAGCTGACCTAATGATTCCAGACGTTTTTTCTCCTCTGCCGCTTCTTTGAGACTAGCTTCAATAGCAGCTTTCAAATCTGGATCTTCTTCCTCTTCTAAGGTTCGAGGTGGCGGCTTCACGTCCTTCTTTTGCATCACCGGTATGATCGGCTCTACGTTACCTTTCGATTCTTTCAAAGAGAGTTCTATAGCTTTTCTGAGATCATCCCCCAATTCCTCGTCTTCATAATCATCTGAATCGTTCAATGATTTCTTTTTTCTAGACTTCTTGCTTCTATGTTTCTTCCTTTCGCCATTATTCTTTTTGAGATCGTAATCCTCAAAGCAATTATCACAAACCCGCACAGATTCATGTATACCCAAATCTGGCAGAACAATGTAATTTGAGGAATGATCTTGACAAAATATTCCACCACATGAACGACAGTGATGTCGCCTAGTCAACAATGAGAATTTTTTGGAGCAAATCATGCAAGCATCCGAATCGACCCAGTCTGCTGGTGTACGTGAGTCAAACATAGCTATAGCTCTTGCACCTTCAGAAGCATTATCAGGGAACTGTATTCCATGGCTGACCAGCTTTTCATGAACCTTCGCAACGTATTTAAGCTGAGAATCATTATGAAATGCTAAATATAGCTCATAGAACATGCCTTGAACAAGTTCCCGTAATTCAGGATCTTTATCACTTTTTATAATGGTACTTTCCATTGTGTCCATGAATTCTCTTGAACAAATTTCCTTAATAAAGGGGATTCCCCCATTTTTTATACATATGTCGATAAGTTTCCATGAAGACAGCTGTGTATTTGGATTAGATGAAGTTGCCAGAACCCTCCTTTTCAAGCATCTCATACATTCCTTTGGGGAAATCTTACGTGATCTAACCACATCGGAAATCTCCAAGGCTGGTGGCAAGTCGAGTTCTCCATTAGGAATGCTCTCACTTGTAGCCTTCACTATCAAAGAATCGAGATCAGTAGTCGTGCTCACAGGCATACTTATATCGTATATTATGGCTGATCTCTGTCTATGTGCTTCACAAACTCCAGGTGTGGCTCATCTTTAAGGCTGATAGGAGTTCTTTGACTTATTATGGGGAAAAGGCGATCCTGTCTGATCACGTGTTGATAGAAGTACAAAGAATAATAAGTTGATGGCATAAATAGTTGTATGAAAAGAGCTTTAATAGTTGTATGAATAGAGCTTTAATATTTATACAGCACTAACTAGATATGACTCTCTAAACCGGGCCCAGTCAAGAGAAAGCTTTTACGCTGATAAAAAAGCGAGAGAACCGATGCCCATCATACCGGCTGACAAGTACCAAAAAAAATTTGAGCTTAAAAAGCTTTTTGGTAACTTCTTAACTGCATTTGTTCTGTGTCTATTCTCTAGTCCTCTTTTTACTAGTTGTCTGAGTGACTTATTTTGGCCTGACGTTTTCGATGCACCACCATCGCTAGCCGTAGTCGTTGGATTTAAAGTGACTGTTGGTAACATCATAGGCGGCCTATATGCCAAATATAGTGGCTGCATAGCCGAACCATCACTCTGATATAGTTGCAACATGTACCTCCCATGGTAAGCATCTAAATCTATATAATACCACAAAAATACCTCGGTTTGATTGTACCTAGTATAGGTGGAAGTGCCATTGTCATTGCAAGGATCGCTATACACCTGTCTGCCGTCAACTTCAAAAGGATTTAAAGTTAGGTTCCCACTGTCAGATATCGCATATGTGCCATGTTGGAAATTGAGCGCCGCTTCTGGGCATCCTGGACTCTCAGGATTCGACGTGATCTGATATATAGCCTCCTCAAAATATCCATCTTCCGTAAACGAATACGATATGCCCGGCAGCGATGGTTCAATTAACAATTCATCAACTGGATCATAGAAACCAGGCCCGGTGAAAACCTGATTCGACTTTGAAGACCACGTCCCGTACAAGCTTACGGAATCATCTGCACTGCAAGGTTTGTTGTAAACTACCAACAAAGCAACCAGCGATAGCACATTAATCATTCTCCTATTGATTCGACTGCCTCCTACTTCTGTACTTTGGTGTTTCATCCTGTGTTTCTTACGTCTCTGGCTTAAAGTCCTAAAATAGATGGTGACAGTAAAGAAAGCCATTTCGTGTACCATGACGATAATTCTAGAATTAAAAAAAAAAAGTTTACATTATTGAAATATATACGCGAATACACTGAAGATTATGTCTAGAGTCATTTTCAATCCGAACCATTGAAACTATTATACATTGGCGGAATTGGCAACATTGATGTTGCCGATGGCGAGAGATATGAGAGAAGATCTGTTACTGGAAGTTGCACTGTTTACAGTTCCGCTAGGCGACACATACATGCCGTTATTTATAAATTTTGCTCTCGGCGGGATCTGGCGTACCACAGGTATCTGATTTTCTTTGTTATTCTCATTGTAACTGGCCTTGTGTGGTATGCTGTTAACGCTCAACACGCTGCCACATGCGCTGTCATTTTTGTACTGTCCAAAACTGCACATATGTGGTGTTATTGGAGATGATTGATCCATGGTGCTAAAGACACTGTTGTCAGATTGCGTACTAGTGTTTCTCATGGGAGTATAGTGCTGGGAGTACGTTGGCGAGGGTATCGTCGAATGATGATCATATGAGCGACCATCGCTGCAGATAACCGACCTTCTTGATAGATCCATAGCAGAAGCAAGTTGCAGTTTCTTTTGCAATTCAACTTGATACTCCTTGATACGTGCTATAAATTCTGTGATTCCGACCTTCTCTTTATAAACCTCGATAAGAGATGGGGGTGATTTAGCGACTGCATTGATGAAAATAGTTAGCATTTGAGCCTGATTAGTTGTTGAGGGAGCGGGAGTCATCAAAAATGGACATTGATCTGCTCCTGTGAACCTGTTAACAATGGAAAAAATACCATGAGATACCTCATATAGCTCAAATCTAAGTAAATCGTACTGCCATGTCGATAGATCAATTAAGAATCTTTTCAGATTGATCAGTCTTGTTTTCATATTTAAATCCTCGTCATCCTCATCTTCGAAAAGGTTACCATCCTCTTCATCTTCGATAATTTTCTCGTCAACGGTTGCATCACTATCATTGGAAGTTTGTGATTGGCGCTTACTATTCCAATTTTTGTTATGGTCTAGTTGTCTTTTATATAACTCGTATTGTATCAAACAATTCTCATCGACATTCAAAACGTAATCAGTAATACTAGGCTCATAAACATCCCAGCTCAACGTATCCAAGATATGTCTTTCCATTTGCATAAACATTGATTCATCAAATACATCGGCCCCGCCGCAGTAATGAACCAACTCGGTTAATCGTGGAATGCGAGCTCTTGGATTTGGACCGTAAAATCTCCCACCAGTGGGTATTGAAACATTGTTTATAATATGATTGCAGCCACCCCATGTCTTCGCAGCTAACCATAGACATGTTGCAACAACTAATTTTGCCTGATCCTCGAGGACAACTCTCTTCGAACAGTAACGATCATATAATCTAACCGCTTGGAAGAAAATACCGTCTGTGACACGTGTGATTATTGATAATTCAAATAGAAATGTAACAATCGAACTTCTGGTACTTGAAGGAACCATTTCAGGCTGTTGATCAATCAATTTTGGATCTGGCTTGAATTTACGTGAAAGCGAATGCACATTGGCGGATATCTCTTCATGATATTCTTGAACAGTTTCGTAATGTGCTAATAGTTCTGCATTTGATAATTCGATTGGATAGTAGGTTTGCTTTGCTGTTACGTTTAAACCTAACTTGGTGTTGGTGTTAGTCGTCATGCTCGGATGACTATATTAATTGTGATAAAAGAACGAAAACGAGTGGAATATGGTATGGTGAAGTATTCAACAAAATGAATTGAATTCAACCGAGGTGTATTGTTTAACAGATGTGTAAGCTGCGGTCAAAGTTCAGCCACCTTTGAGTTGAGCGAGGATTGAGCAACTTTAGGGAAGACAAGTGTAGTAGAGATTCACACTCTTATTTCAATGGTAATAAGTAGGCCTGATGCAAATTCGCTTGTTCTTGTTCTTATATAAGAAATGACCCCTTCCACACGATAATACTATCTTAGAATAAACCAGAAATTAGGCTACGAAAAAAAAATCGATAAAAAAAGAATCAAAATCAAATTGTTCCTGTCGAATAATTTGGGAATTCGATGGTCTTGGACAATTACAATGAGGTCTGAGCAATACAACGCCAAAAGCTCAAGGTAGTGGCCACAACAAAAGCTCAGACTTTGCATATTCTCCCATCCAGCCACTAAATGAACGCCTTTCTAGCACACCGTGATTCGTGTGTTTTTTTTTCGAGAATGCTCGCAATTACCTACGGTTCCCCTAACCTTCCAATGTTTTAAGGAAATGCACGAGTGGCCAAAGAATCACGACAGGTCCACCTCTCTCATCGACCACTACCGTATTCAGGCCAAGCCCAAAAAGGCAAAACCTCGAAATTTGCAAGGTCTACCATACTGCAATGCGCTACTGCATTAACGGCATGTGCGACAGTGTCACTTTTGACACGAAAATTTCTTCCTTTTTCCAAACGCGGAAAAGACGCGACAATTGGTGTCGACTATTCCAAATTTCGGTACTTATACAGATAATGGACTAAGCCCGTTGGAGCTCGCTGGAGCTCACAAGGCAGGCTGATGCAAAAGAATCCGTCCCATTTTGCTGCAGATTTTGATTCTTGCATCGTAGACAGGGAGCCAAAGGCTGTATTACTTCTTATCGAATACGCGTAGTATCATTTCGGCTTAATGTTTCTGCTGCTTTAGAGACCCTTTTGAAGAACCCCGGGGAATATTTCAAGGAATAAATTTATATTGCCGGCTATATGATATTAAGGCGATCCTTGAATGCCCACCTTCGTGTCCCTCAAATGTACCTGTGCCCCGACAAAGTTAAGAACTCATTGTCGCACAATGGTTGAAGGCGAAATATTCAGTTGTTATAGTGGTTGTTGTTTTGTACTAGCATCTCATCCGCGATAAATAGCTTGCAGCAGAGATCCTTCAACTTAGGAGCTAAAAGAACTGCCCTCTTACCCTATTTTGCATTTTGTGGGAATGCTTTTTTAATCATCTGTTTCCTTTTCTGCACTCTTAGTTTATCATGCTGCAATTATTACAGTCATCTTTAATGCTATATTTCACCAATGAAAACAGCCACATTACCTCCTATCTAGATAACATATTATCCAGAGCCATCATAGGTAAAATATATCCAATCTGCTAGGCGATAAAATGGTGATCTGGCTCGGGCCAAATCTTTACAAATTATTCGTGAATTAGAAGAATAATCAATGATGCTGATATTTCCAGCCGTTTGTTGGCTTAATCACTTTAAAATTGTGACAATATCAACCGTGTAGCCTATTTATACAAAGTGAGACGTTAGCAGTGTAGAATGATCTTTTTCCCTTCATCGATACTTCAGCATTCTCAAGGATTTTACCTCAGCACTTTAGGCTTTCATTTAATCTGAAACAAGTGGGGATTTTCATATCTGTAATTGTTGCCTAAATATATTTCCATAATTCCGACACACTTTGTTCACATAATAATTATAATATTCGTTCTCCACGAATTTTCTATCTCAGGTGATTGTGGGCTTCTTTATACATAAGCCCTTCTTAGTTACTTACAGTTGTGCTTGTATTGCTATTTATTTGTCTTGTGGATAGTAGCAGTGCGTCGCATCATTTCTTTAAAATGCCTTCGCTTTATTCTTAGATACAGTTCTATGTAAAACTCTTCGTTTTTTGTTCATATTCTCCAAGGATTCATATCGTTCTCCAAGAAGTCTTCTTAATCGCTACCCTCTGAACAATTTGCGATTGAAGAGTAACATCAAAATGAGCCTTTTGGTCATTAGTCTAGCCGCTGATATTGATATTGGTTTGATTTTTTTTTGAATGGCTTCTAAAGCCTACAAAAAATATTTGGAAAAACCTTTTCTTGCATTTTACCTGGACAGTGATGCAACATATGCGATTGTTCCAGGTTCAAGGGCATTCGTTATATTCAATCAACAAGAAATGTTACAGGGGATTGGGAAATGTTTAGAGGTAGAGCAAGTGCAATTGGGTGTTTAGCCGCCGAGATCCGATAATTTTGTTCGCCTAGAGCTATGTTAACCTGTCATCGAGTCAGAAGATAACGAAAGTCATGGGAATTAGATACGCAACGATAATATAGAGTGGCGATTCTCCCTTTCTTTCGATGAACAGTATGTATCCTGGTAATCATTGACATTCCAACCAGTTATGATGTGGCAATGCCCTTTAATCGGGCTATCAATTTAATACACCCAATGATCAACTTGTGTTGCTTATCTCCTACGGCTGCTAGCCGAAGCTTCACTGCAAAAGTAATTTTTTGAGTTCTAGTATAGATAAGGCAGGCTGGAAATTCGTTTCGATTAACGGCTTTGGTGCACAATTGGTAAATTTAGATACATATCCGCTCGTCAACTCAGGTTTCATATTTAGGCTAATGGCGTGATTCAGTAGCAGTTGTTTCCATGGCTTCTTTGGAGTAAGATACCACTGAATTGCGGATTTATTTGAAAGATCGCAAGAGCAACACATTAAAATTGATTTAATTTTGGTTTCAGTGAGATCGACTTCGGTGATAGCGCTTTCGTCAGCGAAGGTGTATTGGGAGAAGCCACTTGGTAGGGAAATTGTTGTTGCTAGCTGAAACTCAGGCATCACGTAACTATTTAATAATGCAGACGAAGTCTTTGTTGCCTCATCGTATTTCCTTACTATGGCCCACAATAAAGATGTATCGTTATCAAACTGGAGCAATGAGCTTTGCGCGCCAACGTTGGAATGGAGTGTTATGTATCCCATATAGTGATCATGCCCCGTACTGAAAATATGCAGATTATTCAAAGTCTTTTCTAACAGGCAGAGGATTCCCTGAGACCAAATGACGTAGAATCTAGAAATGATGAAGTTCACTTCCACAATGACCTCTGTATTGACTTCCGTTTCGCCGTCAGGGCTAAGTCTTATATAGTCACAGTAAACTGCCTCATCACGGTGCCATAGCATCTTAAACAGCTTGCTAGAACCATTTAAATTCTGATCTTTAATAAAGCATATATTATCAACATTCTTGATAGCATGCGTCCACTCTTTAATGGGCTTGTTCTTGATCATTACATTAAAAGTACAGCGGCCTGCAATTCCATATATACAGTAAATGCCCCATTTGTCATCACTAGACCACAGACACCGAGTTGGGTTATTTGAGGTGACAGAATTCATGTCATAGAGTATTGCTTGCAACCGTAGCTTACTTTTATGTTTCTTGTTTTGGCTTTTATTTTTAATAAGACCGAAATCTATTGATCATTATTTCACAAAAGTTCCAAACAAACACTTCAACAGAATAGAAAGTGTTTTGTTACCGATCATAGAAATGATGTGGCCCAACGGTGATGAGCCATCTCAGGATGGAACTGACAGTGGCTATCGTGGGCTTTATAAATGGACAATGGATGCATTATTTGGATCAAGAGTTTCACCATCACGAAAATACAAAGAGTTTTCTCAAGACGATACCAACTACAATGGGAACCAGAGAAGGAGAAGGCATTGGAAAGACTCCGATAGTAGTGTAAGAAGTATGGGATCGGAAAGGTTTAGGTCTAATTCCTTATCAGGACTGGATCCCACGTTTTATAACCGTCACGAACTTTTACCTGAAGTGAGCGACAATGATGTTGACGTTTACGAGCGACTACGAAAGAGCCCTCGGATTGAATCTCCCATAGAATTACTATCATCAGTGCCGCCAGTAAGAGGCGAGCCTACAGACACTTTTGGCACTAGAAGAAAACCTCATATAAGGCCTTTTGACGAAGACTTTAGCATCGTAGCACGATCACCATCATTAGATGATCCTATAATATCTAGACTGTTTGACCGGGATACTAAAAAAGGTGTACGTTCTGCAGAAATACCTGGAAAATTTCCATCACCGGCCAAGATAAGTAACAGTGTCGCTAAAATAGACTACACAGATGAATACTTGCAAATTTTAGACCAGCTAGAGAGAAACGACAAATTGTTATCAGACATGAGCAAAACTGTTCAGGCAAAAAATGAATTGAACTTGAGGAAAGAGGAATCATATAGAATCAAATACAGACACACAAGACTAGAGCTCATCAAAGAGTTGAAACATTCCAAAGCTATTTATGATAACTATTACACACTCTACGGCAAATATCAACAACTAAAGACCATTAGCCAAGATGCTGTCCAGTTGCAATCACATGTTTCTAGGTTAGAGACACAGTTAGTGGATGTTGCTATCGAGAAAGAGAAACAAATTCATTCGTTATCGAGACGCATCTTCGAGCTTGAGCTGCGAGTCCAGGAAACAGAGACTTCTAAGGAGAAAGAGATAGAAAAGTATGAAATACGTATTGCAGAACTGGAGGGCCAACTCGCCTTGCGGCAGCCACTTCCCTCCGGGGTTTCTTCATTATCTTTTTCGCCATCGCGCTCTCATTATAGAGATCAAAGTTCTATGTCAGACTACAATGTCGCGGTAGACACACAATTTTTGAAAAATCTCCACTAAAAAAAGAGCTCACCAATTTACCTAGCTCGAGTGATCACTTAGGTGCTACAACTATACAATACACTCTATACCAAGTCATTGATATATATCAAGTATTAATTGTTATCGGGTGCTGTCATGAATTACGGACAACTTAGCTTTGTTCGAGAAGGCCGAACATTGAAAAATCCGCCGTCTGACTATTCAGAGAAAGGGAAATTTGATGTTTGATAGATGAGAAAGAAGCTTATAACGGACTTAGAGAGGTACTCTAAGGTGGAGTTCGGTAGTGAGAATCTGCTTTTATCAAAAAAAATATTTTAGAGCCCCATATCATTAATCCATTACTTTCATTTATACCCATTTTCCTGTGCTAAAATACAAGTTCATTAGGATCTAAGTGGGTAAACCAGAGCACGTGACTGAATCTAGATACCGCTGCTGAAAAGTCTTGGACTGGTTTTAGATGTCACTTGTCAAATCACATGCCAGTGGGATCCCTCCAGGTCAATTAGTGAGAGTAGACTCTCGAGAAATAGCCAACAATAGTGGCATACATGTCAAGAACCAAAATGGGAATGGCGCTATGATGGGTGGAATGACAACTCAAAATGATAATGATTCCAACGACGCTGATATTGTTAATCAGAGGATTGATCTGGAGTCAATGCTTGGAGATTTCACGTCTTTGCTGGGAAAAGACAATTGGACTAAATACGCGCAAGCAATCAGTCTTTTTATTTTAGGTAAACTGTCAAGAAAGGAGCTTTGTAATGAACTAGACCTCCTTTTCACGCCCCTCGATGTTCCCAGCACAAATATAAATGCAAGCTCAAGTATCAACAATGCCAAGACATCCCGCGGCAGCTTGCGTGGCAGGGCTCTCCTCCTACGTATGCATAATCAACTGTTGCTTGGTATCCTTACCAATTCACTGAAAGAGTCGCCGTTAATGGGCAATCTATCGGATGGATCATGGGGTTTCGGAAATGGAAACTCTCTGGGAAATAAGAAAAGAACTAATAAGCATAATTCACAAATCGAAACGTATAAAAAAATTGTGATGTCATTGCCAGTAAATGACAGGCAAAGGCTGAAGTCTATAACAAAGGAGGCCGGCAAAAGAGGGTTTGTCCTATGTTCTGTACTACAAGCGAGATTAAATGCAATCCCAAAGATACCGATTGTATTGAATCCAGAAACGCTAAGGAGAGTTAAGAGTAACAATCTTAAAACACCGCTGGAATGGTCACAAGATATAATGAATGGATTCAATGCTCCCCTTGCAACAGATAGCTATTCTTTACCAGATACAGAATCCTTATTCCTTAGAATGGTTGGAATCGCGCGTGAACATGGACTGGTTGGATCCGTGGATACAGGGTGCGTTGAACTGCTCTCTTTGGCATTAGATAACTACTTGAAAAATATTATTGAGTCTGCGATTGATACAGTACGATATCGACGGAAAAAATACTCTGAATATTACGATCTTGGGGATAACGGGCTATATGAACCTGTATCAGGCGATGGTAAAATCATCCCAGAGACAGAAAAATATACAAAGAGCGAACGTATGTCCCTTACAAATGAAGATCTCTATAACTGTTTTACCCTATTTCCTAACCTCGCAGAGCCTACAGGTGCTTTTGTGAGCTTACCAGCGGTGGGATTGTTAAATGATGATGAGTTGGTTGTGACGAAAAGCAGTATTGATGATCTGGCTGGGTTTTGTCAGGATAAGCCTACTTTTACCCCGTTGGACGAACGCAATATTGGAACAAGAGAAGAATTGAATTGGCTAATAAAGGATATTCTCACAGAAGAGTAAGATGAAACTAATACTCAGTCATTCTGATTCTGGTAATGCAGGTTTAACTGGGACTTTTTCGACTACATTCCCTCGCATATTAAAAATATAAGAGAAAAAGAAGATGACATTATAAGAATACTAATAATACAGACCGGACAATTTTTAGCTACTTCATAAAAGCATGTGCTTCTCTTTGGGTTTTGTTTTGATATTTTTCAACTTTCCTAACTTTTTGGAAGCCTCAAGTAATGCCTCATCATCTTGTTCTTTATCGATATGGAATAAGAAGAACGACTTGGTGTCTGATAGCAATTTTTTCAAGATTAGGGCTATTGGAGAATTGGCTATCTGACAACGTGTAATTGAATCATCTAAAATTTTTATCGTCTTTTTATCATGTATCTCTATGAAATAAAAGTTTATTGGCTTGCCCTGCAAGTCACTTTCCTTGATCAACTGAAATTTTAAAACACCTATACCTGACATATCATTTCGGCTGCGCTCTTGTATGGCAGTAAACAGGGAATCTGAGTCGCTCGTGAGCTCTATACGTTTAGAATCCAGCTCTAAGGAATCCAGCTCGATTTTAAGTTCAATTTTATTTTGTGAACCATGGTCGCTCTGTAAAAGCATATCTTGCGATGGCACCTCTTCCGATAAAAAAACATACTGTAGCATGATTTTATAACTATTCTGAGATTTGGATCTTAAAAAACCTATTAATGCCATTTTCAAAGCATTTGAAGGAGATTGCCTCACAGATATTAGATTGAAGTTCCACTCTTTTTGCAAACACATTTCATGATACATTTCATATTCTTGAAGCAGCAAGTCATGTTCAGACATTAATGATGAAGGTATTATCCTTGTAAAAAAATATGATTTGTTGGTAGACAATTTTTGCAAAGATTTCCCAGCATAATCGATTGAATATCGTGTGGATATGTCAGAATCATTTGCGACATAGGCAAATCTCCTTATTTCACCTTTCGATTCATCAATCGAGTTTTCTAATCTTCTTCTTCTCAATTGCTCCTGTTCCATCTTATCAAATTTGGAATTGTAGTAAACTTCTTTTTTATGCGCGACTTCTCGGATCAACACATTCTGCTCTTTTGCGATTTGATGTTGTGCTTCTATGAGCCTTAATTTTTTCTTCAGAGGCTCATTTTGTACTTGCGTTTCTGTTAACAATACCCTGGCTTCTGAGATTTTTGCGATTAATTCTGTAGTTTCCTGATCTATTTCAATCACTTCTTTCCCTAAGAGTCTTCGTTCTGCAGCCAGTCGTTCTTCTTTGACCTTCAACCCTTTTTGTTCCTCTATCAACATATCCAGAGGTTTTTTCTTTGAATCTTGAAATGTTTTGAGTTCTTCAAAAAGCTCGTCATCGTACCGACGACATTTATCATTGTTTTCTTGATATATTACACTCAGTTTATCTTCAACTTCTTTTAATTCCCGTTTCAATAGTTCTATTTCCTGCGCAATTTCCTGATCCGGTTTTAAATCCTCTAGTTCAAGGAGTTTGTCACTCCATTGCGCATTTTCATCATCTAATCGTTTGTTTAATTGATTTTCAAGTTCCTGAACTTCAATTGAATATTTTGTTGTCAAGTTCGATCTCGTTAATTCCTCATTTTTCCTTTGTAAATCAATTTCTCCATCTTTCAAGTTAAGGTGTGATTCCAGTTGGGCAGTTTCTTTCCTCAGCTCGTTACAAATGGTGAGCTTTTTAGAAATAGAGTAATGTATGTCGGGCAGTTGTACTTCGCGAATTTGTGAGGTTTCTTTCTCGATTTCAAATATGGCATTCTTGAAATGAAGTATATCTTTTAAAATTTTTCGTTCCCGTTTCTTTACCTCTTCTATTACCGCTGCATCTCCATATACATATTTATTCATAAGTCTTGAATTTTGTGTATGAACAACATCTGTGGAGCTTCGACAAGCAACACGAGTCGTGTTCATTTGATTCGTTAAGTCCTGTAACATCGGTGATGATAACCTTGGTCGCTTCACTTGCGGATATTCCTTTCCGGCCGAGCTGGTTACACCATTAAATGAGATGGATGGTATTTTGGAATGATTATTCATCTCTTTTATACATGGGAAGGTCACCCTCTGCGATGTATCAGACGAGTTTCAGAACAATTACAAGGGTCGTAAATAAGTTCCAATTAGTCGCGTCAATCACCAAATGTTCGACACTAGGAATAAATATAGACAAACACTAGACACAATCGCAATAAAGGTTTCAGCGTCTCTTTAATTACTCGCGTATCCAGTAATGATCGGTATTACTTTTCAAATGTAAACAAAAACAACTATATTGGCGGCTTTCTGCATAACTGAAGTTGAACAATCGCGATTGACGAAGAGTTAAGTCTACAACATAAACTACAAAACGGTTATATCCTCCAAATACATCAGTTCGCTTCTGCAATGCTACATTTCAATAGAAGCCTGATAATGTGGCAGACTTGATTAATTTGCCCCGCCCCTATTGAGCACTATTTACAGGTACCGAAATACAATGGGCTAGTTGAAGTCGCTGGAGTTAACATTTCTCGTCATTGCTGGCAGCGCAACCCTAATGCCGTCAATATCCTTGGACATCTTTATCTGGCATCCCAGTCTGCTGGTCTCTGTAAGCCCATATGCCAAGTCTAGCATGTCATTTTCGTCGTCATCGGGCTCTGGTATTGCATCATAGTATTCAGGATCCACAATAACATGGCAGGTTGAGCATGCACATGATCCGCCGCACGCACCCTCCATGTCCAAATTGTGGCCTTGTGCTATATCCAGAAGCGTGTCACCCTCACATACCTCATACTTCTTCTGAGTGCCGTCTTTCAAAATAAACGTCACATGCAGTTCCTCACCAGGCTTTGCTTTATGCAGATGACCGTGCTGCAATAGGACAGAAGAGCTGAATGAAGCCCTACATGGAAATCTGTTTACAGTGGTTATTCTCAGCATTGATCGTCCGCTCTGCATCGTGTTGCTCGACTTCCATAGCTGCTGCGCATTTCTAAAACGTAATCCAGAACACGTTCTTATCATGGCTTACCACTAGCTCCAATCGCCTGCCGAATTATGGTCACTGTGTAAGTGCCTTAAGTAATCAGCTACTTTCATTTCTGTCTAGAAGTGTTTTTTTTTAAGCATCGTAAATTTGTTTAAACCCGCTGCATGCTAATCTTTAACAGCGACAATCACAGAGGCAAAATATAGAAAATACTCCCTACCAGCCAGATATGCTGACATTGAGGCTGTAAAATTGTCTGTAGCGAATCATCATCTTGAAACTCCTCAAAAATGTGGTATTTGCAATATTCGGCCGGCTTAACCAACGGTTTTACACTTTGCCATGCTTGTAGTCCCATGAGATGTCGTGAGGCACGGATATAGGCTGTAGGAGCCAAGCTGGCTAAAGGGGAATAAAGTATTAATGTAGGAGTTTGGCCGAAGATAGGTGGATCGTCACAACAGCTTGATATTGACACTGTGTATATGAGCTCTCTATTGTCGTCATATGAGTCAGATTTCAAAACCACACTCGAACAGGCTCTTCTAAGTCTGAACAGTGCTGGTAATGAACCGCTGCCTCAAAGGAATGCCATCTTGAAGCAGGTGGAACAGCAGCAGGAAGAGCTTTTTGATCTGGTAGATCAGATGGATATTGAGGTCAATAATAGTCTGACCAATGGGCAGGAACGTGCCGTTTACAAGTCCAAGATAAGGGAGTACAAGAAGCAAGTGCAAACAAGTTTGAAGCAGCCTTTGCAGAAGCTGATTGATTCTAGAGATAGGGATTTGTTGTTTGGTGAAGTAGCTGATTCTATGCCTTCGAACTTGAATGAGGAGCAACGGCAGCAGTTACTGTCGAACCATGGTCTCCTGACAAAATCCGGAGATAAACTAAGAGATGCCACTAGAGTCGCCTCAGAGACCGAAGGCGTCGGATCACAGATTATGATGGATCTAAGATCTCAGAGAGAGACTCTAGAGAATGCCAGAAACACCTTGTTTCAGGCAGATTCCTATGTTGACAAGAGCATAAGAACCTTGAAAACAATGAGTAGAAGATTGGTGGCTAATAAATTCATAAGTTATGCTATTATCGCCGTCTTGATATTGCTTATTTTGTTAGTGCTATTTTCGAAATTCAGGTGAATGGTGATGAAGCCAATAGTAACGGGATCTGTAAACCTATAAAACCGTAAATGTATAAACTAGATAATTTTAAAAAAAAAGATTTGGAAAGGAAATCAAGCAAAATATTCACATTAGTTCAGATTTGCATTCTTCATCGGCATCCTTTTCGCCAAACCTAAACTGTCTCATCTTGTTTTTTAATGAATTTATAATTTTCGATTCGGATTTGTGGGGATTTTTTGATTCTAGCAATGACTTTTTGACATGACCTCCATCATCAACTTCATCATCAAATTCCTGAATCTCTCCGTCATCTCTATTTGATGCCCCACTTGTTTGTGGGGTCAGACCAGAATTGGCAGCACCCATTCTATACTGTTGTTTTTCTTCTTCGGTTAAATCCAGCACCGACGCTGTGAAATTGATCAGAGATTTTGCACTTTTACGTCTCGCCATTCTCCTAATCTTGTGTGCATCTTTTTCATCCGGCAAGGGTGTTGAGCTTCTTGAAGCAGCGTTTGAGGATGAACGTGCTGTACGTGGCAATCTAACGCACGATACTCCCACGTCACTAATCCACTTAGCTACCAGTGCAGTCCAACCGCACTGATGGGAGGCACCAAGGCCTCTTCCTGTATCCCCATCGAAATATTCGTAGAATGGTATTAGATCTTTAAAATACTCATCTGACGATAAAAATTGAGCGTAATCGCCATAATTGATGGCTCGCTCACCGTTTTCATCGGGGACAAACAAATGAATCATACGACAGCCCAGTTCCTCTGCCACCTCTGCCAAGTTCAAATAATCACCGGAACCTGTGGGGCATTCTACCTTAAATTCAGAACCATAATATAAATAAAATCTCTGGAGAGATTCGATTATGAGAAAGCTCGTAGCGAACCAAATGGGACCTCTCCAGTTGGAATTACCACCAAACATCCCCGAATCAGATTCTCCAGGTAAATATTTAACAGTGTATTGCTCACCATGAACATTCATTTCGAAAGGATGATCCTCATGATATTTTGATAATGATCTGATACCATAAGGTGACAGAAATTCTGTTTCATCGAGCATGCGTTTCAGTATTGCCTTTAACCTATCTTCGTTTACCAGCGCTAGTAACATTCTTTCGCCAACACCTCTTTTAGTCATTGATGCAATGTTCCTATCAACAATCTCTGGCCTATTATCGATAAACCAATCAACTCTTTTTTTGAAACTAGGAAATTGATCTAGCAGTTTCGGTTCTAAAGTCATGGCTGCATACAATGGAATCAATCCAACAAGCGATCTAACAGGTAATTGCTCTCTATTTGGGCCACCCCAAGATATAACATCATAGTAAAATTGGTCTTTTTCATTCCATAAATTCTGCTTGATGATCTTTTGGCAACTCTCCCCAGTGTTGTCAATCAAATACTCAAATGACATTGAATCACTGATCAAAATAAAGTGCTCAAAAAACTTTGAAGCAATATCTTCGTAAACAGGATTTTCCTTTGCTAACTCTAACGCAATGTTCAACATCTGCAGACAGAAAAAGGCCATCCAACCAGTGGAATCGGCTTGCTCCAGTTTACCACCGGTAGGCAAAGGTTCGCTCCTATTGAAAATACCAATATTATCAAGGCCTAAAAACCCGCCCTCGAAAACGTTGTTACCGTCTGAGTCTTTACGATTAACCCACCAAGTGAAATTTAACAACAATTTCTGGAAAACACGTTCTAAGAATACTCTATCCTCACGACCGAACAGGTTTCGTTCCAATTTGTAAACACGATAGACGGCCCAAGCATGGACTGGTGGATTCACATCATTGAAATTCCACTCATAAGCAGGGATTTGTCCATTTGGGTGCATGTACCACTCTCTTGTTAGTAGATCCAATTGTCTCTTTGCAAAGTCAGGATCGATCATAGCAAGTGGAATACAGTGGAATGCAGTATCCCAAGAGGCAAAAAAAGGATATTCCCATTTATCCGGCATCGATAAAATGTCCTCGATATATAAATGCTTCCAATTTTTATTCCTCCCATCAGCCCTATTTGGTGGTGGCGATGGTTTAATACTTGCATCTCCATTATACCATGCATCATACGTCAAGTTGTAAAACTGTTTAGTCCATAATAATCCAGCGAATGCCTGTCTTTGAATCTTTCTTAATTCTTCACTTATAGGCAACGGGGTGATTCTCCAGTAAAAATTGTCTGCTTCTTCCCCACGATTGTCGAAAGTTGTATCAAATAGATCTTCATCAACGACTGCCAAGTCCTCAGTTTGAAAGATACTATTTTCAGAATCGTTAGTAAATTTGTATCTCACTGTGACATATTCACCTGGTGGAATATTCTTGAAATGATACACTGCACAAGCCTTCGTACCTTCATTATTTGGATTCACTACGTCCATCTTACCATTTACCAAATATTCTTCAAAAGCGTCTTTACAGAATTCAGATGGATTCTTTTCATTACCAAACAATTTGACCAAATTTGGTTCGTTTTCAGTAAATAGAAGCAATGGATCGATATCATCAGCATCATTCGCATCTCCTGAATCGTCATTGAATAATCCAGGGGATGGTTGAAAAACAATCTGGCGGTTTCCATATTTTTCATGACCTACATGGATTAAATTTGTTGCTTTTTCATCTCTTTTTAAGATAGGCTTTTCTTTATTACCGTGCCAGGCCCAAGTATTTCTGAAAAATATCTGTGGCGAGACGTATAGTTCGCCAGAGTCTTCCCGGCTTCTATTATAAATAGTTAATCTGAAGTTCAAGTCATCTGGATTATCGTCACCTTTGGCCATTTCGTAGAAAACATCAAAATACGGACTGTCGCCGGTCTCTTTTTCCTGATAGAGTCCATCGATCTCGTAAATTTCGTATTCCAGATCGTTGAACCCTCTTTTCTCATTCTCCTTGATAAGTTCTTCGTATGGGAATGCTTTTTTGAAGGGATACTTATATAGTGCTTTCATATACGAATGGGTTGGTGTATTATCCAGATAATAGTATAGCTCTTTCACATCTTCACCGTGATTACCTTGAGAATTTGTTAATCCAAACAATCTTTCCTTCAACCTGCAATCCTTACCATTCCAAAGTGCAACATTAGTGCAAATGAATTGTTTATTGTCAGAAACGCCAAACAAACCGTCTTCTCCCCATCTAAAAACTCTTGCATTGGCGTGCTCAAAGGGGAAATGCGACCAGGCGTCACCGTTGTAGGAGTAATCCTCCCGCACAGTTGCCCAACTCCTTTCGCTCAAATATGGGCCCCATCTATACCAATACTTCTCATGATTCCTATTCTCAGTTAATCTCCTTTCTTCGACGGTCGAATCGACAAAATCCTCCCTAAACTTATTACCCATTATGGCGGTGCCGCAATTGATCGCTTACTTATTGAAATTAAGGCAATTCTGCTGATATACTTGACAAGAACACCTTCCACTATGCAGAACCGACCGCCTTCCAGGTTATTGCTCCTGATATCTACCCGCCCTCCTTGCTCATTTTTATATCTAAATGTAAATTGTGTACCATTCTTATAGAGGCACGATAACCCCTTAAAAATCATGGAATAGTTGCGAAAGCCAAGAAAGGTTCAAAGTTGATCATGATTGAATTATCGTACGTAGAAATATCTATTAATGCTTTATTGAAGTGGGAATCGTAATATGTAATCGGGTTGTCGTAATAATGTAGCTAATCGTCGCTAGACGTCTTGAGGCTCTAAAAAGATCTCAACCAGAGTCTGTAGTTCTGCTGCGCCGCATCGGCAAATTCATCACTTGCATCAATTAGTTCGCCTGCTCCAAGATCCCTAGCCGTCGATATGGACGGCGTAGATATTTTTTCCGTCTCCTTTATCAGGAAGCCGTGCTTCTTATATTGTTCGGGGCTTGACGCCACTCTTTCGGAGGTGTACAGTAATGGTGATCCTATCAGTTGTTGTTGGTATGACATCTCGTCATCTAGTTCAGTGTCACTCAATTCAATTCCGTTCGGACTCTCTGCGAGCAATGGTGGGGGTACTAGCGCATTAAAGCTGTCGTAATCGTCTATCTTCGGACTTGCGCTCGCACCGCTTATGTTTAAATTGGTCATATGAGAATCTGTGTGAGCGTCCGCAAACGAGAGGGGGAAGAGTTCTTCTTCTTCGTAATTTAGAATTGACATGGCTGGCAATGATATCGGTGGGGATTTTCTGGTCTTTGTGTTTGTGTTTGTGAGCTAATATAGTTCAGAGTATCAGTGTATCCTTGACCATCGAACAGATGTACAATTACTTATATATATCAGAAAACTACATTACAATCTTTATCTAAAATCCGTGACTAGTAGATGAGTAATCCAAACGTAAACACACACCTACCTACACGGTTAGTCTTCGTTTCAAGATGAGTACAAACACCTGCCCCCCGTGCATTGACTTTCGCCATTATGTCTCCGAGTGACTCTTTCGGACGACGATGACACATCTCGCCTCATCGACACCCGTTATCGCGAAAAAAGGTGAAAAAGTTTCAAGAAAACAGTGCGGGAACCACAGTTTTTGGGCACGCTTGATTATATTTTCTCACATTGGTTTGCTTTTGTTGACTGCAGTGGCTTGCCAACTGCACTCAGTTTCGGAGGTACACCTGCATTTCCAGGAGTCTATGTTAAAATTCAATTAACGCAGACAATTGTATGTGTTAAAAGTACAAGATGGCTGATCCATGTAAACGTGAGGCGTGCAGCATCCAGAATTGTTTGTTGAGGAATGGCTATGACGAAGCACCGTGCCAAGCATTCATAAACGACTTATACAGGTGCTGTTTCAAGTTCTACAGTACAAATGGTGATGCTAAGACACCCTGTTGTCCGTTACCCGACTTGCTGGAGCAGAAAATGGTCCAGAGAGGTCTCGACGTCGACAACAGCAAAGAGCTACCTGAATGAACGGTCTACAGTAGAGTATGTACGCGAAAGGTACCTCGATATACGGCTAGACCGTTGCATATCGGGCGGATACGTCTCGCAATTGTTTAGTTAATGATAAAACAACTTTTTAATCTAAGATCTACCGCGAGCACGGCACAACAGTTAAGTTGTGTGGGGTTACCATACGCCCACTAACCTCAAGTAGAGGTTCAGCGAACCGTGACTCTGGGCGTCTAATGTAAAAGACATTGTTACTTTCTTTAAGACTGAACAAGAAATGGGCCATAGGAGAGTGCAGCTGGCCGCTTTTATAGTTTAAAAAACAGCTCTGTATACTGTAGGTAGGGTAACGCTAATGTCAAATGAACAGGGTTGACCGGCAGCTACACAACACGGAAGAGGGTAGTGGCTACCGATGAGTTCTGCCATGACTGCCTTCTATACCATGACAGACTCGACGAGAACTACAACTGCAGGCTCTGGGCGTGGAGTTGGGGCAGGCTTGCAGGTTGAAGTTCTTCAAGGTGCAAGTGCGACCAAATCTCCAGGTTCATTCGGTCAACCGACTAGCACGCACCCAGTTAGGCTTCGAAATGTTAGATTTTATTAAGTAGTCTTATATATGATTCTTTAAACATATATTATACAGATATTTGTTTAAAATGTAAAAAAAACCTTCTTAATGACGACGGGAGGCAGCAATGATTTCGGACATTTCCTCTACCTTAGCCTTAGCTCTGATGAAAGAACCTAATCTCTTCTTTGCGACCTTTCTAGCTCTCTTTTCACCGGAGTTTCTGATCAAATCAATCAATCTTCTTTCGTATGGGGCCAAACCAGCGAATTCTTTGATCAAAGAACGCACGAACTTGGTTCTGTTAGAAGCAACACCCTTCTTGTAAGAAATCTTTGGTGCTGGAGTCATGGCGGTGACTACCTTACCTTTGTTTAAACCAACAGCAATACCTATTGTGATGACATTTATATCTTGTTAGTAAATTTTGCTTATCCGGTTGGAACTGTGGAACATAGCGAAATCAAGCCTTGGTTTTGGGCGCGGTTTGGCACTTCTTGCATTTTCACCGTATAGCATGGGAGCTTTGAGAACCTAACAATCGTCTGTGTCGCTTTCTTTGACTTTTCTTCATGTGTAGTCATTCTATCACATCGCTTGTTGAAACTCTGTCACTCTTTTCAAGGAGTTCAATACGTTCGTTATCCACTAGTTCTAGTTCGTTTGATGTCTAAACATACCAGTCTTGACGGCCATTTTTCTAATCGTTGTTGTGCTTGTACCTCCTGATAATCAATGGCTAAGATGCGTTGCAGCAGACAATATACATCTACAAATAATTAACTACTATTTCGTCAGTATAGCGGTACATTTTCCATCCATTCCATAGATGGAGATCCCAACGAACAACAGTTCTCCTCCCGCTCTCATTCGCAGCGCCCTCCTGTTCCACCTGCCCAGGCCACGTCGCTAGAAGGAGCATATGAGGGCAGCCTCGGGAAAGAGGCTCTGCCAATCCGTCAACCTCTTTCCCCCTCTAGCTGCCTGTAGCCAGCCTGGTCGCTGTCCTAGGAAGCAGTGATCTTTGCAACGCATCCAGCCTAGCCAGCGTTGATGAGAAGCGCCACGCCGGAACAGACCGCCTACTTTATCTCGGCCTAATTATTTACCTTTGCATGCAGAATTTAAATGCTGCCAGCAAAAGTAGAATATTGATGGTGTGTGGATTTTCTTTTGGGTGAACGGATGTTGTGCGAGAACAGTCATGGTGCTTCTTCTAGTCGTTGCTTCATCGGCTCTGCCGTGAATAAGAACAACGGGAAAATATACGGGCTTGATGTATCAGCCATGCGCAGATGGCCAATTGAATATATTTCAAGGCAACTCCAAGAATCATCAAGCTATATTTTATATGTATATAAATTCATACTGTCCGTCTCGATAACGGGTAACTTTAAGGATACTGCTGAGAATGAAGCCGATAGGAGGGCAGCTTTGTCTCTGCTTCAATCTGTATAAATGCGCTGTAAGCCATAAACCACTCACTTTGAGTGTGGGTCAGCGTGCATGCAAGCTGATTCGTTCTGTACGTAGTCGAAATATGCTCTCCCACTAATTCTCATCGTACCGCGTGCATGGTGGGCCAGAAATGGTGAGCCAGGAATAGTGGACAGATGGCTTAAATCAGTTTAGTCTTATATACAGGGCGCTATTTGATACTCTATGTAGTAGATGTTATCCATTGGAATAGAAAAATTTGCTGTGGTTCATATGCTAATGGTGGACAGGTCGAAGCCGTAACTGTGTAATTTCGTTAGAAGTTCATTAATTGAAGCATTGGAATATAACTCAACAAATTCACGGTGGCCAATAGATACGGCGTCAGCCCTACGTTCCAGTTTTTCTAAAGGATAGAGATATTGCATCAGCTTTCTTCTTCCAACCGTCACTCTCACTGTGGTACCATTGACTTGCTCGTTATAGTATACCTTGAAGCTTTTACCATCGGCACTTTCGATTGTTTCAGCATCTTTGTGAGGTGGATTTTGTATAAAATCTTGCTTTTTCAAGACTGTGTAACGTAAATTCCACCCCAATGGCCCTAGTTCCTTGATTCTCGCCGGTTTCTCCTTTGTTAGATAGTTGTCAATACCACCTTCTTTGCTGATAGTTCTAAGAACCTTTGCAGTCATTTTGAGACTCACCTTTTCATTCAGAGTTTCACTCCACAGGCCTTTCTTGACGATGTTCGGTAACCATCTTCTTCTTGTCTTGGTTTTACTCTCTGGAATATTATTACCGTATTGAACAAAAGATCCTCCGTAGAGCCCCTTGTTGCTTTGTTTGAAAATATTAGATGGACCATATTTGTAGTCTGCGAATACTATTCTCTTTTTTGGGACATACAATGGTCTTACATCACCAATTTTAAAGTCTGGCTGTTTGGCAACTCTTCTGCTCTCAATTGTTCTCCACTCGCGCAAGAGAGCAGTAGCCGAAGAGAATGCCCTCTTGTGATCTCTAGTGAACAAGCTTGTCACCATTCTAAATACCTGTCCCGTGAGTGCTCAATTTATCTACTACAAATATCGAGCAATATTTCCTTTGGTATCTTATTTTTTTTATATGCATTTGCTTTCAAAAACAAATTTCAGTTTTTTTTTGATAATCGATTTTTCGAATCACGAGCTATGCAGAGAGTAAAAAACGTCACAAATTGTTGTGCCTAGAAGAAAGCTCTAACAGCTCTTATTTAGGTATTTGATAATTCTTTGCTTTTGAGGATTATATCCTTGAAAGTGACTTGACGGATAGGTTTTCGTTGATCTGGAGATCAAAATTGAACTTATGTGTAGATATGTTTAGAACTCTATTATTTTTATAAGATAATTACTTTTCTTTATACTAAATGTAGGATATGTTATATTTAACCGTTTCACTAATCAGCTTCAATTTAGGAGCTACATATATTTTGCTCGATTTTAGCAGCATTTGTGTAAATGTAATGTTTTAAATTTTCATTTTCGAACACAAATCATAAAGCTGTAACACCTGAGATAAAAAAGCACCGTTAAATCACGCAGATAAGTATATAATAATTAATATACAGCCAGCAGGAAACCCTACTTGAAAACTTTTTTGAACCCCGACCAACCATTTGCCAATGGAGGTTTCAAACTAGAGGCCGACATCTGATAGTCACCACTATTACCATTTTTAAGTTCAAATATAATTTTTTCCTGTTCGGTGATTTTATCCTGTAATTTTGCATTCTCACTCATAACTTCAGCATTCCGTTTTATAGTTCTATCTAAATCAACTCTCAAATCACTAGGTAATGTTGCATCTGGATTTGGAAAAGTCTGCTTGCGAATTTCTTCGTCTAAATGTTTCTTAAGTTCCAATATAATCAGTTTTTGGTCACTGTTTTCATCCAAAAGCGTCTCAATTCTCAATCTATTTTTGATCAGTTCGTTGGCTATCTCCACATGCTCTTTATTTAGTAAAGTATAATCATGCTCCAGCTTACGAACCTCTTTTTGCAGTTGAAGATTTTTAATTTTGATAGAACTATACTGAGCCTCTTTCTGTTGCTCAATTTGATGGATTTCATCATATTCGGCAGTATATCTCTTCAAACTGATTGGAGTAACGTGAACGTCATGCATTGCCTCATGTACAAACAATTCAATATCATAATCATCGTCACTTATATTAATGGGGGGTTCGGTAGCATTTGGGTTCGTTTGACTTGAGGAAGAAATTTCTTTCTTTAAGACAGAGCCAGTATCACTACCACCACTATTGATTTCAGCTCTTGAAGCACTATATCTGTTTCTTGCCTCGATAGATTCTTTCAAGTAATAATTAAAAAGTTCATTCTTCAAATAATCAAGCAGTTTATCAAAGTTTAGCGCCAATAAAGATTCGGAATTTTTCAACATAAGGTTGACCGCAAACCTTAAGATGGATTCAACTCCCTCCACAAATACAATATCAAAAATACGCAATACGAAACCAAGAGGAAACTTGTACGCAAAAAAAGTCAAAAACCACTGTGTCGCATACATTGAGGAGCGAACACCCTGCCTTGTTAAATGGTTGTAAAGCTGGGGAGAACCTTCCTCTAACAATCTATCAAACTGGTATAGCAAAATCATTAAACCTGGCATCTCTGGTAAAAACAATTCTCTTAAAGCATAAAATTTCATCAGTCGAATCAATAGGCCTAGCGCTTCAGCAGGGGTCTGACAATTGAGTATCAGTGGTGTTGCAATGAACGCCATACCTTGCGTATATCCGACATCAGGATCATAAACCGAATATACAGTTAAAATTTTGAGCAGGCTTTCCATTTTATCTTCTGGAAGATACTTGGTACGTCTTAGGTCCCTACGAATGTTGGCTTCATGAGGCGATTTGGTATCCGATAATGTTTCATAGATATCTTCAAACTCTTTTGACTTTGAATTAGCGACCAACTGCCAAATGATGCCACGAATTGGAGCTGGAATACCATCTGTAACTTTCTCTTCTAATAATTCAGGCTCACTTGCAACTGACGCAAAATCATTAACTACTCGTGTCCAAAATTCCCAATCGATCATGAAGGGTTTTTCATGCTCACCAGTATCGCCTTCCTCTTCATTTTCTTGTATGGTTTCCTTCCCCAGCAATGGAGTGGGCGGCAAGCTTTCAAGAAATGTCGAGTAGGACATTTGAAGCATGTTTTTACCTTCGTCCAGATATTCTCTTGAGGCCTTATTTTCTTCTTGATAGTGATGACTTGTTTGACGTAACCTGTTAGCAATTAAATTAATTTCAGCAGCGGAATCTAACCTTTTAGCATGTGCAACCGTATGAGACCTTGGAGGAACAGGAGGCTGCTCATTTGTCATTGCCAAATTTTTTCTAAATATTTCTGATCGCATCTCTTCATCAAACGGAGGTGGAACTCCATATTGTTTTCTCTTATCATGATTCCTCGGAGGTAGTGGAGGCGATATTGCTGATTGAGAAGTCGCAGGACTGGATTCTATTCCATAATCCGGTGTTTTGGGAGGCGTCCCTACCGTTGGAGATGTTACGACGTGGCTTCTCGATGGAAGTGGAGGTACCTTCAACTTTTCAATTGCATTTTCAACCTTAGCCGTCTCAAGCTTGAGTTGCTGATCGTCGTCTGTCAGCTTCAACTCACCAGATGGTTGAGCTAACCTCCCTGATACAGGTGATTCTTCTTTGGCAATATCGGCGTACTCTTCATATATTTCATTAACCTGCGTTTGTTGATCTGCTTTTGGGCTGAGCTCAGCTTCTGCTGTTTCTACTTTCTCATCAGAAAATTGCTGCGATTTCTTCGGTGTGATTGGTTCCAATAAGACGGGATCTGCGTTCTTAGACTCATGTACATCGCGGGGTTCGTTGGCAGTGGCATCAGAATGACTATGTACCTCCTCTGGGTCATCTTTCTGATTATTGAAGTTTCCCAATTCTTCGATATCTTCATCGTCTTTCAGTGTTGCGCTACCGTTATCTTTGTTATTATTACCAGGAGGTACGGCTTCAACAGACTCGATTGAAACGTTTAAATCTGTAATAGATCCAGAAGCTGACCCAGGAGCATCATTCATATCATTATTTGTTTCAACTGGGACTTCCTGTGTGTCTGAATTGGTATTCGAACTGGTTTTGATCCCCTGCGAGCCATCACTCCCTTGATCTACATGCATTTTTCTATCTTCCGGGTTTATTTCATATTTCTCAATTTTTGTATAATCATTAATATGTTCAAACTTTGTATTTATGCTGTCTTGATTTTGTTCCGTCATAGTCAATGCGGCTAGTAGGATAACCTGAAGTGTGCAAAGTTGTCGCTATTTTTAATTTATTGTTTTGTGTTTCTTAAATTCTTGAGCATTAGGCGCTTAGCAGGAAAATCGGCAAATATCCCCCGACTGGAATGTTCCTGTAAGGATGAATGCTTAAATTTGCGCATTACCTTAAAGATGTATAATGCACAATAATATCGAATCAGAGATTCAGTTTAGTAACTCAAACAATGTCATTACCATAAACGCCTTCTCACTATACTTAATAGCTGAAATATACATATTTTTATGTAACCAAAGAAGCAAGACTATAAAACCTTAAAATAGATCTCTGCGGGCAGATTTCATGGACATAGGCGCCCTTTGAAGAACAAATATCATATTCGAGTAATCATGATCGAAATATTCTGAAAACGTAATCTTCAGACAGCTATTGGAAACCTTAGCCACCCAACATGTCGCAGATTAATCTAGACAACCAAAAAAGATTCACTATCCAAGCTGGAAATAATTGACGAATAGGCACATATCTCATTTGCCATATCACTCATAGAGTTGGAATTACTACTTGACAATACGCTGTCGAAACTATTGAATGAACTGCTGTGCCGAAACGTTTGCTGGTCGTTCTGTCTTCCATTATACGGGCATACACATCCCAAAGTAATCCCAAGTTCGGTGATCAATGCTTCTGTTTCTTTCATTGTTGAATTGGGAAAATGTAGTGCAATAATGTTTTTGTTCTTATCAAAGGTCATGGGCAATGACCCGTACATATCGTGAATTTTTCTAAGAGAATCCTCCAGAAGATTCATCTGTCGTGTTGTGTGTAAAACATTATCTTGGAAATCACCCAGTACTGCTGAATTTATGAACGTCACCGGTGCAGTGTGTTCATCTATGTTCAGCATTGGGACTTTAAACTCAACTACAGAACCGACAGTCTCATCGCCGTGAAAAAAACTCTGTTCCTTATGGTTAATGATCATTTCGAAGAGCTCCACATCGCGAATTGTAGATAGAGCCCTTGAAGTTAACTTTTTTGGGAACCGAAACCGTGTGTCTACCTGGCAGTAGAGATTAGCATTTTTTTGATTTGTAGGCACAGAATTTTCTAAAGAAGTGAACAAACAGCGAAGTGAAACACCTATGTTGGCAGCAGCTTCATGGGTGAAATTAATGCTTGCTGTTGAGTACATTCTTTGATTTGCAAATTTTAGGTTGCTCATGTTCCAGTTGGTATATAAACCACGAGGAGTACCCTTAGGGATTCTAGGGCCTGTAGAGTACAGGGAGACTGGTTGAAATCTCTGCTGGATGAATCTGAAATTACCACCCCTGTTTAGGTCCGGTCTTGATATTGTGCTCCCTTTGTTCCCAAGAAATTGATGAAAGTTCCTCTGTATGACACTTTTCAGGTGGAACTTTTTAGGTGTATGTCTTACAGGGATAGGAACCTTGAGCATTCTGCGACCTTCGCTGGGGAGATTTCGGTTCAACACATGACCCAACTCCTGGTCAATAGTCCGACCGAGCTGCCGCAACTGCTTTTCAGTCAGCTTCAACCACTGTTTCCAATTACTAGGCTTCATTCACAAGTGGCACTAAGATATATTTTGACTGTATTGTGTATTCGTACCGTTTGTAATCTAGGGATGTCTTTACACATATATTTCCTTTTGAAACTCAGAAAACAACGAGGCTTGATACTTAGCTTTCATCATGTGACATAGAAAAAACAGTACGTTTGTGTGAGTGCGCTTCAAAAGAGAGCTGATTCGAACTATTAGTATTTCTGCTTAATGCCGATACGTGTCAGAGGATGATTCAAATGCTCCTTGTATCTTTATATTATAGAACTTGACCCCTCAAGAAGTAGACGGCAACCTCCGTCTGGATGCTTCTATTAGGATCTTTCAGAATGGCATCGAAAACACTCAACCATAGTGATTGGCTTGGCATATTAGAATCTCGAGGCTCTAATGGGATGGTCGGAGAATTACCGCATGCAGAGAACATACATATGCTTTTGTCTTTTCAGTAGATGGTAGTTTTCTCGCAGTGAGACTATACATTTCCTTGACATATGAGAAAGATCGAAAGATCCAACGTCCACATTACAACTGGTTATCTCCATCATATCCAATCAGCAGGTCGATTCTTATGATTGTAGCTATTTTAAGTCTATAGTACTCTTTTACAGATGTCGCGTTGTAATGAAATGTAAACATCGAGAATATCAGATGTAACAAATTTGAAGAACAGCTATTTTCGGGAGCTGATCTGAGGAGCTGTAATTGAAGTCATTTGTGTGCCGTTATAGAAACGTCCCTGGTGCAGTTTGAAAGCACCTACCGTTGATCAACGAAATGGTAGTTAAGCCCTCTAATAATCTTAGAAGGGAACATAAATGGTTACAGGAGACTGAGAGCTACCAAGAAAATCATGATTTAGTGTTGAAAACGATTAACTCACAGATTCTCAACAAACGAGTACGAACAAACACAAATGAAATAATTTCAGGAGGGCCACCTTCTCCTTCTGTCGGAAAGGAAACGCAGATTGATCCAAGTGCTATAGTCAGTTCTAGCAGTGGGAATGGCGAGAATGTTTTCAGCCAGCAGATCTTAACAAAAAATCCATTGGCAATTACGGCCATCAGCAAATGCCTGTCCGTTCCAACAAATGGGCTCTTACGCAACCCCACAAATGACGCCCCCACATATCAAGCCGCGGAGGACGTGTCTTCAAAGACTGTTGGAAATCAGGGTACTAAACCTTCACCTGGCTCTCATGTGCCATCAGAGGTCTATTTAGATATGATAAGGGTTCAAAATGATTTAATAAATGCATTGGAATCTAAGTGCCATCTCTTGACGCAAAGATGCCAAATAATTGATTCGACTTCACTTTCAGAAGATGCCAAAAAGATGAAGGTATCAGAAGAAATATATCCGCAACTCTCCAAACTGGAATCGAAGATTGCTGTTTTGATGAGTGATCGCAAGATATTCTCATCTAGAGATACGGAGATCTCATCTACTTATGCAGATCTAGGTTCGTCTGAGCAAAGTGCAATTACTAATGGGACAAATAATAGCAAATCGAGCATACTTCCTAGTCCATCTGAAATAAAGCGCGGTGATCAGAAAACAGTATCCCATCGTGCAGATTCAAATAACGACAGAACAAACTGTCGCGATGATTTGATTCAAGTTTTGGACGAAGAAGACCTTGATGCGGTCTATGATGAGCCAATAGTAATGTCACAAAGAGCATTACACGGGACACAAACAATGACACCGCTGAGCGAAAACGGAGGCCACTTAGAATATGAGGAACAGGATGATGGCGAATATAATGGAAATGAAGAGAAAAATGCGCTACGGCACCTAAGAATTAGAAAGCAAGTTAATTATCGAATACCAGAAAGAAATGATCCTTTTGATTATGTTATGGGAGGCAGTGATCAAAGAAATACCGAGTCCCGCAGCGATATTACAATGGAAGCTGAAGAAGACAATGCATCTGACTACCTGTCGACAAGGGAAGAGATAGATGGTGAAGTAGAACGACAGAGTGATTATGATTTCGTTGTCCAAGATGGTACTCAGGCCTCTGACCAAGATTATACAGAAGGCGAGGGATATAAGCCGGCAAGTTTGGCCGAGAATTTGGACACAAATCACAAGTTGGGCAGAAAAGATTCCATTGAAATTATATTTTCTTCTCCAATACATCTTGAAACTGGCAAAGCATCTCCTGTTGAACATATTGACCTCATCGAAGAAGAAACTCAAAAAAGACATATCTCTGAAAGCGGTGACCTCGCGCCATTCGCCAAGAACTTTTGCATGTCTCATTCTGACGTTGAGATGATTGCCACTGATCAAGAAAATGATAGTGATCTCTCGTTTTCAGACATTGATTTAGGAATGTTTGATGAAGAAAGCGAAAATAGGCCAGGATTTTCCAATATCAAAGAACTGGATGATGACTTGAAGATAATCAATGAACGAAAATTAGAAGAGGAGTCCTTTCAATTATTCCCTTTCATTAAAAGAGAGCACTCTTCAGTAACAAAGCACGCTGATATTGAAGATGATTTGGAGGATGATTTTTCTCTTGCGGATATATTAAACCAACGAGATCAACCTGCGACCGATGTTGCAAGATACCCCTGGTCTGCGGAGATAGAATACAGACTCAAAGAGGTTTTCAAGCTACCTGGATTCAGACCGAATCAATTGGAGGCAGTAAATGCTACCTTAGCTGGAAAAGATGTGTTCGTTTTGATGCCCACAGGTGGCGGGAAGTCTCTATGTTATCAATTACCGGCCATTGTGAAAACGGGAAAAACGCATGGAACGACCATTGTAATATCTCCTTTAATCTCGCTAATGCAAGACCAGGTTGAGCACTTATTGAATATTAATATCAAAGCAAGCATGTTCAGTTCTAGAGGAACAGCCGAGCAAAGAAGGCAGACTTTCAATTTATTTATCCATGGCTTCTTAGATTTGATCTACATATCGCCAGAGATGATTAGTGCATCTGAACAATGTAAGCGCGGCATAAGTAAACTATACAAGGATGGCAAGCTGGCGCGGATTGTTGTAGATGAGGCTCACTGCGTTTCGAATTGGGGACATGATTTTAGACCAGACTACAAAGAAATAAAATATTTTAAGAGAGAGTATCCCGATGTGCCGATGATAGCTCTAACTGCCACTGCCAGTGAACAAGTTAGAATGGATATAATCCACAATTTGGAATTAAAAGATCCGATTTTCTTAAAGCAAAGTTTTAATAGAACAAATCTGTTTTATGAGGTTTTGAAGAAGTCCAAAAACTCCATTTTTGAGATGACCGATCATATCAAAACTCGATTCAAGAATCAGACAGGCATTATATATTGCCATTCAAAGAGATCATGTGAACAAACTGCAGCTCAATTGCAGAGAACAGGCATTAAATGCGATTTTTACCATGCTGGCATGGAACCAGAAGATAGGCAAAGGGTTCAAAAAGCATGGCAGTCCGATGAACTGCAAGTCATATGCGCCACTGTAGCATTTGGGATGGGAATCGACAAGCCTGACGTTAGATTTGTTTATCATTTTACAGTGCCACGCACGCTTGAAGGATATTACCAAGAGACAGGAAGGGCTGGTAGAGATGGAAAATATTCCTACTGTATATCATACTTTTCCTTCAAAGATATTAGGTCTATGCAAACTATGATCCAGAAAGACAAAAATCTGGACAAAGAAAACAAGGAAAAACATCTGAATAAGCTCCAGCAAGTCATGGCTTATTGTGATAATGAGACAGATTGCAGACGGAAATTAGTTCTATCTTACTTCAATGAGGATTTTGATGCTGGGTTGTGTATGAAAAATTGCGATAACTGTCGTAATAGTACACACGTTGTAACTGAGGAGAGGGATGTGACCGAAGAGGCTAAAATCATTGTGAAACTTATTCAATCCCTTCAAGACTGTCGAGTAACATTGATATATTGTCAAGACATTTTCAAAGGTTCTCGAAGCTCGAAAATTGTTCAAGCAGGACACGACCAGCACGAACTCCATGGTGCTGGGAAGAGTATGATGAAATCAGAGATCGAAAGGATCTTTTTCCATTTGGTGACCATACGTGTATTGCAGGAATACTCTATTATGAACAATAGCGGGTTCGCGGTCAATTATGTTAAAACGGGTCCTAATGCAAGAAGCGTGCTAGCTGGAAAACAGAGTATCAAAATGCAATTCAGCGTGGCTGCAAATAAATCAAAATCTGCTTCCGTAGGATCTACACGGCCGAATTCTGCCATCAATAGTTCGGCCCACCAAAAAGATAGCACCCATGAGGTTTCCGCCTCCCGAGCAATGCAAAATTTACAAACGTTCGTTTATCAAGAAGGTCACTCTGAAACTGTCGATAGGCGCATCACGCTTAATAATGATATACATTTCCATTCAACTCAAGAGCTGGGCGAACTAGCATATGCTTATGAAAGACTTCGGGAGATATCTTTGAAAACAGGTACTCGAATGAATCCCCCAGTTGCCAATTTTCTCCCTGACTTATTGTTGAAAATAGTAGCAAAAAATCTACCGGTCAGTAATGAGGAGTTTAATGCTCTTGTTGGTCCAACAGGATCACATGGTCACAAATTTAAATATTTTAGAAATGCCATAATTGAGTTAAAAAAAAGACGAATATCATCAGTCGGGAATACTACGAATGAAAGTTGCAGTATTGTTTTGAGTGAGGAAAGCGGCACCGGTTCTAACGGTGCGGCTGCTGGACTGAAGTCAAAATTTTTCAGTGTAGAAGCTGCTGAGAGGGAGGAAAATGCTGCAATAGTAAGTCAGATTAGAGAAAGCCAAACGTTGGCGGATTCTTCCTCTTCCGGTTCATCAAGTACTCGTAGAAAGAAAACCAATTATAAACGCGGCTTCAGAAACTATCGTGGCAACTCATGGAAGAGAAGATGATCATCTTGTAGGATTCATATAAATTAAGATACATCCCAAAAAGAAGCTTGTATGAAGCTTCGACGTTGCATATTTGCCAATCATTTTTCATCTCGTACGAACGATCGATATGGTTTTCATAGTTACCACAGTGGAAGGTTCTTCGCCTTTCATCAATGGGGCATAGCTTCAAAGTATAGAAATTGACTCAAGAAGCCAAGCCTGTGGAAGGACGGGAGCAATATACTGAGTTGAATTAGAAAAAGTCAAAGTGCTATTCAAAACAGTCTTGCGGTATTATCTATACATCTATCATCATATTACTTTATAGCTAACCAAATCTTCAAGTTGTATCATTTGCAACCTCCTCCACTGAAGGACAAGTACATATCAGATTTATGTCACCATGTGCATCATCCAGTCTTGCTACTGGAGGCCAGAACTTGTTTTGCTTTAAAAATGCCAGGGGATATGCTGCCTCTTCACGAGTATATCCTCTTGAAGACCAGTCTTCGGAAACCAGGTCTTCTAAAGAATGTGGTGCATTTTTCAAAAGTTGACCCTCGGGCTTGCCCGCAATAAATGCGTCGATTTCTCCTTTGATTGAGATCATTGAATTGACGAATCTATCCAGTTCTTCTAAATTTTCAGATTCTGTCGGCTCAACCATCAGTGTACCGGGCACAGGGAATGCTAATGTTGGTGCATGAAAACCATAATCTTGCAGCCTCTTAGCTACATCTATGGCTTCAACGCCTTTACTCTTGTATTCTCTTAAATCAATGATGAACTCATGAGCGCAATGTTTATGTGAACCTTGCTTTGAAATGAAAAGAATATCATAATACTCCTTTAATCTTGTCATCATATAATTAGCATTTAGCATCGCTATGACACTAGAAAATGGTAGACCTTCACGGCCCATCATTTTGATGTACGCATAGGAGATTGGCAATACCAAAGGATTACCATAGGGAGCTGAACCCACAGAGTCAATTGACTTTCCACTCTTGACAGCAGTGAGAATGTCGACAACATCGTGTTTTGGCAAGTGTGGTATTAAGTGTGATTTCACACCAATTGGAGCACCAGCCGGTCCACCGCCTCCGTGAGGAATAGAGAAGGTTTTGTGCAAATTCAAGTGGCAAACATCTGCCCCGAGATCACCAGGGGAGGTTAAGCCAACTTGTGCATTCATATTGGCCCCATCCAAGTAGACCTGTCCACCGTTTTGATGAACCACTTTGAAAGCGCTCTGTACACCCGGCTCGAATAAACCATAGGTAGAAGGATAGGTTATCATTACAGCGGCTAAATTATCTTTATGCTTTTCAGCTTGGATCTTCAAGTCTGATAAGTCTAAAGAACCATCTGTCAGACAATTCACTGGTACAACCTTCATGCCACACATAGCAGCAGATGCTGGGTTAGTTCCATGTGCAGATACAGGAATCAAACAAATGTTACGGTGAGCTTCACCCTTGCTCTCCAAATATGACCTTATGACTCTTAGACCTGTATACTCACCTTGTGCACCAGAGTTGGGCTGGAGGGAAATTCCATCAAATCCAGTTATGGTACATAAGTCGCTTTCCAATGAAGCTAACATTTCTTTATAACCTTCAACTTGATCTGCAGGTTGGAATGGATGAGCATTAGCGAATTGGGGCCAAGTAATTGGCATCATTTCCACTGTAGAGTTCAGTTTCATAGTGCATGATCCTAAAGGTATCATCGAGTTCGCTAAGGATAAATCACGTGATTGTAGACGGTGCAAGTATCTTAACATAGCAGTCTCACTGTGATGCATGTTGAAAACCGGGTTAGTTAATATCTTATCACTACGAGCATATTCTTTAGGAAATTCTGGGAAGTCATCTTCAGTTGGCAAGAATTGACAGACATCCGAAGAGGTTGTGAATAGCCTAATCAAATTCTCTAAATCTTCTTTCGAAACTGTTTCATCTAGTGATACGGACACAGTGTTTTCATCAACAGCAAAAATATTCGTGCTATAACTCTTCAGTGCAGTCGCTAAAAGCTTTTGCGAATCATTTTTCCCATTCAGGCTGATAGTCAATGTATCAAACCAATTCTCATTGACAACAGAATACGGTGAAGAATCGGATTGAATTGCGCTGGCTAGAATGGTTGTCATGCCATAAATTCTTTTTGCGATATCTTTCAACCCATCTGGGCCATGATAAACACAATAGTTTGCGGCAACGTTGGCTAGTAAAGCCTGTGCAGTGCAAATATTTGACGTGGCTTTATCACGTTTGATATGTTGCTCTCTTGTTTGTAAGGCTAAACGTAATGCAGGGTTATTCAAGCGATCTTTCGAAACACCAACGATCCTACCTGGAATTTTTCTATTCAACTTTTCGATAACTGAGAAAAATGCTGCATGAGGACCGCCAAACCCCATTGGTACACCAAACCTTTGGGAAGAGCCCAATACAATATCTGCACCAAATTCTGCTGGCGCTTTTAATAGAGTTAGAGCCATCAAGTCCGAAGCAACCGCAAATAAAGCTTTATTCTTGTGTAAAATATCAGAAAATTTGGACATGGTTTCACCAGAAAGAATTGAACCATCGGTAGCCGGATATTGAACCAAGCAACCAGCAACCTTTGGATCGCTCAACACCTTTGAGGATTTTTCGACATCTGAAGTGTCGATTTCTATTAGTTCTAATTTGAATGGCTGGCCTCTAGTACGAAGAACACTCTTCGTTTGTGGGTGCAGCCTGGAATCGATGACGAACTTGGTCTTTTTTTTCCTAGACACGTTATAAGAAAGCAACATTGCTTCACCTGCAGCAGTACCTTCATCCAATAGTGATGCGTTGGCCACCGGCAAGCCAGTCAAATCAGAAATCACAGTTTGAAAATTCAACAATGATTCTAATCTACCTTGCGATATTTCAGGTTGGTAAGGTGTGTAAGAGGTGTACCATTCGGGGCTTTCTAGCAGGTTTCTTTGAATCACTGGAGGCAGAATTGTACCGTAATAACCCTTACCGATCAAGTTTTTTATCTTATATTTATTTTTGTTTGCGATCTTTTCCATATGGGCGAGCATTTCCTGCTCACCGTAGCCCTCCTTTGGTGCTTCTAACTGCAAGGGCCTTTTCCTTAAGATATCAGGTGGGACAAGCGAATTAATGAACGAGTCCAAGTCCTCATAACCCATAGTTTGCAACATATAGTTGACATTAGCCGGGCTAGGCCCGAGGTGACGTCTCGCAAAAGAGTCCAGCGGACGGTCCAGCGCCTTTGGTTCAGGTCTGTAGATCTTTTGGTACTGTAGAGAAGTAACATTGGCAACCTGTGGACCCAAGCTAGCACTTTTTGTGTGTAGCAGTACCCTTCTGCGAGCCGCACCAGGATACGGCTTTGCCGCTATTGAACCTCTACGCAGAATAGATGCCACTTGTGATCTAAGCATTATATTTTGGCTCCGAAGTCTTTTCCTGGTTTGCAGCCCTTCTTGCTGATGTAGTTGTCTGAACTGTCAAAATTAAACAAGAAAACTCAAGATCTAACGAAATAACTTTTCGAGCATTTAAATATAGGCAACCACGCCAACACACCTCTGATCCATATTGTTATCCAGAGCAGGCATTTCCGCATTATTCCTTATCGATATGCTGAACTTTCTGACTTCTATCCTATCACATCGTATGTCATCGCATCGCTACAGCGCTTGCTGCTTTGTCGCGACTTCTTTTAAGAAGTCAGTCTCTAGCGAAGAAGTCAGAGAGATAAGTGTAATCGCGACGAAAGAACAAGAAGTCAACACGGACTCCCATAAGTAACTACAGACTGTTAATTGAAAGCTTTTAGAGTCCCCGTGTTCGAGCATATAAGTTAATCGTTGGAAGATACAAAGCTGGATGCATGAAATATTTTGTATATACCGATTTGTATAATTTGGCAGAAGAACGCATCTTGGAGGGGAACGCTATATTCTGACATTCTGAAATCTTTTACCACTTATTGCCCCGAACCATTCGTCGCCTTGTGGTCTCCAAACGACATTATTTATTTCTTGTCCCTTATTTGCGTAGTACATGACTGGTGTGTCAAGTGTTTGTGAGTGATTTGTGGTATTCCATTTGGAGCCGGTTGGATCGGAGTTATCGTTTGGCATACCAGTCATTGGAGATGCGCTTGAATTTGTGAAAGGGGACTTTGTAGGCGAGTTGACGGCTGTTGTGCCTGATCCGCTGGTATTATTATTGGGGTTCGCAGCTGTTGGCCCATCCAGCCACTTGGTGAGATCCCAGTAGAGAACCTGGCAGTCGTCGCTGCACGTGATGATGACGTTCCTTCTTGTCGGATGCCACTTGATCTGATTTACCGATGCATTGTGCCCTCCTAGTGTTAATATGGGAGAGCCAGGGTTTCTCATGTCAAGTATTAGGATCGAGTCAGAGTCTAGCGCAAAAGTTGCTATTACATTAGGATCAAACGGCGATGGTTCTAAACGCAAGAGTGCTTTTGAAGTCTGATCAATCTCTGTACTGGAACCATCTTGGTAAGAAGAGGAGGAAGCCGCACTGGCCGAAGCGTCTGGGTTGGTGCTTGATTGTGCGCTACCGAGAGGCAGATTTGGCTCATAAATAATAGTACTGTGAGCTAAACACCTGAGATCGAACACCCGGACGCTGCCGTCACCACCACAACTTGCGAAAAGTTGTGTTGATTGAGTGAGAAACCGAACGTCAAATACTTCACTGTCATGTGCGATCAGCTGTGTCTTGACATATGTGCTGCTTTGCAGGTCCCATACGATGCACGTTGTGTCTATGGAACATGAGATCAATAGGTTGGTATCTATGGCGTTCCAATGGAAGGATGTAATAGGTGGCAATTCGCCAAGTAAACTCGAATGTCCAGCAATGGTTCCTTGGGGATCATTAATATTGGAAGCTTTGGGCGGCGTTTTTGATGATATTGCTGCTGCGTTGACATTTTGTTGCTTATTATATTTGCAGACAGATAAATTAATCTGCTCTTGAATGCTGTTGTCGTCTTCACTTAAATTCCAGATCCGCAAGGAATCAGAACAAGTGGCAAATCTGTTACTGTGGGTTGCACCTGGCTGCCATTGTATGTTACTGACTGGAAAAGTAACATCGCATTCAGCAACTTTATCCCATGTCAAAAGATCAGTGGATTTTATTATTTGCAGTCGGTTCTTGCTACCTTCCAGATATGAGCCGAAACAGACATAGTCGTCCGGATTCCAGTCCACAGCAAATAACGGGTAATTTGCCTCATATTCGCAAACAGTGGAACCTTCGCCAGTGCTGGTATTTCGAAACTGGTGAAGATTCGAGTACCCGTTCGGTGAGAATATCGGTTGCGAATAATCTAGGGGAGAGTACATCGGCGATCTATTGGAATAGTACGAACCGGCGGCACCGGTACTACCGCCAAAGCCAGCCGTATTTCCGGACAGAGGCCCATACGAAAATAGGCCATTGTCGTAGCCACCAATTGTACCCTGTCCAGGCTGTCTCTGACCACTGCCAAAGGAGATGGAACTGCGCTTCGAACCTCGTGAAGGATCCATTATCACTCCACTTTCAAGTGCCACGTCTCTCTTGTAACAGCTGAATCGATAAATATGTTTCCGCTGTAGAGCGAATAGATAAAGTAGCAGAGAAAAAGTCCTTGTTCGTCTTGAATACCTGTTTTTGCTTAGTTCTCCCTTGCAGATCTATCTCGAATTTCAGCTTTGTATGTAAAAGCGAGAAAGCTGAAAATCTCTGTGAATTGATAAAATCTATAAAAGCTTGGACAACACGCACAAATTACATTAGGGACTGAAAACTGTCTACAGAATCACAACATGGGTTCCAATAAATTGCGATTGCCACGAGATACCATTAGGCCTTCTCATATCACGTACTTAAAACGATGTCGGTAAATATGATTCGATCAATCCGTAGTGTGTGATCAGCAAATTTTTTTTAACAGAGTTTGAAGAGAACACAAATGATCTATTAGAAGGTTTATCCGACGATAAGAGTGCGTCCGATCTCGTAAAACAGCGGGTTGAACTACTGCAACCCTCGGTGAGACTTTTGAAGACGCTTTGACCCATCATCATGGCTCGTCAGAATTTCTTGGGACTGGTTGTCTCACAGGGGAAGATGCAAAAGACGGTGAAAGTGCGTGTTGAGACAAAAGTGTTCAATAAGCGTATCAATAAGGAATTGTTCCATCGTAAGGACTACCTCGTGCACGATGAAGGTGAGATTTCACGTGAGGGTGATCTGGTTCGTATGGAAGCTACTAGACCTTTGTCTAAATGTAAATTTTTTGCGATTGCAGAGATTATCAAGAATAAAGGTCAGCAATTTGCGTTATATGAAACTCAGGCCCGGGCCAATGTCGCTCAAGAGGAAGCCTCAAAGACACAAGAATTTTTGGATAGGAGAACTCAAAGAGCCACGGACAGCAATAGCATTCTTCTGCGAGATATAAGGACGATCCAGGAAGCTTTGGCCCAAAGCAAGTCGATAGAAGAACTGTCGGAAATAAGGGAGCGTTATGGAATCGAAGAACTCTCGCCAGAAACCATCAAGCAGCTGCTACAACTGGATATATCCACTCTAGAGAAGAACGTGGACGAACAGCGTGACAGGATTAATAAAGTCCAAGAAAGAATCGAAGAACTAACGAATGATGACCAATTGGCCTTCAAATTTTTACAGGACCATGGAATAAAGGAACCCGAACTACTAAAGAATAATATAAAGAAAAATATACTGAGAAAGCATATATTGCAAGACTTACAGAACGGTACAAATATCTAGAAAATTCATATTATTCCACTTGTATATAGTTAATAGTTAGCAGGTTGAGAGCTATTTCCTTCACATATTTTTTGATTGCGTAACGATCAAGCAGTTCCCAAAACCCTTCCACCGGAAGTAGATGGCGGTTGGTCCGTGGCGTGCAAGGGTAGAGAAAGACTTGGACTGAAAAGAGATGTGTACTCTATTTCTGCTCTATCTGTCATTTCGGACTCCCTATAGTACTTGACCCAAGAAGGAATCAAATTAATCAATCTGTCTAGTTTTGTTTCTATCTTAGTGATTATCCAACTAGGCGGCATTAGTTTGCTGAAAAAAGATTCCTTGAACCCAATAAAATATCCAACTAATAACCCAAATAGGTGACCCCAAAAACTGGCGCCTGGAATTATCAATGAAATCAAAGCCAATACCACGAAAGGTACATATATGGTAGGGAATGAGAATGAAGTCCCGCGTACATCGTACGTTGGCCTAATTGTAGATTCTTTAACACTGAAGTATCCGAAAAACGTAAAACACCAACCACTAGCACCGGCAACACTAACTTCAGGGTAAAATAACCGACCGACTATACAATACAGTAGACCCGTAAAAAGCGCACTTAAATTTAAAACGACCCCTGTATGGACAGTCCCATGCTGAGCCTCAAACATGTTCAGCGGCCCGAATAAAGCCAGCATATTGAACAAGAGGTGAAACAGCGATAGATGTATTAAGGGATAGTTCGAAAGTTTTCCCAAATTGAATATGGACTCTGGAGACAAAGTCATCGCATCATTGATAGGAATTAACTTGTTCAGTAAAAAAAGAAATGGAAGAAAGACCATCATACCGATACTCAGAGCGGATGGAGGTTTTCCATGAAGAGGGATAAGTTTAGACCAGTCAAGCATGATTGGCGTCGTTTGTTTTATATATTCTGGCCTCACTTTGATCCAAGCTCGTTGTTGTACTGGAAAATGTGTTTTCAATAGGTAGCCGAGATTTCCTTTTCAAATATAAATATATATTTATATATATATAGAATATTGAAAAATGCTGTAACCAGTCGAAAAACCTTGCAGAAAATTAATTGAGATGACTACCGGTATAGGAAGTTTCAAAAGAGCCAAAAAGATGATCGACGTGGTGGCGCCATCCGTTGCCATGGATAAGCTTTCTCATGTTAAATTATCTAAAGAACAGACAGAATTGAGACAGCGAATCCTTGATTTTTCGAAGGTACATCTAAGCAATTTCAAACCTGGAGATAAAACTTCTATGTTTGTAATCCAAGGCGATGCTGGTACCGGGAAATCTGTTGTTTTGAACTCCTTATTTAATGAGATCCAACGTCTGGCAAATCAAAATGATGGTAAAGATGCAAGCATTTTTCAAGGAACTAAAAATTATCTTGTGGTGAATCACCCTGAGATGTTGAAATTGTACCTGCGAATCAGCAAGTCATTTAAATACATTGCGAGGTCCTCTTTAGAACGTCCTACGTCCTTGATAAATGCATTGACAAAACAGAATACAATAGCTGACATTGTCATTGTGGATGAGGCACATCTGTTAGCAACATCGAAGGATGCTTTTAAGAAATTTTACGGTGAAAACCATTTGAGAGATTTGATGTCATTGGCCAAAGTCTTAATTATAGTGTATGATGAGAAACAGGCACTTAGAATGGGTTGTTATTGGGACGAGAATACTAAAAACGGCGCTAATTTGCAATCGTATTACGATCAGATACCCAAAGAACAAAGGGATTGGTATTACTTGAAACAACAATTTCGTGTGGCCGCTCCTCCCGATGTCCTTCAGTGGATTAGCACCATCAGTGTCGCAGGAAAAATACCAAAGTTCCCTGAAAGCGCCAAGCAAAACGACATTGATAATCTCGGTTTCGACTTTAAAATCTGGGACGATTGTGGTGCACTATACGATGCGCTTAAGAACTTGGATTCAAAATACGGTCAATGCAGAATGTTATCGACCTATGATTTCCCGTATAGGCTGGATGGAAAAGATTACTTCGTTGCATGTGGTGAGAACTTTAAAGTTCGCTGGGATAGATACACTCCAAGAGCGGTGTTACCTTGGAGCGAAAGAGCTGACACGATCGATGAGGTTGGAAGTGTGTATACCATCCAAGGCTTTGACTTGAATTATGCAGGAGTTATTCTTGGGAGATCGATTGGATATGACTCTGAAAATGATTGCATAAAGTTAAGACCAGAATTTTATGACGATCATGCAGGCTTTACCAAAAAGAAAAATATTTCAGAAGTTGACCAAGTGAAACGCAAAATCATTATGAACAGTCTAAATGTTCTTTTAACACGGGGTGTGAAGGGCTTATATATTTACGCTTGGGACGATGAACTTAGAAAGAGATTAAAGCAATCCCAAGATTAATTAATATCATCTGCTGTAGGTAGCAGATAATTAAAAGTTATGCATATTACAAAAGTATATAGACTATAGAACACATGGAAGTAACTAAATGGCTTACTCATTTTTATCTTTTGGTGAAGAATTTTTCTTTTTTATTTTGCATATAGCTTCAAAAGTTATACCACCGAATACAATCAAGATGCCTAGCCATTGGACATAATTAACTTTTTTGCCAAAGACGATGATGCTCAAAATCATGGACATCATTTTTCTCGTTACAGTGATCATGACCAGAACAAGAGACCCGTATTTCTCCAAAGTGTAAAAAATGAAACACTGTCCAATTGCACCGCAACAAGCATATGTCAATATATAATAAATGATCACCGGATCTGTGCCGATCAGTAGTTTGGCCTTCTCCCATTGCTGATAGTCCAACACAGCTAGATATGCCACGTTCCAAAGGATGATAAATAAATTTAATGCGAACATCAAATGTGCTCCTGTAATAGTTTTCTTCCTATTTGTATTCTCGTTCAGTCTGTTTCCCTTTAGAAGATTATCCTGAGTAGCATTCGTCATTCCATCTAGAAATAAACTCAGAACCAAAAATAGGAATCCGGTTATGCAATGTCTATCGCTGCTATGGCTCTCTACTGCTTTCGTCTTCGAACCACCCACAGTGAAAATAGCTACACCCAAGCTTACAACCACTGCAAGTAGCTTCATCTGTTTTGGAATAGATGTCCGGTACAAAATCAAATGCACAAACAATATAGGAATCATCTTACATGACTTGGCAAGCATATAAGTAAGATAGTCGACATGGTGCAATGAAAATGTGGCGAATGGCGCGGAGGAGCTTTGAGTAAAGGAGATCAAGGCAAGCTCTTTGCTATGCTCATATATAAACTCCGTGGGCCTGTACCCCAATTTCTTCCATTTCAAGTATACGAGTCCAACAAGCATAGCGACAGCGGCTTGGGCTACGGCAATGACAGAAGGTGCCTGGAGCTTTTCGCCACTTTCCGGCCACACCCTCGTATTTAAGGGCTCCTGAACGAGAGCCCACGTTAGGAAACAGGCATAGACTCCGATCACACATAACAACAAGGTGTAAACTTCTTGTCCTTGAGCCATTGGTCGTGTATAATCAAAATTTCCAAAAATTTTTTTCCAGTACAACTGTGATTAGATTGCTTGACCTTCTGTGCTATAGCTTCCCTGCGAAAACGAATAGCAATTGGATTTCGTCAGAGCTTAACTTTTTGGCTACATTAGGCAGCAAACGGCGTAAACTGTTGTTCATCAGATCTGAGATCAGCATTCCTTTCATCTTCTATATACGTAACCAAGTCAACGGGCCGTTGCATATGACATATTTTGACAGTCCGATTTTCGTCAAGACTCGAAGGTAAATTTTACCACATTGCTCCCGACCATACTATAATGAGTTGTCTGCTTGATTATGAGATCATTCCACAAGGTTGCAAAGTAGATGCTCCATGATCAGGTGCAATTTGCTTAGTTCCCGCCCCTTTTCGCGCCTCGATAAGCTCAAGCTTTCCTGAGGATACTGTTGCCGACCGAAGGCCGCTTACAATTAGCTGCACTTCACGAAAACTTAATTACCTAAAGAAATGAAAAGTCTTATTATCATCAAGATTACATGTAATATGAAACAAGATTATGTTTCTGCAAAATTATAGCATTTCAAACCACACCTACTTACATTTTAAGGGAGCATCGACGTCGCCTATAAAATAATTTGAGAAAATTGTCGTAGTCATTCCTGAGCGAGACTACCACTGGCCAACTACTCTGGCTGCTGCTGATAATCCAAGCATCGAAGAGACAGCGGCAAATGGTCGAAATGATATTGAGCTTGTGTTACAATTACGGTTACCCGGAATAGCCGTTTTATATGATATGCCGAGACCAATATTGTCCACTTTTCAATTTGAACTAATGCAAATATTGTCGAATAGACTCTGAATCATCAATGCGTAGAGAGGATTAGAGCAGGGTTTGGTGCTCTTTTGCTATTAGTTCTTGAAGATGGCTATATTTTCTCCGATCACTGCTACCTACGGTGTTCGCGTTGAGCAATTGCTGGAGACTGTGGATGACTATTGCAGATACCATGCAAAGCTGAACAAAAAACTGCAGAGCTTGAGACACCGCTGTCAAGTTGTTACGAGGGATACCAAAAAATATTCCAGCAAAGAAAAATACAGCAAATTCGATGTCGGTGAATATGACCGTAAGAATAAATTGTATGGAGTTTTGATTTTGCTGCACGCCGAAAGAGATCTGTCGTTAGTTGAGAGACTGAAGCTGAGAGCCCGCCAAAGAGGTAAGTTCAAAACAAGTGAAAAGAAAGTGCTGCGTACAAGGTTAAGACGAGTCTTTCAAACTACTCAAAGGCTTCTAAAATTGACTGAAAATGAGGGTCAATGGATAACTCGCATACAGTACCTTGTCTATGCAAAATTAGCTCACGCGGAATGCTTAGCTCATAGCAAATTTTCCAAGCATAAGGATAGCGAAACTATTGCGAAAGAGCTATCTTTAAGTTTTGCTGCACTGTCACATCTGCGCGAGTTAAACTTGTTGTCTGAAACGACATTCGAATTTTTGCAAGCAAGCTATGAATACACGCTTAAGCAACATGCTGGAAACCTTCTTTCAGCCGCGGAACTTGATAATTTTGTCATCAAAAAAGTTTTCCAAGCCAAGGAGGCTAACGATGAGTTGGCAAATCTATTATTTGCGAACGGCTACAAAAAAGTACTTCATGATATTGATATGGACAGTACGAGTTCGATAGAAAAAATTCAATGGAGAGCGTTTACTGCGAAAATTCACGACTCTAAAGTAGAAAGTTTTATTCACGAGGCCAAAAATATCGCGATAAAAGATATCTCTAATTATGATGATATATTGTTAAAATGGCAACAGGCACTAGAAAGACAAGAGTGGCGTATTGAAAATCATGAAGGTCAGGATATGGAGGAAGAGGATGATAATCATGGTGTTGACAGCTCCGAAAATGATCAAATTCTACTAGCTTTCATCAAGTACAATATGCTTTTCACTTCCATACTGAGATACAACTATTTATTTATTCAGTTATGGAAACAGTGGAACAAGCTAGGGACATCGATGCCATCCAAGTTGACCAAATACAAAGAGATTGAACGCATTGTTAATAATCTATCGAAATATTTGCAGGATGTTATGGAATTGCCGGGCGTTTATTCGGATGATAATCTTTTGGCACAACTGCAACTTTGTAAATTATACTTCAAATTAAGCGTCAGCTCTGGTTGTCTCGGTGCCATTTATCAATCTAAGGGTGAATATATGAAGTCTTTAGCTCTGCATGTGGATGCGCATCAACAGCTTACGTCTTGTCTCGAAGAGATTAATGATTTGAGTGAGGTGATAGTTCCAGCGGACTTACTGTCCCAAAAAAAGATTGATTCCTTACAAAAGCTGATCAAAACAGGATGGAGTAGCGTGCTTGCGCTGGCTGAGTATGAGAAAAGTCTGGAAGAAAAACATTTTAATAAATATGATCCATCTGTGATCGAAAGATTGAACTCTGAAATTGTCAAACCAGAAATGGTCCAATTAAACAATTTGTTCCCCTTGAGGCCTAAATTGAGACCCGTTCCTAGTAAACCAACCCTTTTTGACCTAGCATTCAATTATATCGACTACAGCAATGCGGAAGAAGAATCTGGGGCGAATGATGTATCATACTCAGAAAAACAAGAAGCGCCATTATCTGAAGAAAGATTAAAAGAACAAGCACAAGAAGAGCAGCAAGACTCAACTAAGAAACGTGGATTTTTAGGAATTTTTAGCCGTTAGAAAAACGCAGCTGACAGAGCGCATCTAAAAATTGATGTAGGCTGCCTATGCCTTTCTAGAATATATAAAATTTGCCTATTTTAACGTATAATTTGATCTAACCAGGCCAGCACGAACTTCACACTGGTCAATACTTAAGCATAACAATCGACTTTCAATCCCCTCACGTATTTATTTGACTATATAAGGCGTATGTCATAGTGCACTCTCATTTTTCAGAAATGATAGAACAATTAAGTTCAATAATTTTGAAGTCTTCAGAACAACCTTCCCATTTAACAGGTACCATGTTTCTATTTTTGAGCCGATCTGGGTATTCAACAAGTCACCAAAGGTGAAAGAGTCAACTGAATCTCTTTGTCTTTTATCAGGTCCTTTTCTTTTATCAAGTAACTGAATACCAAACTTCGAACCATCAGAGGTAGATATCTTGAATATTATATCCGGAAATTTTGGTCCACTGGATCCGAATACCTTCACTTTTTGTTCTGCGAGTTTTTCGCCTTCAATTGACTTGATTACTCCCTTTTCATAAAGTTGTCTCGTCGTCCATTTATATTTTAGTCCATCCATTTCAAACCCGTTTTTATTCTGCACTTTTTTGTAAGCACCTTTGAGGTTACCTAAAGGTCCCTTATGAATCGGCAGATATTTGTTCGTATTTTGAATTGTCTTTACCGTGCGACTATTTGACTTTCTTAATTCATTAAGAGCGTGACTTAAATCGTGATTTATTTTCGAAACTCCGCATAAAGTTTTATGAGTGACTTCTAATTCATGAGAAACGTAATCGATGGCATAGTGAGGGCTTTTAACTGTATTCGCAATGTCGTTCAGGAAGTTTTGTAACCTGTTTGTGGTGGGATTTAATAGTTCCATGTTCTCCATTTCATGAATTTTTTTTAGTGTTACATTCTTCAGGCAGAAATATGGCGGCGTATCCAGAGAGCGGACAATTGTATCAGTCCTTATTTTGGAATTACAATCAACCAGCCTCTTGAAAACTGGTTCGTCATTCGGCAGTACGCAACTCAGAGCTAGATCGTAGAGATCTGTATTGATTTCTTCGACCTGCATCATATATATGAAAGCCCTTTTTACCTGATCATAAACCTTTCTCATTCGATCGTCGCTAATTAAAAATCGGTGAGACGTTGGAATTAAATCTAGTACAACGCGACCAGTTTCTGGGAGTGAGCTACTTTCCACACCTTTTTTTAATATATCATGGAGTACATCATCGTCTGGAAAATATGACACGCATTCCTGCAATTTAGAGCTAATTTTGACTAGTTTATCAGTAAAAATTTCCAAGTGTGGCACTTTCGAAAGCATGTCATGATAAATAAGTCTATCCCCACTCTGCTCGTATTCCGGATCTAAAAGAATATTCAATAGAAGAACTTTGATCTGTGAATTCATCTCAGCTGCATATTGATTTAACGGGTCGCAGTAGCCAGAAAATTTTTCAAGTGAAAAAACTGTTGAAAGAGCATCCATAATCACTTTGATTTTGTCTTGTAAGATGCTAGAATCCTCATATCCAAAATATGATCTATTGCCCATATATTCAAAAACCATGCATTTCAAAAATACTGTAGAGATAGCGTTCAGCGTTTCATTGTCACCTGCATTCTTATCAGCAGCGAAAGAGAATAGCTTCGTCGCTAAAAATCTGACTTCCAATGGAAAATCCGTTATGTTCCGCGTGAACAACTTAGCAACCATCTCAACACAATGCCATATAGAACGCAAATTTTCAATAAACTTTGCTTTGGTGTGTTGGTCTTCAATAGCCGTGGAACGACTATTTGGTTCTTGATTATGTATTGTTTCATAGATCACACACGGATCGCTCTCAAAATCAACATTAGGATCACCCACAAATTGCAACAAAGGCACGAATAGTTCAAATAACTCAGGATATTCTCTCCTTAAGAATTCTTTCAAGAAACGTCTCCATAGCTGATTTTCATTCGCCAAGAATTCATTCACCGTTGTAGCTTCTACCATTTCGTATTGCATTAGCTCTGCGACTAAGCGAATAAAATACATTTTCTCCCGTTCTCCCATCTTCTGGTTCATTGTGGTAAAACAGCAGTATGCGTTATTCTCAACAAATGCTGGATATTTGGAGTACATTATCCTCCAGTAAGAGGGATCCACTTGTAACAAATAGAAAAGCTTCTCAAACATGGGAAAGCGCCTATTTGGACAATCGAGCTTGTTTGCAATCGCCGGTATTTCATCAATCAATTCATATTTTTGTAAAACTTTTGTCAAGTCTATCTGCTGTCCTATTTCCTTTTCAAGTTTCTCCCTTTTCATATTCTCGGCATCTAATTGCGCTTGAAACTCTTCTAGCTTATCTTGGACTTCTTCGATGGTACCAATATTGTTGAGCAGATGAGCAAACTTTCTCACACAAGAAAGACTTGGGTTAGGACTTTGCAGAAGTTCGAAGTACGCAGCCCGCTGTACGAACATCCTAATCTTGCTCTGAATTCTTACTATGGAACGCAAATTTCTAGTAAACATTGCTGACCTTTCTCGCAAATTTGAGCGTAGCGAAAGACCTTTCAGCCTTGCTTGAAATTCTGTCAGACGATTGTACTCCACAAAATCATCCACCAAATCTAACGTGAATCTAACAAGAACACCTCTTATTGAAGCTTGAAGGTGATTCAACGAATCAAATGCAATGTCATTCGGTAAAAAGATACCCGACATAGATGTTCTAATTTTGGCTCCTTTGATTGTGGCAGACAAGAGCTGAATACATCTGTCATAGTCATTTAATTTGCATATTGATTTCGCGAATCCTGAACGTACAATGGAACCTCTAGCTACATTTTGTAGTGCCCATGGTTGGGCATAAGTTTCAAAAGCAAAAGAATTTAATTCCTCCTGTTGAAATTTGCGGAGTATGCGCCCTCTGCATAGTCCCTGTATTTTTTGTACAGGATCTATATCGTCTGTCAGATACATGGATCTGCCGAATATCTTAGATCGCTGTATAATGCCGCCCAATAAAGCTTGGAAGTTCCTCAAAGGAACATCAGACTGGTATATATCACAAAACTGACAGTTTATTCTCCGACGCATCACAAAGCCTCGTGCAAATCTTTGAAGGCTATTCAGTCTATCCTCTTGCCTTAAATATTTGATCCTCAGGCGGTCCAAATCCCTTCTGAAAATAAACCCTTTTAAAACAGCCTGAGTTGACAACAAACTGGGCATCTCAACCAATTTCAATTTCCATATACCAGCAATATCCGATCGTCTCCGTAGCAGTTTCCCTCTTGCTGTAGATTGCAAAAAAATGACTTCCTTCCCAAATAGTTGCAGTAGATTTCTTTTGATATGTAAATTAAATCGTAGATTCACAGAACGGCATATTCCTTGAATATTTACGACACTTTCCAAAAACTCATTTTCAGTCATTTTTTGCTTCCTCGTTGGCGAGTATTCTATTGGCCCATAATTAAAACCACTATAGTAATCCAAATCTCTTTCTCTAGCTTGACTTCTTCTCATGTAGAAATCTGTATCATAGGTCAGATATTTTGATATGGAGGGAGAATAATACGATAAACTAGTATTTTTCAAAGGGCTATATCCTAAATGCGATCTGTCTGGAAGAGTATTTTCATTTACTGCTCTAAAATTTGGTCTAACTGATGATTTTATTTCAACGGGCGATTTTATTTCGATATCTGTTTTCTCAGGAGAAAACATATTTGAAGGAAGCTCATTTTCTAAAGGAGGTGGCAACTTCACTGGCTTCAAGAGGCTAGCTCTTTTAGTTGGGGTCTTTATTAAATCCCCTGGATTCTCTTCGGGATCATTGAATGTTTTGAAGTCATTAATAAGGCTATCATTCATAGAATTTTGAGCCTTTTTACCCTTTGGTGAAGACACAGGGCTGATACTGAGAGACTTAAAGTCCCGTATCCTCGGCCACATTCTTTGACATTTTGTTAATTCTTCCTTGGAAAAACCAACTTTTCCGGAAAGCATTTGCAAACTAGGAGTTTTTGCTGGCCACTTTTTATTAATTAAGGTGATTAGAATATAAATGGTCTCAAAAACTTGCGGCAAACTCTTCTTATTATACAAATCTTGCAATTCGAATCTGAAGGAGTTTGGAAGCCCAACATGATCAACTAATGAAAAAAAGGCATTAATATTTTGGGTGTGTTTGAACTGCAGCTTATCGCCAGCGGGATATATCATGGGCGCCAGATCACTGTTTATTCTTTGGGTCACCTGAGCCAAATATACACCATTTCTCAGAGAATCTCCTACACACAATTCCAGTTCAGATGGCAGGGTTTCTTGTATCACTTCTTCAATCCATCTTTTGACCTCTGCAACTCTACATAGAAACTCATAATATCCTTTCTGATCCCTGGATAGACTATCTATATCAAAGTTTTGTTTACTAGATTTCTTTTTGTCACTATCCATCGAACAAAACGGACTATTTTTTATAATTGGCAAGGGGGATATGTTTTCTTTATCATCTGAGATAGCATTTTGAGGTGCTCCATTTAATTGTGATAGAAGGTTGTTCGAGGAATTGACTCTTGAAGGGGAAATTTGTTTCAATCTTGGCTGTTCAGGTGAGAGAAGATTCACGTACCTGTCATAGAATGCATTCTTACCTGACTTCGTTGGAGACCCTTGAGCGTTTATCATGCCAACCTTTCCTTTTCCCCTACTATCTGCAAGGTATCTGCAAGGTAGCTCCGATAGTTTACCAGTTGCAGTCAATTAAAGACCGAGTCTTAGACAGAGTATCTATAATTAAATTATTTAATATTCACAATCAGATATTATCCCATCTTCCATGTTAGCTCTCTAACCTTGGTAAGTTCTACTACAACAGTAGTTCATGTTTACCATTTGCTCAACTAGGAAACTTCCTCAAAAAAAAGTTTTTTCTAAAATATTACAAAATAATTCAAAGATTCACGTGACGCACAAATGCTAACTATTGATATAGCGCTCCGTAATCGCATTGGTGTCCAAGCCCAGCACCTCGAAATCCCGAAATTGGTACGATTTTGATGGTGATGCAATGCCGTTTTCAAGGTTCAAATTACTGAAGTCTTGAATGACGATAAAACGTTCTGTAGAGCTGTGAAACCAACAGTTTTCGCAACCCTCCAAGATAACGGTCTGTTTCTGCTGCGAGGCAATGAGCAGTTTACAGTTTTCTAGATTGTGAAGTCGTATCTGTATGTGACTGTCGACTGGGAGGTTGAAAACTATAACAGAGTCTTGGCATTCACTGATAAATATGCTGCCCGTATGGAAAGGCAGTTTTTGTAGATTGATAACCGTGTCCGCGATGCGATGGAAGGTCAATGAGCCTGTCTTGCTGGGATGTGCCGCATGGGAGCCACTTGTAACCCTGCAGTGGGATAGGTCCACAAAGGAGCAGTTCGCTTCGGACAAAATTATATGCGCGTCTGTGGTAATGATGTTAGGCAGAATCTCTTCCTTATCCAGGATAATCTTTTTGATGGGGTTGTCTGTTTCCTCTTCCGTCCTTTTCTTCCCCTTGAATTGAAATGTCTTTGGCTTAACCTGTTCGTGCAGCCGTTCTTTATCGGCTATTTGTTGCACAAGATTCGTGATATCAATGCCATATCTCTCCCTCTCGTAGGGTACCAGACTAGGCGAGATGTCAATCAGATATTTGTGCAGCTCATTTACTTTTCTTATAACTTCGGACAAGTTATTATTAACCTCGATTTCGATTTGGAGAGCTAAACAATGCTTGCGGGGTAGCTAGTCAGTATAATGAACGCGATTTTTTAAACTTAGGCACATTTAGCGCAGATACATACCTGTCTTAGAGCGTTCAAAATTGTTTGATGCCTCTGAGGACATTTTTGATCAAGTTACTCTGTAAAAGGGAGGTGCTTTTCTGTACTACAAATCCTTCCATTATTTTATATGCAGACGGAAAAAGTTGTGGATTTAGACTTTAAAGTTTGGTTTGAAAAGAGAAAAAAAAAGCGTAGGGTATGCGTCCGTCAAAAAGATATAATCAAAGAGAAAATTTGTTCTGATTGATCAGCAAGACCCCTTAACCTTGTTCTTGGGAAGTTGACCGTTACGAACAGGCCTATTCTTACAGAAACTGTACGTAGCAACCACAATAATATCGGATTTACAGCGGGTTGGCAGAGGCATAGGCCTATTTCAGGAAATTCACGTGTACAACCGTTTTCCGGTTATCAATGTCTTTGTGCCGTCTGATAGGGGATTTTCAAGGGAAGAGCAGCTTGCCCGCCTTCTTGTTCGTCTTGTTCATTCGCCAATGCAGGTACGACCGCACCGCAGATTATGCAAAACCAGCTCATATTGTTTACGTTTATCTGTTCATGCATGTTTCAGGCATGTGCCCCTATGTGAATTTGACACAGAGAACCAGAGACATTCTTCGAATTACGCAGATGTGTAGGAGCGACCACGACATGGACTGGCGGCATTAACCTATCTTGTTGGGCGTATAAGGAAATGTGGGTCTTCGGGGCACTTACCTTGTGACACACACTGAACGGCTTTTGACTGTGGATAGGATCTCCTTAGCATCACCTACATTCTCTTGCCTTCGGGAACCGGAAAATCAGCCTACAGCGATTTTCTCTGGTGCTGCAATCCGTCAAGTTATAGCCTGGTAGGCCTGTAAAGACAAGTTGGGGGCTGCTCGGAATCGAAGCCATTGGAGCATTTGGCTGTCGCCTCCGCTCTCGCACTTGTAGTCGTTTCAAAGTTCTCGAATGTGCATAAGCTGGGAGAAGTACCGCTCCGGCCACGTTCTTCTGAATAGTAAATGATCTGATTTAATTTAAACATATATAGGATATTTATAGAAGGAAACTAGTTGGTTTATTTGATTAATCAACTTCTTCCATCTCGGTGTCGTCTGCAACTTCCTTTACTTTAGCATCAGAGGTTGCTTCTGGAACAGCTGGAGCTTCAGTCTCCTCGTCTTCATCAATGTTCAGGCCTAGGGAAATTAATCTATTAATTCTGGAAGCAAAAGAAGATGGTTCTTCTAGACTGAAACCTGATGTCAACAAAGCGGTCTCGAACAAAAGGTTTGTCAAGTCCTTGACAGTGCTGTCTTGAGCACCACCGTCATCAACTCTTTTCTTTAGTTCTTTGATGATTGGAGATTTTGCTGAAATCTCAAAGATCTTCTTTGAGGACATGTAGGAGGACATGGAAGAATCTCTTAGAGCTTGTGCCTTCATGATTCTTTCCATGTTAGCAGACCAGCCAAATTGGCCAGTTCTGATAGCAGCTGGAGCATCGACTAGATTCTGGGATACAATAACTTTTTCAACCTGTTCACCCAAGATTTCCTTCAAGGCTTTGGTCAATGGTTCGAATTCCTTGATTTCCTTCTCTCTTTCGGCCTTCTCTTCATCAGTCTCTTCTAGCTCGAAATCCTTGGTGATATCAACCAATGGCTTACCTTCGAACTCCTTCATTTGAGTGAAGGCATATTCATCAATTGGATCAACCAAATAGAGAACTTCGAAATTCTTGGCCTTCAAAGCGTCCAAGAATGGGGACTTTTCAACGGCCTTCAAAGACTCACCAGTGATGTAGTAGATGTTCTTTTGGTGTTCTGGCATTCTAGTAACGTAATCAGTCAAAGAGGCTAATTCATCAACAGACTTAGTAGAGTTGTAGCGCAGTAGCTTAGCCAAAGCAGCTCTGTTTTGAGTATCTTCGTGAATACCTAATTTGATGTTCTTAGCAAAAGCAGAGTAAAATTTGTCAAATTGTTCGGAGTCTTCAGCAATTTCGTTGAAAGCTTCGATCAGCTTCTTGACAATGTTCTTTCTGATAACCTTCATAATCTTGTTTTGTTGTAACATTTCTCTTGACAAGTTTAATGGCAAATCTTCAGAGTCAACAACACCCCTGACAAATGATAGCCATTCAGGGATTAAGTCTTCAGCTTCATCAGTGATGAAAACACGACGAACATACAATTTGATGTTGTTCTTCTTCTTCTTACTTTCGAACAAGTCAAATGGGGCTTTCTTTGGAATGAAAAGGATAGCTCTAAATTCTAATTGACCTTCTACCGAGAAATGTTTTACGTATAATGGATCTTCCCAATCGTTTGAGATGGATTTGTAGAAAGCATTGTATTCATCTTGAGAGATTTCAGATGGGTTTCTGGTCCATAGAGGCTTGGTCTTGTTTAATTCTTCAAGTTCTTGAACTTCTTCTTTGACCTTCTTAGTATTTTCCTTCTTTTCTTCCTCCTCGTCTTCGTTCACTTCCTCTAATTTAGGCTTCTTGTCATCTTCTTCTTTCTTTTCATCTTCCTCGTCCTTCTTTTCATCTGCCTCCTTTTGTTCCTCTTCAGTTAATGGAACGTCCTTTTCAACTTCTTTGGTGACTAGAAGTTGGATTGGGTAAGCAACGAACTCAGAGTGTTTCTTAACAACTTCTTTGATCTTCTTTTCTTCCAAGTATTCTAATTGATCATCCTTCAAGAATAGTCTCAATACAGAACCTCTACCTAATCTTTCATTGGTTTCATCCAAAGAAACTGTAAAGGAACCACCGGCATTGGATTCCCAAATGTACTGTTCATCATCATTATGTTTAGAGATAACTTGAACTTTGTCTGCGACCAAAAATAGAGAGTAAAAACCAACACCGAATTGACCGATCATAGACACATCTGCACCAGCAGATAGAGCTTCCATGAAAGCCTTAGTACCAGATTTAGCGATGGTACCCAAGTTGTTGATTAATTCTGCCTTGGTCATACCAATACCAGAATCTCTGATTTCCAAAACTTTTTCTTCTGGTCTTGGAGTAATTCTAATGAATAGCTCTGGCTCAGTCTCTAATTGTTTTGGGTCAGACAAAGCTTGGTATCTGATCTTGTCTAAAGCATCAGATGCGTTTGAAATCAATTCTCTCAAGAAAATCTCCTTGTTAGAATAGACAGTGTTGATGATCAAACTCATCAACTGAGTAATCTCAGCTTGAAATTCAAAAGTTTCAGAAGACATGATGATGTTAATGTTCCTATAGCTGCACTTTCAAAACCCAATCGCTCGTTGAGTAAGTGATAGTTGAAAGATAAACGATATCTTGCTTTCTAACCATTTCACTTGATTCGATCCTTTAAATACTTTTCTGTTACACATGTTCGCCGTGTAACAACAACCTTCTATTTTTTTCTAGAACTGTAAAGAACAAATTCGGGGCGCTCCTGGAAGAAAACACGGCGCGCACTGCCCAAGATTAATTTACAATAATTGTTAAAAACCTACTTAACTGGCTGACAAGCAGGAATGGTAAGCAGCTTTAACCACCATTCTGGGGCGCATTTATAGTATCTGTTAGCACTAGTCTATGCGTTCATTTGGTTGAGTCTTCTATTTTGGGCCACAGATGCCAATGTCTGTAACAACTCTGATTGTGCACTATACATTAAAAGATATTATAACAAATGATAAAATCGAGGTTGCGGGAAATGCGTGAGGGGCATGAGTAATAGAGGAAACATATTTCGCACTGGTTGTGCTTAAGTTAAATTTCTCACTCTCTACCCAGCCTGCATGCTTTCTCTGATTCTCCAGCGTCTGTCTAGAAAAGTTTTAAATAGTGAGGTCTTGTAATTCTTTTAGAATGGTATCTGCTTGCTCGCGAACGAGAGGGTCTGTATCTGTGTAGTGGATGTGGTTGAGTAACCTCATCATATTGGAATAGTCATACTGCTCGGGAAGTAAAGTCGTCCCTGTACTATAGATCAAATCATGGAGAAGGCGTGTGGCTGCTCTCCTTACTAAGAAGGAATTCGATGTGTTACCTTGATTTTCCAGCTGCAATATACCGAACGCACAATCTAAAACATCTGCAATCCGCGACTGTATTCCGCGAGGATTTGTCTCTAGGGCCACTCCTAGTACAGATAGAGAAGACATTCTAATCTTTTCATCAAGTTTACTGTGCTTTCTCACGTGTATCAAGCAGGCATCAATCACGAAGTTGGCGGTAGGACCTTCGAAAAGTTGGTTCTCTCGTTGAATGAAGTTGATCAAAATTTCACCGATCTTCAATACATCATCCAGTGTATATCTGCCATCATCATTTAAGTATACTTTGAGTATGGATGGAATAACTTTTTTGGAAGCAATCTGGCATAGTACTGTTATGCCCTTTATGGAGTTCAAATAAATAAAGGGATCAGAGTGTTTCAAATACTGCAATTGAAAAGACAAAACTCGCTCGAGGCTGATAACCTTTGTACCTTTTCTAGCTAGTTCAACTAACTGCTGTAGACCCTGTACTTTAATTGGCTCTGACGGATCACTGATATTAGCAACAGCGCGATCAAGCAATATCTGGTCCTTTTTGCAGTTATCGTTGTCATCATCGGATACTAACATCTTGCTTTTTAGTACATCTTCTATACGCGTGTGCAAAGCATTTAATGATTTATCATTAAAATCACATAAGCTTTTATCGATTTCGCTCAATACTTTTCTGAAAGGTTGTAGCTCGCTGTCTTTGGAGTTTTGTAAAATCGTAGTTAACAGCCCCACGACTATCTCAAATCCACTGTTTGTGTTCTCGTTCTGATAATCGGAGTCACTTTCTTCATCATCTGAATCTTCCTCTCGTTTTTGCTCTTCTAAGTGATTCTGAGTAACAAAATCTATCAATTCAGAAATCATGATTAGGACATCCCCGGGACTTTGAACAATACTAGTTTGAAATTCTTTATTTAGGAATTCTAGCGTTTTCATATCGATTAGCACCAACATGTTATCGCCGGGATCATCTTTTAGTAACCTATTGTGCTCAGGAGAGCTGGTTTTCTTTATCCATCTGCTCAGAATTGAAATGAAAATGTCTTTAATAATATTTATATTATTGATCAGCTTCAGTAACTTCACAAACAATTCGATAGCCAAGTCGATATCTTGGAAAATTTCACTCATATTCTCTGCTTTTGTTTTAGAACTACTGATATCTTCATTTATAATGGGCATTTTATCATCAACACTGATATAGGGTAATTGAGATTCAAAGTCAATGGAGTATTTCCAACGATCGTGCTGAAAGTTGACGAGATTTAAACTTATTACGTTGATTGCATCCAGATGGCCTGTTAGCAGAATGAAAGACTTCAAAAGAGATAATATCACATTATAATAGTTAGTCGTTTCTTGATAATTCTCCTCGCCGCTCTCATCGATAACAGTCGGAGATATTTTCTGATATTTTCTTAAAAAGAGTGCATATACCCATAGATGCAAATAGAAATTATTCCTATCCTGAGAGATTATCAGGGCCTCTATTACTTCTGTTGAGGAATTTTTAGCCAAAGATATCAAAACATTGATCATTCTGTTGAGCTCTCCACTACTATGGCTCTTCAAAGGTTGGTTGAACAAAACAGAGTAGATCCTCTTGAACAAAAAATCGATTACGATTTTCGGGTTCTTGGCGTAAAATGTACTGACTAGGCCATTCAAACAATTGATTACAATAGGTCGATTAATATAGGAGAGTTCTTCGTATACTTGAGGGAAAAGTTTTGAGAAATAAGCCACTCGACTTAGTGATTTAGGCTTGGCTACTAGAATTTCTGTCACTCTGTTAATTTTTTCAAGATCAATCTGCTCATTTTCTCTAGCACCGGTTACAAAATCTATGAGACTAACAACTCCATTACTTCTTCTAACAGGTAGCGTACTTAACTTCTCAAGGACAAAGCAACGAGCTTCTTCAGCATTGCAGTCCCTGATAATCAATGTGTAGATCGTGAACAACTCATAAGTCTGCTGTAATATCTCAAAACTGTCAAAAAGAGATAGATTCCCCTGTAGTGGAATTGTAACACATATATTTATTATAGCCACCAAGACACTTGTGTAAAGCGGGCCACTCAACAGTACAGACCTGAGGTAATCATTTCTTACCCGGGGTTTTTCAAAAATAGGGTATAAGGTCTTGACGATAATTTGCAAAGTATATGAATGTGGCTCGTGCGCTTTGGGTAATCGATTACACCAGGAATATTTTTTCATATCTTGAAGCATTTTGAGGTCATGAGGGAGCTTTAATGATGGAGGCAAATTTGCATCAATCCCATGAATGATTATAAGACGGACCAATAACTCTAAATCACGTATGTCATGAAGCGATATTGGAATGATTTTTTCGTTATCATCAGTGCTATCAACAGATTGAACTTCGCAAGTTGCTTCGTGTATTTCTAAAAGATACCCCAGTAGTTTTTTAATAAATTGTTCGTTATTTTCAGCTCCAACAGACCGATAAAGTGTCTCAATATTATCATTCGCATTCAAACTAGACAATAATTCATCTCCTAGTTTCTTAAAAATCCTATCTACTTGATTTCCTCTGATAAATTGAGGCTTATCTAGCAGGTTTTCTAATTTAGGCTTCGTCTCATCGTTAATTTGCATTTCATATGCTCTAAAGTCGTTTGTCAGATCTCCAATGATAGCTCGAACTTCCCTCAGGTCATCGGTAATTGAAATATTGTTATCCAGAATCATCTTTAACGTTTTTCCAATCTACAGATTGAAAAATTTTGAAAAGTTTTGAGATGAGCATCACGAATCCGAAGGATAGTAGGGCACATATATAGTTGAGAGGAGAGATTTCCCGCTGCATTTCTTTGATATGGGTTTACACGTTGAACCGTTAGACCAAGAAGACCAAGATGCGATAATTCTAGATGCCAGAGCAGGTGATCTCGATTCATTGAAGGATATATTTTCTACACTTATTCACCCAGGTTTGATCACCAGTTGTGAAGATTCAACGACTCATTCAACCGCCCTACACATGGCAGCTGGCAATGGGCATCTTGGCGTAGTTCAATACCTATTAGAGTCAGTGAAGACGAGCACGGGCGATTCAGGCCAGTTGAAATCTTTCGTTAATAAACAAAATAAGACCGGAAACACAGCACTACATTGGGCTTCCCTTAATAACAAACTGAACATAGTCGAGCTTCTCTGTGAGGAATACGACGCTGATCCATTCATCAGAAATGACTTTGGCCACGATGCAATTTTTGAAGCAGAGAATAAGGGAAACGAAGATATTGAAAACTTCTACTTGAAGAAATACGACGTTGGGCCGCAAGGAAATGAAGATGGCTCTATAGACACTGTAAAGATAAAGGAGGGTACGGAAATAGAGCAAGTAACAAAAGATGCACACGAAGCAAATGAAGAGCTTCGCGAAAGTACCGAAAAATTGACTATAACTGATGATAAATAGACAGGACGAGCGCAAAACAACATGAAAAATATAATTACATGAGAGAGGCAGTATTTAAAACACATCAAATACAACATATTCATTGCTTCCAACAATATTATAATAAACTAGACTATTGGTGTTTCTATATAATTGAAATCTTAACATTGATCATTTACCCGGTTATGATCTTTTATCACTCTTGACGATCTGAAAATTTTTGGTCGAGGTTTTAATCACTTAAGGAAGACAAGTACAAGATAAATGAGTATGATAGATTTGTGAAACAGAAAATCCATAAAAATATATACAAGCAGTTCAAAGATGTCAACAGAATTGGCTTCTGAACTAGGGTTTGACCCTTCGATGAAGAAAAAAAAGTCCAGTAAGAAAGTGGCACCAGAAAACTTTGACGAATTAGTAACGGATAAAGCGACTGAAAATGGTGATGATATGTTTGCAGGACTAAAGAAGAAGAAGAAAAAGAAGACAAAAGAGATTTCCGAAGAGCCAGCTGAAGAAGTGGACGAAATTTCTGACGCTCTTGGTGAACTGAAATTGAAAAAGAAGAAGAAGAAATCCAAGGATACCGATTTAGACGACTTTGAGAGGCAACTAGCTAAGGCTGGTATCAATGTTGATGAAAATAGCAAAGAGGGTACCCCTTTGGAAGAATCGCAAATTCAACAAGATATTGGTTTAGCTTACCCAGAGTTGCTGTCAAGATTTTTCAATATTCTAAAAACTAATAATCCCGAATTAGCTGGTGATAGATCAGGACCGAAATTTAGGATCCCACCTCCTATCTGTTTACGTGATGGTAAAAAAACCATATTTTCTAATGTTCAAGATATTTCCGAAAAACTTCAAAGAGGTCCAGATCATTTGATGCAATATCTATTCGCAGAATTGGGTACTTCCGGTTCTGTTGATGGTCAAAAACGACTCGTCATTAAGGGTAAATTTCAATCTAAGCAAATGGAAAATGTGTTAAGAAGATATATTATGGAATATGTCACATGTAAAACCTGTAAGAGTATCAACACATTATTGAAGAAGGAACAATCTAACAGATTGTTTTTCCTTGTTTGCAAAAGTTGCGGTTCTACAAGGTCCGTTTCTTCTATCAAGACCGGTTTCCAGGCTACTGTTGGTAAAAGAAAGAGAATGTAAATGGACAATTCTTTTCTCTTTGTTTACTTCACTTTTATTCCTGTCATTTACTAAAGCATCATATCGAGAGTAGATCAAACTTATTTTTTAGAGAGCTGTTTTTCTAAATCCTTATCTATGTGTATAAAAACTCTTCGCTCCCGCCGCTCGAAATAACACTTCTGGTCATATGTCATTTTCTATTGTATTTTCATATATCTTAAGAAAAGCGGGGCACCAATTACTAATTGACGTGTCTGAAGTAAGCCATTCTCTCAAGAGCGATTGCCCTTCAAGCTTATCATTTTTATCGTTAAAGAGCATTGAAAAGACTTGCTTAACTGAATCGCTTTCGAGACTTTTGGCTAGGCTTGCATCAACCTTGTTCTTATAAAACACGAATTCTTGACTAGATAGTTTACTCTTTAAAGAGTACAAGCCTTCAACTTTCATGAGAATTTCCTCTTTAGTAAGCATCGGCAGCAGCTCATTATTCGCCGCGTCAACCTTAAGGTCTAAGTTTCGTCTGCTCTTTCTCGATGTTAACGGTGGAGGAGGAATAGCACTTACTTTTGTATTGCCACTCACATCAAGAACATCTGTAACGATTTTATTCCGCCTACCAGTTTTTGCAGCAGCTTTATTAACCTGAAACAAAAATGACGGACAATCGTTATAGCCCGGAATTTCGGCTTCTGTGCAGTTTTGGAAACTTCTTGATCTAGTTTCCATGGTTATGATGATTACCTATTTAACAAAAAGCTGTTTAGACGCGGCAATGTGGTAATACGGCAAGCGTCTAATTTTATAACAAATGATGGAGCTGAATTGATACCCGTTGAGGTCCCTCTAGAGACTTGGAAAAAATCCATGAATTATTTGCTGTTCGCCATTTATTAATACCTGTACGGCAATCCAACAATTGGGCCCAGTCTCTGCGCGCTTACGGGCACTGAACAACGTTACAATAATTTACATCATTGAAAACGAAATCATGACATTTGAAGCTCTTGCAACGTGGCTAAAAGCTCACTCGTATTCGGACGTTGTGAAGAATCGACCTGAATACATGACTGAATCAAATTTAATAGTCCCTTCGAGTATCTTGTCTGTTCTGGAAACGTGAATTTTCCGGTGGCAATCGCGTAGTGCAAAGACGCACCATGTAATTGCTCTTCTCTTTCGAATGGTGAAATGCCAAACAACATTGAGTAGCAAACGCACCCCAATGACCATATATCTACTTTGCAGTCTATACCATTGTTCAATGTTAAATTCAATAGTTCTGGTGCTGTGTATGCCACAGCACAATGGTCAGAAACCCATTCTTGTAATTCATTCAGTTGAAGTTTCGTCGTAATTACAACATCATTTTTTGAGCATAAACCAAGATCCGATATTACTGGTACGCCATCTGAAGAGAACAAAATATTTGACGGCTTCAAATCTCTGTGGGAATATGAATTGGTATTCACGCTATTTCGAGAAGACAGTACATCTAGTTCTAATGGCGTGTCATCGAGAAGAAATGCGGCCTCATCACTGTATGATACAGAAACTGTATCCCTCTCTGTTTCATTGTCTCCAACTTCTTCTCTTGCCGCAGGATCGTGTAGACATCTTAAGCCTCTTGCCAAACCTATCATTATCCTGAGACATTCACCTTCCGATAAAAATGTTCCCTTCAGTAAATTGCGATTGATTGAATCCTGTAAGGATCCCATTGGATAGAATGGTAAAAGAATGAGAACAGTTTTTGACCCGTCCCTCTCCTGCCTTACTTGCGAATCCGCCAACGATATGATATACGGGCTTTGGAATCTCTTGTAGTTGTCAACCTCCTTCATAGCGTGAGATAGACTTTCAATGTTTCCAAAGGGACATCTGATCCTTTTCAGAGCATATAACTCGGCGGCTCCAGTTAGACTAAGCCGTTGGGAAGAACTGGGATTACCTACAAGTTGAACCAAATAAATAAAGGAAAGACTGCCCTCACCTAATAGTTCTTTAATCAGGTACCTTCTTCCATTTATCAACAAATACGACTCACTAAAATCCCAACAGCAACAGCACAAGGAACACCAGGACTTAAGGATTTGTCCAAGCATATCCATTATCTATGTTTTCTCCTGTTATGCACCTATCTTTTCTGCCTTTGTCAAATTTAGACACCAAAATATACTACAATCAGGCTAACCAGTGAAATACCGAGTAAACCTCGCTACCCTGCGATATAAGTTGTACCAAAGCCAAGATCACGCTTTGCAGCTGTCGTCTCATTTAAGAGCAATTCGTTCTGTCCGCTGAGCTTCATCCTTCTGTCACGGGACGCTTTTTGGAATATTGAAAAATTCTATAATCTTCCGAATAATAAAAGATGAACGAACGACAGGGTTGAGATTGAGCAAAACGAAGAGATATTAAACAAGGCATATACAATGTCGATCCAAACAAGTGATACTAATGATGTCTCTGACTCGTTAAAGTCATTATCATTGATAGCCGCGCACTCCCATATTACTGGATTGGGTCTGGATGAAAACTTACAGCCTCGTGAGACATCTGAGGGTATGGTTGGTCAATTACAAGCTCGTCGTGCCGCTGGTGTGGTTCTAAAAATGGTCCAAAATGGTACTATAGCTGGTAGAACAATTCTTGTTGCAGGACCACCCTCTACGGGTAAAACTGCACTAGCGATGGGTATTTCACAATCACTTGGCGAGGATGTTCCATTCACTGCTATTGCAGGTTCTGAGATATTTTCATTAGAGCTAAGTAAAACGGAGGCTCTAACGCAAGCCTTTAGGAAATGTATTGGGGTGAAGATCAAAGAGGAGACAGAGCTAATCGAGGGTGAGGTTGTCGAGATTCAAATTGATAGATCGATTACTGGTGGTCACAAGCAAGGAAAGTTAACAATCAAGACCACGGATATGGAAACCATTTACGAGTTAGGTAATAAAATGATAGATGGTCTAACAAAAGAAAAGGTTTTGGCCGGAGACGTCATTTCCATTGATAAAGCCAGTGGTAAGATTACGAAATTAGGTAGATCATTTGCCAGATCTAGAGATTACGATGCAATGGGTGCTGATACCAGATTTGTTCAATGTCCTGAAGGTGAATTACAGAAGAGAAAAACTGTGGTTCACACAGTTTCTTTACATGAAATAGATGTTATTAACTCTAGAACTCAAGGTTTTTTGGCATTATTCACTGGTGACACAGGAGAGATTAGATCTGAAGTTAGAGATCAAATTAATACCAAAGTGGCAGAGTGGAAGGAAGAAGGAAAAGCAGAGATTGTTCCTGGTGTTCTGTTCATCGATGAAGTTCATATGTTAGATATTGAATGCTTCTCTTTTATCAACAGAGCCCTTGAAGATGAGTTTGCTCCCATTATCATAATGGCCACAAATAGAGGTATATCTAGGACAAGAGGGACGAATTATAAGTCACCTCACGGGTTGCCACTTGATTTATTAGACAGATCAATTATTATCGCTACAAGCAGTTATAATGAACAAGAAATGCAAACTATCTTATCTATTAGATCGAAAGAGGAGGAGGTTGACTTGTCTAATGATGCACTGGGTTTGTTAACTAAAATCAGTTTGGAAACAAGTTTGCGTTATAGTAGTAATTTGATCTCTGTGTCCCAACATATTGCATTGAAGAGAAAAAGCAATGTTGTAGATGTTGCGGACGTCAAGAGAGCCTACTTATTGTTCTGCGATAGCTCAAGATCGATTAAATACATTCAAGAAAACGTCTCACAATATATTGATGATGGCGGCAAAGTAAACATTTCCACTGTCGTAGAGCAGGTCCCAGTTGCACCTGCTGTTGGTAATGGAGATGCAATGGACACTACTGAGTAAAAAAAAAAAAAGAGGGCGATTTTTCCCCTCCATCAATTTGTAAATTATATTTTTATTTTGCTTAAAATTTGGTTCTATATAATTACGAAACACTCAATAAAATTTTGTGGTCATTTGTCTGAGCCCTTTGTATTCAACAGTAATGCAACAATCATCCCATAAAGACCAAGGACTTCAGAGAAGATGAGAATTAAAACGATACCAACGAAAAGCCTAGCCTGATGCATGTATTTCCTTACGCCTACATCCCCAACGATACCAATTGCGTATCCACTGCTCAAGCATGCGAACCCAACTGATAGACCACAGCTCAAATGCATGACACCGTTGAACAAAGTGTACTCTTCTGTTGGTGATATGCCACCGGAGATTAGAACACCAACCACCAAACCGTAAATAGCCAAAATACCACTCATGACCACCGGAATCAAAGACTTCATGATTAACTCTGGTTTAAAAGTTCCGATACCAGCAATACCGATACCAGATTTCGCAGTACCAATAGCTGCACCTAAAAATGATAAAACGACTGCAGCCGAGCAGCCAGCAAATCCAAAAAATGGTGCATAAGCCGGAGCCCATTCAACAGTCTCCATACTCATTAGTGATAGTTCTACTGACAGGTGTGAAAAATCGAGACAGTGTCTATTACGGTACTGGGATCTTAATCGAAGAATTGTTTAAACTGTAATTCATTGATCCTCTACTTTTCACCTGTTGTAAAATGGTCTCTGTATTAGCGGTCTCCTTACCCTTTTAAAGTTCGGGTAATGTCGCACGTTTAAGAAGCATAAACAAAAAAGCCGCCAAACAAAGACGTTGAACGGAGGACTCCAGATACCATGGCATAACAACGTCACAGATGCCTAAAAGAATCGATGTTACTGTAGAACAGTTGAAAAGCATATATGGACAACTCTATGATCAGCTCGAGGAGAAGGCAGCCCTTCATTTACCACCACAGACACATGCCGATACCGATGCCAATACAACCGCCGATGACACAGTACGAAGAGAGGTACAGTTGCAGCTGCAGGATTACCTGACGCAAGTCATGGAAATGACATCAAATTCCCTACGCGTCATGAATACCAATGACGAGATCAAAAACATTAGAGAGCTGATTACGAAGTCGCAGGAAAAGTACGTAGAGCCCTTTGATCTCAACCTCAACGAACGTGTAAGGCAAAAGTACCAAGAATGGGAAGCCGAAACCGTCAAAGTCTCCCAACTGAGGCAGAATGCGCCCAGAGAGATCAACCGCATATACAACAACTCCAGGGAAGAGTACCTGTCCGCATTAGACGACCGAATCGCAGAACTAGAAGAGAAACCACAATTAAAATCTATCGAGACCGGGGACCAAGACACTGCGAACCAGTTTTGTGATGACGTAGCCTCACGCTACGAACAATCGCTGCGCTACCTTTCTCAGGCGCAACGCCAAATGCCAGCCACAAGAACAGATATTGACAAGATTCGAGCGCTTGTGCAATACCTCGAAACAGAGCTTAAGTAAACTACATGTGTTGCAATAGAATAGTCTAGTATGTAGTGCCACTGCCACCACTCTAACAGTATAAAGTATCTGCGGTGTCTCGATTACCCTGTCTGTTCGTATACTACTATGGGGATATTGGGCTATATTAAAATCTGACCTCCGTGCACCGCATAACACCAGCCTCGAATAGCGTTTTGTGTTCCACCGCGGACGACGGTTCGTTCCAATAGGGACCTCGTTGCCAGTTCTAGCATGAAACAAAATAAAAAGATATCACCAAGAGTGAATGTTAACTACACTTCTAAAGCTTGCAAGAACGGTAATTTGGAGACCAAGACTCAACTTAGGGTTCATATTTTGCAATTGAAATTGACTTACGAGTTTTTCAAACTGTTTACTGAAATCTGTATTTTCGTTTAATCGGTTGTAAGCACAGTTTACTCTATTTACAAAGCAGAAAAGTTTAGTGATTTGCCGCAATATTTACAACTAGCCGTAAATGAGTTATAACCAGAACCCGTATGAGTCTCAGAATCCTTATGAGACTCAAAATCCCTACGAGAGCCGTGCGGGGCCTCCAGTTGATAACTATGAGATGAGCGGTGCGGCGGTGAGAACCAATAATGGTTCCGGTGCAGGCGCAGGCACTGATTTTGTGGGGTTTATGGGCAAGATCAATGAGATCAACTCTGAGATCGACAACTACGAGCAGTTGATTAACAGTATCGACACCTACCACAAGAAATTGTTAACGGAGGTTAGTGAAGACCAGGAGATGCAGCTAAGACGTACGCTCGACGATGTAGTATCTCACGCGTCTGATTTACAATATCAATTGAGAAACAAGATCAAAAGCGCCCAGCAAGAAGGGTTGCATGATGCTAGCAAACAAGCACAAGCAGAAAACTCGAGACAAAGATTTTTAAAAGCTATTCAAGACTATAGAATTATAGAGTCTAATTATAAAGAGGAGAATAAGGAACAGGCGATGAGACAATATAAGATTGTCCAACCAGAAGCTACAAATGAGGAAGTTGAAAATGCTATAAGTGATGTAGGTGGTCAACAAATTTTCTCCCAAGCATTATTAAATGCGAATAGACGTGGTGAGGCTAAAACGGCCTTAGCCGAGGTACAGGCAAGACATCAAGAACTATTAAAATTGGAGAAAACAATGGCAGAATTGACACAACTGTTCAACGACATGGAGCAGTTGGTTGTTGAACAGGAGGAGAATATCGAGGTTATCGACAAGAATGTTGAAGATGCTCAACAGGATGTGGAACAAGGTATTGGTCATACAAACAAGGCGGTTGTGAGCGCTAAAAGAGCAAGAAAGAACAAGATAAGATGTTGGATTATCGTATTCTTGATCTTTGCAGTCGTTGTCGTCGTCGTTGTTGTTCCATCTGTTGTTACAACTAGACATTAATTACCCTTTCAAAATAATTCCTCTCTTCGTCATATCTAGATGTGTAGTATACTAAGAACTTAAAAAGTTATATCAAAAATGAATTCATATATGCACAAATTTTTACAGTTACAATGCAAGACTGAATGTATCCCTACTTATTTAGTCCCAATAATGTAACTGCGTAATACATATCGGGGTGGAAACAGGGCTAAATAAACATATTGGTTTACCAAAAACTAGTTTTCTGAATTAACTGTGGGGATATGAACAACAATTGGTGTAGTCGCAACTACGGTAACTGGTCCTAAAGATCGATATATAAAATATCTCAGTGAATAGAAAGGCTTTGAAATGTTTTTGGATAAGAAGAAAAGACCTAGCAACTTCTTGTTCAAGATAAAACATGCTACATCTGTAGACACATCTTCTCTTAAACAGTTGATTGGCTGCTTTGGGCTAAAATCTTTGTTATGTTGAATTCAAAAATAGTTAAGAGAAGTATGGGTATGAATGAAAAGTTTTCATTTTCGGCAGCTTTTAAACTCAAGCTTTCAGGGCATGCAGAAAAAAGCGTTAGTTCGGGTAACCGGTGAAATTGTTGGATTTCGCGTATTGTTGAATGGCTCGTTGAGCGGTTGTTTGACGTTAGAACCGATAACAACAGGGGAGCAGATACATATTTACATATATATATATATATGCAGAACTGTGAGAGTGTGTGCCATTGTCAATTACAAAGCTGATATTGCGCTGCTGTTAGACTTATCAATTTAACAATACGTTGTGCAAGATGGTTATGAAACCTGAAGTTGAACAAGAATTGGCTCATGTCCTTTTGACAGAGCTATTAGCCTACCAATTTGCTTCTCCAGTTAGATGGATTGAGACCCAGGATGTTTTTTTGAAAGACTTCAACACGGAGAGAGTTGTTGAAATTGGTCCATCACCAACTTTGTCCGGTATGGCTCAGAGAACCATGAAGAGCAAGTACGAGTCCTACGACGCAGCCTTATCTTTACAAAGACAAGTCTTATGTTACGCCAAGGATGCAAAGGATATTAGCTATACCCCAGATGCCGAAGAATTGGCTGCTAAAGAGAGCTCTTCTAAACCAGTTGAAGCCAGTAGCGCTGCTCCTGCTTCTTCTGCTGCTCCTGTGCCTGCTTCCGCTGCTCCTGTTGCCGCTGCCGCTCCTGTTGCAGCACCATCAGGTCCAGTTGCAGAGATTCCTGATGAGCCAGTGAAGGCCTCTTTGTTGCTCCACGTTTTGGTGGCACATAAGTTGAAAAAATCACTGGAGTCCATTCCAATGTCTAAGACAATTAAGGACTTGGTTGGTGGTAAATCAACAGTACAGAATGAAATTTTAGGTGATTTGGGTAAGGAGTTCGGTGCAACACCGGAAAAACCAGAAGAGACGCCATTGGAAGAGTTAGCTGAAACTTTCCAAGAGACATTCTCTGGCTCTCTTGGTAAACAATCATCTTCTCTGATCTCAAGATTGATGTCTTCCAAAATGCCTGGTGGATTCACCATTACTATTGCAAGAAAATATTTGCAAACTCGTTGGGGTTTGGGTAGTGGTAGACAAGACTCCGTCTTATTGGTTGCCTTGACCAACGAACCGGCTTCTCGTTTGGGTTCAGAGCCTGATGCCAAGGGTTTCTTAGATTCTATGGCTCAGAAATACGCTTCTAGTTCTGGAATTAATTTATCTGCTGCTTCGTCTGGCGCTGCTGCTGGTGCTGCAGGCGGTGCCGCTGGGGGTGCAACCATAGATGCTGCAGCCTTCGATGAATTGACCAAAGACCAAAAAATTTTGGCCCGTCAACAATTGCAGGTATTGGCTCGCTATTTGAAAATGGATCTAAATAGTGGTGAAAGAAAGCTATTAAAGGAGAAGGATAATGTTGCCGAATTACAATCTCAATTGGATTTCTTAACAGCTGAACTTGGTGAATTCTTCATCAATGGTGTTGCTACTTCGTTCTCAAGAAAGAAGGCCAGAGTTTTTGATTCATCTTGGAATTGGGCTAAACAATCCTTGCTTTCATTATATTTTGAAATAATTCATGGTGTATTGAAGAACGTCGATAGAGAAGTTGTTAGTGAGGCAATCAATATCATGAATAGATCAAATGAAACTTTGATCAAATTTATGGAATATCATGTATCTCATACTGACGTGTCGAAGGGGGAAAACTACAAGCTAGCTAAAAGTCTCGGTGAGCAATTAATTGAAAATTGTAAACAAGTTATCGATATGGACCCTGTTTATAAAGATATCACTAAGCCAACAGGCCCAAAAACTGCTATTGATAAGAACGGTAACATAAAATATTCTGAAGAACCCAAAGAAAAAGTTAGAAAACTCTCTGAATATGTTCAAGAAATGGCTATTGGTGGCACCTTATCTAGACAATCAAAATCTACTATTGAAGAAGATTTGACCCGCGTTTACAAAGCCATCAGTGCCCAGGCTGCGCAGCACGACATCTCAGGATCCACGGCTTCTGAATTCGAATCTTTATATGGAGATTTGGTGAAGTTCTTGCAGAACTCTAAAGATATCGACGCATCTCAAACTACTCAGCTTGCAGGTATTGTTGATGATGCACTTGACAAAGATTCGACCAAAGAAGTTGCTTCTTTGCCAAACAAATCACAAATTTCAAAGACAGTCTCATCAATTATTCCAAGAGAAACTATTCCTTTCTTACATTTAAAAAAGAAAACTACAGATGGAGAATGGTTATATGATCGTCAACTATCTTCATTATTCTTAGATGGTTTAGAAAAGGCTGCTATTAATGGTGTGACTTTCAAAGATAAATATGTCTTGATTACAGGTGCTGGTAAAGGTTCTATTGGTGCTGAAATCTTACAGGGTCTAGTTCAAGGTGGTGCTAAGGTTATCATTACAACATCTCGTTTCTCCAAACCAGTTACTGATTACTATCAATCGATTTATGCTAAATATGGTGCTAAAGGTTCGACATTAGTTGTTGTCCCATTCAATCAAGGTTCTAAACAAGATGTCGAGGCCTTGGTTGACTATATCTATGATGACGAGAAGAATGGCGGTTTGGGCTGGGATTTAGATGCTATCATCCCATTTGCTGCTATTCCAGAAAATGGTATTGAATTGGATGGCATTGATTCGAAATCCGAGTTTGCTCACCGTATAATGTTAACAAACATTATGAGAATTATGGGTAATGTAAAAAAGCAAAAATCTGCAAGAGGCATTGAAACAAGACCAGCTCAAGTTATTTTGCCAATGTCACCTAACCATGGTACCTTCGGTGGTGACGGTTTGTATTCTGAGTCTAAGCTATCATTAGAAACCTTATTCAACAGATGGCATTCGGAATCATGGGCTAACCAATTGACGATCTGTGGTGCTATCATCGGTTGGACCAGAGGTACTGGTTTAATGAGTGCAAACAACATTATCGCTGAAGGTATTGAAAAAGCAGGTGTCCGTACTTTCTCTCAAAAGGAAATGGCTTTCAATTTATTAGGTTTGCTTATTCCTGAAGTTGTTCAACTATGTCAAAATTCTCCTGTTATGGCTGATTTGAACGGTAGCTTGCAATACTTGACGGACTTGAAAGAGTTTACCAGAAAGTTACGTAGTGAATTGACAGAGACTTCTGAAATCCGTAAAGCAGTCTCTATAGAAACTGCCTTGGAGCACAAGGTTGTCAGTGGTGACAATGCTGATGCTGCGTACGCAGAAGTTGAAATCCAACCTAAGGCAAATATCAAATTGAACTTCCCTGTTTTGAAATCACACAAAGATGTTAAAAAATGCTCTTCCGATTTGGAAGGACTGTTAGACTTGGAAAGAGTCATTGTTGTGACTGGTTTCTCCGAAGTTGGTCCATGGGGTTCTTCAAGAACAAGATGGGAAATGGAGGCCTTTGGTGAGTTTTCTTTGGAAGGTTGCATAGAAATGGCTTGGATTATGGGTCTCATCAAATATCATAACGGTAACTTAAAGGGTCGTCCATACACTGGCTGGATTGATGCCAAGACTAATGATCCAATTGATGATAAAGATGTTAAGACTAAGTATGAAACCAAAATTATGGAACATGCTGGTATCAGATTGATTGAAGCTGAATTGTTTAATGGTTACAATCCTGAAAGGAAACAAATGATTCAAGAAGTTGTTGTCGAAGAAGATCTGGAACCATTTGAGGCTTCTAAGGAAACTGCTGAACAATTTAAGCACGAGCATGGTGAAAAGGTCGATATTTTTGAAATTCCTGAAACTGGTGAATTTTCTGTTAAGTTACTCAAAGGAGCTACTTTGTATATTCCAAAAGCACTTAGATTTGACCGTCTGGTTGCAGGTCAAATTCCAACTGGTTGGAATGCCAAAACCTACGGTATTTCTGAAGATATTATCTCTCAAGTTGATCCAATCACTCTTTACGCATTGGTATCTGTCGTTGAAGCTTTCATTGCAGCTGGTATTACTGATCCATACGAAATGTACGAATATGTTCATGTTTCTGAAGTTGGTAACTGTTCTGGATCTGGTATGGGTGGTGTCACTGCTCTTCGTGGTATGTTCAAAGATCGTTACAAAGATGAACCTGTCCAAAATGATATTCTCCAGGAATCTTTCATCAACACCATGTCGGCGTGGGTTAATATGTTGTTGATTTCTTCTTCAGGTCCAATCAAGACACCAGTTGGTGCTTGTGCCACTGCAGTTGAATCTGTTGATGTCGGTATGGAAACAATTCTCTCCGGCAAAGCCAAGATTTGTATTGTAGGTGGTTACGATGATTTCCAAGAAGAAGGTTCTTACGAGTTTGGTAACATGAATGCTACTTCAAATACCATGGAGGAATTTGAACATGGACGTACACCAGCTGAAATGTCTAGGCCGGCTACAACCTCTCGTAGCGGATTTATGGAAGCTCAAGGTGCCGGTATTCAAATCATTATGAGCGCAGAAATGGCATTGAAGATGGGTGTTCCTATTTATGGTATAGTTGGTTTAACAGCTACGGCTACTGACAAGATTGGTAGATCTGTTCCAGCACCAGGTAAGGGTATCTTGACTACAGCTAGAGAGCACCATGGTGATCTAAAATTCCCAACTCCACTACTAGATATCAAATACAGAAAACGTCAATTGTTGAATCGCGAAAAGCAAATTAAGCAATGGGTTGAAAATGAACTGGATATGTTAGCTTATGAGGCTGAGGGCATCCCAACTGAAGATCATGAAATTTTCTTCAACGAACGTACCGAAGAGATTAAACGTGAAGCCACAAGACAAATAAAATCTGCTCAATGTCAATGGGGTAATGAATTTTATAAGAATGATCCACGTATCGCTCCTTTGAGAGGTGCATTGGCTACCTTTGGTTTAACAATTGATGATCTAGGCGTTGCCTCCTTCCACGGTACCTCCACTAAAGCGAACGACAAGAATGAGTCTGCTACGATCAACGACATGATGAAACATTTGGGTAGATCTGAAGGTAACCCTGTTATTGGTGTCTTCCAGAAGTTCTTGACTGGTCATCCAAAGGGTGCAGCAGGTGCTTGGATGTTAAACGGCGCTATTCAAATTTTGAATAGTGGCATCGTGCCAGGTAACCGTAATGCTGATAATGTTGATAAAGTCTTGGAGCAATTTGAATACGTTTTGTATCCTTCCAAGACGTTAAAAACGAATGGTGTTAAGGCAGTCTCCGTCACATCTTTCGGTTTCGGACAAAAGGGTGCACAAGCTATTGTCGTTCACCCAGATTATCTATATGCTGCTGTTGGTGAAAAAACATATAACGCATATGTTGCTAAAGTCACTGCAAGGGAAAAGAATGCACATAAATTCTTCCACAATGGTATGATTTACAACAAATTGTTCATCAGCAAGGAACACGCTCCATACTCTGATGAATTGGAACAGAGAGTTTACTTAGACCCATTAGCTCGTGTAACTGCTAATAAGAAGACAGGCGACCTAACATACAATGCTAAAAACATTCAAGACAAAGCCAAGTTTGCAACTGAAAGTAACAGAAACACAGCTTCTGTTGTGAACGATCTAGCAAAACATGTTGCTGGTGGTGCAGATGCTAATAACGTTGGTGTGGATGTTGAATTAATAACAAGTGTTAACGTCGATAATGAAACTTTCATTGAGCGCAACTTCACTGCTAAAGAAATTGCCTATTGTAAATCTCAGCCCTGCGCTCAAAGTTCCTTTGCTGGAACTTGGTCTGCAAAGGAAGCTGTCTTCAAATCTTTGGGAGTCAAATCTCAAGGTGGAGGAGCCTCCTTGAAAGAGATTGAAATCACACGTGTGAATGGAAGCGGTCCAGAAGTCAATCTTACTGGTAACGCTAAAAAAATAGCTACCCAAGCTGGCGTGTCCAGTGTTAAGGTCTCTATATCGCACGATGACTTTCAATCTGTTGCTGTGGCAATCTCCTCGAAAAAATAACTTCTATAGATAGTTACTGCAGAATCAAATACGTACGATAGTTTAATCAAGCCATTATTGGCCCTTTTGTCTCGTTGATTTTGAAAAATTTTAAGATTACCTATTACTTTTTGATTTTCAAATTTTAATTTAAATTACAAAAGATATTAAAAATCATCATTAGAAGAATTTTCGTCTTCATACCACGAGTATTCATATTGAGACGCCATGGAGGCTAACCGATCCTTTAACTCTTCTCTATCGGAAGTGTTTCTCATGTATTTAGTAACTATATTCTGATAATGCATGAAAACATTCCTGCCGGATTCAGTAGTGGCAAAATCTAATTTGAAGTCCTTTTCATTGCTGTATTTTGGCGGTATAGTGTCTGATGGATGATAAGCGAATGTTTTTATTTCGCTTTTATTTGGCGCTGACTCCAGCTCAGCCTTGTGATTCCCCCTAATGATAGAGCATTCAGAGAAGATATGTTGCTCACGAGAGCTCTTTGGGTGATTCTTGAATGGCATAACTAATGAAAAATATGAATAATCAATCCCTTGTTCATCTAACATCGAAGTCACGACATTTCTTGAAGTGTCGCTTAATGTGAGAGCATCTCTCATAAAATCCATCGATTTCCTCTGCTCAACATGTGATATACACAAAACAGACGAGATTGTATCAATTAACTTGCAGGCCAAACCTGCCTGCTCCCAGTTCGACAACTTAGAATTTGCGTATAATGGCATAATGAGATCGCAATCTTCGGACATGTACGCCATTGACTTGATTTTATCTTCAACCAAACGAAGTCTTGAGCTTGTGAAACGAGGTTCTCGAAGTTTTGTGTCTTCAGCGGTCAATGGGTCATCCTCATGGAAACCCCAATTAAAAATGAGTTTCTTGGGAAGTTCATTTTTGAGTTCTTGAATCATTGCAGCAGTAAAACCTCCCCACCCGGAATCCATATCCGTTATTATGTTAAAGCCCTGCAACGTGTCACATTGCTCAAGTTCTGAATGCAGATTACAGTCGAAAAATTCGATCAGATCATTTTCATTGAATTCCTGAGCGCCTAAATCGTAACTATCGAATTTTTTGGCTTTCAAATTTTCAAAGTCGGGTATATTGGGGTTCGAGACATCGTGGTGCCAATCCTTTAAATAGTTGAAACTATTTGGTGCGTAGATCAACTTGGAATAATCGGACCAATACTTTGTGTTTGCATTTGTTAATTTGGGCAGAGTTGCAGCACCGCTATCCAGGGCGACTTGGTAGTCAGATTTAGGTATAGGTGGATGCGTTACCAAAAGTTTATGATTTTCAGCACTGCCCCCCTCTTGATCGAAATAATAGTCCTGGCTTTGAGAGTATTGATAGGTACCTAGGGCACCGTTCCCATTCTTAGCATCCCATAGTAACAATCTCGGTGTGTATGAGACAGTCTTGGAAAACTTGTCAATAGTAGGGTTCAGAAAGATTGACGGGTCATTCAGTCTTTCGTTTGGAAGGTACAGGAGCTCCTGTTGACAATTAAAGAACTGTGTTGCCGTGTGATTCGCCCGCTGGCCAACTGAAATTGTTATCACTTCATGCATCAGATCAAGTTTTGCCGACAGTCTTGCAAGCTTGAAGCGTACAATTTTTCTACGGGGAAAATTTAACCTAATATCGGTGCTCACATGACCAACATTGGAATTAATTTAATCAGAGAGGGCTAGCAGCGCCAAAGAGGCCTACGCAGTGTCGAAAAGACGTGAAAGGGTATGTACAAGTACACAAAGTAATCGCTAGACCTGATGGTCGCCGTATGTAGTCATGACAGGCCCGACGTTGTTGACAGTCAAGTGTTTCTCCTCGATCACCGGCTTCAAGCCCTTCAGAACGATTTCCCTGTGGAAAGCGCTCAGAAACTTGCACAACGGTTCGGTGTACCATCTGTTGCCCTTGGAGTCCTTGAACCACGCAACGTGGCCCCCCTTGGTCGTCTTGAGCATCAGCACGTACGGGTTGGCCTTCACCTCGTATTCCGGCAAGGACTCGAATCCCACGATGGGGTCGTCGGTGGCATTGATCGCCAGGAACGGCGTCCGCACGGACAGCAGTCTGTTGCAGGACGAGGCATTCCGGTAGTACTCGGTCGCCGTGTTGTAACCGAACATGGGGGCGGTGAACTGGTTGTCGAACTGCTCCACGGTTCTGGGCGGGTCGAGGTCGCGGCCGTACCTCTTGCCCAGGACTGGGCTCTGTTTCAGGACCTCGATGTGTTTGTGCGCCAGATCGACCAAGTTCTGCGCCAGCGCCGGCGAGTAGAAGTGCGACCCCATCATCGTCCCGTTGATGTAGTACGAGGAATGCGACAGGTCCCAGGGGTTCCCCAGCGCCACCGCACACGCGATCTGCGACCTGCTCCCCTGCTCGCCGATGTAGTTCGACAGGATAGAGGCGCCCAACGAAAACCCGACCATGTACAGGCTGCGATTGGGGAACCGCATCCTCAGATCGTCCACACAGTGCCGGATGTCGTTGGTCCAGCCGCCGTTGTACATCTGCGGCGTGGTCAAACTCGAATTGCAGCAGCCCCGGGCGTTGAAGACGCACGCTTCGAAGCCGTACGCCGTGGTGATCCTGTTGACCAGCGTCCTGGCGTAGCTCTCCGCCGAGCCCCCGGTCAGCCCATGCAAGATGATGACCATCGGCTTGTCGTCGTCCGAGTGCAGCTGCGGATCGTCGGGCTCGAAGAAAGCGTAGTTCGCAGGCAGCGGGAACTTGGCCTGGTTCTTGGGTACATAGCTGTTTTTGTGCCCGCTGCTGACGGCTATGTCGACGCTTCCCTCGCCGCGGTCCCTGTACGTCAAGATCAGCCTCTTGTAGAACACACGGTCTCTGGTCTCGAAGGGCCTGAAGGCGGCGTACGCCGTCTGCAAGTGCCCGTTGAGCAGCATGGGGTTGAGATACGCCACGGCGTTGTTCGAAAACTCTGGACAGTTGTTGTCGATCAGCTGCTGCAACGTTGTGCCGTCCTGCCATGCCAGCGGATGGTCCGGGAGCACCTGGTGCACGCGCAAGCAGTTGGGCAGATAGTCTTTGAGTGCCATGCGAGTTCGCCTGGACCAGTGGACCTCCCCCACCATATGTTGGACCCCCCACCTTGTTGGACCCTTTCTATGACATACATACCTTGTTGGTGAAAAGAAGCTGTGCGGGCGCCGAATGAGCCGATTTTTGACATTCGGGGATAACCGCGGGTCCGGCATTATCCCCGAGGCGATCGCGGATCGCGGCGGCTGGCGGCGGATCGACACGGAACGGCACGGCTGGCTCCGTCCCGCGTCGATCCGTGTCCCGGGCCGCGCTTCCGGAACCGCTCCGCCGTGCGGCGCTACCCGCGCCCGCGGGGCCCGCGTATGCGGTTGCTACGGGGAACACGCGCTCGGGGCGGCTCCTTATACCCGAACAGAGGCCCGGCCTGCGGCGGCGATTAGCTGGCCGCACGCTGTGGGAAAAACGTCCACGCACGCAGGTACGCATGCAGATACGTACGGGCGTGTATATATCCGCATATGTATATATACACATGTATATATGTGTTTTGGGCTGCTACACACCGCACTCGACTTTCGGCTCAGCCCAGCCCAGCAAAGCACAGCAAAGCACAGCAAAGCACAGCATACAGCAGCTATAGCCAGAGCAGAGCCAGAGCCAGAGCCAGAGCCAGATCCAAAGCCAAAGCTACAGCCAGAGCCACAGCTACATCTACATCTCACCATGTCGCTGCCTCACGCACTTCCCACGGACGCAGCCAACGACCGCAAGCTACAGGATAGCTCCGAAAGCTACAGCGACGACCAGAGTTTTCACAGCGCGAGCAAGTCACGTGACGCGGCCGCGCTCCAGCCCGCCGCGGAGACAGTGGACGAGGACGCCCCCATCGACCCGGCCACGCTGGACTGGGACGGCCCCGACGACGCCGACAACCCGCACAACTGGCCCACCTGGAAGAAGTGGTACGCCACGATGACCGTGGCGCTGCTGTGCCTGGTGGTGACGATGGGCTCGTCGCTGTACGTGTCGAGCGTGCCCGTGTTCATGGAGCGGTATCACGTGAGCCGGACGCTGGCGCTGGCCGGGCTGACGTTCTACCTGCTGGGCCTCTCGACGGTGGTGTTCGCGCCGCTCAGCGAGGTGTTCGGACGCAAGCCGATCTACCTCTTCACGCTGCCGATCTCGATGCTGTTCACGATGGGCGTGGCGCTGTCGGACGGACACATGCGGATGATCCTGCCCTTGCGGTTCTTCTCAGGGCTGTTCGCGTGCCCCGCGCTGAGTGTGGGGTCCGGGACGGTGATGGACATCTTCGACTTCGACGAGGTGTCGACGGCGGCGGTTCTGTTCTCGCTGGCGCCGTTCCTGGGGCCGGTGATCTCGCCGATCATGTCGTCGTTTGCCGTCGAGTCGCAGGGCTGGCGGTGGTCGCAGTACATCCAGCTGATCGCCGGCGGCATCATCTTGCCGTTCATCTTCATCCTGCCCGAGACGCACAAGGGCATCATCCTGCGGAAGCGCGCCAAAAAGAGAAAAGTGCATCTCAAGGAATTCACGAAAAAAGAGCAGAAACAGTTTCTGAAGGTGGTGCTGACGATCACGACGCTGCGCCCCGTGAAGATGCTGGCGGTCGAGCCGATCGTGCTCGTTTTCAGCATCTACGTCGCGTTCATCTTCGCCGTGCTGTTCGGCTTTTTCGAGGCGTATCCCATCATCTACACGCAGATCTACGGAATGGGCTCTGGCGTGTCCAGTCTGCCCTTCATAGGCATCGGCATCGGGCTGTGGCTCGGGGCGCTGTTCTATATCGTGGTGGACCGGAAACTGCTGTTTCCAAGGGCGCCGGAGGGCACTCCGGCGCTGGAAAGCCCAGACTCCAAACGGACCATGCCTTACAGAGGCCCCAGGGACCCGTCAACGAACGAGCTTCTGCCAATCGTGCCGGAAAGGTTCCTGCTGGGTTGCAAATGTGGCGCTCTTGCTCTGCCCGTGGCGCTGTTTTGGCAGGCGTGGACCGCTAGAAAGGACGTGCACTGGATGTCTCCTATCGCAGCGGGCGTGCCGTTCGGATTCGGGCTGATCAACATTTTTTTCAGCGTCATTATATACTTTTCGTTGTGTTTCCCACCGCTCATGGTTGCGTCCGCTCTGGCGGCCAACTCGCTGCTTAGATACGTGGTGTGCAGCGTGTTCCCCTTGTTTACCGTGCAGATGTACGAGAACTTGACGGTGAAATGGGCCAGCACTCTCTTTGCCCTAATTTGCGTCGTCATGGTGCCTATTCCATGGGTCTTTGAGCGCTGGGGCAGCAGGATCAGACGTAGATCACAATTCGGCTATGCCGCGCAAATACAGCAAGAGACCGAACGCGAAAATGAGGTACAAGAGGGCCCCGATCACGACGACGACCAACAGACACTGAGTAGAGTCGCAACACTGCGTGTATATGACGACACACGGTCTATGGCGTCGGTCAGGAGAAGCAGATCGAGGATGAGTGCCGGCAGCAAGAACAGTAAAGGTCAAATCGTGACTGGCGCTGAGCAGCAAGAACCCATGTATGAATCGGTGGAACCGGACGACCGTAGCTCGTCCTCACTGAATAGGGTTTCTAACAAAGTATAGATAGTTTTTTTTCTCAAGACCTTAACTAATACCCCCAGTGGAGAGCGAAACCGTTTAAAATTTCCGCTGTGTGTCCAAATATATAGCTTTAATGATCAAATAAATCTTATGAAGGCTGCGTGGGGTGCGCCAGACCGCTGTAGTAAAGCGTTGTACTTTCTGCGGATTCACGTGAAGACACATATGCACGGCGGTCTTGCTATCACGTAATTTACAGCACTTAAAATTTATCATTTCAAGTTTTAGTAATTTTTCTGTAATAAAAGGCTATTCTGTTCACATTTGTCATTTGTGCGATGTGCAAAGCAGTTCCTGAAATCAACGTCGCAACAAGTTGAACAAAAGTAGTGATGGGGCTTCTGGATGCCAACACGCCAACGATAATTTTCACCTGTTTGGCCGTCGTGATGAGCTTCCTTCGAAAGTACAAACCATTCAGACTTTGGTTCGCTTCATTGTTTGAGACTTCATTGTCTGACTACTTTCTTCCGTCGAGGCAGATCATAGTTTCGGCTCCAGCATTCACACTGTCAAAGTCTGCAATTCATTTCAAGCAGCACGGCAACACCACACTTTTTGAATTAATCGAATCTTTGAATCAGCTACAAGAATATCTTGTTCGAGGGCAAAGACAGAACGGCGTAGTGTTTAACAGAACAAGAGAACTTCAGCCGCAATTTGTTGACCAGCTGAGAAGAATTAACTACTTTTCCAAGGTAGAACAAGTGAATAAAAGTATCCAGAACAATTACCTGTCCGTTCAGCATATTATCCAATACGTTTTAGAACAGCTGATTGAGAATAACAAATCTAATGACATTCATGAATCCTTACCAGATATATTAAAGACTACATGCGCTGATTTGGGATACTCGATAAATGCTAAAAACAAAGTGGTACCCACAGGTGAAAATATTATATTGGCAACGGCGGTCTCAAACCAGGGGCGTGTAGTTGAGGCACTGGGGCACTTGTGTAGAGATTGGAGTCCATTGTTTGAATGCGAGAGACGGCCATTAAATAAATTTATTCACACAAGACTAGGACTATCACTAAACGATGCCAAAGTTTCCCTAGTGGTAGTTCCCGGGGCTGGCGTGGGACAACTGGCCTATTCCATCGCTAACGAGTTTCCTCACTGTCAGGTGGAATCAATTGAATGGTCGTCACTAATGTATATTTTCAACCAGTTTGCCCTGGATCACCCGCATGATCTGAGTATCAGCCCGTTTTCGCAGTACTATTCCGGCCATATCGACACAGAAAGTCAGACTAGAACTTTGCCGGTGAATTTGAAAGCTGTTAAACGTCCAACAAATTTATCGGTTCACTGGGGTGACTTCCGTCAATACACAGCAAATGAAAAACGATACAAGAAAATTATTGTTTGCACTGCTTTTTTCATAGATACTGCAGAAAACTTGTTTGAATATTTTCAAGCAACTGAGCAGTTAGCCGATTATTGCGAAGAGCTGCACTGGATTAATATAGGACCTTTGAAATACGGAACAAAACCATTGGTCCAATTCACCACTTCTGAACTGAAAGATCTCCGAGAAATTAGAGGATGGCACGACGAATGCGAAGAAATAGTAAATAGTTATGATAAGAAATTAAATGGGTACCTAACAGACTATGAGTCTTTATATCAGGGTTATTATGGGCTGCTAAAGTTTCACTCTATCTTCAAAAAAAAAGAGCATATCTAAGTAAATACATGAAGAGAAATTAATTCTTAAAAATATTGTCACCTTTATTTATTTGAAGTTTTTTATCTTGACCACCACTGATAATCCCAACATTTTTGGCCCATCTAACCGCAAAAACTTTATCATTTACACCTTTTTCGACAGATGGGTCTTCTCTTGTGATAGTATACATTGGTGATGTTGACCTGATGTCCCAAATTTTGACAGTACCGTCATGCGAACCTGACGCCAACATGTATTCATTCTCTGGACACGTATCCAACGAAACGACGAAATTTTTATGTCCGATCAATTGCTTCTGGGTCACTTTTGATGAAGAGTTCATCCGAACATCGTGTAGCGTAATATGCCTTGCGCTGGAACCACATGCCAACAGATGCAAACTGGGCAATTGCGCAACCGATAGCAAAGAATATGAAGTGCTTTTAGTATCCACGCAACGAGCGGTAACCAGATCCCAGGTCTTAATAGTGTGATCCTGCGAGACCGAATAGCCGACAGTATTATCTGTCGAGTCGAAAATTGCTTGTTCTACTGGTGCATTATGGGATTCCAAGAGGAATAAAGGTGCACGTCTCCTGATAGACCCATCTTTCAACGCCATCTTTCTTCTCTTTCTTGCTGCTGTTGAAACCTTGTTGTTTGTACTATTGTTTAGATTTTCCATTGGGTCAACTGCTGTCATCTCTTTGTGAATGGTTGACCAAAATCCAACAGAGTGGTCATAGGAGGCGGACAAAATTCTAGAGTTATTCGAAACATCAACTGACACAACAGGTGCTTTATGACCTTCTAAAATTGCCAAAGTTTTACCTTCTTCAATGTTTTCCTCATCTTCATCAATATCCAAATTTTGAGCTACCAAGTCATCGTTCTTTGTTTTCCACAGTCTCAAGGTACGGTCATTACCACAGGAGACTAACCTAGTGCTAGAAATATACTGAACGGCACGGATCGCACCAGAGTGACCGCTATATTGTTTCTCAACTTTACCAGAGAGATTCCAAGTGCGCACAACACCATCATAAGAGCCACTTACAATATTTTTACCTCCAACATCGATGGAGCTGATCCAGTCTTCATTATTGTAACTTGTTAAATAAGAAGGTGGCAAGACTGCTCTTGTATATTCAATACTCAGATAAGCTTCACTGGACAAACCCTTTTTAATCAAATAATCCTGCAAAGAGGTACGGAGAAGCTCTCCATCTATCAGGAAATCAAAAGGAATAGGCTGTTCTGATGCTAAAAGATGGTTAACAATTTCTGATAAACCGTATCTTTTCAAAGATATAGGTGCGAAAACAGGAACATCCTCAACGTGCAGTGATTCTTCCTGCTCACGCGTGAAGAATTTCACCTTTACCTGGGACTTTTCATCTGACATAGTTGCTATGGTTGCTATAAACTCAACTTCAGCACTTGTACTGTCTTATGTTCGAGTAATGCTGTCTAAATGGATAACGCTGCTATTTACCTGTGCGATGAGATGAGCTTTAAATTTTCAACTCAGATGACAAAATTTTTCACCAACCTCAGGGCCGAAAAAGAACGATCGTCAAAGAAGCACAAGAGAAGAGTACGAAAGAGATCTACGCAAGCACGCCGTTCCACGTCCAGAACCAAGATTAATCGCTGTGTATATATGTATCTAAAAATATGTCCCACTCGCGCAGTACCGACCAAAGCCATGAATGATCCAATTGGACCAAGTGATACTTTGGACAGTATGAGGACGCTCACGGATCAAACAGTCTTAAAAAGCCTGTTCGTTCTTCTAGCTCTTCTTTTCCCCTCTGATCATCTACGGACAACAAGATGGCACAGTGAATAGAAGGCATTCGTATCACCCTTTTGAAAAGAAGAAGTAAACGAAAGTTCTTGCAAGTGTCCTCTCTGAAGTAAAACTTTGTCGTTTATATACCTACCCTAGGAACAAAAGGAAAGCGCAACTAGAAAAGTTGGTTTTCAGGTCACGTGATCAAGACAAAAATTCGACATCCACATGTGCGGTGATTGCTCAGCGGATGAAGCAGCAGGACACGCTCTAGCGGTCCTGTGATACGAGAAGACAATAGAAACGTCCTAGTTGGCAAATTGATGGCCTCTCGTAGCCCTCTTAAGAGGTGGGATCTCTCTCCGGGTAACGTAATCAGCTGGCTAATCCGGGTAAAGCATGGAGACTTCCCGAGTGTTTCTCAATCGTTTCACGGTGCCTACCAGTTCCTGATCATCAATTTTTAAAGCTTGAATAGCATGCAGCAGCCTCTATCTCATCTCTCTTATTGTGTGGATTGGTCGATCACCCACTAAGCTCAAGAAATCGGCTTTTTTTCATCACATGATTGAGCAAGTAGGCGCGATCAGCGTTTAGAGTTTATGCGAGTATGCAGAAGCCTTAGGAGCTTTTGTACAGTCTTGGATCACCTTTCTTGCATCTAGTTACGAAAATGTGATAGTGAAACATGACGAAATGCCTCTCCCTTCAATGTGATTCGCAGAGGATCGATTTGCTCCAGCGTAACCGAAGTTTAAACGCCCACAAATGTTCCTTGAATGTTTCCCACTGGTGACCATATGTCAAATGCAACGTGCAAAGCTTGACGAAACACCCACCCAATTCTTTCAGCAGCATGGTGCTCCCACAATACACATACTACTAGCCGCATAATTGCCTTGTGATAGATATGATTACAGACGATGCTACACACAGCCCAGACATGTTGTGCCACTTTTACAAGCTGTTACGAACCTATTCCTCGAAAAAAGACGATGAAATCTCGCGTAATAGAGGATAAACGGCAGCCTGATCGCTCTTGAAATTGTACCTTGCCTTTATTACCCCCCAGAGAATTCCAGTAGGTAATGTCGGGCGCCAAGAATTCAAATGGAAAGAAGTTGAAACTATTTAAAAGGCCAACAGTTGATATACTCTGCTTGAACCTTCATCATTTATTACACTTGTAGAGTTTTTCTCACCCCGCAAATGGGAAGTAAGCAGCGCTTTTATTCCAATGCCTTGGCTATTCATTTACTAAAACATGTGTCTAAGGACTTCTTTACAGCCCGTCAGTATACCGTTATAGCTCACGACCTACAGTCACCTGGCTACTGAACTAAATTTTCCGGTATACTGGCTGAGCCGCTGAGAGTGTATTCTTGCCGCCGTTACAGGGATGGGAGCAGCTCGAACGCCCAAGATGGCAGCATCAGAAGCAAGCCTTATAATTCAATCGTATAAAAAACAAACGGCATATGCTACGTATCCATACTTGTCTCCAAATGTCATTCCTGTTGCGCTTTGAACTGTCGAATGAAATTGCATGACTCATCGACTTCTATAGAGAGTGATACTTCTATCTTTCTTCTGCTTCCCAGCTTCTTATTGTGTGCTCTCGTTTATGAGGCAAATGTCTTGAAATGCAGTTGGTTGCCCAAGTTGCTATTGGGCAATAGCACAACTAGTTGCTTGATAATTATAAAAAGAGGGCTCAATCGTGGATTGTAACCCGTCAGCAAGTCAGTCGCTCAACGTGCTTTCAAGCACAGCACGATTAAGGCGTCAGAATAGCTTAAAAGCGGTATTCATCTGGGCTCGTACAAATTTGACGCGACAGTGTTCACTCAAGATATGCAATCCCTAATTCGGCTGTTCCAAGCTCAGCAAGTGTTTCAACGCATCCCAATACATCAAGACCAAATACTACGGCATGGCACTTAGCTATAGATTCTAGTGTCTGGCAGTGACATATGTTCTTTAAACCTATAGTATATGGTTATCTGCAAATTTACATGTGACTCTAAACCACTCACGGATGTTAGTTCTTCGCCGTTTTCCTTCCAGTCGTTTATTTTTTCTTCTTTCATGATAAGTCATCGCGACACCGATGAAAATTTTCATGCTGACTGTCGCAGCAGTTGTCATCTAACAACTGCGAATCGCTTCACTGACTCATTGAGTTATAAAAATTATTGTAATTACTTATATATATTGAATCATGAATGTCTGGTCTTGAACATACAAAAAATTAAAGCTCCGAAGACCGAAACAATGGCTTCCTCAGTACCTGGTCCAATTGCCTTACCGGAATCACGTTATGATCTAAGTACCTATTGGGGTAGAGTGCGTCACTGCGTGGAAATCGTTGATCCAACTATGTTGTTAACGACACAAAAAGATCTAACGAGAGCTCGCGAGATTGTCAGTTCCTATCGTCATGGAGAACTGAAGGAAACTACATCTGAATTCTGGCATGCCAAGAAACAGCTGGACTCGACCGTTCACCCGGATACCGGTGAAACGGTTCTATTACCCTTCCGTATGTCATGTAATGTCCTGTCCAATCTGGTCGTCACTGCAGGTATGTTGACTCCAAACTTGGGTACCGTTGGTACGCTATTTTGGCAATGGGCCAATCAGTCGTTAAATGTCGCAGTCAACTCGGCCAACGCTAATAAATCACACCCAATGTCTACTCAACAACTGATTACCAATTACGGTGTTGCAGTTAGTGCCTCGTGCGGTGTTGCAGTTGGTTTAAATAAGCTTGTTCCCAGATTAAGAAACGTTACTCCCAATACGAAATTAATTCTTGGCCGTTTGGTACCTTTTGCTGCTGTGGTTACAGCAGGTATCGTGAATGTTTTTCTAATGAGAGGTAATGAAATCAGAAAAGGTATTTCAGTATATGATTCAAATGGTGATGAAGTGGGTAAATCAAAAAAAGCTGCCGTACTAGCCGTCGGTGAAACAGCCCTAAGTAGAGTCATTAATGCTACTCCAGTAATGGTCATTCCGCCATTGATTTTGGTGCGTTTGCAACGCACACTTCTTAAGAATAAATCTTTTGGTCTACAGACTTTGACAAGTTTAGGTGTTATTGCAGCCACAGCATTTACAGCATTACCATTTGCATTAGCACTTTTCCCTCAAAGGCAAGGTATCCATCTAAGCAAACTAGAATCTAGTCTACAGAATAAGTCAGATAAAGATGGTAAAAAAGTTGACCTCGTTTATTTTAACAGAGGTATGTAAACAATTAAGATAGAATAATAATTACTTTTATAGAAAAACAAAAATTCAGTAAAAGCAATTCAGCTGAGAATGTTACAAGACATATCTATTATTACATTTACGAAAAATAAGGATTTATCTAATAGATCCATGGTAATGGACATTTGCCTGGCAGTAAAACCTCATCAATTCGGCTTTCGTCACCATCCTCATGGAATATGCTAAAAATCTGTTTGGCTTTATCTCCCACGATAAACTCACTTGGGAGTAAACTACAACCTATGCCACCTAGGTCTGTTTGATATGTAGAATAACCGTGTACTGTTTCGAGCTTTGATTTGAATTCAGCTACCAATTTCTCATTTGCATGCTTATTCAAGATAGTTAGCGCGCAACCACCACCGCCTGCTCCGGTTAACTTTGTTGATCCGAGCTCCATCAAGTCGCTCAACGATCTTATAGTCTCTAGACCTGGGTGAGAGACGCCAAGTGAGACTAAGAGCCCATGATTTAAACGTACCAGTTCAAGTAGTTCGTTATAATTTTTATCATCCAATGAGTTCAAGATTTCTGCACCTCTGGTTGCTAAATGACCCATTGCAACCAAGATAGGCCTAACGATGTTTGGATGATGTGATAGTAGCTGTCTTACGTTGGCGACAAGGGTCTTCGTAGATCGAGGAATCTTTGTATAGGTCAAAACCATTGCAATTTGGGGGAAGTCTTCAACAAACTCAAAGTTTGTTGTACCATCGATCTCTCTTTTGAATAGCACAGCATTTCCATATGTGGCAACTGCATTGTCGATACCAGATGGGGTTCCCAACATACATTTTTCACTCATGAATGCCCAATCATTGATAACTTTCTTGTCTGTAATGGTCAATCGCTTATTAACATCTATTATACCTCCTAGTTGGGCCATCGCCATCGCCAGATTTACAGAAATAGAAGCACTTGAGCCAAGCCCAGCACCAATAGGTAATGTAGACTTGACAGAGAATTTGATGCCTTTAACATTTGGACAGAGACACACATAGAGATAAGTGAAACAAAATGCGGCATGATAAAACATAGATTTCTTCAATCCAACATGAAGCTGGTCTAGCAGAGCTGCCAACTCACTAGAGACCTCTCTGGTATTTCTCTTTGCTTCTTCTAAAAACGCGACATTCTCATTTTTCAATATAAAGTCAAAGTCGCTGTGTAACCATGTATGATTGAATCCAATATCCGGAAAATCTAGTTCAACTGTATCAGAGTCCTTTTCAGTGACCAACATATATGTTCTTAGAGCCGACACGCTTGCCGCAACAGCTGGTTCATTGTACACAGCGGAATGCTCACCAAATATTATTACCTTTCCCGGGGCAGAAGTCAAAAATGGCAACGCCATCATGTTACTAAACCAACAAGCTACAGTACAAGTAATTGACAGTTTAAGAGTCCATTATTCCTACTGCCAATGAATGTATACAACGTTGCCAACTCTACTTGTAGGCCTTCCGCAGTAAAGCACTATACGAACCGTAGAGTTACCCGTCCCTATGGGTTTTCGCCAGTTTGGATAATCAAAAAAATACTCACTTGGTTGCAAAATTCAAAGGGACGCACGCAGGTAGTTTCAAAATTTATTCTCAGTATTTATAGAGAGCAGAACCATAGCTATCAAGTGAAATTTGCTAACAGTGAGTTTTGTCCAAACATTCATCATTGAAAAAAAGTCTCTGATTCAGTGTTATTCATTTAGACGTTAGTGAAAGATACAGTGCAGCACGGAGCAGTTCGCAGATATGAGTGAAACTAACGAAGCGATCTTCCGTTCTGCGGATATGTCGCTAGTTCAGCTTTACATTCCGCAGGAAATTGCCAGAGAGACTGTCTATACTATTGGCCAATTGGGGCTTGTTCAATTCCGGGATTTGAATTCTAAGGTTACAGCGTTTCAAAGGAGTTTTGTGGATGATATCAGAAGGTTAGACAATGTTGAAAGGCAGTTTCGTTACTTCTACAAACTTTTAAAGAAGCATGAAATCAAATTCCTTGATGATTTTTTCGTTGAGGACGGACAGTTGAGTTTAGCACCAAGCACTGCAACTATTGACGACTATGTCCAAAGTGGCACTTATCTTGAGGAAAGACTAGTTCAAATGGAAGAAGCTGCCGAACAGTTGGAGTCGCAAAAGGCAGATCTGGATCAGTACCGATTTGTTCTAAAATCAGCCGAAGAATTCTTTGCCAAGGATGTAACGAAGGGCACCGGAGGTGCCCCATCCTACAATGAAAATGATGAAGAATTAGCTGGCACTGGGCTACCCAGCGCCGTTAGCTATGTTACTGGTGTCATTTCTAGGGATAAAGTTGAAATTTTAGAACAGATTTTGTGGAGAGTCCTTAGAGGCAATCTTTACTTCAGACATGCCGAGTTATCAGAACCCATTTATAACCCTGATACAAAGGAAAAAGTTTTGAAAAATGCATTCATTGTGTTTTCTCACGGTGATTTAATTATGAAAAGAACCCAAAAAATTGCAGAATCCCTTGATGCAAGTTTATATGATGTTGATGAAAATCCTGAAGCGAGATCAATTCAATTGCGCAAAGTAAACCAAAGCCTTTCTGATATACACACTGTTTTACAGACTACAACCACAACTTTGGAAAGCGAGCTTTATGCGATTGCCAAGGAGCTTGATAAGTGGGTTCAGGATGTTTCTCGTGAAAAATCTGTTTTTGAATCGTTGAACAAGTTCAACTTTGATGTCAACAGAAAAACCCTAATTGCCGAAGGTTGGGTTCCAGAAGATGAATTATCAAATTTACAAGATAAATTGGGTAAAATGACAGCCGAATTAGGTGTCGATGTTCCATCAATCATTGAGGTGATGGAAACTAACAGGACCCCACCAACTTTCCATAGGACAAATAAAATTACCTCTGGTTTCCAAAGCATCTGTGATTGTTACGGTATTGCTCAATACAAAGAAATCAATGCAGGTTTACCAACTGTTGTTACCTTCCCTTTCATGTTTGCTATTATGTTTGGTGACTTAGGTCATGGTTTCATCATGTCATTGGTCGCAGCTGCTATTGTCTTGAACGAGAAAAAAATTGGTAACATGAAAAGAGGCGAAATGTTCGATATGATCTACAGCGGTAGATACGTGGTACTTTTTATGGGGTTGTTTTCCATGTATACTGGTTTCCTTTACAATGATGTTTTCTCGAAATCGATGACTTTCTTTAAATCTGGATGGGAATGGCCACAACACTGGAAGGAAGGCGAATCAATAGCCGCAAGACAAGTGAGTGTGTATCCCGTTGGTCTCGACTGGGTCTGGCACGGTGCAGAAAATTCATTGCTGTTCGCCAATTCATACAAGATGAAACTTTCAATCTTGATGGGGTTCATCCACATGACCTATTCTTACTTTTTTTCACTAGCAAACCACATCTTTTTCGATTCCTGGATTGATATCATCGGTAATTTCATCCCCGGTTTACTCTTCATGCAAGGCATCTTTGGCTACTTATCGGTCTGCATTGTATACAAGTGGTCAATAGACTGGGTCAAAGACGAACTCCCAGCGCCAAGTTTGTTGAACATGTTGATCAACATGTTTTTGTCGCCTGGTGTCGTTGACGAACAGCTGTATCCTCATCAATCAAAGATTCAAGTGTTTTTGGTGGTGATGGCTTTAATCTGTGTCCCTTGGCTATTACTGGTCAAACCATTGCATTACAAGTTCACGCACAAGGAGCACAAATCCTTACCTACCGACGATGAAATGCAAGTTGAGCAACTCTTAGGCGACGCAGGGGAACAAGAAGACCAATACGAAGCCGAAGAAGAAGGAGACGACGAGGATGGCGGCTTTGGCGATGTGATGATCCACCAGGTCATTCACACCATCGAGTTCTGTCTGAACTGTGTTTCGCACACAGCTTCCTATTTACGTTTGTGGGCTCTATCCCTAGCACACGCGCAGCTGTCCCAGGTGCTATGGAGCATGACTATCCAGCTGTCATTTGGCGTGCCCGGCTTTCTGGGTGTCCTGATGACCGTTTGCCTCTTCGCCATGTGGTTCATGCTAACAGTCGCCATCCTGGTTGGTATGGAAGGTACCTCAGCTATGCTGCATTCTCTACGTCTGCATTGGGTCGAATCCATGTCTAAATTCTTCGTCGGTGAAGGTATTCTCTACGAGCCCTTCGAATTCGCTTACAAGGACCTAGAGGATGAAGCCAACCCTACTCCCGGAGCAGGATAGACTATATAAGATACATAAACTCATTATACACGTCTCCATGTCATGTGCCCTTGCAACGCCGCACGTTTTAGAACACAGATTCTGCTTCCAGCCAGGCCTTAGATCCGGCAACGCGACCGGATAGAGGCAGTTCTTTATGTCTGGATGGACGTGGTTGTCACTGACTCCTTCTCTTCATGCTTACAGCTGATCTTTTTGGCCCCTTTTAGCTTTTTCTGCATCTGCAACTGCAATTCACACCAGCTGATGCCACATCTCACGTTTTGAAAAAAAACAACTCGGGTACTGAATTTTTGCACAAGGCCATGCATGCATGCGTGACAGCTCAGGCTGGTGTACTGTGCTCAAAGATTTTCCAGAAACTTGCCGGCCTATCCAGTTTCGCCGAGGCTGAAATAACTATGATCGTTCGTCTTGCTTAAAAGTAACCCATTTCCCTCAATTTGTGCCTTGTATATTTGAGATGCAATTCTTGGAGACGACTTGCAATTGGTTATATAGCATCTTTACACCTTTGAGAAGAACCAAAGCCTTTTCTTCCATACTTCACTTCAGCAGGGACCAAGTGGCAGTTCGCTAGTTCCGTTTAGCCTTGTTTGCATATTCTTGTAGTTTTTTTCGAAATTAAGCTCTCGGTTAGCGGCACCGAACGGGGGTAATAACAGAAATCAGAAAAGTAAGAAAATCAACCACCGGACGGTATTGATATCTGAGTGATCTGCTTTAAAGGAAGTAGTTCTTTGTTTCAAGTGGAAGTACGTTCTTGGGTTGCGCTCAACTTAGAATACTTCTTTATTTTGAACAAGGGTGAAATTTCATTTTGGTAGCAAAAGTGCAACAGATTTAGGAGGTTATGCCAAACTTACTATCCAGGAATCCGTTCCATCATCATGAGCAGAGCTCGAGAGGAAATGATGGGAGCTCTCATGATAACCACAACAGCGGTGGAATTACAAGGAATTCTAGGTCGTTTCTCAACTTTATGAACAAGAGACAGAGCAATGATTCTTTGAAAAGTGACAAATCGACAGACTCCTTACAGACGACATACACGCCGCAGAACCACCATAATACAAGCAATGGAACTCATAATCCTACCTTACATGATAATACCGCGACGAACTCGACATCTCCCAAGAGCTCCCATTCGATGGCAGAGCTGAAGAGATTCTTCAGGCCTAATCTCCATAGAAAGCACTCGGCAAGCTCTCATAGTAACAGATCTACGTCCACTTTGAACTTGCAGTTGCCGTTCAATCACTTGACGCCTGCCCAACATCAAATGCCACACCACCACCATCGCCAACCACACACACATAGTGAACATCATGCTCATACGCAATCAGCCATACCGCCAAGTTCAGATTCAACGTTATCGCTGTCAAATAACATAAATATTTATCACGATGATTCTATATTGGCTCAAAAGTACGGTAAGCTGGGTAAATTGCTGGGTGCGGGAGCTGGTGGATCTGTTAAGGTTTTAGTAAGGCCTACTGACGGTGCAACTTTTGCTGTCAAGGAATTCAGACCAAGGAAAACAAATGAATCTGTCAAGGATTATGCTAAGAAATGTACTGCAGAATTTTGTATTGGCTCTGCATTAAGACATCCGAATATAATCGAGACCCTGGATATTTTTTCCGATTCAATGCAAAATAAATATTACGAGGTGATGGAATATTGTCCAATTGATTTTTTTGCAGTAGTAATGACTGGGAAAATGTCCCGCGGTGAGGTTAATTGCTGTCTAAAACAATTAGCTGAAGGTGTTAAATATTTACATTCTATGGGGCTAGCACATAGAGATCTAAAACTAGACAATTGTGTCATGACATCAGACGGAATATTAAAATTAATCGATTTTGGTAGTGCTGTGGTTTTTAGATATCCGATGGAAAATGATGTTACAATGGCCCATGGGATTGTTGGTAGCGATCCTTATCTAGCCCCGGAAGTTTTAACCTCTACGAAATGCTACGATCCCCAGTGTGTTGATATTTGGTCCATTGGTATAATTTATTGTTGTATGATGTTGAAAAGATTTCCTTGGAAAGCACCACGTGATTCTGATGATAATTTTAGGCTCTATTGTATGCCAAATGACATTGAACATGATTACGTTGCGTCTGCAAAACATCACGAGCAACTTCTGAGAGAACGAAAAGAAAAGCACCAGAGACAAGACCGTGACGAGCATGAACGGGAAGCGAAGGTGGATGCAGAAGCGAAGGCAGATGCAAAGGCGAATGTAAATGAAAACGAAAATGAAAGCGAGCAAGCAAAACAACATATATCGAAGGAAAATAATGATCTAAGCTCAAAAATGAACTCCCAAGAGAAACATATTGAGAATAATAAGAATGAGAATAATGTACAAAAAAATGAAATTAATGTAGTCGCAAATCACGACAAAGAAGAAGATGAATTGAAGCATCAAGATGAAACGCAAGATAATGGGGCTACGAAACCTTCAAATACACCTGAAACTGTAAATCAACATGTGCAAGAAACCGCACCGACCTCTAAAAACCCAAGTAATGATAATTCTAAGGAAGAAAAGACTAACAAACATCTATCTAACAAGAAAACTGCTGGCTCGACAAACTGTACAGAAAGGACAGAGTCCAATGCTCATGAATTAAAATCAGTTGCTTCGCATAAGACACATCATAAGAAAGTGATTCATGGACCATACAGACTTCTACGTTTGCTACCCCATGCTGCGAGACCGATTATGTCAAAAATTTTGGAGGTTGATCCAACTAAGAGAGCAACAATAAAAGATATGTATGAGGATGAATGGTTTAGTAATATTCAATTTTGTACAATGGATCCAAAGAAGCAGGTAATCAGATCTTCAGGTCATCATCATACGTTGGTTAGGGAAGAAGATGCTCATTTAGAAACCTACAAAGTTTAGTGTGAGCGTATCTTAAAGGTTATCTTTAATTGTTTCTTTACCTTCGTACCTGCTTTTCTTTATATACAACATGCCTTTCACTTTCGCCTATTATTAGTCGTAAGCTGACTAAAAAGCAGCTTTACACTTATTTCTATTTACAAAGAATAAACTAATCACTATTTCTGAATCTATATTAACACTCACTTTTTGGGGCTGCCTTTGAAACCATCCCATCATCGAACTTCATTAAATCCGCACCAGTAATCAACTTATTGTTCTTCATTCCAGAGAACCCTAAAATGGATACATTGTTGACTCCCCATTTTTCTGAATACAGCTTTTCATCTCCTACCGTGATTGTCCCATCAAATCTGAAAGACCAATAAACAAAAAGCCTCCATAATAAAACACGTCTACCTACTTCATCATTCACCATGCCATTCAGATCTTCGTCACATGAATATAATTGTCTTTCCCAAATACAATTAACAAGCTCTTTATAGCTTATTTTTTTGATGGATCCATTTAAGGATTGTTGTAACAGCAGCCAATCATCAACAAAAATGTATTGATGAATTCGAACCAGTTTTTCGCACGGAATTTCTCTATTCCCCAGCTTTTCATAGAGTTTGAGCCTCCAAACTGGTATTTCAGCAACGGGGCTACTCTTCAAGAAGGAGATTAACCTGCCGGTTGAAAGTGTATATGGCGATTGATACTTCTGCATGTCTTTTACCCAACTAGGTCTCGAATGAGACTTTGTCACCTTAAGAAAGCCTCCAGGTGTTAAACAATTATGGGGAGCAATTTTTGGGAAGAAATAAAATAAGGCGGCTGTAAATTCTTCCAGTAATATCAAAGTGATGACTACAACTGGCAGTTTCCATATTTGATTTCTTCTGAAATACTCAACGTATTGTTTCCTTGTTATTGGTAGGGATAAGCTCTTATTTGAGCTTTTACTATAGCGTTGCTGAATCTCATAAAATTCTATCCTCCTGAACATCTGAGTGATTAGTGATGTTTTCGATTGCTTCTCATACTCCATATATATCGGTTTTGTCCTCTTGTGTATCAAATAAGTATTTTTAACTCCATCCCTATAATATTTCATCATGTAAACTCCAAGTTTAAGCCATTTTACGAATGGTTTTTTCCACTGTTGCATTTTGTCATTTTCAATCTTGGCGAAGATCTCATCCTTTAAGAATTTAGTCATGGGAAGAGTTTTATCTGAGTTTATGTTGCTTGAGTCGTCTGGTTGACTATCACTAACTACTTGAAGGGCACCATTAGAGTGTGATTTCATTAGCCTCGCCAGTGTCTTATTAGTTCTTAATGCATCTTCGATTGTATTAATATCAACGAATCCTGGAGAGAAGCCTGTCTTTGAACCTGTTGAATACCGAAGGATACTTCGTTTTATACCAGCATGGAACATCGAGGAGAAGTCTCTGTTACTTCCACCCAATACACAGCTCGCTGTAAACAGGCACTTTCTCACCACTTGATTACAGTTTTTTTTTAAAGACGTCGATGGATGGAAATATTTCGTCAAATTATGAATCTTGAGAGAAGGAAAAGACGTAATCTCTGGAATATAGTGCGCACAAAACGACTCGTATATCCTATATTTACTTCTGCACTACATCTTTTATATATTGCTTACAATCGCAGGGAACTACTGGGTATTGAAATGATCAGCCAATCCAGAACGAGACAGGACAAAATAAAATTCCAAAGTTTGTAAGAGAACCTGTCTCATAACTTGATTTTACCAAGTAGTTGATCTGCATCTGCGATTACAGCTTTAGCATCTTCTAGTTCTTCGCTACCCTGATAGGTTTCCAAAAACTCCTCCAAATTGCTCTTAAATTCTTCAATCTTTCTATACATTGTTGGAAGCAGTTTGATGGTATCGTTTTCAACTTCTTCTTGCTTTTTCAGATCGTATGGATCGACGTTTTTATCACTTCTTAACTTCTCTACATGATCCGCTTGTTCTTTTATCTCTTGTTTGTAATAGTTCTCCTCTTTTATCAGCCTCTGTAGCGCTCTAACCTTTATTTCCAGCTGAGTAGGTCCCATTATGACGTTCGAGATAGGCTCCTGCAGAAATATTCTGTAATATACGTTTGTAGATTATACGGTAAGCAAGTTATGTCTTACTCTCAATTGGTGGTGGCATAAATCACGTGACTTTACGGGTATCTAGCACTATTTAACATGAAAAGAACTATGTTAGCGGCTTGGTAGACAATAGATTCAAAGATAAGCGCACTTTATTGCATATTTCCGCAATATTTTGGCATCTCAATGTCTATTTCCTGTATTTTTCTTTGCAGCTCTGATAAACTGTCAAGGGATGATTGAGATAATTGCCGGAGATCTTCAATATTTTCTTCTCTCTTGACCAACACATGATGCTCCCCATCATCCATTTCTTCAACGTCAGATGGATACATAATGGTTGGATTGACCGTCGAGAATTTTATCTTGATCAGCTTCAGCTTTTTAGTACCGGAACGGCTATGTGATAGAGCTCCAAAACGAACTGGCAGCTTTTTTGAGTGCGTCTCGCAATTAGATCCAATTGAATCAGGGGCGGTAGTGTAACCTTCGTCATATGCTAAATTTGCAATACTGCCAAAATCTGAAAAATCATCACCAGAGCTCCAACGATCTGATGCACTTGTACCTGTGTACTCCGGGCTCGAAATATTTTCACGCAACTGCGGCGATTGTGGTTCTGGCGGGGGAGTTAATTGTCGTGAATAAAATGATTCTGTTTCGTTGGAATCCATAATCGTAGGTACTATCGGGATATTCCCTTTTTTATTCTTAATATTTTCGACTATTCTATCGATTTCGCCCTTGAGTACAAGTGGGGGGTTATCAATGTTCTCCGTTGCATAGGACTCGAGAATTTCATCGAAAAGAATTTCATTTGTACTTCTAGAGCTTCTTTTATGCATATAAATCGTTTTATAATCATTATTTGATAGCTTTAATGGGGCGATAATTGGATTCGAAACGAATATAGCATCGATTTTGCCATCAGTGTCGATAGATTGTAAATTTTGCTCTTTTACATAAGGTAAAGGGCATGGTTTCTCGGTTTCAACCCTGTTCATACGTCGGTTTTTTTTGGATCGTTCCTTGAAATCATGCAAGAATAATTCCGGGACTGATTCTAGTCTTCTCCTTAACTTCAATGTTCCAAATTTACTTGATAAATTTTTGGATACATGCCCTTGAGTGACAGAGCCATCCTGGTCATAATCCCAGGGCGCCATTGGCAGCTCATTCAATTCGGCACCTGTCAGCGTCAGAGAAGAGGGTCTGACAAAATCGATGTCAGGCAGTATTTTCTGTCCCAAAAACTTTCTAGGCATACTAGCTTACTTGATTCATCGATATGACATTCGTAAGTTGAAACTGGGGATCAGAATGCTATTAGATTATATAGAAGATTAATCTATATGTGCTGTTAACTGCAAGCTGCACAGAACGAAACCATATTTTTGCGGGTCAAGTCTGTCCCGATCCAGCCATCAAATCAGTTGAAAATGGAAAATGCTAAGATCAAGGTTTAAGTGAGGTACTAGTAGATCTCCTTGCATGTGTATATTCAATGTACTGGGTTTTTTTCTGTCATTTTAGTGAAGTGGCTGGCGCTTTTCTGCCTGCGCAAGAACGAAATGGCTGGTGAAAAAAAAAAAAATGACAGTAGATATTAATTACCTCATAAAATGTCTTCAATGCTTCTCTTCCCAGTCTTTGACAGCCCTTTCCCATTCGTTGTCATCATCGACATCTATAGCTTTGCCCTGTTCTGCTTTTTCTTTGAGCAGTTGTTGCTGTTTTTCAAGTTCGATCTTGTCGTACATTTCTTTATTATCTATCCATCTCTCCTGGATATCATAGTTGGCCAAGAGAGCACCCTCTCTAGTTGCCTCCGCCCAAACAGTATCACCGCCAATTTCAGAAGCACCAAATATGTAACCATTCGCCTTGTCGATGACGCTTTGTATATTGATCATACTTTCTTTGTCATCCACACAAAGAACTTCGAATGATACGAGGTTAAAATCTGCAACCATCTCGCTCAGCACTTCGGTCAATCTACTGAACCTTTTACCAAGCCCATTCGAAGTTTCACTTTCGATCAGTGGTTGCAGATACTCTAACTCTTGTACTTCCGTGTAGTAGTCAAGTCGGAAGGGTAAAGGTCCATAAGACTTAAGAAGGTCAATCTTTGAAAAAACATTTATTTGGGGCAAATCCATCATAAGCATAGATCTTAGTGCTAACAGAAGAATGGAAATATATTGTGAGGGAGATGTTAAGTAGTAACAATCGATCAGATTGACAACGCAGAATCGCATATCTAGTTCTTTCTCCAGCCTCTTAAAAATATGAAACAACGAAGAGTGATGTGTAAAAAGCTCCACCTGCCCAGGACAGTCAAAAATTGTATATGCTCTTTCTTCTTGAACGACTGACTTGACTTGCAGGATGAAGAGATCGAGTGATTGATCGAGCGACTCTACAGCATACATAAGGCCACCATTGGGCCCTAGCTGTTGCTCCTGCATAATTTCCTCTAGCGTTATGAAATCTCTGATATCAACAGAACATGGATATGGTGATGAATCATTAGCGGGATCCATATTTATAACCTGAACATGTCGACCAACTGCATTGAAAAATTGGTAACAACCATTACAATAAGTTGATTTACCTGAACCGGGAGGGCCTATGACTATTTGACCAAAAGGCATGTAACTTTCAATACAGTGATGATAGCATTTGAACAAAGTAGGTCTTATTCGACTGTGCTCATCAATCTCAAACTTTATAATCAGAAGAATCGTTGGTGACTTGTTCATCATTTCTAACGTTTTCGCGATTGTTAGGTGAAATTACCACCAGGCCTTAGAGGCTCTGGAAGTATTAAGGTCGGTGGCAAACAATTAACAAGAGGAAGTATCTTCAAGGAAGGGAGAGTAATCATTATAAGAATGTCCAGTGTTCATGAGAGAGTCACAGTGGCGCCTTTGGTGCTTCTATCTATTCTAGACCATTACCAGCGTAATAATACTCCAGAAGGAAAAAGGTGCGTTGGAGTAATTCTTGGGGATACTACGGGAAGCACCTTACGTGTAAGTAATTCATTTGCCTTGCCATTTGAGGAAGATGAAAAGAACCCAGATGTTTGGTTTTTGGATCATAATTATATAGAAAGTATGAATGAGATGTGCAAGAAGATCAATGCGAAAGAAAAGCTAATTGGATGGTACCACAGCGGCCCGAAACTGAAGGCTTCAGATCTTAAAATCAATGAGCTATTTAAAAAATACTGCGCTACCAATCCTCTACTGCTTATCGTGGATGTGAAGCAACAAGGCGTTGGTTTACCAACAGATGCATATATGGCGAAAGAACAGGTTAAGGACGATGGTACTTCTACGGAGAAAACTTTTATACATCTGCCATGTTCGGTAGCTGCAGAGGAGGCGGAAGAAATTGGTGTAGAACACCTTTTGAGAGATGTGCGTGACCAGGCAGCAGGCGGGCTATCCATTAGATTGACAAATCAATTAAAATCTTTAAAGGGTTTGCAGAGGAAACTTAATGATATCGTATTATATTTGAACAAAGTGAGTGAAGGCAAGCTACCCGTCGATCATATCATTTTGGGCAAGTTACAAGATGTTTTCAACCTTCTGCCCAATCTAGGCTCACCAAGTGATGAAGAAGTTAGTAGGAAAAACACTGATATTATCAAGACGTCCAATAAACTACAAAAAGCTCTTACAGTCAAAACCAATGACGAATTGATGGTCATATACATCAGTAATTTGGTGAGATCGATAATTGCATTTGATGACTTAATTGAAAACAAGATACAGAATAAAAAAATCCATGAGAAGAGGGCAAAGGAATATGAAACCGAAAAAAAGAAAGACGATAAATCTGTCATCAGAGATGATGGAACCGCGACAACAGTTGTTTAAATAAATCGTATATAACCTCGGAATTATTTTTCTTCTTGAAGTGCTTTGCTTCTTTTTCTATTCTATTTTCGCTTTAAAGGTAAAAATTTAAACTTCTAGACATATTCGATATGGGCGAAACAAAAATTTTGATACATAAGTCAGGGTGCATTCAAGACACTTCTAAGAGGGATTATCATCTTAAGTTAACAGAAGAAAATATTTGGCTCTTTCGCCGACTTACTCTCGCATGTTTTCGCTTGTTCAGCCTCAATGCATGATGAGATGTTTGACAGCTAACAGATCAAAATCTTTATCATATAGTGGCTCACTTTTATTATCTGTTACGCGAATAGAGATTATTCGTGGTATCAAAAACTGCTCAAATGATAACCATGTTCATATGAATACGTCACCTATTGAGTTCACTTCTAATATTTCACGGGAGCGTCGAGGCACCATCACAGATAAGGCAAGAAAGGCACTAAGCTGTACGAGCGATGTTAGTAGTGAGAATCAAGAACTTCAAAATATACCATTCAACGTGGCGCCAGTCAATCGTGCCTCAAGGAAGGCAGGAAGGAATGCAAGAAACCCTTCAAATGAGGTGGACATAGCCAAACGATTCATTAAACCATATATCCAATTAAGCAAACCGAAGTTAACAATTCTGGTCATGCTGAGTGCCATATGCTCTTATGCTATTTCGCCATATGCAGCATCTGTCAGCCAATTATTATGTTTGACCGTAGGTACTACATTGTGCTCGGCTTCTGCAAATGCCATCAATATGGGCAGAGAACCAGAATTCGATAGACAGATGATCAGGACTCAGGCAAGACCCGTAGTTCGTGGATTGGTAACGCCATTCCAGGCTTATAGGTTTGCCGCCATTATTGGTACAGTGGGAACCTCCATTCTTTATTTTGGCGTGAATCCAACGGTTTCTCTTCTTGGTTTATCGAACATTGCTCTCTACGCCTGGTTGTATACGTCTTTAAAAAGGAGGCACATTATAAACACATGGATTGGTGCATTAGTAGGAGCAATTCCACCTTTAATGGGGTGGGCTGCAGCTAGTCCGTTAGCTCACCCTGGTGCTTGGTGCGTTGCCAGTTTGCTATACGCATGGCAATTTCCGCATTTCAATACTCTGAGCCACAACATTAGGAGTGAATATAAGAATGCTGGATATGTAATGACGGCATGGAAGAACCCGCTGCTAAACGCCCGCGTGGCCCTCCGGTACTCTCTGTTAATGTTCCCCATATGCCTTGGATTCTCATACTTTGATATTACTGATTGGTACTATCAATTGGATTCAGGTATCATTAATGCATGGATGTCATTCTGGGCATTCAAGTTCTACTGGCAACAAAAGAAAAATTATTCAAAAGAAATTTTGAATGACACAACAAAACTGAACAAAGGGCTTGCTATGGCAAATGTTTATGCAAGAAAGACTTTTCTGGTAAGCGTCTTACACTTACCAGCGGTCCTCATTTTAGCCATTCTTCATAAGAAAGGTCGCTGGAATTGGTTATTCGAAGAAACTGAAGACGAAAATTCTCTGCAAATATGATCAAGATAGTCACATATTTGATACCATTCTCGTGTTAATAGAATAGTACGGAAAGGCAGGATACCTTTTTGTAAATCGTGAACTTTTCAAGGAAGGAAAAGTTGCAGATAACAATATTTAAAATTTCGCGATGTAAATAGATTTATTATATACATTTGAAACTATCTTGTAAATGCAAATAAAAGAAATATCTAACGTTGAAACAAATCATCTTCTAATTCATTATCATCGTAAAATTCCTCTATATATTCACACTCGCTTTCATCGTTTGAATTTTCAGTGTCCTCACCATCCGATTCTGAATCACTGAAAATAACTTTTGTTAGAAGTTCCCCCTTTAGAACACTACGTCCTGCAACGGTATAAGCACCCTCGACATAGCAGTTCGTCAGTTTACTTTTCTTCCCTATGTTAGCATGTGATCCAATGATACAATTCTCAAGAATTACTTCATCTTCGACAGTCACTCCATTCAACAGAACAGAACCTGCTATACGACAGCGATTACCTATTTTGCAGTCTACACCAACAGCAGAAAGCTTTATGTTACTTTTCTCCAAAATTGTACAATTAGATCCAACAATGGCATCTGCACCAATTGCAGAGGCACCTGCTGTTGTGGTTTGCGTATTCGTGGCTAAAGATTGAACCTTAATTTTAAGAATAAACCTATTAGCCTCTATGAAAGCATTTAGGTTATTGGCTCTAGTAAATGTGCCTAGTTCTGGTAGAACAAACATGCCAACTGTTTCCCTTGACTTAGAGTGTTTCCATGAGCGCCTTGCTAAATCTCTGAACACTTTTCCAAGTGATTTATTGCAGTTTATTGGATCTTTCACTAGCTCATTTTCAGTTCTAAAATAACTTGGGTTGATTATAGTACCATTTTGGTTCGCTACGACAACTTCGTCTTCCTCGCCACTAAATAATTTTTTATCTTTTTGCTGCTCCTTGACAGATAATAAATGGTGTAACTCAAATGAACAGAAGTATATGAAAGAGTTAAGCAGCTTTGTGGAAACAGTAGCTTTGGGGTATTTCCATAATAAATGCGTTCTAATTTTTAAGTTTTTAGACTTTTGTACATCTTCCTTCGAATATATATCCAGCAAAACTGGTTGACTTTCAGAATCATCATTGTTGGAGTAAACAGTAAAAAACTGCTTTCCTATTGGTTTTTTATCTGCTATTTCTAAGGTGTTTTTGTAATAAAAAGTTAAAGCTATGTTCTCCGGATCCCTGTTACGATACTGATCGATAAAAATTTGAGGCGGTATATCTGTGATGAAGTCACAAGGTAGCAACACAAAGTCTGTGGTTATCTTATCTAACAACTCCTTTTGAAGCGATTCGCCAGTGGAATGTGCCTTGGTAACTAGGAAGTTTACCGGTCTAGGTTTCTGAAGGCAATGAATATGCATTGAACTAGACAGAGACTTTGCAGTCAACTCGTACTGTTGCTCCCTCAACGCCATATATGGTTCCAATTCCTGTCTAATCAGATCAATGTCGTCGGAATGAGCAACGACGTTGATTTCCTTAAAGTCAGCCTGACTACACCAATCCAAGACGTATTCGATCATCATGCGGTTACCAATTGGAAGCAATGCCTTGGGAAGACCCTTACTATTAATGCCATCATCAGCATTTGACTGCGAAAATGGAGATAGGTTTTCACCTCTGCCACAAAAGATAAAAGCTTGTGTCTGCATGAGGATTTAAACTGAAAACTATATGCAGCAGAAGAAAAACACAAACAGGATCTAGTGATTAATTCAACGTTGAATCATAATCGTATTTTGCAGCTTAGTAGCTCATGCCATCTTCTAAATTTTTCATCGTAAGCAGGGTTACCCGATTGACAATAACGCCAAAAAAAGATAAAATACTATAATACAATAAGTGAGGTCAACACGCTTGTAGCCCTAATCAGCATTTCAATCATTACAACTGGCTTCCTACATTTAGCAACCCCCTGTTGGCATCAACTTAGCTTTTTGTAGCTGGGACTACAGCTGTGTATTTACGTATATATACACGTATATATGTTGACGATTCTTGATAGTTTAGGTCGGGTAACGAAGATTTTTGGTGATTTTTCCTCAAGGGACAGAGTTCCATCTTTAAAGACTTCTACCATATTTGCCACCGGTTGGGTGAAGAAACTGTAGGTTGAAACGATTGAAGTACTTTTAGAGTCTTTAGTTACTCCTTAGTTAAAGCAAAATGAGTGAGGAACATGATCCACTGATGGCGGCTTTCCAAAATGAAGGCCAGGCTGAACAGCAAGGGAACAACGAAGGAAACAACGGAGATCACAGTGATGGTCAGGAAAACAAAAGAATGGAAGAAAATAGCGGGGAGCCTGGTGGTGATAATGAAGATGGTGGTGAAGACGGAGATAAGAAACCCGATGAACCAATGGATGACGAATCAGAGCCAGCATCACAGCTGGATCCCGAGCAAGAGGCCCGTCAAAAAGCTCTTAATGAGTTTAAAAAGAAGCTGTTAGAACACAGAAGATATGAGGATCAGCTAAAGCAGCGTCGCCATAATATACGGGATCTAGAAAAGGCGTTTGATAAGACCGAGAACGACATAAAAGCCCTGCAGAGTATTGGACAATTGATTGGTGAAGTTATGAAGGAATTGTCGGAAGAAAAGTATATTGTTAAAGCATCTTCTGGGCCTCGTTACATTGTAGGAGTGAGAAATTCGGTAGATCGCTCCAAACTAAAAAAAGGTGTAAGGGTAACCCTAGATATAACGACTTTGACCATAATGAGACTCTTACCGCGTGAGACGGATCCACTGGTCTATAACATGACGAGCTTTGAACAAGGTGATATCTCTTTTGATGGGATTGGTGGTCTAACGGAGCAGATAAGAGAATTGAGAGAGGTTATAGAATTACCATTAAAGAACCCCGAAATCTTCCAAAGAGTTGGTATTAAGCCGCCAAAGGGTGTTCTACTTTATGGACCTCCAGGTACCGGTAAAACTTTACTAGCTAAAGCTGTTGCAGCAACTATTGGTGCAAATTTCATCTTTTCACCAGCATCTGGTATTGTTGACAAATATATTGGTGAATCAGCAAGGATAATTAGAGAGATGTTTGCATATGCGAAGGAACACGAGCCTTGCATTATCTTTATGGATGAAATTGATGCAATTGGTGGTCGTAGATTCAGCGAAGGAACATCAGCGGATCGTGAAATTCAACGTACACTAATGGAGCTATTAACACAAATGGACGGATTTGATAATTTGGGACAAACAAAAGTTATTATGGCAACTAATCGACCAGATACTTTAGATCCCGCATTACTAAGACCAGGTAGATTAGATAGAAAGATCGAGATTCCACTACCTAATGAAGCTGGGAGACTAGAAGTCTTCAAAATTCACACTGCTAATGTTAAAAAAAATGGCGATTTCGACTTTGAAGCAGCAGTTAAGATGAGTGATGGGTTCAATGGTGCAGATATACGTAATTGTGTCACTGAAGCTGGCTTTTTTGCAATTAGGGATGATCGTGAGCACATCATACCTGAAGATTTGATGAAAGCGGTGAGAAAGGTAGCAGAAGTTAAGAAACTGGAAGGGGTAATTGAATACCAAAAATTATAAGCTCCTTTCGAGTTTTCCTTTTAAATACCATTATGTATATTATCGTGTCATTTCCTCACTATGAACCTATCTTGCAGTAAATGTTACATCAAATTCCAGCAACAAATGCTTCTTTAACATTGAAAATTTATTGCTGAAGTTTTTGTTGTTATAAGGAGATATAAGATCTTCGTCTCGGAGGTATCTTCTTTCAGTTTCTTTCGCATCAGGTATTTCACTCAACGGTAGCAAATCCCAATCAACCCAAAAGTTCGTAGTAAAAGAATTATAATGTTTCTTATTTTTCAATCCAATTGCATTAAAGTCTTTAGTCAACACATGAATATGCATATTTGTCATTGATGGAACGCTATGAATACCGACCTGGATGAAGCTGTCTACGAATCTGTCTTTACTCAGGAAGTCCTCCTCATGCTCAAAGAATGATCCTGTTTTAAACAATTTATACTTTTGAGTAAATTGTTCATAGATGTAATCTTGTGCCATAGTCATATATGGTTGTAGTTTGTCTTTGAGCTCCGAATTAAGTCCCGTAGTTGGGTGTTGTCTAGTAATCATTGGGTTCCGGGGAAGGACTAACAAGTGGTATGTAGATTTAGGGAACTGATCCTTCATTATTATTGCTTTCTCATCATAAAAGATAACCTCATCTTTATAATACTGCGGATTCTTGATATAATCCTGAAGTGCAAGCCTCCAAGACATTATACGCTAAGTAAGCCTGTGTTTCAGATGTTTTATACCAAATTTGCGGTCTTCGCTTGATATGTCACTTTACTTGAATTGAATATGTGATGCGCTTACATTATAATTTTAATATATACATGAATTTAAAAAATTTATGAAACTTGTCCTTTCAAATTTTGATAAATCTTTTCACCAATCATTTCTTTTTCATTCTCAGTTAATGTGGGCCTTGGTCTTTGTGCCAGCTGTTTCCTCTCTTCAATATAAGCTTTCTTGATATTCGTTAAGGGCATCTTTGGAGCAACTAACTTAGATATATCACGAGCCGTAAGGTTGCCCCTTCTGAATTTTGAATGGGGATTACGAATGGTCAAAAGTGCATCTTTTGGAATTGGATTTTTTACTAAGCTATCTACCCAGAAAGTTTGTTCCCTGGATATTGAGGCATTGGTCGCCAATTCGCCGTCTTCCTTGGCGTCAGGCTTTGGCCATGGTATAACTAAATCATTTTGGCCAATAACTGTTCTATAAGGCATCATTTTTTTATAGTTTGCATCATAATAGGTACCTTTGAACTCAATATTTCTTACTGCTACTGTTTTTATCTGTCCAATGTTCAATGGATCATCAATATCGGCAACAAGCCTTAAATCATCCTGGCTAATAGCTTGAGGAACTGAAACCATATGGGATTTTTGCCCTTCCAGCCAAAATTGTTTAGGAACTGGAACATTTTTCATTGGTCCATTGTCGTCCAAAATGAACCCATTAGTCGCTATATCATGTTGTTTGATAACACATATGTTACCTCTGTACTTTCCTTTCATAATAACAATCCGGTCACCAGGCATAAACATCCATTCCTTACATGTCTTGAATCGATTATGATCTTTGACTTCTGGTAATGCAGGTTTTATGAAATCAGGTACAGATATCTTTGCATACTTTTCCTGTCTTGCCGCCAAGTTCTTATGAGGGTTGTTCAATGTTCTTAAAACCCGTTCGCCTGCCTTAGATAAATGAGAATAACGGGTTGACATTGCTCACAATCCCCTGAGTTTTGACTAATTGGAGGTTATTTCGATATTTATTATATCTGATTTATGTACATATCCCATATGGAAAAATTTATTACGCCGGGTAATACACCAGACAGAACACATATACATAGCGAAGAGTTTATATAGCGCCAAAAACAATAATACATAACCGCAGCGCTGTTGACCGTCAAGACCATGCACTTTCAACTATCTGTGCATATGGCAATGAATTCTTGCTCGCTGATTTCGCCGTCTCCATCGAGATCGAATTCTTCGATCATAGCTCGTAATTCCTCGTCCGTAAGATTTTCCCCCAGTTCTTTTGCGACACGTCTTAAGTTCTTTAAGCTTATCTTGCCCGTATGATCATCATCAAATAGTTTGAATGCTCTTTTTATCTCATCCAAAGGGTCTCTGTTAACAATTTTTTCGCCCATTATCAAGTAGAAATCGTCGTATTGCATTAGATGACGGCCATCTCTATCGTACTGTTCGATCAGATCTAGAATATCCCTCTTAGGTAGATCGAAGCCAAGAGCCCTCATAGCGACTTTTAGCTCATGGTAATCAAGATATCCGTCGTTATTCATATCAAACAATGAGAATGCCTCATATATTTCTTGCTTTTGTTCATCTAGCAATTGATCCTGCACTGATTGCGAATCAGCTGCCGGAGATGACAATGATGGAATAGCCTTACTTGTCTTTCGTCTTATGCTGCTCATCCTCACCCGCTCGCTGTTGTTGCTATTCTTGTGTGCTTCATAAGTATATTCTTTTTTTTTGTTGTTTCTACAAACAAATACTTAAGGCGAATACAAAAAGATTACAATAACGGATATTTTTCCTACTCACAGATAACTAAAGAGCAGATCTAATACCAGACCTGTTTAGTGGTTAAATGGTGAAACTACACATATATACATCTTTGAGAAAGACTAAAGGCTTTGTGGCCATTTGGGGGCTAAATCAATTTCGTCTCTAGGATATAGCCATTCTAAAGCAAAGAAGATAAAATACTCGACAATTGCGCATAAAACGTACAATAATCTTGCCCAAGCACCGTCTCTCCTGTAGAATTTTTTGATCATCGTTGCCCAGTTTTTATCATCTGGAGTCTGGTCTCTGTAGATATTATGGTAGACATCCACGGTTCTCTTGGCGACATCAACCCAATTATACATCTTCGATACCTCTTCATGAAATGAGGATGTATCAATTTCTCCTGTCCGAATAAGACGAATACCTTCATTAGTAGCCTCTACAAGACTTGATACGCTGGTTTCTGGAGCGTGAACAGTCATATGGTCAGGGAGAACTTCAGGAATACCCCCAACTTTGGTGGATACAATCAGAAGGCCACACGAGGCTGCTTCAACGAGCACGGTCCCAAATGCTTCTGTTAAACTAGGATGTAGATATATGTCGCCTTGACACATTACGTCTCTAACTTTTTCATGTGGCACAGAACCCATTAGTGTTACACTTTCTTGCAGTCTGCAAGATTCGATCATCTGTTGTAACTCAACAAATTTAGGGCCATCGCCAGCGACAACAAACTTTACATCTTTATGTGTAGAGCATATTCGTGGGATGAGCCTTATTAGTAAATCGACGCCTTTATTGGGGAACAGCCTGCTTATTACCACGATGACAATACCGTCTTTACCGGTCTTTCTCCTTTCATGTAATGGTGCAAAATCCTCGCTAACGACAGCATTAGGGATGACCGATATTCGTCGAGGATCAAGGTCTGTCCTGACTATCATATTATCCTTGCACGTATGGGAAACACATATGACTTTGTCTGTATTTGTCAGTGTGAAAGTCAACAGTTTATTAACTAAGAGTGCCGTTATGTTTGAAAATCCGTACAGTGAATGGTCCGTAAAAATGGTCTTTAGACCCATGGTATTGGCATGAAATATAGCTTCCAGAGAGAAAGTTGAAGCGCTCCCATGGGAATGAACTATTTGAATTTGCTCTCGAAGTAAAATGTTTCTTATCACAGGAAATGTACCAAATACGTTTGGAAATGTTGTCTCTCTGTGTAAAACAAAATATGGGACATGGTACACCTTCAATCCATTAGACAAGTATCTCACCCCAACTCTATCTCCATAAGCGTGTGTGATGACTACCACTGAGTGGCCTAATCGAATAAGACTTTGAGCCAAATGGTATATATGGAATTCGACGCCGCCAAGCTGTGGAAAAAAAAAATCGCACGCCATTGCTATATTGAACCCCATCCTTACTGTGCAATCATCAATACAATGGCGAAATGTCGATTGGTGAGGCTCAAAAGTTGTACACTATCCATTTTTTTTCCGGTATCACTTTAAAGTTGACGAAACTCCCTCACATTTACGTGGATCTTTTCCAAGCTGAAAGCCCAGAAAAATCTGTCTTACGAAACACACAATTTAAAGAAATATCCACCAAGGAGGCGATAAACGGACCTTCTTGATTCTTGCAAAAATAGATGAGGTTGCCTGGTGCTAGAAATGGCTATAGCCGCGTGCATGGTCAAGAAGCGGAGGTGGATGCATCTGGAACCGTTGAAGGTGGTTCAGCTTTGCCCTTGAACCCACCAGAATACTGTAATGATTTGACAGTGGAACAAGATGCCACTTCCGTTCCAGATGGTGATTCTATTGAACAAATGGAATGGGAAGACACAAACTCGGGGAATGAAAATGAGAATAGGATATTTGGTAAGGTGTATCGTTTGAAGGAGACAATTAGCAATAATGTGGTCGAACCTGTAAAGAAGAAAATAGTGGACCCACTAGTGCAAATATCATATATCTTGTCTGAGAAAATAGACTACTATTTGAATAAAATTGGAAATCCATTAATACTTAGACGGTTTTTCTACGTTTTTCTCATGTCAGCCATTGCTTACTTCATTATGTCCAGTGGTTTGATGCCTACTGAGCGCAGCACGGGAACAAAAGGAATGTTTTCTGATTTTGATATATTGTTGGATTACGCTAAGTCTGCAGTAGATCTCTCAAAATTCGAGACAGATCTACAGTATGTAAGTAGCATGCCACACATGTCAGGAACAAAAGGTGATTGGGCCATTAGAAAATATGTTGAGGAATCGTTTCTCAATAACAAACTAAAAGTAGTCAAAGAAAATGAATATACTGCTTACTCTAATTATTTCGATAAGGCTTCCTTAAAAGCTCATAAAAATGGAGAAGAGATTACGCTTGATCTTACTGAAGAAAATTTCAATCCATCCAGTGCAAATGGCAATCTTGAAGATAAGAACTTGATATACGGTAATAAAGGTTCCCTCGAGGATTTACAAAAGCTGATGGATCATGGGCTGCTGAATGAGGACTACGTTCTTCTTATCCATTACGATAAAGTTGTCAGTGAGCAAATACTTTTGGCAGAAAAATTTGATGCTAAAGGAATTCTGTTCATCACGAGCCCCGATGGTGATGATAAGGACGTAATACAAAAAAAATCTGTGGCTATTCATCAGTACTGGACAGGGAGTGCCTTGACTCCGGGCTGGTATGGTAATGCTATACCGCAAATTAAGCCTCAAGAGTCAAAGAGTTTGCCTCGTATACCTTCCTTACCGTTATCTTGGAATCAAGGACAAAGACTTATATCACTATTAAATCAAGGTGGTGTGAAATGGGAAGACGATGTATTTAGCGGCAAGCCGGGAGAAGATAATGTTCACATTTATATGAACGTTGATACAGCCATTAGGGAAAACCATCCTGTCCATGATGTTATCGGAAAAATTGAAGGTAGAGAGCAAAGCGATAAAGCGATCATTATTGCAGCCTCAAGAACAAATGGTGCCAATGGTGCATCCTATCCAGCATTTGGAACAGCTATGCTATTGTCTCTTATTCAGTCATTTCAAGAACTGAAATACAAATTTGGTTGGAAACCTTTGAGAACGATATATTTTATTTCATTTGGTGGAACAGAGTTCAATTATGCTGGCGCTACAGAGCTGCTAGAACAGCAATTGGCTACAGTAAAGGACGAAGTTTATTCAGTAGTGGATATTAGCCAGTTAGGTTTAAGTTCAAGTGAGAAAAAAGTGGATATTCAATCCCACCCTTTGTTACATAGATTTTTCAGAAGCGAAAAAGATGCATTCGACTATGACGTGTCTGTAAGGAATGTTGAACAATACGGTGATTGGACTCCGTTTCTGGCTAACGGAATACCTGTTTCTGTCATATCAACCCAAAATACGTTGAAATTTCAACCACCAATCGAAACTTTAAATGATGTTTTCGAGAACATTAGTGAATTACTAGAAAGCCCAAATTCGAGACAAAAAGCATCTGACTTAATCCTTTTCATTTTTAATATTTGCTTGAGACTCTCAGATAATCCTTTGTTACCATTTGATATAACCGAATATTTACAGGTCTTGGCGGATCAGTTCAGAAGCATGGCTGCGAAATACCCAGAAAAATTCAATTTTAATGGGGCAAGAAAAGCATTAATGACATGGGAAGCCATTGGTGCCGAATGGTCTGCATGGAGTGATGGCTGGCAAAATATAGTTTATACAAGAGACCAGGGACTTGAGCCCTCGTTGCTTTCAGTTCACAGGTGGACGTGGAATAAAAAACTATCCAACATTGTTAGAAGACAATGCTCTTCCATTGGCGTACCGCATAGAGAGTTTTATAAAAATATTATTTTTGGCCCTTCATTATGGTCACAGGATTCCGATATTGAATCTTGGACTTTTCCCAGCATTAGAGATGCGATTTCGAACGGTGATTGGAGTGGCGCACAACAAGAACTTGATGCCGTGGTGGGAATGCTGGAAGAGTCGGCAGCTCTCTTTCTTGAAGAAACCACAGATGTGGGTAACTAGCACTTGACTTATATAGAGGAATTATACATAAATCTGGACTGAATTTTTATAAAGTATTATTATTAAGGCGGATTTCGATTCGATAATCATTTTTAGGGCTAAAAGCGATATCAATGATCGAACCTCGTTTATCCAAAAGTCTCAACAAAAATTTGAGATGAGTTAGATTTTGGACAACGACATAGGAACTGCTTGCTAATACATAGAGGTAGAGGCAATAGAAGTGAAGAACTAGAAGGTACAGTAATATACTCTCCAGGAAGATGTCTTTTATTAAAAACTTGTTGTTCGGTGGCTATAGGACAAGTGAGGATCCCACCGGTATGTCAGGGAATGACAAATGTAATAGCGACTCGGCCAACGACGGCAATGCCCCTATAGTCGAGGGCATTTTTTATCCAAGAACTTTGTCAAGGTTTAATGGTCATGACGATGAGAAAATATTCATAGCTGTAAGAGGCAAAGTTTACGATTGTTCACAGGGTAGACAATTTTATGGTCCAAGCGGCCCTTATTCTAACTTTGCTGGACATGACGCATCGAGAGGTCTGGCACTTAACTCTTTTGATTTAGAGATTGTAAGGGAGTGGGATAAGCCAATTGACTCCTTGAACGACTTGCCGCCAGAACAGAAGGAATCCCTCGACAGCTGGGAGAGCCATTTTGCAAAAAAATACCCATGCGTAGGGACATTGGTTCCTGAACCAGGTGTTAATAAATAGTTACATAAATACTTAAAAATGTTGTGTCATCTACAGATATTCCAGATAGTCTATTTTCTCGGAGTGATACATGATGGCTGAATTTCTGAATTTCGATAGTACAATAATACTTTTAGATTGACACTTTCTTTTTGCACTGTTTATGTCTCCTTTCTTCTCAAGTTCAGTTTTATATGACTTGGTTGACGCAGATACCTGTACAGTTCTATACCCCTTCTTTCTCATTTTTAGGCTTTCTGGTTTATCTGTTTCGTTGAGTGTACGGTAGTCTTTCATTCTGATAGATCTCTGTGGCCCAAATTCAAGTAGCTCTGGTGATTTAGTGCTTTTCATTTTCAGAGTAAGGTTGTGGCTTTTGATCGTATTGCTGTCATGAAAGATAACTCTAACATCAGCATTTTTAGAAGTTGCCTTTTTTATCGAATGTATTGTATAAGCACACGAATACGCCGGTTGCTCTTGTCTTATAGACCCAGATTTTTCCTTTATCCCTGTAAAATCGAAGTATTTCAACTTATATCTCCTTTTCGAGAGGAGAAGTCTCGATAACCGATTCTTTTGTAGTATTTTTACTCGTGGTGATCGAGAGCAGCCTCTAGGAAAAGAGGCAATCACCAAAGGCTTTCTCTTATTGGACTTATTTTGTAGGCCCGTTGGAAGGTTAATCATGTCATCTGCTCGGATGGCAGAAATTGGACTGACTATGGTCCCACCTCTTCTCTCTACAACATGAAGTTTATGTAAATTCCATCTCTTCTTGACCTTGTAAAAAGTACAGAGTTGCCGTATTCTAGAGACATATACAGTAAAAAAGCGTACTCTTGATCTTCGGGGTGGCGGCGGTGCTCTCATTTTAGTCGTTGTTTCAGTCTGTGTACATGCAGCAATTGCTGGCGTTGTAGTACGACACAAAAATGTGTTGAAAATATTACTGTCGCCATAATTAGTGAAGTCAGAGAACAAAAAATATATACCCGATTACAAATTTTGACATGAAATCTGAATAATAAAGCGTTTCCTTTTGAGAAAAATATCTTTTTATATATCTATAAACTCATTAAGTGTCTTGAATGAAAATTGATTGTGGTTAAGAATGGTCCGTTCAGTGGATGAAAGCCTCTCTTGGGATATTATTGACACTATTCTCAAACCCCTTTATAGCGACTTCATAGCTCCAGCCACTTTGTTCCGCTAACAAGTAACTGTATTCGGCATTCAGTTTTGTGGCAAGGTGCAACTTATTCAGAATGTCTAGTTGCATGGGATTTAAGCGGGCCTGAACATCCGGTGGAAGTTGCAACGTTGCAGCTAGTTGGGGCGCACCACTCAAGGGAGATCCCATACTCAAAGGTTGGTTCAAAGGAGCTGGAATATTTTGGTTTGCTTCGCCAGCAGTGGATATTCCAACAGGAACCTGTTGAACAGGAGTTATAGTTGATGGGATCGCAGCAGGAACAGATGCATTAATATGAGGCGTGGATGGTGGAGTCTGTTGAGTCCATGCTGGAGTAGCGAATGGTCTTATCGTCAATAAATCAGAGGCAACGACGACTCCATTGCCTGTGGGTACAATTACCCAAGTTCTATCGAAAGATTTTTTGGATAATTTGTTATTTGATGAATTATGACCGTGATTAAACCTTCTTGATCTTTGAGGGCCACTCGGTTTACCTGGTTCAATTTCTGGTTTTTCTGTTTCTTCAAAAAACCCATGTAGAGTTATTACAAACCCATTCACTTGAGGGCAAGAGATAACTTCCATAGAATATTCATTTGGATTGTCTTGTAAATGATGTTTAGTTTTTGGTATTGATTTAAAACTTTTACTAATTGGTTCTGGACCCATAGATAGTCTCTGTTGTATTGATTTCTCACTTGAAACTTTACTTATATTACGAGACGCAGATAAGTAATAGCCAAATGAGGGATTCTGATCTGATTCTGCTACTGAAGCTGATGGCATTGAAGAATCGACAGAAAGGGAAAATTGAGACTGTGGAGTATACAAACCTAAAAGTTGGTTTCTATCTGCATCCCAAAAGTTTAAAAAATTTGTAACAAAATCTGTCGAGGAAGCACCCAACTCGTTACTTTCGAAGAAAAATTGTTGAAGTTTCATCGGCATAGAATATATCCTAATTATTTTCTGTTCATCTCTTACCACAGCTCCATCCAGAATTATGAGTTTGGGAAATAATCTAAGCATCTCTGACCGGTATAGTTTATCATTTGTAATTGGATTATTCGTCATTAGTAGTTCCCTCAATTCTTTGAATTTATTTTTCCAAACTTCCAGGGTTCTGAATCTTGAAATTTGATTATTCGCCAGACAAAGATTTTTCAAGCTCGGAAAAGTCTGCGCCAAAGACGTTATCCCAGTAATATCCTTCAAATTATTATCTGATAAATTAATACTCTCCACAATCAATTGAGGCTCTTTCGACGCAAGCTTCATCAACGCCGGGAACATCTTTGATTGCGTAGATATAGATGAAAATAGCCCTTTTTGAATGAGCTCTGGATCATTATGCAAATTACCGAGGTCCAGCATCCTCGTCTGCGCATTGTACCTCCTGAACAGAAAGTTTTTGAGCAGAGTTATAGTATTAGAGGTACCACCACCATTATTATCATCCAAAATTTCAAATTTCAAATTGTTTCCGGCAAATCTTATACCATTCCATTTCATTAACGAGTCAGCCTCTACCTTACCGGCAACGTATCCTACTACTAATTGCCCTTCAACAGATGCATCCATTACAGAGATACGCGTATTTCGGCTCAAAAAATTCATCAAGTCCTGAATTGTAGCATTCTGCCAATTTCTAATGCCAACTTTCACCCTGTTTTGCATCGATTGTTGTTGAGCCATTAGGTTGATATTATTAACATTGTGATATCCGCTCATATCTCCTCCTTACAACTAGCAATCAATAAAATCCTTAGACCAATGTAGCCCCAATGAATTTCGGAGAGTCCCAAAAGTGACCAAACTGTTGATATGTATGCAATACTCTTACCTAATTTTCGCCATTCAAAAGTCAAGAATTTTTTCTACAGCCTTGAACGAAAAAAACCTACTAATAGCGAAAAATCTGCAAATTGAGATGAACAACCGAGAAAAATGTTAAAAACGGCTTTTTTGATCTTGTGCTTTGATTGGAAATCCCTCTGCAACTGTGTAAAGCCTTCTGAATCATTTACCGTACTCATGAACAGTCATTATTAGTAGTGACCTACAATTTTACTTTGCTAACTCATTGTATACGACGTAATTAAGCCTTATGCTGATGTGGCAAGAAAAGAAAATGCTGATCTGAAAAAATATATTATTGTTAAACAAGTTCTATGCGGTAGAGGAACTAGGATCTGTTTAATTGATTCAGAGGTTATATTGGTGTGCTGTGATCAATGGCCCAAAGTTACGAGTACGATGAGTCCAGTGAGACGTGGCCATTCTTCGTTTTGACTCTTCTTCTAATGATCCTTGTGCCTGTGACCATTTTTCAATTGTACAGCTTATTGAGAGGTAGGAGCGAACATAATGATGATGTTGAAACCACAGATCAAAATACTATTGAAAGGCGACTGGCACATGTCAATGATGCCCTCGTTTCTGAGGATGTCTTGAAATTTCGTGAAGCATTCGACAAAAAGGGCAAATTTGGCATGTTCAGTATCAAAAACATAACAATGGTGGTAGGCTGGGTCATTGTAGCTATCATTATTCAGAGAATAATGAACAACGATTCTATGATTGAAGCAGCTACAGGTCTGTTTGACCCTTATAATATCTTGGGTATATCGGCCAGTGCTAGTGATAGAGAAATCAAGTCTGCTTATAGAAAACTTTCTGTAAAGTTTCATCCGGATAAACTTTCCAAGGATTTAAGTGCAGAAGCTAAAACTGAGATGGAAGATGTCTACGTCCAAATTACAAAGGCCTACGAGGCTTTAACGGATGCGCTTACCAAGGAGAATTTCCTCAGATACGGTCATCCTGACGGCCCACAAAATACAACTCATGGGATTGCACTGCCTAGATTTTTGGTTGATGGCGTAGGGTCTCCACTTGTTGTCTTGTCCTACGTTGCATTATTGAGTGTCATATTGCCATACTTTGTTAGTAGATGGTGGTCAAGCACCCAACTACACACTAAAAAGGGCATTCATGTGAAAACCGCGTCTTATTTTGTTGACAGATTGATTAATTACAAGCCAAGCGAAGTTGTGACATCAGATTTGATAATAAATTGGTTGTCTCATGCAGAAGAATTCAAGATTCTTTATCCAAATTTGAAGCAACCAGATTTCGAGCAACTGCTGCATGACCATTTGAATCGTACAGAAAAATCCATTAATCAAAGTAAAAATACTCGCTTTAGAGTTGTGGCGAAGTGTCATACTCTGCTGCATGGTCTTCTAGACATATCATGCGGGTTTAGAAACACAGAAATTGCCAATATGACTTTAGAAGCTTTCAAATGTATTGTTCAAGCTGTTCCTTACTCACCACATCGTCAAATCTTTCAGCTTCCTCATGTCGATAGGCAGAAGTTTTTAGAAGGCTCTGTTGACGAAGTTTATACTCTAGGAAAACTTTTTACTTATGAAGATACTCAAATAGCAAAGATTTTGGGTATCAACGATGAAATGAAACTGAATGAAACGTTGACCGTTGCTTCAAACATTCCAAATTTGAAATTACTGAAAGCAGAATTCTTAGTTCCGGGAGAAACACAAGTAACACCAGCATCTACTCCTCATTTATCTATCAAAGTGTTGATTCGCTCCGCAAAACAAAAGGTTCTTCAAGTTGAAAAATTCCCTCCCAAAATGATGGAAGAACCGCAAGATTTTGAATTTCAAAAAGATCCGTTTGCTATCATGTTAAAAGAGCCATTGCTTCCTTATTCATATGCACCTTTTTTCCCCACCAAAAGACGGGATGCAATTTGTTGCTTAGTTGGTTTACAAAAGGATGGTAAATTGTTACAGACTCCTGTAATCATTCAAAAATTGTCGCTAAAAAACTTGACTAACAATTTCGATAAACGTCAAATAAAGGAATTAAATGATAACAACTTCAAACCTGAAGACTGGGAAATTGGAACTATTAAGATTCCATTGGGACAACCAGCTCCAAATGAAACAGGTGATGTCTTTTTCAGAATCATTATTAAGTCTACTGATTATTTCACCTCAGATTTAGACTTCACCGTTCCAATGCACGTTCGCGATCTACCAGATTCATCTCGCCATATTTTTGAAGATGCAGATGAAACTGATGATGACTCGCATGTTGAGTCTGACGACGATGAAGACGAAGAAGATGAGCAAGAAAGCGATAGTGACTACACTGATATCGATACTGACACCGAAGTTGAAGAAGATGCAGTGGGTGAAAAAGATTAAAACCAAACTGCGGCATTAGGGTCAAAGGTATCTAGTTTCTTATTCGTATAAGTACATAAAAATATATCATAATTTGTGCATTTTATAATTCGAGTTTTTCTCCTCACCATTTATGGGATGCATTTTTTGAGAATTAGACAGTTTGGGGAGCCTGTAGTATCCTTGTAGTAATCTTTTAGCACGTCCCCATATTCTTCAAAGCCATGTTTTTTGTACCATGCTATGCCTAATTCATTATCACATGCCACATGAACGTAAATGTCGTGTTGATAATGGCTTTTACACTCTTGTTCAACATATTTTAGCAGGGTTTGTCCGATGCCTTTACCTCTATAATGCTCCAGAACAACTAAAATTTCGATATAAACACCCTGTTGTAGCACTCCACCTTTCTTATTTGGAAGCAATTTTGCTTTGACGCCACCGACTGGGATCTCGCTGTAGTAAGCTAATTGACTGAAAAAAGTATCCTTCTTACCTGTTTTGCTCTTGGAGAACAACTCTTGGAAGAACTGTTGAGGATATTTAATTGGTAGTATTGAATTGGTTAGCTCAGCTAGCGTACCAACATTATTCTCATAAACGTTATCTATAGCTGTTAATTCTCGTGGCATTGTGAAAGCTCTCAATGATATTTAGTAATGTAAGTTTAGAATGCGAACCTAAAACCATTATTTTGAATGCTACATTTTTTTTTTGCATCATCATGAAAGGTGAAAATGCTGATGAGATGAAAATAGTGAAGTAAATCACACAAAAAGACGCCTCTGATGCCCTCAATTGTAGGTCCAAATGTTTATTCGTGCAGATTTTCAAATTCAATGAGATTATTAAGATATAGTCTACGTTGTTATGCACAGGCGGTTACCAAGCAACATAGTTGGTCTAGTGTTTTCAATCCACATTTGGATAGAAATGTAGCAGTCAAGCGGTTCAAACAGCAGTTGTATAAAATGGTGGAGGAAAATGATATTCCAGCGGTGGGATCATTGGAAGTGGAGGCATTGAAGCGTTTAATACAGAAATTTTGTGACAACAATGCTATAACGGAAAAATCTATAAGGGCACTACACAACTTGGTTCTTCAACGACGGATAAATGATGATCATATATATACGGTTATACGCAATGTAAATGCACAGAGCGTAGTTAACGTCTCCATCCCCAAAAAGATAACTTATAGAGATCATGTATTAAAGACCCGTGAAGCTTGTGAACCTTTTCTGAAAGTGCAACCAGAGGCTGCGGATCGATTAAACAAAGTTTTGAATACTATCAAAGATCAGAAGAAATCCAATGAACCCGAAAGTTTGTCTATCGAAACTTTTGACAGAGGTATAGTTACGCAAGGTCTGCCAGATGTGCTAAAGTTTCAAATTGATATCAAATCATTACGGAAATATTTGAAAGAAGCTGAAATTAAAACAGAGCAGAGAAGGAAGTATGCATGGGATAATCAAAAACGATATAATTGGGAGGAAAGACTTACAGCGCCGGAGAAAATATCGGCTGGACGAATGTTTTTCGCAAATGCTGAATTCAAAAGACGCAAAAAGCAAGGATTCACTATGGATGTCTTAAGAGGTACTGCCATAGAGCCTTCCTCTCACTTAGATAGTGAACCAAAAGAATTACTCATCTATAATTTGGGTGCTAAATCAAAACAATTTTTGCCATCAGGGAATGATAATAGTATATTCAATATAAATTACAAAGATTTATTTGGTGTCATTAATAGTGCTGGTTGTATTCCAGAAGAGGCACTCTCTATAATAAACAGTTTCGAAGTTCAAGGCTGGAAACTTGTTGGTGACCTCTACGACAATTCCGAAAGCCTTGTATTTCAGCGAGTATGCACGCCAGGAAGTTCGAAATCCAAAATGATATCATATAATCTTAAGGTTTTTTCCTGGGCTTCTCTCCTCTTATTATTGAGTGTCGGTACAATCAGCTTCTTCAATTAGAATATTCAAATAGGTCCCAGATAACTTAAAGTAAACTTATCTGTAAACAAATATTTTACGGATAATGCGTGTCTCTGAAATGAAATTATTGAATGATATCACTCCATGTCAATATCTCCAGCTGGAAAGAACAGATTAGAGTTTCCACCTATCACCTGCTCTCCATTCTTATTAATCCTGACAAGCTTCAAGGTGCTCAAGGCCCCAAATGAGCTGTTCCAGTTTCTCAAAAATTTAACATTTTTTTCATCAGTTAAATCAGGGCATAGAAAGCCATTTGTGAATTCCTGCATTTCTGAATCTCTCCTCTGCTGGAGGATCAACTGTTTCTTCGCTGGCGGTCTGTTAGCTTTTCTTTTCTTTTTAAGATCATGGAGCTCCTCATCATCTCTCGATATGAATTCTTGAATGAAAATAGCCGATTCCTTATGAGCGAAGGTCTTGCCTTCCTTCAAAGAATCACTGTTGATAACGTTTTGAATGAATTTGATACGTGCTAGCTCCTGAGATCTGCGTTCATTGTGGGCTTTTTTCTTCAATGCTATCTTATTGTCACGAAGAGTAGCTCTAGCCAACTGATGAAATTTTCTTCCTTTAGGATGAACAGTTGGCTTCTTACCTCCACTCTTCAAATTTTTTTGAATCTTTGATAATGATTTGGAAACTGGCATCTTCTAGCAGGTTGATAGATTGATATTATATTGTATACGGAATCTTTTACACCTCTCTTGAAATTTCTCTGGTATAGATTTTTTTTTTTTTTCAAGTCATCGAATTTTCTCCTGTTTGAAAAAAAAGTAATTAGTTCTAAAAATTATAATATTAATATATTAGGCTATGAATTCATCATTGTTTCTACCACCTGTCAACGCTATCTAATGCCTCTTGAATATTCAAATAGGTCTGAGATTTGAGATAAGTTTTGATTTTTACTCTATTATAAAAAACCGGGCAATCATAAGATATGCAGAGATCTGAAACGCCGGCTGTCACGGCATTAGCATTGTGCGAATATTTATAACAGCATGTTCTGCAAACTATGGAGGTATTGTTACAATCGATTTCCTTCGATGTTTTTTGAATCATCAGTTGTGTGGTTGTTTTCTCTGAATTAAGAATGCATTTCCTACAAAGCAGCTTATCGGAGTCTGTATTTTCTTCTTTGCAGTTTATACAAGTGATAAATGTTAGTGGGGCAGCTACTTTACTTGACTCAAGTCTATTCTGTGCGTTCACATGTCTTGGAACCTCAAATGCCCATTCGGCTATGCTGATACCGAGAACATTAAATAGTCTTTCAAGTGGCGGTACCAGTGTCTTGCTGATGTAATACTCCGAGTCAAGTTCAAAAGATTCGTCTGATAGAAATTCTTCTAGGGATAGACATCGGTCCCGCAGAAGCATCCCCTGTGGGCCTCTAATAACAACATATGGAACACGTTCTCTATATTGCGGCTTTGCACGGTGATCATTCTCGATTTGTCGAGATGCTACATGTGCTCCAGGTGGGGCAGTCTTTTCGCTTTTATATGTCCCCAATCTCACCTCCTTGGCAAAGCAAAAGTCTTGAACTTGGACTCGACCCCGATGGATTTTACTAAACTCTTGCTGAACGTATTGTTTAACTCGTGATAAGTCCTTTGTTTCGAAGAGTATTCTGAGACACTTTTCCGTTATTTTTTGTTGAGCGGGATGGCCATCTCTCCTTACTGTTTCTATTCCCTTGGCGTCAAAACTTGGAAGAGATTTACTAGATTTTTCATATTTAAACCCAACGTATCTTTTCTTGCTTAATAACAAACAGGGGTGATAAACCTTTTCAAAATTCAAAGATATAGGGTCTGGATTACATCTCGTTACGCTTTCTGCCATTTCTTGGCCGATGATAAAAGCTTCACTTCTAGTTTTCCCTGGAAGATAAATAAACAGACTATCAGTATCTCCATATACAACTTTGGCTCCCCATTTTGTGTTAGCTTCAATTAAATCGATCGCCTTCTCAAGTATTTCTCTACCCGTCTGGACAATGCTATCTGCTAAGTCCGAACAGGGCATTCTACCGGAAAATGAGGCAGATGCATAGCCATAAGTCACATTGGATATCAATTTTAAAGCCAGCTGTTTACTATTAAGTATTCTTTTTAATGAAGTGTTGCGGTCGCCGATATTTGACATAGTTTTTTTAACCATAACCCTTGTGTCAAGTATATCCTCCAACATTTTGGCTAAAGTTGATTTCCGCGCAGATGAATCAACAAATACAACACCATTTGGGGCTAGAGAGATATGATTCTCCAACAATCCTAGAATATTTCGTCTCAATGGAAACTTAGATACACCAATTTCGTTGTTGCTGATTTTAAGTTCACGGACTCTTCCAATCATGGTTGAATAACAATAGTTGTGCGCGATCATCACGGATGGATATAATGATTGAAAATCCAAAACTATCATAGGGCTTTTGTAAAAGGCTGACTCTGGCTCCATTACCAAGGGCACGCATTCAAGGGCTTTTTGCATCTTCACCTGTTTTCTGCTTGGTGCTAACAAGAGAAAACTTTCAGATTTGCATATTCTGCTCAGAATTGATTCTATTTTGTACTGAGAGCCCCTATAGTATACAGAATAGAAATCTATACCAGTTAATCTTGCTTGCTCTGTAATTCTCGGAATATATTCTTGTTTCTGCAATAAAGAGATATTAATACGACAACGCATAAGCCAGTAATTAATGACAGTTCTAACTTTCGAAAGATCTTTGTAGTTTCCCCACATTTCGGATAGATCCTTAAAAGAAAAATGAGGTAGCCGTTCCTGTAGTAACTTGTAACTGAGGTTCTCAACAGAATACTGTGTTAAATTTATTTCAGATCTTAGTGCTCTCCATACATTTATCATATGTCTTCCTGGAATCGTGATTCCAGAAGCATGAGAAAACCCCCAAGCATCGTTACGTTTATTTTTACTCTTGTGATTAGCCCTTGAAAGCTCGTCTGTAAGCTCGAAGTTATGAATCTTACGAGATCTTTCCAATAGATATCCCCAAGAAGCATTGTGAAGCTCAAAACCAGATAGAATATCAGGATCAAAGATTAATACTAGATCAACCAACGCATCGAACATGTCAAATTCATCTTCATAAAAGGCAACCGGAACTTTTCCAGCTGCCTGCTGTATATTATTAGCAAACTCTTGTTCAACCTCAGATTCTTTTACCACCATTATACCCTCAGATGAAATGTCAAGATCAAAGGGATACGTCTCTTTTTCAAGGCACCAACATATCATCCGGACTTCATCTTTTTGAGGATCAGGTAATTTTGGTCCAGCAGATTGTACATGAATTTCTAAACTAAAATGTGTCAGAGTATCCTTTATCATGGCTTTATTAATATTTATTTTTAGATTCCCCTCCTTACTGCTGCTTTTGGAATAAAGTTCATTTCTTGAGGATGGATGATCGATATGTGAGTGAATTTTATTGTTTGGCTGAGCCTGTTTGGAAATACTCATGACTTCATTGTATGAAGGTGCTTTCCTTAGATATTTCCATGAGCTAAAGACTTGCTGCTGTGCTTCTGTACTCATTATCAGGTTATTTTCCTCAAAAGGAACAGGAATTCTACTGTATGAATGATTTGATGTGATCTCGAACCTCTTACCAGCGTATATATAGGGCCTCTCTGCTAAGTCAAGAGGATTCCCGAAATATGGATCCAAATAATCAACCTTTGGATAACCTTGACTCTCCAATTCTCCCATAATTGTTCTAGAATCCACTAGGCAGGATTTGAATACAAATGATTCTTTCGCGTATTTCAACCCTCTTCTAAAATGTCTTCTATTACTCATTTTGTTATTACTACTAGTGACCTTTCTTGTAGACTTAATTTTTTTGGCCATAAGCTGCGTCATAAGTTTATCTGTTGGCGGCCTTTTGTAGTTGTGTCCTGGTATTTCCTCAGATATTGATAAGACATTCTCAATACAATTATCTTGAGAATAATTTTCTAAAGGTTCCCCATTTGCTTCTTCTTTGTCGCTAAGATCTGCGGCGCTATAATGATGGTCTAATGTATCAATTATATTACTATTGTCATTGGAAGATGATTCTAAAACTTTCAAGTTGAGAGAAGGCCAAAGTTCAGGCAGTGATTGTCTTGGATTTTTTACCTTGTCAAAATAATGATTATCAGAGATGAAACTCTCCAAATTTGGTAACTTTCCGTCTCTGCTGCTTAATCTATGTTTTGCATGTTGAAATTCCTCATCGAACACTTTTGATGATTGCCATTTGTTGGGGGAAGCAACTCGCTCTATGGATGAGGCTGTCGTATAGTTACCTAACGACAGAGCCTCTCTCTGAGTTTCAATATACTTAATAATGTTTCTGGTTGAAGTTACATAAGGTTTGCAAAGAATGTCAGAAGTATCTTTCATTAATTCGACAAAGTCGTGATGCAATTCTCTAAATTGCAGGTCCTCCAAATTTGTGATAAACTGTGGAACTACATCAATTTCTAGTAAGCCATTTCCAATCCTTGGATATTCCTTTTCAGATAAAACATTAGATTTTAGATCACAAAATTGTGTCATTAGTTGCTCCAATTCATTTGTATAAAATAATTTGTCCAGTTCTAAGGTTGTGTTAAGCAGTGGAGTTCTAAAGTAACACTTTCTTAAATCCAGCCATGAGCAGCAAAACAAATTGAAATCTACCGTGAATTGTAGTAAGTAGGGCAATTGCGACTCATAGCAATCTACCTGTTTCCCAAATATTTCCCCATCTCGTATGCCATCGTTCAGTCTGTTAGCAAAGCCCACTTCCAAGAGGGATACCTTATAAAATAGTGACCATCCGACGTGGTATCCATAAAAAGGGACTCCTTTCACAACGGAAATGTTGGCAATATATTTAAGATAATTTGAAGATGTGGTGTCTTTGTTGTTTGACTTTTCGCTATTCTTTCTCTTTTTTGCAGCAGAAACCTGGCACCAGTTCTCTAAAAGTGTGTGCAATCGGGCACATTTTTGATTCATAGTCGCAGTAGAATCAGATTCTCTACCATCGTAAGGGATAAAAATATAGGGAAATATTCCATGAATATGGCATAAAACCTGATGTCCCGTAGGCAAATTGCCAAAAATACTGATTACAGGTACTTTTAAATACTCATTCATCGGGAGGCTATTACCGTGTTTGGTATCCAGAGTTCCTGGTTTCGTCATATAGAAGTCATAAGCATTCAATTGCACATGTAGAAGATCCGTATCTAGAGTTGAATGAAGAGCTGGATCGGTAGATTGGTCGTCAGACATTTTTTAACATCGTCCGATGCTTCGTATAACAACTTTATCTCTTCTTCGATTCTTTGCAGATTGACAGAAATTTTTTTTAAAGGTCTTTCATTATTTGAGCAAGATAACGTTTTGATTGAAGACATATATATCCTTCTTACCAGTAGAAAAAGAGTGCAACAGGACAAATGCAATATAATGCAAAGGGATTTCCTGAGCTAGCTTACTAAGAAATGAATAATAGGAACACGATAGTATATGTGAAGGTGAATGGCGCCAGACCCACACAATTTCAAGACCCTGTTCCATTCGAATGGACCAGTGATAAAGAGAAACAGCTATGGTCCATTGTATCAAAATTAGACAACTATCAAGATCAAATCGATTGGGCTGAGCTTTCAAGGACACTGGGAGCGCCAGAATACTTTTTGAAGAGAAGGAGCTATAAACTCTCAGCCAACCATCTAAAGCTGTTGGAACAGCAAATTGAAAGAAAAATGAAAGGTCGCAGTGAGGATCAGGAAGCAAATATGCGTCAATATGAGCCGATACTTCAATATCCTCTATCTAATGGAGATAGCGCTTATTCAGCAGGCGCTAAGGAGGAAAAAAGTCAGCTAACAGTTGATGCTGAAGATACAACTATAAGGGCGTTACGAAATATGCAAACATCCAAGTTATTGACCAGGTACAAAGGAACATCTGGTGCGGATAAAGATGGGAAAAAGGCTAATGAAGGTAATAATTCGGATAGCGACGCATCTTCCAGCTTAAGTATCAGTAATTCCGCATTGGAAGAAGCTTTAATGGATAGATTACAACTATAACATTTTAATCACCATATAAGCATATATTATGAGTCACTTTCTATCATCATTTATGTATCTGCGTGTCTTAATATCTACTGCATTATATACCTCGAAGCAGCATCGATCGGCCTTGTATAAACGAAGACAATTCAGATATTCGTAGCAACAGGACAAAAACAAAGAAGAAAAGTTCGTAACGTAAACTAGCACTTTGACCAACCTACAATTTATTTTATGTCATTATACAAATTGCTAACTCCTAAGGCTTTTGTCGAGCTGTTACAAAAGGAAACAGTTCGTCGCGTAATCCCTGTCGACTCTACATGGTATTTACCTAATCAAAATAAGGATGGTAAAAAAGAGTTCTTGGAAGTTGAACGAATTCCAAATGCGGTTTACTTTGATATTGATGAGATCAAAGATACAAAGTCTCCATATCCACACATGGCTCCAGATTTGGATCAATTTAACAAAGGCCTGAGTGATCTTGGTATTACCAAGGACGATGTGCTAGTTGTATATGATAGAATTGGTATGTTTAGCGCTCCCAGGTGTGCCTGGACACTTTCTATGTTTGGTCACAGCCCAGTGTTCTTGTTGAACAACTTCCAACTGTATAAGAAAGCTGGCTATCCTCTGGATACTACAAAGAAGGTTAGCACTTCAGACTATGCAACTAGCCAATACAAATCCCAGATAAACCTCTGCCCTGAAAATGTTGTCCAGTTTGAAACGATCCTTGATCTTGTCCAGAAGGGAGCATTGAACAGGAAATACAATGTTTATGATGCGAGGTCACTGGGAAGATTCGAAGGTACCCAGCCAGAGCCACGACCAAATTTCCCATCTGGTCATATATCTGGAGCTCAGCCTTTGCCCTTCACCGAATTGCTCCAGTCTGAAAGTGGTGCTTTTGCACAATCATCTGAAGTAGCAAGAAGAAATATTGATGAAGTATTCAATAGGTTAGGTAACACGTATGACCCATCAAAACCTACTATCGTTATGTGCGGGACCGGTGTTACAGCTTGCATAATAAAGACGGCTCTTGAACATGCCGGTATTGCCGACGTCAAACTCTACGATGGCTCCTGGACCGAATGGGTACTTAGATCAGACACTAATATGCTGGCAAAAGGCAGAGATTAACACCGGAAACTTAAGTAGAACTTTCTTTATACTTGAAGTATCTAAAAGGATTAAAACTCTTTTACACTTCGTTGAGAACGACCATTGGTAGTGAATTTGTCTTGAATAATTGTAAATTTATCTATGATCGTGATGACGGTTTAAGAGCAAGATCATCTATGAGAGCAATTGTGTTAGATAATGGAGGTACTGCCTGGTTTGAACGGTGCTAACCAGCAAGATAACTCTGTAGAAGGAGATAATGAGCTGCATGAATTATCAATCCCACAAAATTCCGAATGGAAAATTGAGGTCCCAAGTGATTCAACCTTGACTATCGTAGTAAAATCCGGCATCGCAGAAATATTTGGAACTGAGCTAGCCAACGATAGAGAGTACACTTTTAAAAACTATAAATTCTCGGTATATTGTGTCGAGGATACTGTGTTGAACTGGAGGTGTCCGGTATTCAATGTGAACAATCTGTCTATATTGATCAATACAACAGCAAAATATGTTTATAATTTACATTTTGCATTGGAAAAACTTAGAAGTTCGAGTTTTGATGGTCCCAGACTGCTCGTTGCGGGCTCGCGAGCATCCGGAAAGACGACTTTATGCAGAACTCTTTGCTCGTATGCAATAAAATCCAAGTCATATCAACCGATGTACGTAAATCTGGATCCAAAGCAAGCAATCTTTACAGTCCCAGGATGTTTAACAGCGGTACCAATTTCCTCAATTTTAGATGTTCAGTGTAGTACATGGGGACAAAGTATGACAAGCGGTGCTACACAATTGCATAGTAAACAACCAATAGTAAAAAATTATGGTTTGGAAAACATTCCCGAAAACAGACCTCTTTACCTGGAAAACATTGATCAATTGGCAAAAACTGTGTCCAGTAGAACTATAAATGATTCGCTTGTACGGAGATCCGGATTTGTAATAGACACACCCTCATTGAACGAACTAGATGACGAACTCAATGATTTGGAAACAATCGCAAATCAATTTAAGATTAACGTTATTGTAGTTATTGGTGAATACAGTGAGGACTTTATGCACAAAATAGCGAATAAACTCTCACCATACGTTGGTAATCATATCATTAATTTACCAAATTTGAGTGGCGCTACTGAAATAGATGATATATACAGAAGGTCAATTCAAAGAAGCGCAATACGCGAATACTTTTATGGCACGGATAAAACAGTATTGAGTCCATATGCTGTGGGTGTCGATTACGAGGATATCGCAGTATGGAGACCTGAAATTTTATTAGAGAATCAAGATTCCAGTACTTCTCCATCGCCCGTGGAATTGCAGCAGGTTGAAATTGATCCCAGTAGCTTACAGCACGCTTTGGTTGCAATCACTTATGCCGCTAGAAAGGCCCCTGCAGCGGATGTACTTCAAGCACCTTTACTGGGGTTTGGTTTGATCACAGAAGTTAACGAAAAGAGGCGAAAAGTGCGGATACTCCTGCCCGTACCAGGTAATCTTCCTAATAAAGCGCTGATTCTCACATCATACAGATACTTGGAGTAATCATTCATAATGTAATTAAAAATTATTCGTAACATTAGCTTCCTTGAGATTTCTTCATCTGGTGTCATTATTAGTACATGCCGCAGGGTTCAAGTGTTCTCGCGTAATGAGAACAAAGCTTGAACAAACTTAAGACGCATATAAAAGAGTATACAAAATAACTGATTATTAGAACATATTCATGATTGCTCGCATGAGTCTACCACCTCGCTTGCAGATACGCTCTTCACTCACTCCTCATGACGTGTCCGTTTTGATACTGGTGTATTTTCATTGTTTCAGTGAGCTAGTGGTACCTCCCAGCGTGTTTGTTCAGATAATCACGCCGTCCATTCCTTCGTTGGAAGTAAACCCCATCTTAAAGAAAAGTTTACCAAGCTATGGTTTCCATAAACCAATTGTTCCGCTATTAAGACCTTTAATTGACTGTCTTCTGAGCGTTAACGCAAGAGAAACAGCTGTGAACGTGGTGTCTTTCCTTCAGTCTATGGATAGTTTGGATGTCTTCACCAAATTGCTTAAATCCTTGGAGCGGGATTGCCTGGTCAAAAACTACAGGTCTCAAGGTAACTCTAAGGGGACTTCTATTAGGAAAATCACAAGAACTAGCTTCATTGGAATATACCTATCAAGATGTCTCACAAAATATCAAATTGGAGATTTTAAAGACAAGGAGCTATTGTGGGATTGTCTCTCACAATACATAACTGACTTTAAACAAAGCCCTCCTTGGTTCAATATACAGTCAGAAGTGGGAGCTTATACCTTCGACTTCATGCCACAAAGGCAGTCGCGGGACGACGACAGAGAAATGATCGCGTTTTTTGAAAAACTATCAAAAAACTCGTATGCCAACAGTGCATCTTGCATGCTAATTGATCACACATATTTTCAATCAATGTTAAGCTGGCAAATCTATGAGATATGTCAAAGCAATTCGATAATAGATCCAACCATGTTCGAAATTCTAAGTAAATTATCTTTGAATGACATAACACGTTTTCCTGCAGTTCATATTATTAATTATTTGATTGCAGTACGGGATGATTGCTATCAAGATGCCTTAGATGCGCTTCACAATTATTTTGACTACATGTTGACTCAAAATGAAGAAAATTGCTTCCATATTTCGCTACTCTGTTTGGCTACCTTTCACATGTGCTTTCATGACTGTCCTGCAGCTATTAAGTCCTTTGAAGAGGCAACAAAGATAGCTAGAGAAAATAAAGACTCAGAGACTCTGAATTTGATTATGATATGGGTAGTGGATTTTATTGAGATCTATCCTGAGTATGCCAATAAATTTCAAGTAACGGTCGATCAAATTGTGAGGTATCTCAAATCATGCTCAGATAAGGAGAACGCCTTGGTTTTTGAAAATGCCTACAGATTTGAATCTTTATTGCTAATGATGGATAACAGTAGTGCTGTACTATACCTGGAATCAGCCATGAAATATATTGTAATAGCACTTCAAAGACTTCAATCGGGGTCAAACGTAATTCCTGCTTTCAAATATATGGCACAGCTTTGGGATTATTTAGGTTTGCATTCTCTAAGCAGCGTTTATAAAGTGGCCTCAAAAATTGCTGTTGACTCGGTCGATGAGGACATTGAAAAAGCTTTCAATGCGTTGGAAACTGGAAAATATACTAGAGTATCACAAGCTCTCATTAAACTGGATTCACCAAGACTGAACAACGAGCAGTCAAAAATGTTGCGGCTCCTGGAGATTAGGTTTTATATAACCATGAAAGACTACAAAATGGGGATGGCAAGGATAAATCAGAGGCTAAATGAATTCAGGGCGTGCGTTTGTGATGCGAGATGGCAGTTTCACTTCGAGTTGCAGAGATGTGTAGTCTTTCTATCTTCCGGTCTGGCAATGCGATCTGTTCCGCTAATTAAAGACATGATTAACGGCTCTGAAATTAGTAAGAACAGTTTTCATACAGCGCAGGCCATAATTCTGCTTTGTCAGGTTCTACAAAACATTGGTAAATTCAAAGAATATAATGATCTTCTGACCTCAAATTTACCGAACATCCTTCAATTCCCTCAATTGGAAGGGAAGATCTTGAATCTGATAAATTTAACTCCGATTTAGTTACTCGTAGCAGATAATTAGGTATCTATAATATAATCTAAGCAAGACGGCTCCATCATAGGTGTACTGAATTTTACATTTTCTTCCGTAGGCTTCAGCTCTGCTACAGGGATGACTGACGGTCTACCATGTGCACATTGAAAAGGAAATTTGCAACTTGACAAGCCCTTAACCAACAGTGTGCACTCGCCCTTTGATAGCTCATCGCCGAACATAATAGCTGACCTGCAAGCCTTACTATTGAAAATTTCGCGGAATACCGTAGGAATGCTGTTGATATAGTTCCACCATGGGAATGTATCCGAGAAATCTTTGAGATGTTTGCTCGCTTCTGGCAAAAAAAAAGGTAATCTTTTCGAAAACTTTATATCATTTACTATCTGTACCAGTGCTTGCTGTAAAAGCATTTTATTCCCATTAAATTTTCGGTGAAGTATATCTGGAAGTGATGTGATACATAACTTATTTCCTTCGAAAATGTACGATATGCCCCATGTATTAAGCTGTGGCTCAAAATGTTCAAAGAGATCTCCTTCTGTTGCATCAAGCGAAATGGTAAAATCTTGAAAAGTTTGTATGGCGATTGTCCCAGTTATTATATCTATCAAAAACTCTTTCAAAAAAAACTCGAGTCTAATCCGTTCATCGGAGGCATGCTGATCAACGATTATTAGCATTGGATAGGTATTATGATCTGTTGGTGATATTCTGAGGAGGATAAATTTCTTCCCGACTTGGTTCACAACTTCAGCATTCCTTAATTGCGACCTTTGGATACTGGCATTGAAAAAATTATTAGTTGAAAAGCAATCACAATTAAAGCTTCGGCAATTAAGTCTTTTTATATTTAAACCAGAATCCTCTAGATTGTTAATACCGCCTATCTCATTCGCGAGGTTTTTTTGCAACTTCGCGAATTGTGGTCGAATTAATGTTTGCTTTGTGACAGGTTTACTGATACATGAATAGTTCCTCCATTTATTTGAGATTCGGTGTTCAATAAGCTTTGGTGTACGAATTTTTGAGTCAGGCATACCTTCAGTGAGAGAGTATGGCTGTTTTGCGGGTGTTGTTGACCTATCGACGGAGGGACATTTTATATTTGTGTTTTTTGCATATACTTGATACTTCAAAAATGATTCAACGATTTTAACAATCAAAGGATGGATTATATGTGATTGAGATAAGGCCCAAATGTTTTTATCTGGATCTTGTATCAGATCATGTATGTCGAGAGGACATCTAACATGGAATATCATCAAGGGATGTACATTGTATGGCCTCCCTCCTTTTTTCATGATATTACCATCCAAGTATTCATAGCCAAAACTAGCAGCTTGAAACATACTGTCCAAAAGCTTTAAAAAAATAGAATTCTTATGTCTCCTTCCATTTACGAATACGAACTGGAAATCCTTTGATCTCACAGGTGTATTTGATATTATTCCGTCAATTTGATATTCTTTGAAAGTTAGTGTTACTCTTTTCATGCTCTCTGGAGGCATCATTGAGCCATAAATGTTTGAGAATGCAGTCGACATCTTTTCATGTATTGTAAATGATGCTTCGATGTTATTAGAATGCAATAGGTTTCTTTTTTTGCCGCTTTCTTCCAATACATCGAGGATAATATCAATATGCGGATGTAAAACGAGAACTTGAAATAAGTCATGTTTGAGAGCCATATGAGTTTTGTACAGTGGATACTTTTCGAAATATTTCTTCCTGACTGGCAGATTGCGTAATAATTCTTCTATTACCACAGTCGTCCCCGATTCATTCATCTTGAAGCACTCAAGACTAAAAAAAGGATATTCTGCAATATCCTTGTCAATTACATTGAGTGTTTGGGCAGCAAAAGGAATGTGCCGTACCCACGTTGAGTGGAAGTCCCTGGTTTTTGAAGCAATTGTAACCTTTGAAACATTTGAAATGCAGCTTACTGCTTCGCCCCTGTACCCGTATGTGCTTAAATCTTGTAGATCTTTAATGTTGCCAATCTTTGACGTAGAATGACTAATGCCAAGCTTATTAAGATTATCAGGCGAGATACCACATCCATTGTCACGCACTGACATCCTGAAATTGTATAGGTCCACCATTACTTCTATCTTCGTTGCGCCGGAATCAACAGCGTTCTGAACAAGCTCTCTAACAGCTGAAGAAGGGGAAATGATCAGGGTTTGAGACTTGAAAGTTTGGACCACATTTGCATCGATCTTATGGATATTAGACATTAATCAATATAGAGGCTGCGCATATCTTCTCTTTTATTCGTCACCTTGCTTTTGCTAAATATCGTTCAATCAAGCGATTTTGAGATCGTTAGAAATTTATCAGGGCTATCTGCTAGATATTAACAAAGATTATATAATATTCGAAAAGAAAATACGATAGAAGACGGGAATGAGTACACTTCTATTTCATCTGAGAATTTGGATATTTTGATGAAGATATGCCGATCATTAATTGCTATTTCTACATATTGCTACAAAGAACGCGAGAGAGTAGAGAAAGTGAAATTGGTGTTGTAAACAACATTAATTTTTCTATTTGATGAAAATGAAGAGAGTAAAAGAATTCAAAATACGGTGATGCATGATGAATCCTCTATAATAATATGCAGTTTTATGCCTCGCACAGAGCGTCCTGAGTAAAACATTGAACACTAGATGCTGGGGCCAAATAACAAATAGCAATGAGCGGGCTAATGATGGTTATTACCCATCAGAAAACTAATTGGTGATTGTACTATTAGACCATTGACTACCGGCGCTGGCAGTGACGGTGACATACTGGGTAGAAGGTTCTGGAGTAACAGTGACGGTAACGGTAACTGGGGTACAGCTACCTGCTCCACTTGCTGCTGCTGTTGTGGCAGCTCCACTTGCACCAGCATTCTTGGCCTCAGCTTCAACAGCAGAGAAGCTGGATGCGGTTCCGGAGGCATCAGGGACTCTAACGGTTGAAGTAATTGTCGAAGTGATCGTGGAAGTGTAAGCGGTTCCAGATGACGAGAAAGTGGTAATCGAATCTTCGACATTGATAACAATTGGCGCAACAGAAGAAGTAGTGACTGGTGTATACCAGTAAGTGGAGTAGATGGTAGAAGTAATAAAAAAAGTAGTCGTTTGGTCAGCGTAAGATATCACACTAGTTTGGGGCGCAATGGAATAGGTTGGGGATAGTGTGACAGTAGTTTGCGAATAGGTTGAATTGGAATAAGCAGCTGAAGTGGTGGCTAATAGAGTAGCGAAAACAGTTAAAATAAATTGGAAAAGCATTTTTTGTTATTGGTAATTTTATTTTAAAATGAGTGGATAGTCTCTTGATAGATGAAATTGCTGCTATATATGAAGGAATGGACGAGACCTGGAAGTTTAAGGCTCAATGAAACAGATGTTGGATATGAAAATCACGATATAGGAAGCGTTTGATTAAATACTATAGAGATATTAATAATGCTAAAAAAAACTCCCCCCAAAATTTGTAATAGAAACAAAAATCTGCTTCAAAAATAGCAAACACCTTGAGGCTTATATAGAACACTAAATTTCACCCAATTGTTTTGAATAACATTCGCACTGTCTATGGCACATTGTTCAACTGTTAAACGCGAAAATTGTCCACAATTGGTTGTTTTTTCGCGCGCTTCGTTCGCGCTTTGCGGAACGAAGAAAACCACTAGATTTTACTGCAAAGTGGAAAAAAAAGCATCGATTTAAGATTGGGAATGCTACCATTTTCGAAGCTACTTCAATTCCAGTGTCAAAGCCGCACCTTCTTCAGCTGTTGCATACAAATTCTTTCTGTTGAATGTAGCCGCGGGTTTCTAACGCAGTAGGATAGAAATGCATGCCTTATTGTTACTGTTATAGCATGTGTTTGTTTACCTATTTCCGGAAAAGTAGTGATCTAGTTTCCTACATCACATTCTAGATCGCGTTGCACAGATTTAGGATGCGCAGTATGTGAAGCCCAAGATGACGTCGCAATCTCATTATATTCCCCGGTTTCAAATGAATCAGTTTCGAAATTATCAACATTGTTGAAGTTGACGCAATTGCTCGGCAGCTTGATTATATTATCGACACAAAAGTACTGGAAACAATTCAGTAAAACGGGGAAGACAAACATGACAAGGAAAATTTGGAGGTTTGGCCACGGATCGGACCATCCCAGGATAATATTCGCTAGGACGTAGGCAACATTTTCAAATTCGTCCAGTATAAAGTATGTGCACATTTTCATTAGAGCTAATGCCGTCGTGAAAACGGCCAATTGTTTCAAAAATGCACTATACTTCGGCGTTCTTTGACTGTTGCCGGCGGTTTCATCTTCAAGCTGTGTCTTGTCGCAAAAATAATTCCCGCTCTCGATGTTTCTGACGTTGAGATACAAAAGAATGTTTTCTGACAGTGTTAAAAAAGCCCAAAGAATTGGCACGCCGATTGTCGTGTCTAATAATAGGTTCAAAAAATACCAGTCACATTGAGCATCGTCATCGTCGTCGACATTGTTCATTGCCTCTTGGCCCTTTCGTTTCAGCACACTTATCCCAAGGTTAACAAAGTGAATTCCAACCGCACCTATCACCTGCTTGCCGACATCATATAGCCAGACGACAAACTTTCGTCTCGGATGCTCGCGATTCCTTTTAAGTAGTAATATTGTAATTGCTGCCGCCCCCATAAATACTTGTATCAGGATGGATATCGGGCCCAACAGTTGGCACGACTCCTTATCCTCCAGAGCCTTCACCATGGTCAAAAATCAAAAACAAAAGATAAATCTCAGCAGATAGTAGAACCGTACAGGCCTAATAAAGCCTCTACCCATATGCTACATCACTGTCAGATGGTTGTTGCTTTTGATCCCTGCGTTTTTAGTCCACGCTTGGGCATATTCGCCTTAGGAACTAAAAAGATCCGTTAATGATGACACTAATTAATCAAGCCTATACTGTACTATACATGAAGACGAAATGGTTGCCATTATATTGCGTGAGAGTCTCAAATTTTTAATTCAGCATTTTCTCGCATATATGCTTTATGATTTCGACTTCTGGGGAAAGTTCCTGTTGTGTTTGTAACAGAGTGATAAGCATACCAGCAATGAATTTGCCGTTATTGAGAGCTGCTTTGCTCGCTTTATCCTCCTTGTGCTGAAGGGCCAACAAGATTTCCAAAAATAATCGCAAGTCTTCGGAAAATTGATGGAACATAATATTAGCATCAAACGAAACCTGTTGCGTTTCGCAGTTTTTCAGGTATATGCCAATAGATTTGGCTAATTGAAATAATCTAAATGGTGGTATTTCATCATGCGAGCCTAGGTCGCGACGAAGATTGAACGCAGATACCCAAAGTTGCTGGCAGACTGATGGTTGAGCCTTTCTTCCCGAGATCAAAAGCTTATCTAGTGCCAAGCAAGAAAACACACAATCATTCTCTGTGATTATTCGCTGTAAAATAGTATTCTCATCAGACAACAGGAAATGGACCGCGGCACTAGGAAGTAACACTAGTAGTTTTTGAATAAGCGCTGATAGAAGCGGCAACAATTGCTTGAAAAACTGAGACTTTTCGTAACAAGATTTCAAGACATTACATAGTGCTAGTAAATCGTCATTGTCAATTAAAATAACAGTTGACAGGTTTAACAGCTTTTTCAAAATATCGAGGTAGCTTTGGTATTGAATAGGATCATCGAAAGATTCTGCTAATTTTATCAAGCTTTTCATAGGCAGTTTATTGCTGACGTTGTCGACATCTTTGCGAGACATAATAGAATTTGACAATACTAACAATGCACAACTTATAATGTAACCATTTTTCTTGTGCTTCAAAAGCATTTCAATGCATAAATCTTGTTCACAAGAGTTGGAATAGCCCTTTATTGTTGTTAGATGACCAAATGGGACAGTAAGCCTTCTCATTATTATAAGTTTATTTGGAAAATTCAACGGATTGAGTTTCTCTAGACTCATAAACAATTTTTCTTCAATCTCATGTATCAGATAATAGGAATTTGGATCCCATGAATTGGAATTCTCGGTTACAATAATCTCTATGCATTTCGTCATGTTCAGTAGTAATCCCACAGAAATGGCTTCTTCGTCATCATCCTCCTCTTCACCAACACTAACTGCATCAGGTATTTTCAAGTTGTTTAATACTAGTGGTATCTTCACTATAAGTTCCGCTATCATATTTACTTCTTGCAGCTTGCCATTATATGAATTTACTTCCATTGAATCGACAAGCAATTCGAAAATCATGTCCATTATCGAGCTCTCTTGTGGATCATAGCTGGTCAGATTTGAAATTAAGGAAAATAGTGACACTTGGATTTTTGCACCGTACTTTTCAATATATCCATCGTTCCCCATGAAAAGATTTTTTACAAAGGCAGCTGAATGTTTGTACAACGCCAAACACAAATCTGTGTTGTTGTTGTCTTGAAATTTGAAGACCTCTGGTATAAGCTCACCCAAGATACTATGCTCAAATAGTGTATCTTCTGCGATGGATATTTTCCTGTTGTCATCGTTATCAGCAATACTATTGGCGATGCATCTAATCAGTGCAGAAGCCAATCTCAGCCAAGTATAGTTCCTATCAGATTCGATAAAGAAATTGATGAGTGTCTTGTGTAGAGTACGTATTAGATCACTCAGCAAACCAGATTTTCCAACTATTTCTCTATTGGAATAAGAACGCAGTGAAACCGCCAAGTCATCGAGAGTTGCAAAAAACCCATCATTCAGTGAATCACTGTCTAAACTATCGCACTTGACTAGCGGCTTCAGAGCGAACAAAAGTACCTCGTAATCCATAGCAGGCGTCTGTTATTTGGTGAAGACTCTTCTATATTTAAATAGCCGAATTGTTTTAATCGGCAAATTGTTTACTCAGCGAGCCATTTATGATTTTTCAATCTGATATTGAACTAAGATGAAAAGAGCTAAATAAGTGGGATGCCCTTACATAACCCCATTATTATAATTTAGTCTAACATTGAACTCTATAAAGACTATCTAAACAGTGACTTATAATGCAGGCCAATTCAAGGGAGTCAGGATCAATTGCCCTAGGATATTTCACATCATCCATCCAGTATGAAAGAACTATTTGATAACCTATAGGCTACATTTTATTTAACATGTTGGTTTCCGCCACATAAAAGACTTTTAAAACGGCAATGTGTTCAACATTTCTGTATCTTAGTGAATTCAAGTCCATCGTAGATATCATTATGATGGCTACAAGCCTATTGTGAATTTTTCTTCATCTCGAGCATCCACAGGTTCGGCAGCTCTAATTCTGAAAAAAGCTACAATGGCTCTTTTCAAAGGACCATGTTAGTTCCTCGTAGCTTGCATAATATGCAAATCTCTAAACAGCTGTCTTCAAAATTTTGCAAAAATTTAATGTTCTCATTAACTGTTAATTTGCTACTCCTGTACCTTCCGTCCCTGCTTTAGTCATGTAATTGTATATGGACAGTATGTCTTCAAATTTCAATTTTATTCAAGTGCTTGCCAGAAAAGAATGTCAGAATATCTGATACAATGATTAAAAAAAATTTGGGTATGGTAGTTTCTGGCAATTCTCGACTATGGAGGAAGTGTTTTTCATATCATCGAATGCATTTTAAGTGACCTAAGCCTATTGAAATAAGATGCAGTTCTATTTCGCTCCTTGAGTGAGGACTTACAATGAAATACTTATCAGCAGCGTCATCAACGTTGTTTTAAAACCCTGGAGGATGTCTGACAGTTATTTTAAGTGAGGGTTCTACGTAAGAACAGTTGCTATTTTCTACAGATATCTTAAGCGACTTCATAAAAACCGATATTTGAGGTACTCTTCAATGAAAAAGGTAGTACTATCTTTTGGGTTTACCACTTTCCCGAAAACCGCAGTGCAATTTAGACAGTCGTTTCGTAGGTCACATTGGCAGTCTATCCACGACGCAACAAACAAATGTCGTCAGGGCCTGCGACGTAAATCCAGCATAAACAATTAGACCCGATATAAAGTTCTGTGTTTCTTCATTTTTTATGTTTCTCAAGATGATCAAATTGAAAAAATTCGCCGCTTTTTAATCATGTTTAAAAAGTGCCAATCAGATACCAAAACATTTGGGGCGTCGAGAAAAAAACCTTGATAAGGATAAGTTGACGGTATTTGAGGCTACTTTGGTGGCTCTAAAGTTTTGAAGCAGCAGGGTGTTTGTAGCTATCAATGAGTCTTTCCCAGAAAGTGGACCCCAATACCTTGCCGTATTACAACCGTCACATTGACAGAAAAGTTGCTGTTATCACAGGTGGTAACAGTGGGATCGGTTGGTATACTGTTTTACATCTGTATATGCACGGTTTCGTTATCTACATATGCGGCAGAAACTCTACGAAAGTGAATAAGGCCATAAAAGCTATCATAACCGAAGCTAAAAAAAGGAGCGAGCTTAACAACAAACAGAATGATGCTAAAATTACCCATGGTTCGTTACTTTATATACATGCAGACTTGACGGACTTAAAGTGTGTGGAAAGGGCAGCAGCCAAGATAATGAAAAAGGAGACGAAAATAGATGTTTTGATTAATAACGCAGCGGTTATGGCTTTGCCTTATGAAATAACTAAAGATGGCTTCGAAGTACAGCTGCAGACAAATTATATAGCGCACTTTCTCCTTTCCATGAAGCTTTTACCCTTGTTGCGAAATTGTGAAACGCAACCGAGATTGATAACGCTGTCCTCATTAGGTCACAACCTGCAGTTCAAATATTGGAATTTGACCCAAGATTGGAATTATAAGCCTAACATGGTATTTACCTGGATGCGTTACGCCATGGCCAAAACTTCATCCATTCAGTTCACCAAAATGATGGCTATAAAATACCCAGATATTCTGTGTTTTTCAATACATCCGGGCTTAGTTATGAGCACCAATCTATTCAGTTACTGGACTCGACTACCCATAGTCGGGATTTTTTTTTGGATGTTGTTTCAAATTGTGGGTTTTTTTTTTGGAGTCTCTGATGAGCAAGGTGCGATGGCTACAGTCAAATGTGCGTTATCAAAAGATTTTTCTACTGAAGAGGATAACGGCAAATACTTCACAACCGGTGGCGTTGAATCCAAACCAAGCTTCATTGCTAATAACCTTGATGATGCTGCCTCTACTTGGATATGGACAGTGCATGAACTGAGAGATCGTGGGTACAGTCTCTGATTGCCCTTTTCTTCTCAGTATATCATCTCAATGCATTTCATATTTTTAAGCTGTGTAATCCCGTATCATCTCGAGTTGTACACCATTATCATATCGAACATATTAATTCTGTCAAATATGACGTTCATCTACTGTAGTATTATTGTATAAATGTTCACCAGAACCCATACATCACGTTATTAATGAAAAATTCTTGTTGGCCAAGTTTCCCATAGCGCAGAGGTACAACCATCGTCACCTTTCGGAATTAGGAAATCTGAAAATTTTTTTAAGAACTCGCACACCAAAGTTTTAGATAAGCACAGAATACATTCATTCGTCTTTTGTAAGCTTGCAAATTGACAAGAAACTGCCGAGATGTCAACATCTGCCGAGAAGAAAGGGCTAGTGTTAGAAAATACTGGTCGTAGAGATGCATTGATTGCCATAGAGAAAAAATATCAGAAATTATGGGCTGAGGAACACCTTTTCGAAATTGACGCACCATCAATTGCTGATGAGCCAATCACTATGAGCTCAGAGGAATTGCACAAAAAATATCCAAAATTCATGTCTTCCATGGCTTATCCATATATGAACGGTGTTTTACATGCCGGTCATTGTTTTACTTTATCAAAAGTTGAGTTCTCCATCGGTTTTGAAAGAATGAATGGTAAAAGAGCTTTGTTTCCATTGGGCTTCCATTGTACAGGGATGCCGATCTTGGCATGTGCTGATAAGTTGAAAAGAGAAATAGAGATGTTTGGACCAAACTTCTCTGAAAACGTTCCACCAGAGACGGAAGAAGACTCAGAAAAAAAAGAAGAAAAGAAGGAATCTGAAGATGTCACAAAATTTAAGGCTAAGAAATCAAAGGCTGCGGCCAAGCAGGGTCGTGGTAAATATCAGTTTGAGATTATGTTACAATTAGGGATTCCAAGAGAAGAAGTCTGCAGATTCGCTGACGCTAGCCATTGGTTAACTTATTTCCCACCATTATGTCAGAGTGATTGTTCTAGTTTTGGGGCCCGTATTGATTGGAGGCGTACTTTCGTTACAACAGATGTGAATCCTTATTATGACTCTTTTGTCAGATGGCAAATGAATAGACTTAAGGATGCTGGTAAAATTAAATTTGGCGAGCGTTACACAATTTATTCTGAAAAAGATGGACAAGCATGTATGGATCATGATAGACAATCTGGTGAAGGTGTTACTCCTCAGGAATATATCGGAATTAAGATCGAAGCGACAGAGTTCGCTACAGAATCCAAAAAAATCATTGAATCTAGCCAAGGTATTGATATGTCAAAAAAATTTTATTTTGTTGCAGCAACTTTGAGACCAGAAACTATGTACGGCCAGACATGTTGTTTTGTATCTCCAAAGATTGATTATGGTATTTTTGATGCTGGCGATTCTTATTATATCACAACCCAACGTGCCTTCAAGAATATGTCTTATCAAAAATTGACGCCAAAAAGAGGTGAGTATAAACCGATCGTGATTTTGTCTGGTAAGTCTTTTATTGGCACCAAGATTAGTGCCCCATTGACTCCATATAAGGAGCTGAGAATATTACCTATGGAAACAGTTATTGCCTCGAAAGGTACTGGTGTCGTTACATGTGTTCCATCTAATTCCCCAGATGATTTTATGACTACTAAGGATTTGAGAAATAAACCTGAATACTACGGAATTGAACCAGAATGGATTCAATACGAACCTGTTCCGATTATCAACACCGATAAATATGGTGACTTAATCGCCAAAGCGATATGTGAAGAGAAGAAAATTCAATCACCAAAAGATACTGTCCTACTTGATGAAGCCAAGAAGCTCGCCTACAAAGAGGACTTTTATTCAGGTACAATGATTTACGGCAAATACAAAGGAGAAAAGGTTGAAATTGCTAAGAATAAAGTTAAGCTCGATTTGATTGCTTCACAAGAAGCTTTTGTGTATAACGAACCTGAATCCTTAGTTATGTCTCGTTCAGGCGACGAATGTATTGTTTCGTTAGAAGATCAGTGGTATGTTGATTATGGTGAAAAAAAATGGAAAGAGCAAGCCATTGAATGCCTAGAAGGAATGCAAGTATTCGCACCAGAAGTAAGAAATGCATTTGAAGGGGTGTTAGACTGGTTAAAAAATTGGGCTGTCTGTCGTACTTACGGTTTGGGCACTAAACTACCTTGGGATCCAAAGTATTTAGTGGAATCTTTGTCTGATTCTACGATTTACCAAGCGATTTATACAATCGCGCATTTACTGTTTAGTGATTACTATGGTAAAGAAATTGGACCACTGTCGATTAAACCTGAGCAGATGACCGACGATGTATATGATTTTATCTTCCAACATAAAGATGATGTCACGACAGATATTCCGCTGGAGAATCTACAAAAGTTAAGAAGAGAATTTGAATACTTCTATCCTTTAGATGTTTCCATCTCTGGTAAAGATTTAGTCCCAAACCATCTGACATTTTTCATTTATACCCACGTTGCATTATTCCCCAAAAAGTTTTGGCCAAAAGGTATTAGAGCTAATGGCCATTTAATGTTGAATAATGCCAAGATGTCCAAGTCAACTGGTAATTTTATGACTTTACGTCAAATTGTTGAGAAATTTGGTGCTGATGCCTCACGTATAGCTCTTGCAGATGCAGGCGATACTGTTGAAGATGCAAATTTCGATGAATCTAACGCGAACGCTGCTATTTTGAGACTTTACAATCTCAAAGAGTGGGCAGAGGAAATCTTAAAAGATTCCGATAAACTGAAAACCGGAGAAATCACAGAAGTTTTTGACATTGCATTCGAAAATGAAATGAACGTATTAGTGGAGGAGACCTACAGGCAATACGAATTGACTAATTACAAAAATGCTTTGAAGTACGGTCTGTTTGATTTTCAAGCATCCAGGGATTATTATCGTGAGGTTACAGATGTCATGCATAAGGATTTAGTACTACGTTACATCGAAGATCAAGTTTTGCTATTAGCACCAATTGCCCCACATTTTGCAGATTATATCTACCGTGATGTTTTAGGTAAAAAGGGATCCGTTCAGAACGCAAAGTTCCCCCGCGCTTCAAAGCCAGTCGATAATGCCATAACGGCTTCTTTGGAGTATGTAAGATCCGTACAAAGAGGTATCAGAGAAGCCGAAGGGCAAGCTTTGAAGAAAAAGAAAGGTGGTAAACCATCTGAAATTGATGCTTCCAAGCCTGTCAGATTGACCTTGTTGATTTCAGAATCCTTCCCTGAATGGCAATCAAGTTGTGTTGAAATCGTTCGTGAGATGTTCGCTCAACAGTCATTGGATGACAACAAAAAGATAAAAGAAAAGGTTGCACCCAAAGAAATGAAACGTGCAATGCCATTCATCTCCTTATTGAAGCAAAGATTGATTAACGAGCCTGCAGAAGTTGTATTCCAAAGAGAATTGTTATTCAACGAGATTGAAACAGTAAAAGCTACGAAAGCTATTTTGAAGAAGGCTGCACAAGGCGTTAAAGTTGAAGAATTAGTTGCTATTTCTTTCCCCCATGGTTCTAAAGTCGGTAAGAACATATTTACTGGAGAAGAAGTTGAAATCCCCAATCTAGTAAAGATAGTTGAAAATGCCGTTCCTGGTAATCCTGGGGCATACATGCAAAACATTTAATTCAATGTTCAATGTTCAATGTTCGATGAGTAACGATCAAATGCACTTTGTATATGTTATAGAATAAGTTCTACTTCTAATGATTATTAAATAGAAACCGATGTGGATCAAAATGTACTCTCTATACTTGAATACAATAAAATGAAAATCGAACGTGTAATGTACTTAATTCGGGATAAAATGTGTATATATCAAATGCATTCTCAATATCTATATCGTTAAACGAATATACAAGAAAAGAACATCACTGCCCAATGCGATCATGAAGAAAACGAAAAACCAAATGAGTATTGGAGACAATTAGTTATCTTCCTCCATTTTTTTTTTCAATCGTAACAAGGTAACAACAGGTTTCTTCCTACCTTTGCCTCTGTTGATCAACTTATCTCTCTCTTTCAAATATACTTCCTTCTTGAGCTTTCGTAAAGCATTTACTTCGGTATTATTATCATTTCCAAGTACTACCGGGGGCTCAAATGGCTTTAAACTTTTCCTCAGTTCAACCGGGATACTGTCCCATTCACTGTAAAATTCCATTCCGGCTGCTGATGTCATCCACGGCGTTTGATCGCTTAAATCTTCAAGTTTCATTGCAAACTCATATAGTGTGCTCCCACCTTGGCTGTCAACGCTTCCATTCCCACTTCCACTTCCAGTATTTTCAGAATGTATAAACAACGGTCTGTAACCAGAATATAACACCTTCGTACTAACATCGCGAGGTTTAAGATGGCCAGTTGAAGGGACACGCGGTAACCACGAATAATCATGTTTCTTTGGTTTTCTAGTGTGTGCACCAAGCTCAACTGTGAATTTTTTTTGTTTTGTTCCCTCTTCGTCATCTTCTGCCTTGTAGATAGACTTCCTGTTTTTCCTCTTAGACTGTTTTACCTGATCCTTTTGAAGCAAGGATTGGTTATTTAAGAATGTGAAAGAAGACTGGTGTCTACTTGAAGACCCATTAAAACTATTATTATTCCTTATTCCGTTACTGCATCTCGTGTTTGCTCCTCTTCTGAAAGATATTATGCCAAATCTTCTTAACATCATTACTTATTTCCACAGGCTCTGAATTTTCCTTATGTTACTAAACTTTCTTGAAATGTCTCAAGAACCCTTTAATGGCTTGAATGATAGCTGAAAACCACTCAATATTAGTATCGAGCACAAATTTTGATGAGTAATGTGACTATTTCTGATAACCTTTAATGAATCGCACGATATTCCAGAACTCTTCTCGTCAGATGGGAAAGTGAGGCTATATATTTCGTTAACAGTGATAATTGTTTGCGTAATATATATTTACTGCAAGCTCTCGGAGATATATTATTCATCAATAAAGAATCATTCACTTCAATTATGTATATTACTTATGAATGTTAGACTTTGATGCCAATAGGCAAAGTTAAGGATCGTCTGACGGTCTGTGCCGACAAAGAGATCATGCTATTGCTGTGTTTCAAGCGAGACCCATTCTTACGGAAGGGGGTGGGCGATTCAATACGGGATTGGTGATGCATCATGACGTTGGTATTTGAAGCGTCTCCATCTGGGAGGACAGAGCCTTGTACGAGTTTGAAATCTGATACAGAAGGCGTCATTGATGCTGAAGTTGAAGGCGCTTCATATTCCTTGATGATAGATTCCATCAGGTCGACATATGAGCTGTTTGCGCCTGTCTCCTGATGTTTCACAACCTGCATCCTTAGCCTAATTCTTTGAGCTATCACGGAGCTTAGGTAATGGTTGAATGTTTGTGCTAGCGCGCTTCTCATGTCCTCGGTAGCTATGAAATCGTTGGCATCCTCGAAGGACGCGTCATCGAAGGATGCGTCATCGTAATAGCAGTTGCTGGGCGTTCTCAGTGGCCTCATTCCGTCAGTACTAATAACGTACTCATCACCGTTGACACCACCTTCTCCTTCTTCTTCTTCTTCCTCTTCGATCGAGTATGGATGCATTGATAGAGGGATTACCTTGTTCTTGACTACAATAGAAGGTTGGCGAGCTAGAGAGCTTAGTGACCTTGAGCCGGCAGATCTTGTAAGGCTAGCCACTGGCGGTTTACTGTCTGTGGAAGCTAGGTTTATTTGGCTCGAATCATCATTGTGTGGAGCCTGACAATCTTTAGACGATGGCACTTGTTTGGCGTTGCTCGTTCTTGTGGTAATGACGGATGCCGCTCTTCTTATAGACGAATTAGTACGTCTAAGAGATGTTTTAGGATTATGAGTAATATCTTTCGCAATGGGCACATCTTTTGCCGCGTACTCATGCTGTGGATCAGCATGGGTTTTATCTTCATTCAAAAGCACTGGCTGTAAGGACTTGTATGACATCGATCTTTGCAAATTATTTACATAACGTTGCGTTCTCTTCAAATGAGACGTTGTGTTATGCTCATTACTAGAGGACCTGCTTGTCGCTTTGTTTGATTTTGGCTTCGATTTGTTCTTGTTAAAATTCAGAGTTTTATTTCTGGCGTTGACGTTTGAAGCGGTTGCTTGTTCTCTATTCTTGCTCTTTTTTTGTTTGGATAACTTATTTCTTATGCTATGGATTACCTTGCGCAATTGTTTTTTGATCTTCAAACCAAGAAGAATAAAGTATTGTAGAAGCCCACCATGGCATCGTACAGCCTTTGACCTTTTCAGATTTGAACTCCGCTTAGATTCTGTTGAGCTCGGGCTAGTACTGGAAGATGAAACCTCCGTTATGCTTGGAATTTGCTCCAATTTTGCAACTGGATCTCTTCGTACAGTCGACGCCTTCCTATTTCTCAATGACTTTGCTGAAGATGCCGATGAGGAAATCTTGAAAGAGTAATTATCTGCAGTTGGGATAGAAGCGAAGATTGTCGAATTAGATGTGAAGCCGTTCTCAGGAATAGCCTCCATAGGTGACGTTGAACCTGGCGACGCCCCATCAAAAGTGACCTCCATTGGCTCCAACAGCGGCGTCGTCTGATTTTCTAGTCGACGGATAGTATTCCCAGTGGTGCCGCCTGAACCTCCACGGTTTGTGCTGCTACCACGGTTTGGTCTCGGTGATGCTGTTGTGTTATCTGATATATTGGCAAATGAATAGTATCCGTTGGACGAGTGACCAGAGTTGGTGTTGGTGTTAGAAGCAGACGTATAATCAGATAGGATCTGCGACGCAACTTCATCACTTTCACCAGTTTTGTGGTGACTGTTCAACAAATAGTGGTTGCTCATGTGGCACTCGTCTAAGTTTGTCTTTGGTAGACTCTCCGTGGAGGGAAATTTGAATCCCATTTGAGGCCCATGGAAGGATTTCGTTTTTGTTCTTGTTGGTGTTCTTATAATCATGCTTATTAAATCTGGTTTGCGTATGCAATCAAACCATACTTCCGGTCGCGAAAATTCCTCCGATCAAACTAACTTCACCATTATATATATTCACATATTCAACTTTCGCTTCGAATGTTTCCTATTAGCCCAGCAAATTTATTACCTGATCTGATACCTTGCTGTTTTTTCGAGTATGGTATAGATTGCACCGAACTTTTCTTATGATCCGCTTTGTCCACTTAATCTATTCGAATGGCTGTCTTGCAGAACAATTTGTTGCTATGTCAACGCGGCTTCAAACCAGCCATCGATAAAAATTTAGGCAAGGGAGAAATCTGTCACCAGAAAAAGGCGCTTAAGCTTGACTCATAAGGTTACAAGCACAAGCTGAATATGTTATGCATATGTAGTTTAGACTCAGCCGCAAGGAACTTCTAGCCAATGCACAGATTCCTTGTGGTAGCTCGTAGAAGTGGATGCAGCCCGCAGGGCACCCCAAGCGCTGCTGCCGAATAACTTGTGGGTCAACTATTTCTGACGGTGCTTTGAAGGCTGAGACTCCCTTAGCGTGTTGAATTTCTCTTCATTAAGCGGTTGTTTACTTAGAGGCTTCTGTATGCGGCAATGCGTGGGGCTCCTCCGCCCCATTTCACTACATCTCGCATCCTCTTTGGGCCTTTCTTTGAGTTCGAGCTTAGTTGCAGATGTTCAGGGTTGCACCAAATTAGATATCGCGGCTGATTCACATGAGTTTCAGCTATTTTGCTTGATGTTTAGCATTTTCATTGGTCTATTTTTTTTTCATTTAACTCTCCGAATAAGTTGAAAAATAGCACTGAGCTATAAAGTTAATCTGCAAAAAAATGATTTAACCACAAAGCCAGGATAGTATTGTCATAATGCGGCTTCAAAGTGATGCAAAGTCGCATTTCCTGCACATATCGCGGTCCAAATATAGAAAACAGCGAAAAAAATTGAAGCGACTGTACCGCCGCAATGAATATCTTGTGGATCAAAAGGAAGTTATGAAAAACCGATCGTTGTTCAAATATTGGAGGAAGAGAGAACACTTATTTACAAAATTCGTTGATTCACCTATATATATGACGGATGAACTGTGGTATAGTGTGACGCCGGAAATCCTAGCCGTGTTTCTTGCCAAATTTGTCAAGGCATGTCTGCCAAACGCTAAAAAGATAATGGATGTCTTTTGTGGGGGAGGTGGCAACGCGATTCAGTTTGCAAAACTATTTCCACGTGTGTATGGGGTTGACTATTCGATCGAACATCTATATTGCACCTATAAAAATGCAGAATCGTACGGCGTAAATGATAGAATCTGGCTAAAATATGGTTCTTGGGAACGAATAGCAGCCAGGGGCAGATTCACAAAACTTGGAATAGACTGTGTATTTGGATCGCCTCCATGGGGTGGCCCTCAATATCTGAAACAAAAGGTTTATGACTTGGAGATTTCCTTGCAGCCAATGGGTATTACTGAAATGCTGAGGAGTTTCGCGAAAATAAGTGATAATATCATTCTTTTCTTACCCAGAAATTCAGATTTACATCAGTTATCGAGAGCAACTAGATCAGTAATGGGAATGGATGCAAAATGTCGAATATTAAAGGTTAGTACTAATAGTTATTTAAAAGGCATTTGTTGCATGTGGGGCGAATCACTGGTTAATACTGATGAGCAAAATGCAGAAGATATTCAAGACACCAGTTTTGATCGTAGCATCGATCATGGGCAAGAGAAATTTTCAAAAGATAAAGATTACAAGTCAGGGCCTGTGAACTATGAAATTGATGGGTAAAACAGCCCGCAAGTCCAAATTATATTCGTGTCCAACCAAGAGAATAATAAAGAAAACTTTTTTTATAATAATTTTACTTGTAAATACTTTTTTATGTAAAATACTTTTGGATTATCGGAATGTCTGCCTTGTGAAATAAAATGACTCCTTACCAGAGGATGTGATTCTTGAGAACACTATACTGTCTTTGATAAAATTTATGAATAATAGCTTTACAATCGAATCTGCACTTTTAAACTGATTCAGCTAAACCAACGGCATCATTGCCTAGATCATAAACAGAATAAAATCTACGCAAAAACGCGTCACCAACGATAGCTAAAGGACCGACAGGTTCTGGGAAATCCATCGGGGTGATTGCAGAGATACATGATCCTGACACTTCTAGGGTGTAGTCGTATGGACCGATAGTAAAGTTGTAACCATTGAAATTCAAAGTCAAATCTGGTAAGCTGTCTCTGGTGTCACACTCGACAGTGTATTGACCAGACCAGCCTTTCTTAGCACCTATTTCCGAATTAATTATTTCTGCTAAGCCCGATGGTAGCGTGATTAGCGATGTACCAGTGTCAATGGCGGCTCCATGGCCATCTAAAACTGCAAATTCGTCACCCAAACCAATACCCTCAAACTTAACTTCCCAGTAAGCTTTACGACGAATTGGTAACCAAGTAATTTTACCCTTGTACTTGGATTTGTCAACGCCACCGAAAGTAACAAGGCCACCGTTCTCTTCATCTTCGGTATCCTCACCTAAATAGAAAGAAAATTTTGGTTCATCCAACAAATCTTGGTCAATTGCATTGTAAAATGGTGGAACTACTCTGTCAACAGAAATAGAATTATAAGCTAATCCCAGAATACCATCAAACTTACCAAATGCAAACGCCAATCCAGGCTCATTTGTTGCTTCTGCGAAATCCTGCTTTGGAATAGTCAAATCGCCAATACTTAGAGTATCTTGAGAGATGTAGCCCTCTAAAGAGCCTGACCCGTATTGGATAGCAAAATCAGTTCCGTTAGGCTTGTAACTTGATGAGGAATCATGGTCATACTTTGTATGTAAGAAACAAGCCAAAGAGCCACATTCCGCACTTGGGACCCATAGATTGGAAGACCCGGTGTCCAAGATGACTTTAAAACTCTGGGGTGGAGTACCTAAGCTAATCTCAGTGTAATACTGAGCATTTAAATAGTTGGTCAAAGGAACCTCATGGTTTGCCTGGCTGAAAAATGGATGTTCCCTAGAGAATTCGACTTCAGGATTGGCATACTCGTACTGCAACAGATACTTTTGACCTAAATGCGCCAAATGTTGTTCAAAGTAGTAGTCCTTCATATCATCTCTGAACTTTTCCTTGTGGACCTTTGCAGAGTGAACCTTTGCATCAACAATCTCGGTGTAGCCGAGAAGCATTAAGGCCAAAGGTAGTAGATTCTTCAATAGCATAACGAATGAACTATAGGGGATGGGAGGCAATACTCAATTTATCTTCACAGTGTTCAGAAAAGTAATATATCAGAGCTACAGATCTTATATCTACCTCTCAACTATTACTTAACCAAAGCGAAACACTGGTACTTTGAATATTCGGTGAATCCTTGATGAGATGACCACCCGAAATATCAGATTAGCTCCTTTTATATTTAACACCCCTAAAGCTTTCGCCACCCAGCGGGAGAAACGCCCCCTGGATAATGCTGGTTTGAGCGGGTAACCCGCTTTCTCTGGTGACAGTAAATGTAAATAAGTATTTATTATTTAGTAGTGTCACGAGTTAATATGTTGATCGCATCGATGGTAGAGTTGGCCTTCATTCTGCAAACAGCTAGGAGAATTGCAAATCATTTGGGTGTCTTGGCGTTTGATCTAGCTTAGCTCTCTTTACCTTTTTTGTAGGGTCGTTCTGCGATTGTGATAGACTTACTGAATGGACTCTCTTGAGTAATTGGACCTTCCCATCTACATCTGACGTCCGATCTGTCATATTTATCTGCTGTATTTTCCGTTTTTCCTGTCTATTAACAGGAGAGGATGGTGGGAAAGATGCTTGGTTGGATCTTTTGATTGCCATCATCTGGCCTAGTCTTGATACAAGACTTTTTTCATCACTGGATTGAGCCATGACTACTCTTTCCTGAGTGGGAACTCCTAATCCATTGTTGAACAGCCCGGTCGTGTCATTAAGCTCGACTTTAAAACCAATGATGAAATTGTTGTTCCGGTCCCATATTATTTTAATTTCATCACCGTCTTGCAGCAAAGTTTTAGTCCCTTGTCCCATCTTTACACTGTTTAAATAGCTTATATTCGTTCCAGAGTGGCAGTACCAAACGTCATCAAGACCTTGTGCGGGAGATTCGTATATGCTGTCACCTACAGCATGTCTCTTTTTTAGTATAAAACAATGAACTCTCGATAATCTGTTATCTTCTATACGGCAATTACAATCATCTGATCGCCCAATGAAAAAAGGATTGATACCCTGTTTAACTACAACGCTTTCCTGGATTTTACTTTCTGGTAGAGGATGCAATGTTAAAAATTTACCGCCGCTCTTTTTGTTGATTCCCTTGCTTACCGTTCGTGGATATTTCAACTCGGAATTATCATTATCATTTCCATTGATCGATGCTTTTGGTTGTGTGTATCTCATCGGTGGTATATTCGGCACTTTGAATCGATGCATTTCTATTTGATCTTGCAGATGCTCACCATCTTGCCCCTCCTCGTGCTGTTGCAACAACGCTCTTTTTTGTGCTCTTATGAATTCGTATTGAGCGTCATCCATACTTTCCAGTAGTTTTTGTTGCGATAACGATTGCGACAATGATATTTGTGATGATGCTGGTACTGAATTCTGAGTGTGTTTCACTTTTATCCATGGATGTTCCAACGCCTTCTCTGCTGTGGGTCTATCATTTGGATTTACTTGAAGTAATGAGTCTATAAAATCCCTTGCTTCATCGGAGATTCTAAAATCTTTAAGTGGGCCTTCATGATATGACCCCTGGCTGATTTGCTTATAGAGTTGCTCTTGCGCGCTACCACTAAACGGTAGATGACCTGTCAGTATCACGTAGACAAGGCAACCAATCGACCACATATCTACCAAAGAAGAATACTCATGGATTTCGCCTGTTTCATCTGAAGACGCCTTACCTCCAATAACTTCAGGAGCCACATATGCCAATGTGCCACAAAACGTTTTCATAAATGTGCCATTTCCATGTACCTTGGCTAAACCAAAGTCTGTGATTTTTACCAGCACTGGATCATCTTGCTCGATCAAAATATTATCAGGTTTCAAATCCCTGTGGCTTATACCCTTTTCGTGAATGTATTTCACCGCTTCCAAGATTTGCTTCGTTATTTCTCTGCCTGCATCTTCTCCCACTGAACCATGGGCGGCAACAAAATCCATTAAATCACCACCGGATACAAATTCCATGAGTAAATAATAAAATTCATCGTCTTCATAAAAGCCCTTCAATTGCACAATCCTTGGATGGTTTAATTTTCCTAGAACCTCCAGTTCTCTTTTAACACCCTCTAAATTACCCATCACTTTCCTTTTACTTATTATCTTCGCGGCAAACGTCTTCCCGGTTGATCTCTCTACAGCTTTTTTCACGGTTGCAAACGCGCCCTGGCCTACGACCTCATCCTTGATTGAGAAGTCTTTAAAGACTCCCGTTAAATTATCTTTCAGGTTTGAATTCGTACTAGATTGAAGTTTATAGTTTGGATTTTTGGTCACTTTTAGGTCATTTTTCAAATTTTCAGTTTTCAATTGGTCTAGCCTTTGTTTGAATCTTTCATTAATGAATAAAATTAGCGTTATGACATCACCTGTTACTCCCATACCGACAGTCACTTCGTCGCCTTGTGATAGTAGCTGATTGCGTTCCTTCGATATTCGTTGTCCGTTGATCCATGTTCCATTAGTCGAGGTATCACTCAATAAGAGGTTACCGTCCTCTCCCAACAGTATTACAAAGTGTTTATTTGACAGCCTGGAGACATTCCCCAGGTGGTAATCACAGTTTGGATTTCTCCCGAATGTCCACGTCTTCTTTATAGGCGACGTCTCTCTCAGTACTTCATTCATCTCTGCGCGAAGGTCCCGAATAGGTATCTGGCCCGTAGTGCATATAACTCGGCAGACTATATTATCATCGATCTGCTCCTGTGAAAACTTCTCTATTAGGTACTTCTGCGTTGCCTGAGTCGACTGTTGTGTCGGTTGTGTGGCGTCCATCAAGTTAAAATTGTAACGTAAAACAAAATAAGAAGTAGTCAATCTAAATACAGCAATTCAGCAGCACTCTGACCACAGTCAATGCCCAATGATTGACGCTCACTTTTTTCTCTATCTGAATCCAATTCAATTCATCGAACTTGATTTTTTTTCCACACGCGTCGCGTCTCCTCCTCTATCCACTTCCCTTTAAATTAGACTTCCTGGAAAGAGAATGCTTTGCATATTTGCAGAAGCTCGACGAAGAAAACCTAATAACGATTACTATTGCTACATTAGCTCACTGGATTCGTATCTGTTCGGTACAGAAAAAGTGAAAGAGCTCGTAGTGTGTTCGCTGTTAGACTGCAACCATTCAGCACGGGAATAGTACGTGTGTTCGATAGGGGTGAAGTTCTAAACAGAGAATACACGCTTTTGGGTCATCATTCGACCTTATTAACCTCTAAAGGGCTTCCTACATTTAAATAGACACGTTGTATATAAAGATTTACCTCGAATCGTCAAAAGAGATCGCAGAGATAGGCAAACATTTATAACGGCTATAACAGCGCAGGAGACTGCTCGATAGGTCACAGGTTGCTATTAATCAGTCGAAATTACATTGGGACGCTGCATTTATCATGATCGAGGGCTCGCAGCAGCAGTTACGACAGAGAGTCAAGAATGGCTCAGTGGATTTGAATAATGAGTCGGATTCAGGAGAGAACGACATCACTGAACAAACGGGAAAAAGATGGGATGCATGGAATGCATTAAAGAAGGAGTTTGAAAAACAACCAAAAGCGGCTCAAAATACCTCTTTGAATGGTGATGATGGCAGTAATGCTGGCCACAACACGGATATGGATAGCGACAGGTTATGGTGTTCTCTACACACGCCATGGAAAAGGCGGTTTCAAACTGTTATGGTAGCATGGCATCTATCGGCCTTTGTCTTTCTACCAGTGCTTGCAATATATGCCTTGTCTAATCCACTTTTGTGGTTTCTATCCATTCCTTACTTCATTTATTATATGCTTGATAGAGCGCCAGGAAATGGCGGTGTGATCTATAGAAGATCGAATTGGTTTAGATCTCTGCCTATTTGGGGTTATTTTTGTGATTATTTTCCGATAGAGTTATATAAAACAGTTGATCTTAAGCCAACCTTTACAGAAAAGAAAATATCTAAAGAGGAACTCAAAAAGGTGTCCTTTTGGAAAAGCATATGTGGCTTCCTAAAATTCAGCTGTAAAAAAAATGAGCTTGAAGTAACTGGACCCCGCTATATATTTGGATATCACCCTCATGGTATCGGAGCGATCGGCTCGTTTGGTGTGTTCGCGACAGAAGGTCGCCATTGGTCGAGACTTTTTCCAGGTATCCCAGTTTCTTTAATGACCTTGGTGACACAATTTCATCTTCCCCTGCACAGAGATTATCTAATGGCACTTGGTATAAGTGCAGTTTCGAGGAAGAATACACTCAAAGTCCTGGAGAGGAATAATTCAATATGTATCGTCGTGGGTGGAGCAAGAGAATCGCTTGCGAGTTCTATTGGCCATATTGATTTAATTCTCAATAGAAGGAAAGGATTCATTAAATTGGCATTGCAAACTGGGAACGTTTGTTTAACGCCAGTTTTTTCGTTCGGAGAAACGGACCTTTATAAAATTGTCCAAACGAGTGAAGACTCATACTCAAGGAAAATTCAGTTATGGATTAAAAGGAATTATGGATTTACCATACCACTTTTCTATGCTCGTGGAATGTTCAATTATGACTTTGGCTTTCTACCATTTAGGAGACCTATAAATGTAGTAATTGGGAACCCAATTTTCGTGGCCGACAAGGTACTAAATCCAACGGATGAAGAGTTGGAATATTACCATAAACGTTACATAGAAGAGTTAAAAAGGCTTTATTATGACAATAGGGATAAATATGGATATTCGGGTGTTGAAATGAATATAGTGGGTTGAGGCTTTCTTTTTTATATACTGACATAAATGAAAGAAATGGTCTTGGTATACAGGTAGATATTAACGAGCTTTCATTGACCTCAAAAGTGCTCTACTACCTGCAGAAATTATTTTTATCTAAATCTTTTCTATATGAATCACATTTCATTTATGCATATTTTTGCATCTAAAACGCGAGGAAGGAACACACACCCATATAAGCGAAGACATATTTCATCACAGGTTTTAGACGAGCAGGATATAACATTACATAGAAGTTTCGTTATATATTTACTTCTATGATTCCAGAAAAGAGGTTGTTAAGTAAAGAAGATCTCGTTCTTTGGGAAAAATCGCAAACGCACGAGAGATTAATTGCATTTATAAAGAATTTAGCTGAATCCATAAAGGGCCATGAAAATACTGATTATAAGGAGCCTGTAAGTGAACCGGTCAAATTGACCGTAAAGATATTAGATAAGGTATCCTTGCTAATTGGAGATCATCCGGTGATACAGGATGCTACCACATCACGTTTTGGCAAAGTTGAATTTAGAGATTTTTATGCCGACGTCTCTAAAAACTCACATTGCATTATCAGGGATATTTTCCCTTCTTTAACATCTCAACAGGTCGAAGAGTTGTCAGTGTACCTTACGGAGTCTTGGGGAAATGAGAGAAGAATAGACTATGGATCTGGTCATGAGTTAAATTTTCTATGTTTTCTGTATGGTCTACTTAAATGTGATGTTTTCCAGATTGAAAGGGACGCTACGAATATAGTGTTGAAAGTTTTCATAAGATACTTAGATATCATGAGAGCAATAGAGACAACATACTGGTTAGAGCCAGCAGGATCTCACGGGGTCTGGGGTTTAGATGATTATCACTTTCTGCCGTTTTTGTTTGGCGCATTTCAGCTCTCTACACATCCGCATTTGAAACCGACTTCCATTCACAACAAAGAAGTTGTTGAGATGTTCCAAGATAGGTATCTATACTTTGGATGTATTGGATTCATAAATTCTGTCAAGACCGTTGCATCTTTGAGATGGCATTCGCCAATGTTGGATGATATCAGCGGCGTCAAAAAATGGTCAAAAGTCGCTGAAGGAATGATTAAAATGTATGAAGCTGAAGTACTTGGGAAGTTACCCATTATGCAGCATTTTCTTTTCGGCGAATTTCTGCCTTGTCCAGATGGGGTATCAGATAGAAAATGCTCGGAGGATAAGGGGGACGATGACCATTCTTGTCATGCCCATGATCATACATCGGTAAATACATGGGGCGACTGCTGCGGTATCAAAGTTCCAAGTGCTATCGCAGCAACTCAAATGGATAAGAAAAATCATAAATTAATCCCATTTGATTAATTAGGTAAAAATATATAACGGCGTTCAATCATCATCTCTATATACACATAAAAAAGAATAAAAATTCTTTCGATCACCAGGCAAATCTTAACTGCGACGCAGTAAACACAGGTGGTTTCCATATGAGGTTATCCGGTGTGATCGTGTTCCGCTTTTTGGACATTAGCTGCTCATACCTTTTCATTATATCCTCATTCAAAAAAATTATATGTTGCCCTTTGTAATATCTTAAAATGTTCAAAGTTTTTGCTGTGTGTAAAATGTCAGTGGTTGTCATGGAAGTCATTGAGCTAATTTCATCAATAGTTATCTCGCGACCGTGATTTACCAAAATTGTAATTAAAGTGTCGGCCCAATAGGCTCTATAGGATAGTAAACCTAAATCAGAAAGTGGCTTTTCGGGTGATCCCACTTTGCCTTCCCTTTTAGAAAGTTCATAGGAAAATTCAATCAAAAGTTTCCCAAATCCCATTCTCTGATACTGTGGCAATGTAAGAATACACGCGACATTATAGCCTTCCGCACATTCTTTTTCCTTTGAGAAATAACCAACCAAGTGGTGGCCTAATTCGTCCCTCTTAGTCATGCAGTAAAATTGGAAAGGATCCACGTCGTAGTATAGGGTTTTATGATCTAAAAACAACTTTGACAGTAAACAAAGATTTCGACACCACGTTCGTTGTTTTCTTCCATCAATCTCAAAAAAAGAGACATAATCATCTCTGTAGATTTCATTACCTGGAGGATGTCTTAGAGTGCATTTTTTTCTATAGCGCTCATATTGTTTCTTAGATCCGAAATATTGTAACGTAAAATCGTCGATATACACAATATCCTCGTCAGTAAGTTCTATAGGATATGGCGAAAAATACCAGGGCTCAATCTGATGTTTACCCATAATAACACGATTTATATTTCTGACACGAGCGACTTCATGTGGGTTTTGGGTCATTGACCCGGAAGTTCTTAATTTTTTGATTTCATCTTCTCGAGAAAGCTCTTCATCTTTCAGTCCCTGTACATTTAAATTATCCAAATCCATGACATCTGCTGCTTCAGGTGTGTCTACCTTTTTTTCCTCATCGTTTAGAGTAGATGGCCCAACTGATGTATTCTTTTTCTTCTTCTTTTGCTTATTACCATCTTCATTAGCGGTCTTCGCAACAGGAAATATTACGTCTTTTTCAAGGTTTATCCTGTTTGCCGTTATCCATTCATCCAAACGCTTGTTGAAATCAACATAGTGCACATAAAATTTTGGTGGTGATCTCCTAGAGTTAATAGACAATATCTCTGCCATCCTGTCCTCGCCATCTTTCTCAACAAAGCATTCACATCGTATGATTATCTCCTCAACATCGGATATCTTTTTAGGTATGCCAGGATTTTTCTCCTCCTCCAGAGCCATCCTATCTTACCCTCTAAGCTAAACAGAGGTGAGGTTCTGCGGAGGCTTTCTTCTTTGTTGATGTATCTCATCACAAGCTGTGTCCTCAATTCACTGAAATTCTATTTTCATATTGAAAAGTAGATAATAGTACTCGTTAATAATGATCTAAGCGCATGCTTATACATAATTAAGAATAAAGAATGGGAGTTTTCAGTATGCTAAAGCCTTTGAGATGCCAGTTTCGGGTCCCAGGGCAAACCAGGATCTGATTCTACCTTTGCATCATCTTTTTCTTTCCAAATTTTTATGCTTTTGTCTGTTTCCCCGGTGATTAATCGCAGTCCTGTCTGATCGAATGTGCTTGTCAGGATGCCTCTCTCAGATTCAAGGGAACCTGGAGCCTCTTGTGTTAAAAAAGACTGGTATTTATGTCCTGACTTGTAGTCATAAAAGGACAGTGCACCATTGTCGCCTCCAGCAAACAGTACGTTATCTGCGTTTACGCTAAGAGTGTTGATGATGCCGGAATCTGCAGATTGGAAGTTTGTAAGAAGCGAGCCTTCTGGCAGTTTCCATGACCGAACATCATCCGTGCATGCAGATGTCATTGAGAACTCGGTAGGGTGAAGCGACACATCTCTTATAGAGCGCTTGTGATGGGTTAGAGTCTTGATTGTTTTGCCGGCAGTTATATCCCACAATCGTAAAGTTGCGTCGGTGGAGCAACTAACCACTTGGGGATCCACTGGAAGACAGCGTAGCTTGTTAATTGGGCCTTTATGCCCCACCAAGGTCATCACAGGTATCCTCGTACGAATATCCCATAATCTTACTACGCTATCACGTCCAGCGGTGGCAATCAAATCAAGGGTCGGATGCACGTCTACCGTGTGTACACCTGAGAGATGCCCGTGGTAATCCCTTATTGCTTTGTTTTTCTCCAAATCCCAGCATTTCACGGTTTTGTCTTCGCTAGCTGAAAACAAGTATGGATGTCTAGCGGAGATAGCCAGATCTCTCACCGTCATTACATGACCTCCTAAAGTCAATTTGAGCTTCCCTGTAGCAAGGTCCCAGACCTTAATTGTTGTGTCGTTGCTGCCGGTAGCGAACCATTCATTATCCACTGGTTCCACTTTTACACACCGTACCCATCCAATATGGCCGTGAATGACTTTTATAAGTTCCCATGGTGCATGCCATTCGGGCTTTTGTGATATCAACTGGTCGTGTCTTGCCATTATCGAGTGATTCATATCCTCAGGATTGTATATCTTTGATATAATCGAGCTCTTATTTGCTTGTCCAGGATCTACCTTAACTAATTGTTTTGTATTTTGATTCCCACCAGTCTCATCTCTCCGATAGTCATCGTACCGTTCAAGGATAGTCCTCCGGCGGTTCACAATTTCCTGCAGATATGAGGGCAGTTCTTCCATGTGCGAAAACTGCTGACGCCATCGACAATCAACATAGGTTTTGTCTGCCATATCCGAAGGGGTTTTCATGAAATCATCTGCCATTCCTCTAAACGCTTTATTGCGCTGCTGAAGATACTTGTTAGGATCTTATGCTATCGTAGCTGATGTCTAAATAGACCCATTGTCATCATTGAAGGTTACTACTGTAGCTATAATCTTTGATCGTTTACGATGATTCTTGAAGATTTTTCCGACTATGACCGTCGACAAAACTCTCGCGTGTAGAATGAAATTTTCCAGACCCTTTGAAAAATTGCACAGAGAAAGCTCATCACATCTTGACAGGAAAAGCTCTGACGAAAAGTTTCACGCAACGTTTGACGTATAGTAGGATGACGGACTCTAGTACAGCAATTAAAAGAAATGTGGAAGACATTGCATCTTTGGAAAGCAGTAGCAAAAGATTGAAGAGTAGCGAAGACATAGGCGGCGAGAATGACAGCGATGGCATTCAAGAAAAGGATGTCGGAATAACACATTTTCTGTCATCAGAAATTCCGGGCTTTACAGGGCAGATTAAGCAGAGATATACAGATTTCTTGGTGCATGAAATAGACAATGATGGAAACGTGGTTCATCTAACCGATAAGGGATTCAAAATGCCAAAGAAACAGCAACCAGCGACCGAAAAAGGTAGCGCTTCGCAAACCGATGAGGAAAAGCAGAGACAAGCTTTCGAAGTAAACACGGAACTAAGAAAGGAACTAGTTGGATTGCTGTGTGAGGGGGATGTTGAAAAGATAGAGAATGTGTATCGTAACGCTCAGAGAATGGAGAGTAGTAAATCATTCGAGGAAAAATCAGAGAGAGCGAAAATTCATCAGCTTCTTCGTGAAGCTTTCAATAATGAGCTTGAATCTGTGTGCACGGAACGTAACACTTTCAAGGTAGCCAGACGTGGTAGAAACTCCAGAGTCAGCAGGGAAGATTTAATTGAACAAAGCAAGGATGCCAATGGCGTTGAAAACTGGGGCTATGGTCCAACAAAAGGTTTTCTCCATATGACCCTGTATAAAGAAAACAAAGATACAATGGATGCTGTAAATATCCTGACAAAAATGTTGAGAATGCCTACTCGTGTTATGAGGTTTGCTGGTACCAAAGATCGCAGAGCTGTAACATGTCAGAGAATATCTATTTCTCGAGTGGGTGTTGATAGAATCAACGCTCTTAATAGGAGTTTAAGGGGAATGGTACTGGGAGGGTTTAAATTTGAGGATAAAAGTTTGAATCTGGGCGACTTGAAAGGTAACGAATTCGTAATCGTAATCAGAGATGTTCAATTGAAGAATGGTTCCCAAGATACCCTGGAGAATATCTTGGAAAAGGGCACCTCATCTTTAAGAGAAAACGGTTTCGTCAACTATTTCGGCATGCAAAGGTTTGGCACTTTTAGTATCTCTACGCACAGTATAGGTAAAGAATTACTGCTTGGTAACTGGCGAAATGCGGCAGAATTAATTCTCTCAGACCAAATTAACGTCTTACCCAAATCAAAGGAAGGCAGGAAAGTCTGGGCAGATACGACGGACCCTAATCTCGCAATGAAAATTATGCCAAGACAATGTGTTGCCGAGAATGCTATACTTCACTGTCTGTCTACACAAAACAAGGAAGAGGCTGGTTATTCATCGAATGCATATTATAACGCTATCATGAAAATTCCAAGGAATCTAAGAACTATGTATGTCCATGCTTACCAAAGTTTTGTTTGGAATTATGTCGCCAGTAAGAGAATCGAAATGTACGGTCTGCAGTTAATAGAAGGTGACCTGGTTATTGTAGATAATAGCAACAGTTCGGATGCTGAGGAGCAAGTCGATCCAGAGGATGACTTTGAAGAAGATCTTCGTGATGCTCAGTTTGTACGTGCAAGGCCTCTTACGAAAGTGGATATAGATTCTGGAAAATACACTATGGAGGATGTCGTTTTACCAACCCCAGGGTTTGATATCGTATATCCTTCAAATGAAAATATTAAGCAGCTATACAAAGATATTATGGAAAAAGATGACATGGATCCATTTAACATGAGAAGAAAAGCGCGCGATTTCTCTCTTGCAGGCTCTTACAGAAATATAATCCAGAAGCCTTATGAGCTCGAATACAAGATTACAAAGTATAGTAGTCCAACGCAACAATTAGTGAATACAGATTTCGAGATTTTGAATAACCAATTAGGAAAGAAAAACTCCCAAAAGTACTTTAAAGATAAATTGGAAAGATACGTTCCCGATAAGGGTGGCGATAAAACGGCGGTTATCTTGAAATTTCAACTAGGGGTGTCTTCATATGCAACAATGGCACTGCGTGAACTAATGAAAATTGAGACTTCTCGTCGTGGTGACATGTGTGATGTCAGGCATTGATATGAGTATTGCGCACATTTAAAGACGCATGAAAACTATCTTCATTCTTCTTTTTCAAAAGAAAATTAATGACAAAAATTTGTACTATGTCTATATAATACCTTCTGATAAAAATCTCCGCCGGACAATTTTTCGGACAAACCGCGTCGCTAGTGCCGCTACGATATATATACACAAAACTGTCTTGAGGCTCTCTGTAAATTATATTTAATACTATGACGTTGATTAAAATACCTTTTTAATACCTCAGTAGAAGTGCTAAAGGATTAAAGCATTGACATTCGTTTACATTTGCAAATAACAAAATAATAAAATAATAATACATTAAGCGAAATGACAATGGCAACAAAAATGGAAAGAGAAATAAACGTTCGTATGTTCTTGGATGCAAATAGAAATAGAGAAGAAGAGGCGCACAACAGATCTAACCCTAGAGTCTCTTCACTTTCTTCACTATTTTCCTCAAGTAAGATTGATGAGGGAAGACATGAAGTATTTGGTTTTCGCAGGTTTGCCAGGTCTTACTTATCAGGATCTGGGAAAAATTCAAGAGGCGGCAGCTCCAGATACGTCAACAAATATCAAGTTGCTGACGGAACATTGATCAGGAATGGGGCCCATTTGGCCATTGTTGATCCTCCCCCTCCTAGTTTGAGCAGAACGAAGAAAAGACATGCACAGGATAAGATGTATGATATATTTCGTCTAGATTTTGAAACTAAAGATAGCATTTTGGGCTCACGAGGGAAATATTTAGATTTCGATTTAGAGGCAAACGCTGGTCTTTGCAAAATACCTGGTTCAATTAAAGATGAGAGTGGAACTCCGCTCATGACAGAGGGGAAGAATTTCATCACCACAAGTTCCAGCGAATACGAATCTGGGCTTTCCATGCGTCAGGGAAATTCTATTATTTTCACGAATATACCTAAGAACACAGGTGTTAGAAGCATTCTATCTCAAATTAGTGGCGGTCCACTGGCAAGAATCAAGGAGTATAGAGATGAATCAGACAATGGACTCAAAAAATTAGAGTTAAGTTTTCTCAAAAGCGAAGCGGCAATCTCATTCATGATATACGGACGCACTAATTTATTCAAGATTAATGGTGTGCATATAACACCTGTGTGGTCAAAAAATATTGAAATTGACTCTGCGCTGTTGACAGATTCCTCTTCTGAAGAGTACTCAGGTGTCTGTCGTTGTCTTGTTTTGAAAAAATACCTTGCATCTAATAATAAAAGTAAAAGTTGCGATGTACCCAAGGATTCTCTATTGGACAATTTAGATATCATCGAAATCAGGAGAGACTTCTCAGAGTTTGGTGACATTTTAGAAATTGCACCCGTTGTTTCAAGGAAGTTATGTGTATCAATTGGATTCTATTCGATTGAAAGTTCGATAAAAGCAATGTTTCACTATGGGGACCCCGATACATACTTGCATAAAAAATATTTCAAGTCCTGGGCTGCTTGGTACGGTAAAGACGTAACGGATCGGCCATGCATTCAGTTATAGAGAATAAAATATCAAGTATTATCGACCGCATTTAATGATAGTATAATAATAGAATTTCATTATATAAAGTATTCATTCTATTGGCCATCAAAGACCACCAATAAACCGCCAACTAGGTGTAACGATCCAGTGACGAATACGTCCACAGGTTGGTCATTTTGTTCAATCAATGCAACAGCAGATTCAATGTCTGGAGTCACATGGGTCACCGCATTGCCATTATCGAGTTGTTTCCATTTTTCAGCAAGAGCAAGCTGAACTTCCAGTTTATCAACCTGGTCCTTTGATGTATTCATAGAAACTAGATCAGAGCTATATGTACCGGATTTCCACGTGACGTTGGTAGTAAAGTAAACTTCATCGAATGTAACATCAGGATTTATGGTTGCATAGAGGTTATTCACAAGAGCTTTAGCGTCTCTACTTTGCTGATTAAAAATTAGTATTTTTTTATTTGACTTTAACTTAACCGTTTGTTTGAACCAAGTAGATGCAGCTTCAATACTATCCTTTGTATGAGCGCCATCAATATACCAAGTATTATCGCCCTTCTTCAATGTCTGGCAGCGTCCTTCCCACTTGGTTTTGGTCAACCCGTCGATGAATTTTTGGGGTAATTTCGTGTCTGCACTCAAAACCAGAGGTTTTTCTAACAGGTCCATAGATTTCAAAGCCTCTGAAGCAAGACTTACCGCCAGGGATGCATTTGCTATTTGGAACTCACCTGCGATTCCTAATTTAATTTCTCGCAATTGAGTGAATATCGGACAAACTTGCAAAGTAGTATGACGTTCAGTGGCCCTATTTTTTAAAACTTTATAACCCGCTGCAGGTTGTTCAGGAACGGTGAAAGCAGGAGCATCCTTTTTGAAAATCCCGCCTTTGTTCCATGCAATTTCTTCGATGGTATCTCCTAACATAAAGGTATGGTCTATTCCTAATAACGAAACACCGCACGTTCTTGGCTTTTCAATGATATTTGTGCTGTCATATTCACCTCCCACGCCAACCTCATAAATGCAGCAGTTGCAGCCTTCTTGCATGAATATATGGAAGGATAATAGGGTCAAATATTTGAAATAGCCCGGCTTGCTACCTTCTATCATATGAGGAAATTTCTCTAGAGAAGATGAAGTCTTATCCAGATTTTCCCACACTTCAAAGAAGTATTTCGCAAATTTTGTTTCCGAAATCGGATCACCATTGATCCGTATCCGTTCCCTAACTGATCTAAGGTGTGGTGAAGTGTAAAGCCCAATTTTTGGCAACTTTTCCCTATACGTTTGTAAGATCGACGAGGTGAAAGCCGCCGTGGATCCCTTACCCTTTGTACCAGTAATATGGACGACGTTCAGTCTATCAAAATCAGTAGTGGAATAACCGATTCTACGCGACCATTCCTGCATCTCCCATATGTTCATCTGGTTCTTGCGATCACCAGACTGCCTAATAGCCATAATGTTAGCATAGTTCGATTGCAGTGAGTTCAAAGCTGCTACGGCATCTTGATATGTTTTCGTTGGCATCCTCAATGGCAGGTAAACTCTCATCAACTTTGTAAACGTAGGCGATCTCACAGAGGCACGTACCGACTCAAAAACAGGTGTACCTCGTAATCATTGTTCGCTTTCGGTCATATTAGCGACTTGAACAATTCTTGATCTTTGACGGTAACCTTCCACGCGTCGTGCGAGACGGTGACTATGCCGCCTCAGTGTACTTATTGCTGGAAACATCGACTAAATCAACCTCATCTGTGTAGAGCCACAGGACACTTCGCCAAAATAAGGGACTTAACAGATTGTAGATTGTTGGTTTGAGCTGCTTTAGGAAGAAACTATTCGAGCGTCGCTTGTTTAAGTCGGAAATCTCTTCTGAGCAATTGAACAGTCCACATCTTCCTTTCAGTGAAATCCTCAGTGCATAATTTTTACTGTGTGTTCAATCAGGGTGGAAATAAACTTCTGTGCTGCTTTAAACTGAATATTTTATTATTGTGGTACCATCGGGACTGTTTTATTGACTAGAAGCAAAATGGTTTCTGCTACTCCATCGACCCGATTTGAGCAGAATCAAATGAAATCCATCATTGGGCAATCCTATAATAAGTTGTACTGTCAGTTTATGTCTGAAGAGCTTGCTGAAGTGGGTAACTACAAGATACTCAAGAGAATAGGCGAGGGCAGTTTTGGAAAGGTTTACCTTGCGTGTCATAAACCTACGCATAGAAAAGTAGTGCTGAAAACCAGTGACAAGAATGATCCTAATGTTGTTAGGGAGGTTTTTTATCATAGGCAATTTGATTACCTCTATATCACGAAACTTTATGAAGTGATTGTTACAGAAACGAAAGTCTGGATGACTCTTGAGTATTGTCCAGGCAAAGAATTATACGAACGTTTGCTGACAATGCATAGGATACCCCTTGATGAATCAGCAAAACTTTTTGCTCAAATAGCTGGTGCTGTCTATTACGCTCATTCGTTAAATTGTGTGCATAGGGATCTGAAGCTGGAGAATATACTTTTGGACAAACAGGGAAACGCAAAACTAGCGGATTTTGGATTTACGAGAGAATGTGTGTCGAAAAACTCCCTGGAAACTATTTGCGGCACCACGGTATATATGGCCCCTGAGTTAACTCAAAGAAAGAGCTATGATGGCTTCAAGATTGATATCTGGTCCCTGGGAGTTATCCTCTACACAATGATTAATGGCACGATGCCCTTCGATGAAGATGATGAGACAAAGACTAAATGGAAAATTGTCAATGAAATGCCTACCTTCAACGAAAACATCATGGACAGTAACTCTATAGACCTGATATCCAGTTTATTGGCAAAGGATCCCAGTGAGAGACCAAGTATGCAAAAAATTCTTTCACATCCGTTCTTACAGCCACATGGGATGTTCGTCTTAGAGAAGACGAATAAAATATTATCAAAACAGCGGCGTGGGTTTACTCAATTTCATTCCAAGACGGAACGAAAGCTTTTGAAGAGATTGAAACAATCTGGTTTTGATACTCAGGCAATAAAAGCTTCAATACAAAAGAAGAAGTGTGATTCATTGTCAGCACTCTGGTTACTGCTGATGGAACGGGAAAAAGCCTGTGAAAAAAATGAGAAATCGAATAATCCTAGACGAAATAGATCTGTATTATCTGTGAGAAAAGTATTGGATGCTGCGAGTATTACGGATGGTCGGCAACCAGAAGAGGGATTCTTATCACAACAACTAGATTCTAGGATAACGGCCCCTTTAAGCAAGATGATGAGTAGAAAAAGCGATACAGCTTCCATCGTGGCTTCTCCTCTTGCGAAGAAATCTGTGGGACCTACCGCGCTACAAGATATAGATTCATCGGGTATCAATTGTTTCGGTAGCAATCCCCCATCCAACAATAGTACGCCTAAGAAAAACAGTATATTTAGTAAGATGACCAAATTTTTCAAAAATAAGAAAATTAATAATGAGAATAGTAATCTGGCCAATAACAATCACAGAACCAGCGAGGAATCTCAAAAAAGTCGGACCCACTCTGTGGGACCGGTAGGTCTCTACGAAAAGAAGAGGGCAAACAGGTCTGACTCAAGTAAGTCAATATCTAAAAGTTTCAACCAAGTAATACCAAGAGAAGACGATACGGATCCCGGAGGTGGTAGCCTTCCTGAAAATTCCACTAGTATTCATATTGTTGACGGCCCAAAGCAACAATCAAGAAAGCTTAAACGCTTCAAATCAACGACCTCTAGTGATACTTCACGGCAGACTTCAATTGGGAATTATGATAGCGAGCCAACTTCTCATAATCTGCGACGCTCTGATGAAAATTTGAAATCTGGAATATTCAACCGTGCAAGGCCATCTTCAGGTATATCACAGCATTCAGAAATTTCCAATGAAACATTCAACTCTGAGTATTCGACGGACGGGAACACGTCTTCTTTCAGGATGTCTGATTCTAATAAGTCTAGTTTGCCACAAACCTATATGGGGGGACCGTCACAAGAATCTGCTAGCAGTGACAAATTTGCTGGTAGTAAACAAAAGATTGCTCGAAGAGATTTGAGTATAATGTCTAGCGCATCAAGTGCATCTGAGAAAAGCTCAAGAACAGATTCATTTTATGACATCACGACGGCTTCTTCACCTTCTATGATGGACGTTCGAAACATCAAACGTACCTCGATCAAAGATTCTGTATTACCCAGATTTGGAAAGCAAACGTCTTGGAAGAACAAGCGAAATGCTGTTGGAAGCCGACGCTCGATTGTAAGCCGTAGAGGTCATGGGAGGGAACTTATCAATCGTCAGTCCTCTCACCAACAGTCCATCATACAAGAAGAAAGCTCGTCTGGGGGCGATGACGACAGAAATGCTAATGTTGTTTTACAGTCAAGGAGCTCAATTGAGGAAACAGATGGATTAGCTGTCCATAGCGATAGTGAAGCGCCACGGACGTCAGGAATTAGGGAGCCCTTAAGGAAATCAAAAAGTAATCGAACAAACTTCATTTGTGGACGTTCGTTAAGCGAGGGCAGCGATATATCTCAGAAGTACGCGATATTACCCGGTGATTTGACGATATCATTGAATTCAGGAGTAGAGGATGGCAGTTTGAATGCAGTAGAGCACACGGAAGAATATAGATGACAATGACGAACCGCAAAACATTGATAGCAGTGGTTTAGCTTGAAATAAAATAAAAGTAAAAATTGAATTCATTATTTATTAATATTTTAATTTAGCATAGTCATTACTTGAAAGTCATTTATTATGGCCAAGCGTACGAAGCATATTTTGCATATGTACATCTGTGGCACCTTCCATTTGCATTGATGCGAAAAGCTCGTGGAGCGCTTTCATCGAATGTTCGTCGCAAAGGTTATCTTGCGTAAAGTTATTGCATTCATCGTTCTCTATTTCTGTATCTGAATCTTCACGTTCTTGTTCTGATGAACTGCTGTATCGCTGGTCCGAATTTTCGAAAGATACACCTCTAAGGGAATCAATATTCTCTTCCTTAATTTTTAGCGCTTCTTTCAAAAAGAATTCAAAAAAATCATCCTCATCAATATCGACCTTTTCACTTTCAAAATACCTCCTGGAAAGATCATCGCCCTCTTTATCAGAATCAGTTTCCTTTCTCTTTTGATCATTTGAAGCGTTCTTTTGCAAATCGTCATTAATAGTTTTGCCTATTTGCTCCAAGATACTAACTTCTGGGTTGGCATCCTTCTCTGGCTGTTCTTGAAAATTAGGCTTGAACGCCGCTAATTCATTCTTGAAAAAAGTTTCTTCTGAATCTGATCTCTTTGGTCTTTCATTTTCTTTCAGAAAAAGCGTCTGTGATTCCAGCAAGATTCTTAAAACTTTGCAAAGTGCTCGTCCGCAATATAGCGGCAGCAGTCCACTATCTTCCAGTAAATCATTCGCCTGTAGAAACAGAGAAAGAAATTCACAATGTCTTTGAGGCACTATTAATTCCAAGGAATGAAGGTCACCTTTCGCAATTTCCTTCTCCACTGTAACATCTTCTCTAGCGAGATTTCTGATCAAAAAGCTGACAACCTGTGGATTAGCATTAAAAATCACGGCAGATTTTTCATCTTCTACTATCAATGGAAGTCGTTTTAAGTTAGACAGATACTTCTCTGGGTAGCCTTTTATCATCTTTCTTGCTATTGCTGTGGTCAAGTCATTGACTTCGATGAGCTTAAAGTAATCGTTCCTCAAAAATCTGAGTGCTTCTGCTGGACGCAAACCACGATTTGGCTGGAAGTCCTGAGGAATCATTTTAAATTTACCCTCATGGAGCCATAATCTATTGTTAGCTGATGGATATTCGTATTCCTTGGGCAGTATGTTATTACATTCCATTAAGATGAAATCGCCATCGCTGTCGCAAACACGTATGAACACACGAGAACCTATACTATCAGAAAATGATTGCAAGAGTGCAACGACAAGAGACTCCTCCTCCTTCACATGGCCCTCAACAGTCAGTTGGCCTCGGATAATGTATGAATTGTCTTTCATTCGATTTAGTCGTAAATCTATTCCATTAAAATCGGACCATGGATAATGAATATTCCAATCTCGCAAATGTGAGTCCAGCTTTTGTAAAATACCTCGCATATGTTCGCGATTTGCTTCCATGAACTTGTCAACATAGAAGACACCAAATTGTAGTACAGTTTGATCAGTTGTTTCAAATACACTCAACTCTCCATTACTATTCTGATTCTGCCACAATAAGTCATAATTAAGAGATATTGGCGGCTTCGTCAGTAGCATAAAGTCAGTTATTTAATGTCTCTTTTTGTTTGATTGAACATCATATTTTTAACGCTTAATGGTTTAACCTATTTCTACTGGTATACCGCGAAAAGCCTGATATGCCATCGGAAAGGAGAATGCAAGGAGCACAATAGAAAAAAAATAGAAAACATGAATGAGATAAGAAGTCTGGTTTGGGATGGAGTCATTAACCTACAAGTCAGCGTTAAGCAAGAATTACTTATTCGTGGAGTGACTGTGAAAGAATGCTCTGTTAATCTCCGAATACCGAGGAACAGCTATTTACCACTCTATTTGCCCTTTATAAAGGATCAGGTGGGAAAATATTTAAAAACAGATATAGAGAAAGACGAAGTATTTGTGTGGTTTGAATTTGAGAATGTGCCGTTATATTGGAACTATCCTGTTGGTGTTCTTTATGATTCGATGACGAGCTTGAATCCATCAGAAAGAAAAAGTAATGATACATCTTCGTCACTTTACATTTGGACAGTTGAGCTTGCACATGGCTCAGAAGTTCCACTTGGAGTTATCCCTCTTATTGGCGGAAGGGAACAGATACGAAGCTATTGGATGCATCAATGGAAACAGGCATGTTTCATCCTAAATGGTTCGGCCAAACAAATGATGTCGCTGGCAATGCAAGAATCCAAAAAGTTTTGGGAAAGTGTTATCGAGAGCGACAGGAATACATTCGACTTTATCGCAACAAAAATTATACCGAGCAAGCCCCGTTGCGTTCCTTTATTTATCCACCAATCCTTACCGGAGATGAAAGTTGGGCAACCTACCGCCTTTCCATTCAGGGACGAGGGACATAAGCAGAGGTTTGTCGATGTATTGACCGCACAATTTCCGCTATTATTTGACAATTCTCGCCCTCTTGTGAGAATCGTTTGCTGCGGGATTGAAATTCCTTTAGATGCATATCTTTATGAGACATATCTCCGATTCTTCAGTCATGATGGATTTTTGCATGTATCTCTATGTCTATTAACTGAAAGTGATCCGATATTCGATACTATGGCGAACTAAGATTCAAATTATAAAATATTACAGGATGATAAGCTAAATTTTTTTTTACATACCTTAGCTCGTTTGTCAGTTACTTAGGAGTTTCAAAGACGGCCTGTAACCAGCATCTGTACATTTTCAACTGCCTCTTTCTGTTTACAAGAAGTCTTCTATCAGTACCTATTTGGTTCTCAATAAAAGATTTCTTGGTAAAAATTTCTCTTAGTTCATCTTCAGCGAAAAAATAGACTCTTGTACCATCGCCTCTGATATAGAAGTTGTCGTCAAGAATTCTATTCTTTTTGAATCTAACCTGAGCTAAGTCATATCTGCCGTAATCTCGAAATAAGATTTTACCCCCAGGTTTCAATACTTGTTGCAAGTTATTCAAAGCTTGATCCCACTGGTCAGGAGCTAATGCACTGAATACGAAAATCATTACGGCAATATCGACCGAATGTGGTTCAACCCCTTCTGGTAGTTCTCCTGAGGGATTCGCTAAATCCCAGACGGTAGCATGACCATACTTGGGGTTGAATTGATCTGAAGTTTTGACTAACTCAACGGCTCTTGGTGCATAATCTGCAGCAATTATCCTTAGGCTATCATTTTCGTTTTCATTTAATATTGGGAAAAAAGTATTACCAGCACCACAGCCTATTTCAAATATTGTTGTGGGACCTGCATCCTTTTTTGTCGCTGCATACAAGCATGGAAATTCAATCTGCAGCCATTTTCTGTCCTTAAAAAAATTTTCCCTATTATTCTTATAGAAAATGTCCCAATATCTTGCTGGATTTTCGTTATATAATTTTTTATCAAAATCTGAAACTGGATTTTCTAGCTGTTGTTTGATCTTTTCTTCAGCTTGCTTAATTTGTTCTTCCCCCCATTCAATGTTATCCCAAGCATTATGATCCCAAACATCAGAATTCTCTTGAAGGGTTCTCTTACCAAACTCGAATGGATCGTCACGACCTAGCCTTGTTGGTTTGCTATTTTGTTTGGATTTAATCTGCAGCCCTTCTTCGTGTGCGATTGTCTCGGAAGTTTCTTCCAATACTTCCTGAGTCATTAATTTCAATTCCTCTTTATCATGTTGTTTAGGGATGCCTAAGCGAAGACTTTTGAATAACATCTGGATCGTCGCCATCATCAGAAGGAATTTCTAAGACGATGTTACTTTCAGATGTAGGGCGATCTGCTATTGCGTTTTCTGGTCCCGCATTTTTTTCTGATTCCGTGAGTACAGCTTCCTCTTTCAAGTTAAACTCATGTCCTTCTTCTTCTTTTTCTTCTTCTTCTTTTTCTTCTTCTTCAACTTTATCGTGGTGATCTTTCTCGTCTACATTCTTTGAATCAGAGCTATTTTTTTCACATTCATCATCCTTCTCAGCATGGTCATTGGCTTCTAGAGACTCTGAAATAGGTTCTTTTGAAGCGGCCAGCATGTCAGAGGAAGCATCAATTTTTGAAGAATTTTCATCCATTGCATTTACTGGGTCCTTCTTTACCTCATCTGTCGATATTTTTTCAAATCTCTTGATTAAATCAGCAACAGCCATGTCTAAAGATTTCTTTTATGGTATCCTTGATGGTTGTGTTGTGTATTGAATAAAGATGTCATCAATGTCATCAAGTGTATTAAAAGAATTTTCATTGCGCGGCAGCTCCACATATTTCAAAATCATGTCAAAATTCTTCAAATCAAAAAGTAAATAATGTAACATTGTTCAAATACTAGTTATCTTCTTTATTCTTTGATCTCGGACTCTGCGATAAGATTTACGAAGGAGACAAGATACTCGTTATCATGCGATACTGATATAAATGGCTTTATTTTGGGTTTCTCGATATATTTCTCGTAAAAATTTGAACTTTCTAGACAATGCGTCTTAAAAGTTTCATCGAATTCAATAACTGGTAGCCCGTTGGGTCTTTTTGACTTGTAAATTAGTCTTGTATATATACTTTGAGCTGGTGGAATCATCTCAGAAGGTACATAGCATGACAAAGCTTTATAAGTAGATTCCTTCGCAGCCCACACTCCGCCAATGAATGTGCTTACTCTAGTAGGTGAGAGAAATGTTTTTGGCTTCAATAGGGCATCTAATTCGTCAATTTCGGCTGGATGCATGAATTTCTTGGCAAGCCGGTAAAATCTTGAAGTGTGAAGATCACAATCTAGGGTATACTTCTCCAATATCTTGGCTATTCTGGGTAAATAAACAATATCAGTGCCTATTCCGACCAGCCTATTATGGCAAAGGCCTGAATACATTAGTGCTTTTAGCTCTTTATCCTGTATTTATACCTAATATTATTTTCCATGTATTTCAAATTCCACTTTTTTAGCAACAAAACATAAAGACTCACATGTAGTTTAAATATTTACAATGTACTTAAAGAAGAGTGCATTATGTACTTCAGGCAAGATCCGAGAGGAGTTCTGGCTCAACCTTTGTTAAATCTTTTCCAAACATGATAGCATCGACCAGTTCATCCGAGCCTTTGATCACTGCGGCTCCAGGAATAACCCCTATTCTATCAAACTTAAATTGATCCCAGATTCTCCAGCTTGCTTTATTTGTGACGAACACCAAATTAAAAACTGAATATTTATAGCCTAATAATGGTGCCCATTTTAGATAAACTTGAGCTAATCTATAACCGATTCTTTGGCCTCTTTGTCTATGATTTACGAGAAAGCCAGCATTACAATTGTGGGAGCAGCGAGGCATATAATTTGGTCGGATGTAAAAGGTTCCTAATAGAACAGATTCCCAATCATCTCTATCCTCATCAATGGTCAATTTGTCAGTTTTCAACACGATAACGCAAAATGTTTCAAACCAATAGTCAACAAACTCTTGGAATGTCAGTTGCTCGACATGTGGGTATGTATTGCCATTCTCAATCTCCAGGTTCAGCTCATTGTAAACACACTCTTGTAATTTCAATGGAACATCTTGTGAAGAAAAGATTGGAAATGCGGTAGCAATTGTATCCGAGCCTTTGAGCTTAAATTGAAGTGGTTCTATAACAGCGACCAAGGGCTTAAAGAATCTAGGTCCGTTGCGCAAACGTGATGTAGACATTTTCCTTTATCGTGTTTATAATGCTCGATGGTATCTCTTGTATTAAGATTTACTGAACTTATATAGACTAACTATGTCTTATCTATTTTTATCGGATAATAATCTCCGCCGGGTGACGAATATATGCAGGTTAGTATGATTTTCTCATACGCGATGAATCTTAATTACCTTGCGTAATCCTCGCTCTTTTCAGTCACTGATTGGATACCTTGATAATCCCCGAATGAGTTCCTTCTGGAACTGCAACGTTAAGGGAGTAAGAAGACATTGTTCATAGAGCGCATAACGGTAAATTAACCCCGTTGAAGTATTCATTCAATCCAAAGATACCAAGAGGAAAGAAGCGCCTTAAGTATTGTCTGTGACATTAAATCGCCTACATTTTTATTTAGACAAAATACTCAAGTGTAAGCCAAATTATAAGGCGAACTCTGCAAAGAACTTGGTGACCAAGTCAATCAAATGAAGCTGAGCATCTTCCTCAACCAGTAAATGTGAAGCATTCTTCACATATCCCGAACTTTTAGACCAATATTTTGGATTACTTGCCAATTCCCACCTTTTCAACAGAGCTGACTTGTCTGTAGTCTTCGGAACGAACTCGTCTCTTTCATTTTCCAACACTAAAAAAGGCTTATTGAGTTTTCCGAACGTCGACTTTATAAAACTGTCCGAAAGATCTGCAGAAAAGTAATCATCGTCGCCACCAGGGAGAAACAATGAGCACCATCGATAGGCATTCATAGGAGTCCCAAAACAATATTTGCAATGCTCTGTTGATAGTAGTTCATCTCCCTTTCCTTCTTTCACCAAACGCATGGCATTGTCGTTCAGCCTTGTCAAGATTTTTGGATCAATCTGTGCTGCAAAAGCTTCCCTGTCGGAAACAGCTGCATCCATGATGCCTGCATCAACAGTTTCAGGATACCGCAATAGATAATGCATCACATCTTGAGAACCAGTCGATCGCCCAAATATTATAATTCTATCCCGGCCTCTGGCCTTGAGAAACTCAATTAGCCTTTTGATGTCCTCGATATCCCTATCTAGAGACTGAACGCCGTATCCCTTATAACTGCTGTTCATCTGGATGTTCACTACGGAATAATCATATTGGGCGACACTATCAGCCAGTAGAGGAGCATATGCAACCGTCAACAACCCGTCCGTCAACCCACCAATGACCACAATTACATTGGGTAATCCAACCGGCGCAAATTCAAAAGCAACTTGATCCGAGTAATGATGCAACACCCCAGGGTAAGACATGTTTGGTGATCTTGTAACTGCCCTCTAGTCACCTCAACGGCTTTGGCCCCTTGATATCTTTTGTAGTCTTGTAATCTGTCATTTGATACGATTACACAACAGATCAGCAGAGATTACTGCTGGAACCAACTGTTTCGGCCAAAAGAGCATATATGCAACCACCTTCTTCGACACATTTCACCACCTTGAGCTTCGCTAGCCCTCGCGTGCCATCCAGAGAGCCGGAGGGACACCCTCATCCAAATTTGAAAGTCGGAGGCTAGGAAAGTGCCGAGATCATGAGACGAAGGCCTCAGGAGCGAGATTTACCATCTTCATATAAGCGTGATAACCATCATAACTATAAGCAGAAATGTGATATAACCAGTATATTGATCCTGATGGTGTTTGGTGATCGAGGTTTCGGGGATTAAAACCTAACGCCTGAAAAATCTCAACGGTTATATTTCGAGCTGTAATCAAGCCCGGGTAACGGATGACATGCCGTGAAAATTGGAGTAAAATGAGGGGAGATGATGATCAAGAAGGGACAGTTGCCGCCGATGCCGAGAAATATATAATAAGACATTCTGAATAGTTGACTTTTTGGATATTTTGAATTCAATACCGGATGAGTAAAACAATTTTATCATGGCACAGACACAGACAGGCTTAAGTGTCCTTGCACGGGACAGGCTTAAGCAATTAGTCATAGGTTTGCATGCGAATTGTATAGGGTTGCAGCTGAATGGAGTAACACTTCGATCATATTTTAAGGTACTGTTGAGACATTTGGTAAAATTGTCGAGATCACCTGGTACATTTCTAGAACACACGATGCGAGCAAGATTGTTGTTGCTATCGCTTTGTCTTTCAGGTTTAACGGTAGTCTCGAGCGCAACGTATGGTGCTGTTTTGCTAGTTAGCAAGGTTTATTCTCTTTACAAATTCTCTAGATCAAGCGGTAGAAGGTCTATACTGCCACGTACAAGATCTCAAACCCAATTAACGACTGGTGGAAGGATAATGTACATACCGGAGGACAAAACAATACTGGAAATGATGACGAATAAAGCTTGGAAAAGTAAGGCCACAGATCTGGACTCCGTTAAACCTATGGAGGAGAGTAAAAAGATATTTATACGACCAAGAGATGATGATGTTATCGAGCATGACAAATACCTTTTCAAAAACGTCGAGTTAGGACGAGTCAAGAATTCACAGATTTTTTATTCAAAATTTCTAAATCAAATGCATGTCTTGTCGAGAATTTTGATACCGTCTATTATCGACAAAAACTCAATCCTCTTAACGTTACAAATTCTCTTTCTAATAATGAGAACCTGGCTTTCATTATTTGTTGCAAAATTAGATGGCCAAATTGTTAGAGATATTATCGCTGGTAATGGGAAAAGATTCATCTTAGATTTAGCTTGTTGGTTCCTAATCGCATTACCGGCGTCCTATACAAATAGCGCAATCAAATTATTACAAAGAAAATTGAGTTTAAATTTTAGAGTTTATTTGACTCGATATATCCATGACATGTATTTGGATAAAAATTTGGCTTTTTATAAGATAATTTTTGATTCCAAATCGACAAATTCTGTTATAAAAAACATTGACAATTCCATTACCAGTGATGTAACTAGATTTTGTGACGCAACATGTTCTGTCTTTGCTAACATTGCCAAACCTGTAATCGATTTGGTTTTCTTCTCATTTTATTTGCGTGATAATTTGGGAAGTTTTGGCGTTGTTGGTATTTTTGTCAACTATTTTATTACTGGTTACTTGTTGAGAAGGTTTACCCCACCACTGGGTAAGTTAGCAAGCAGCAAGTCAAGTGCTGATGGTGATTATTACAACTATCATTTAAACTTGATAAATAACAATGAAGAAATTGCCTTTTATCAAGGGACCGAAGTTGAAAAATCAAAAGTGCTCGAGCTATATGAAATTCTTATGGATAGGACGCTAATGATTGATAAAAAAAAATTCAATTACAATGTGATTGAAGACTATATTCTGAAATACACTTGGTCAGGTTTAGGCTACGTTTTTGCGTCAATACCTATTGTGCTAACAACACTTTCAACGGGTATTAATTCGGAAGATAGTAATATGAAAGAATTCATTGTAAATAAGAGATTGATGCTCTCATTAGCAGATGCCGGCTCCCGTTTAATGCATTCTATCAAAGACATTTCCCAACTAACAGGATATACCAATAGAATATTCACATTACTATGCACATTGCATAGAGTTCATTCAAGGAACTTTAATTATGGGGCAATAGAACCATTACCTAACTTACTATCCGCTGTTGATTTGAAAAGGTCAGAGAGTAGTTCTCAAGAAAATAAACAGGATATTATCCAGGGAACGATCCAAAGAAATTTTAATGGTGTTAGAGTTGAAAATATCGATGTTATTGTACCATCTGTTAGAGCCAACGATGGAGCTAAATTGATAAAAAAACTTACTTTCCAAATTCCACCTCATATTGGTCCACCATCCTCCAATGTTAATTCAGTGCAAGACTTGAGGAAAGTGTTTGATGCAAATTTACCATTCTTTGATGGTCCGGGTTCGAGCTTATTAATATTAGGACCAAATAGTTGTGGTAAAAGTTCTATTCAACGTATAATCGCAGAAATATGGCCTGTCTATAATAAAAATGGTTTACTTTCAGTTCCATCTGAAGGTAATCTCTTTTGTGTGCCACAAAAACCATATTTTACGAGAGGAGGTACTTTGAGAGATCAAATCGTTTATCCACTATCGTCTGATGAGTTTTTTGATAGAGGTTTTAGGGACAGAGATTTAGTTCAAATACTCAAAGAAGTTCATTTAGAATATCTATTGAAAAGAGGTACGGGATGGTCGTATTTGGATGCGGTTGCCGATTGGAAAGATCTTTTAAGCGGAGGTGAAAAGCAAAGAATGAACTTTGCTCGCATCATGTTTCATAAACCAAGATTTGTTGTCTTGGATGAGGCAACGAATGCAATTAGTGTTGATATGGAAGATTATCTTTTCAACCTATTGAAAAGATATCGATTCAACTTTATTAGCATTTCTCAGCGTCCTTCCTTGATAAAATATCACGATTTGTTATTGGAAGTGACTGATACAACCACAGGAGCTTGGCAATTACAAGCACTTGGTACAGATGAGGCAATTACGTCCATTGATCATGAAATTGACGAATTATCACAGAAATTGGCAAATGTTCACAAATGGGAGTTAGAGAGAGAAGAATTGAGGAGTAAATTGGCTATCATTTAGTCAGTTTAAAGCTGTTCGTAACTACTAGACCATGGCATCAGTCCCTTGATATGCTCGTTAAAAAATTGTTTATCATCTTCGATAACGGTGTTAAAATCGAAAATACTAACTTCGCGATAGCCTGCGTAACGTTTGAAGGGATTTCTACTTAATTTTTTTAAACGCAATGACTCTTTAGTTCCATACCAATCAGAATCAAACAATTGTATAGCATTACGTTGTTCCAATAATCTCAAGTTGTCGTAATAGTGATCCAATTTCTCATGTGAATAGTCTTTCGGAACTGGATCGACCGACACGTAATTGATACAACTAGCTGGATAATCAATGGCCTTGGCATGGTACTTTAAAAACCTAGCCTCTTTAAAACCGAATCCAACAATGGTTAACTTGTTCGGATAGTTATCCGTTAGCTCCTTAAACCTATATATTGAAAATAGTAAATTCTCGAATGAATCGAGAGCAAATTCCTCTGTTGCAATGCTACTACTGAAAAGCTCATCTATTGTCATTTTTTTTTGTGATAAAGCTTTATCAATATCTATCAAATAGTTTACTATTTCATCGTCAAATATCTTGCGTACAGTCAGTTCGTTATTTCTAAACTCTTCAATCAGCTTATAAATTAAAAAGTAATAACTCTGGGCCTCAGATATGCAACGTGCTTGTACCTTGGTCTGTGAACCGCTGAATAAAACTATTGATTTGTTGAATTCGTCATTAAGCATTATTTGAACCGCTTTAAGTCCATGTTTGATAAATGCGAGGTGGTCATTTCCTTCGTATTGAAATGGCGCCAAAAACCAATGCTCCGGCAGCTGCCCAAGGTTGATGCAGCCCCGATTTTCAATATATTGCCTCCAAATCGAGTGACATGGAACAAGAATCAATTGCGTCTTATCGCTTGCAGACATGTAGACGTTCACTGCCCTTATTATTGCATACACCTAAGAAAGACTCTGCTTTCCACATCTCGCTTCGCTTGAAGCTTTGAGATCTATAAAAATAGTACTATATATGCGTCCCGTGAAATTGTATGATTCATAGTTCTGATAATATACAAATGATAGATAAGTTTGAAATCATACTACTTAAAATCCTTATGGGTCCATTTTTGGGTGATTTTGGGTCTATTCTTTCTCGATTTTCTCATCTTAACACGAGACTCAATTTTACCTGAGCTTTGCAGTTTTCTGATTTGATCACGCAACAGGCTTCCCTCTGGTCTCAGCCTTCTCAATGAGTCTGATAATTCATCGGATAACTTTGCTTCAAAGTTCTCTTCCAGTATGTTACGTTTATAGTTCAACTTTTCTTTCTTGGCCGAATCGGTGCTAGCCAATGCTAGTTTCTCTTGAACCGTCTTTTCGATTTCTTCAAGCTTCTCAAGTTCACGAACCTTTGACCTTAAATCTCTCAATTCTTGATGTAACTTGACTTTTTCTTCGTGTCGTCTGGCCCTATTCCTCTGATATTTAGTTTTTTTCTTGTTCTTTACGACATCATTCACCGAGAGCTTGATAAGATCAGAAGTATTCTCCTCATCATCATCTTCTTTAGTCTCAGTGACTGCTAAATTCTCATCTTCAGAGGAAGAATCCTCTTCCTCACTGTCGTTTAGAACCTCCATTAACCTTTTAATCTTTTCTCTATATTCTTTCATTGCAACCTTATTGTCTTCTATTGCTTTCTCTCTCTGGTATTCATTTTCAATCAACTTAGACCAGTCAGCTTCATTAGGATTATACGATTTACCAGCATGAGGAATTTCCTCAAATTCCTTCACCTTCACGGGCACCATATCCATCGTTTCTGGTTTTACAGAAGCAATAGACCAACCTGTTGTCGATTTTTTCAACAAATCTTCTGGCACTTGAACATTCCCTTTAACCTCATGCTTTATCCCAGCAGGAGTGATAATTTCCTTGCTGTTGCTATTGTCACCCCAAAGGTCCACTTTTTTAAATTTCGATAAACCATCTTTTGCCATACGATGTTTTGTCTTGGATTCCCCATCTATCTTTCCTGCTAAGGCCATTAGTTTTCTAAGTTCCTTTTTTGAGACGTTTTGAACTTTATGCTTTGAGCTGTCATCGTGCTTAACATGCTTTATGGCACCAACTTTAGAGTTTGTCTTGATAGAATCCAAAATCTCTTTACTCTTCACATGCTTTTTGATTTGCTTTCTCTTGATTAGTCTGCTTTTCAAATCATTATCACCCGTTTCGTCAACTTGAAACAGCGCAGCGTCCTGCAAGTCACCAATATCTGAAGTACCATGAGTGATCTCTTGTTCCTTACTAACAGCTATAGATTTTTCAATATCAGTCAAATCAATGTTCTTTCTCCATGCTTTTTTTCCTTTACGAGATGATTGTTTGTATTGAGCAGGCCTCTTGGCAATACTATCTACAGCCATTATACAACAGCCTTTTGAAGTAATTTAATAGCAAGAAGAACCGAGGATCTCATCTCTTACTATAGCTCATCGCCATTTTTCATATTGGAAAATTTTATACACTTTTAAAAACCAAGTCGGACATCACAAAAAAGAGGCCGGACACAGCTTTTAAGAATAAAGATGTTGTGCATTATTGTAGGAACGGTAATTTCGTAATTTAATGTATTTGGGATGTTATTATGGTGATTTGAGGGGCAAGACGGATTAACACTGCACCTTTCGGTAAGTCAGTCTATAATCATGAAGAGAATTAAAAATAATAACAAAAATAAAAATAAAAAATAGAAAAATGAATGAACTTATATCGCATCTTCTCACATTTTCTGTTTGTAGCGCATACGCGCTCACTATTGTTCGCTAATCATTCCTTCGGCAGAGTTCTATCATAAGACGATTTCCTTCTCATTGTCCCATAGCATCCTTTGAAATCTCCAGTGGAGGCTAGTAATATCTTTCTTGTCATCCTTTTCATCGTTTAAAATACCGCTAGGAACATTTTTTCTCGATAAGTTGGCCAACGAAATCAGTTTGACGAAAATATCATCGGATTCGGGAGTATATACGGCAGTTTTGTCTGGATTTGGTGAATAATCCACGTCCTTAAACCACCTTCTTTGCCAGCTGACTCCGTTTGCTTCTTCATACTTCCTTAGATCCCTTTGTTTTTCTTCTAATTCTGTTTTTGTTTGTGAGATAAGGTTAAAGTCTCCAGACTTGATTGCATCGGCGACATCTTTCCAAGCCTTTCTGCTTTCCAAAGGATGTTGTTCTTCTATGGGTTTTACCTTTAAATGTTCAGCCGGGGTTCTTGTTGCATCATAAAAAATTGTCGATTCGGTTTCGTTCTTCTTAGTAATCTTTGAGGAGCCTGACCATTGGCCAGATATAGTATAAAATGCATTCTCTTTAACTTTTGCCTCTTTACTATTTTTGTAAATTCTTGCCTTGAAGCTATTTTTTTTACCAGAGAAATAGCCTCTGCCAGAGTATTCCACGACACAGACTAAACCAGATGATGATTGAATGAATGATTTACCTTCTAGTTCAACAAATGGTGATGCAACCAAAATACCCTCGATATGTAATGGAGGTAGAGTGATTAGATAAGATTCGTTAGCGAATTCTAGAAGTGCATGGCCGTACTGTTTAACACTTAGCATTAAAGATTTTGAAAAGGAAGATTTGATCTGATTATAACCTTGTATCTTGACATTATTTTTATCATTGAAAATAGCGTAGGCTGTAACTGGAGGATGATGAGAGACCTGTTCACTTAGCAACACAGTCTCGCCGAAGTTTGGATGTTCCTTATTTTCCCATTTTCCAACAAACACTTCGCCAAGAAATGGGTTCAAAGGTTTCTTTTCGGTACCCATTGATTCGTTACGAGAACAGTACTGAGACTTTAAAGTTGAAATAAACCATTTAACAACTGCTAGCATACGAGTCATCTCAGCAGAGTCATAGCCGTCTTCACTTTCATTTTTTTGGGTTGAAGTATCATCATTAATAAGCGCAGGCTCCAAAAACAGATCAGGGTGTTCTGCCCAATACTGAGAGAATTCTGACAAAGATGTAGGAGATAAAATAAATGGTGGAGCAGATAATGATGATAAGTCACCGTTAAAAGATGCAATTGATTTTAAAAACGAAGTCCATGAGGAAGAACTAGCGTATGACATTATGGCCGTACTCGTGTTGTGTTGAATTGAACAAAATTGTAAAGGGGCACCGGCACCTTATTCAGTGCAAAATAACAAATATAACTCAAACAAAGCAATCAAACAGGTTCACTGGCTAACTGACAGCAGCAAACGAGTGGTAACTACTAGGGTAAAACACTAATCACTTTTCAAAAATTGAAGGATGAGTTAGTCACTACTCGTTCCGGGAAGAAAACGTCGATATTTTGGGAGGTTTCTTCGCTTAGACAAAACGAACAAAAAATTCTCAACTGCAATTAAATCGCGGTATATAAAGAGCAAGAATCCAAGCAACCCTTGTCGATAATATCTTCCGCTTGGCTCCTGAGCCGCGTCATGGATTGTTTCGTGAACCTCTTGCTCGATTTACTGGAAGCTTATCTATTCCATTTATATAGAATTGTATATAGTTGGCCAGAAACGATAGCCCTTCTCTTCGAACAGGAATTTGGGAGTATTGATTGTGTCAGGATGATCCTGTAGGCTAGGTAGCTCGATACCTGGCGGCAGAAATTGTGTCAGTTCTTCGTTAGTTTGCTCTTTGAACCGGCTCTCCAGATGGACCCTTTGCAGAAAGGTGTCCATTTGCGGAACAGGTGTTAGGGCTGCAGCTGTCTGGATTTTGGTGATAAGCCAGTGGTCCGTGATGTCGTAGCTTTGATCATATATCTGTCCACCGCCAATGATGTATATCCTCTCGAGGCTGCTGCCCAATTCTTGCTTTAGTGCTTCGATACCGAGTACCAGTGAGTTGCTGTGATAGCAGTTGTTGATGTCTGCGTCTTTGATGAACGGTTCTGTAAATTCCCTTGATACGACGACATTTACACGACCAGGCAATGGTCTGAACCGCTGCGGTATAGATTCCCATGTTTTCCTGCCCATAACAACAGCGTTGATCTTCGCCGGATCCCTCGTTAACGTTGTTATCTGTTTGAAATATCTCATCTCTTTGGCGAGTCTCCAGGGCAGCGTGCCCTGGAACCCAATTCCCATATCAGGCACGAGACATGCAACGATACCAATTACGGGTATTTTGGACATAGCGCTGTCTCTCTCGTCTCCCTTCACACTTTGTTCTTTTTTTTTCAGTTTACTCATATTTTGTATATATATAGTGATGAGCTGGAAAAAATATACACAAACAGAAGAAACAGCACACACAGAATGTCCTCAGTGAGAACCGTCCGCCACGTTATAGAATCATCGCTGGCCGCTCCGTTGGAATTGGTTGTTACTTTGCCTGAGGATGCTGCTGAAAGGAAAATTCCAATCACCATTGCGTTGGGTATACAGCCGAATCCGGGCCAACTGACCAAGTTATGCTGCTACCATTACACCATACCGAATCGTCACGGAAGCAATATTGTGGGCACCACATTACTGGCTACAGGCAACGACTGGATCATGGACGTTACTAGACAAGCCGCCACTGCGATGTCCAAAAAATTCGGACGGCCGTGCTACGTGGCTTGGAGCGCACCTGCCAATCACGACTATAACTCGGTAGACCAGATATATGTAGTTAAACAATGTTTAGATTACGTACACAAACTGTAATTCTCTAATCTGATAATCAAACCTTTGATTAAAAGCAAACTAGGAAAAAAGATTGGAGGTTAACTTGTCAGACTGCCATTCGCGCCCACCCAGAAAACTCTATCCCTTCCAAAAAAGAAGTACATAGACTGGGCCAAGATCATCGCGCCTATTTAGAAAAGCTAAGGACTATGTCCCTCCACAAAAGTAGAGACACAAATTTCCAGAGCTAAAAATTGCAAAAGGCAAAACAAAACATTTAAAATGATAGATGACCGAACCGCTGAGGATTACGGACCAAGCTATGTGTTTTAAAAATTTAATTTCTCACTCTAGGGCACAAAGGTTATGTCGCTCATCAACCAAGTTGGATTCAGTGGCTCTTTTGAAGAGTCAAAGAGTGACGATTCCTATAGAAATGATCCTACTGTAGAATGTGTTAGTTAAACTTCCGCGCTTTGAAATGGAAATCCGGCTCCAAAAGTCAAATGACTTCTGAGCTTGGGAGCAATGGGTAGGGTATAAAACATACTGAAGTACGTCGACACAGATTTTAAACAAGAATTAAAGAAAGACTGAGCTGAAAAAAACATTGTTGAAACATGTACGCCTTTTATATCTTTTCCAGCTGCGATGCCCAGGCATGTCAAAATTTTTCGTCAGTGAGCCCTAAACAGATCGGCACATTGAAAAAGAAAGGCTGGCTGTCCGGTGGCCTAGTGTGGTGCACGTCTGCAGCATACACCCGGCCGGGTAACACAAAAGCCCTAACTGAAGCATATTATGTGACTGTTTTTCTCTCATCCGTGCACCATATTCCACCGACATTGCATCCATACACCTTTAGAAATCGTATTTTTTTCAGCATTTCGCCTCACAGGACTGTCGGCAGTTGAGAGTAGGTGCTGCTGATTGGTCTGGGCACGCTACCCGACGCAAGTTTGACGCGATAGGCTCGCACCGTGAGTCTGGTTCCACTACCACTGTTTACGGGTTCGGCAAGGGTCGACCTGCAGGCGGCGCTAGCGGGATGGTCTGGGCTGGGAAGCAATTCTCCAGGCAGAGGACGTTCGTCGAGTTCAGCCGAGCTCAGCTCCGTTCAGTTCAGTCCAGCACCCGAGCAGTTAGTCCCCCGGCTCAGGAGCCTGCGGATCTACGACACTTCGACTTCGGCTCTAGCAGCCCACAGCTCTGACGAAATTTGACAACACTATGGCCATCTTCAGCTATTGAATTCATGTATATTGATATTTGTGTTGTTTTAGGCTTCAATAGAGGATCACGTCAGAACCAAGTAAACAAAAATGGCTGAATCCCATAGATGTATGTTACAACGTTGAAGATACACGGAACGAAACCTGCAATGCAGCAAATGCGAAGGATAGACCACTGAAGTAAACCATATCGATAGATGAAAGCAAATAGTGACCAAGAACCAGCAAATTGATACACATCCCACTCATTTCATTGGAAGGGATTTTACTGGATACACACAGATGGTAGCACACACGGGAGCATTCGCATTGTGGGGTTTCACTCACAACCCTGAATAAATACTAACTTTTATCATTTACTTTTCTACAGTGTACGTCAAAGGTAAGCACTTATCCTACCAAAGATCAAAGAGAGTTAACAACCCAAACGTCTCTTTGGTCAAGATTGAAGGTGTTTCTACTCCACAAGAAGCTCAATTCTACTTGGGTAAGCGTGTTGCTTATGTTTACAGAGCCTCAAAGGAAATCAGAGGTTCAAAGATCAGAGTTATCTGGGGCAAAATAACTAGATCTCACGGTAACTCCGGTGTCGTTAGAGCCACTTTCAGAAATAATTTACCAGCAAAGACTTTTGGTGCTTCTGTCAGAATCTTCTTGTACCCATCAAACATCTAAACAAGTTGATATTGTATAAGTATTCTCTAGTTCTATATCTTATTAGTTTCCTAATGCAAATTACATATTAGAACTTTTTACGGTGTAAACACAAAATTATTTGAAATTAAATCAACATGAAATCAACATTAAACACTAAAAATTACAATCTCATACTTCTTCTTTTGAAGAAATCGATAACCTTTCTTGCCGTTGACTGGTCGCCTGTGTGCCTCTGTTGCGCATGGGTCTGCGCTTGTGGTTGTGCATGTGCATGTGCATGTGTATGTGTGCGGTGTTCGGCATCGTTTAAACTGGAAATCATCACAGATTGTCTGTAATTGTTTCCGGATGCACCACTAGAATTTGTTGCTCTTGAGGCGATCCTACCATTTGAATTCTTCTTAGGTTCTTCAAGTTGCGTTTGTCGTGATTCTCTTGAAGTACGTGCGATTTGATCGCCTGATGACGTTTGCCGGGAGCTTTTGGTACTTTTGTAAACATTTGGTACCACCGGCGCCGTGTTCGATGTGCTTTCTGCGTCTTCCGCAACAGATTGAGCCACCAATGACGATGATGATGAAGGTTTGCGCGCTGCATTTTTCGAATCATTCGAGCCTAAACTTGATTTGGACAAATTGTGCACAGAATACAGCGACAGAAAGCTGAATCTTTTCTTGCCTGGTTTATTATCAATAGACAATTTCTCGGTGTTTTTGTCATTTGCTGCTGGCGTTTCTGTCGCATTCTTCCTGCCTACGGGACTGTGGTCAGCTGTCAAAGGTTCCTCTGATTCCTCTGTAACAGGACTGAATCCCTTGTCGCCGACAATAGCGCTAAAGCGGCGGCTTTGCCGACGTTTTCTATAATCTACATCCTCAACCTGTTCATTAATCCGTCTCGTGATCGTTTCCCCATCTTTTTGAGACCTTATTAAATCGCCAGAAACACTTTGTAAGTCCAGTGATGGTTTGCTGAGTGAAAAAGACTTCCTTGGTAACATTTTTGGAGAGTTATCAAAAGTTGAAGAATATTTATGTTCTGGGCTCAACGATGGTACTGAATCGAATGGTGACGATTCAGGATTAGTTTTCTTCTCGGTAGCAGAACCGTTCATGGTTGAAAGTACTGGAAAGGTATCTCTGTTCATATTAGCAGATGCGCTGGACGAAGGATGATAAGAAGTTGGTCTTGGTTTCCGATGCTGTGATGTTAGCTGATGATACGAAGTCTTGTTGTCATGCGCACTGTGATTCAGACGGTCATTATTCCCCTTCGCCCTGAATGTATTTTGTGAAGGAGCAGGAGCAGTTGTATTTGAGGAAGTATCTGATGTGATGTTAAAAGTTGGAGCACCTTTCACGTCCTTAGCTGGACTGGCCTCCGCAATAACACTATTTTTGTTCATCAAAGAAGAGCTGTTTCCAGAATTTCCTGAATGTGTATTAGACCTTTGGCCCAAGAAAGTAGGTGCCACCCTATTACCTGTCGGATGGTGTATCTTCTGTAAATGCAAAAAAGAATCATGCTGCAAATTGTGTTCGCGTTCGGCGTCCACAACAGCTTGTAATGCAATTGACGCAGCAGAATTGCTTCTACTATGTCTATTAGCACCTCTTATAGGTGAATGCCGCAGCTCGGGAGATGGCGGCGAGGGAATCGTTATTACGTGAGATTGGGATTCTTGTGGCGGTGCCGGTAAATTAACCAGGGTTGAATCGATAATCAGTGAATCTCTCTTTTCACCTTTCGAACTAGTCGAAGATGTCGAACAGTTCGAATGTGGTCTTGTCGATCTTTGGGAATTCACTCGAGGCGGCCTGAACACGTCTTGTGATAACATTGTTCTATCCCATTCCTCGGGAGTTATCGACAGAAATGGTGTATGAGGCTTTGTCCATTCATGTCTTTGGATATTTCTTAATGTAATTCTTCTTTTCGGATCAGAAACAAGGATTCGTCGTAATAAATCTCTTGGTAGTGGATTAACATATTCGGGAAATTTTAAAGGAGTCCTGGTGATGTAATGATATAATTTTGCTATGTCATTACCATCAGGATTCTTTGGATCATCGTCCCAAGGTAAATAACCAGCTAACATGGCATATAAAATGATACCGCAGGACCAGACATCCGCTTTTCTTGCCTCGTAAGGCTTTGTACTAACCACTAATTCTGGTGCAGCATAACAAGGGGAGCCGCATGATGTTCTCATCAATTCATTATGCTGGAAAAATTCATTAACAAAGCCAAAATCTGTTATGATTAAGTTTTCATGTTTATCTAGTAACAAATTCTCCAACTTCAAGTCTCTATGAACTAACCCTTTGGAGTGCATATATTGAACACCGCTTGACAACTGTGCAAATAATCTGCAAGCTACTCCTTCTTTCAATCTTCTTTTCTTCTGGATATACTTGTAAAATTCTCCACCCGATGCGTACTCGAGTACAATCCCAATGTACTTAGAATTTTGTAATACTTCTTCTAGTTTAACAATGTTTGGATGGGTTAAGTGTTTCAATGCATTAATCTCACGATAAACCTTGACCTCCTTATCTGAATTCTTTGGTATCGTATCTCTCCTAATCAATTTGATTGCCACTTGTTTTGGAACTTCTGTAGACGAGGTTGTAGATTGCTTTGACCAGCCTAATTTGACTTTACCAAACTCACCCTCACCTAATGTCGAACCTAATATGTAAGGCCCAAAGGTGACATGTTTACGTCTGTGTCTATTTTGAGCGTGTGCTTCGCCACTGGTGCTCTTAGTTGCTGAAGCACTAGATAAAACCGCTGTCTCACCACCGTAGTAAGTGTAGCGCTTGGAAATCGATGCCATAGAGAGGGTGCACAATAGGTGCTCTTAACTGGTGCACGACAAAAATGTCAACTTTCGCTTTTTAGAATAGCTCAACGGATCTTGATTTTCTTTATACTATTTCTGGTATGAAAAGTGCATAAAAAGGTTCTTACTGCACGTCTGAATTCTAACGTGTGCTTATCCTGTGTAAATACCTTAAAGTCAACAACGTAAGATGCTGTTACAAAACAAGAACGCGCCCTCTTCTTTATAGGCACACTCACACTGAAAGCCAAACTTTACAGCTGAGAACTTAAAGAACACTAACCTTGAATGTACCCTTCGAAGTGTTGTTCACACTATGGCGTCTTCGTGATCCTTGTTTCTGTATAGTACTTAAAATTCTTTTTTAACGTTTGTTTACGTTTCGAAGTTTAATTACCATCGCTTCTTTTGGAATCTACGCTATTTTTGTTTACTGGCCGTAGAAAAGAGTCACATGACTTGCATTAAGTTTTAGCATATATATAAAGAATACCAGATCAAGGCAGTATTCCTGTAGCGATCTAATCGGTGAGTGAGATATTTGATATATTTCAGTCGAGAAAGAATGAAAATTTGCGTCGTTAAATTCTTTAGAGAAGCCTGCTGTACTTAGGCAAATCAAGATATGGAGTATCCTGATCTCCCTGTGATTACAATCCAACATGATTGCCTTGAGATAATACATTTGTTAGCTCTAAGTTTTAAGAAATATAAGCTCCCTCTTCCAGTGCGAAAAACATCGAGATATGGTTTTTCTAAGTTAAATTCGACCATGTCAGGAGAGAAGCTCACAGATCTAAGTCTCATATGCCAACTTACGCACTGTGCCTTCTATGATTAGCTCACCCATGGAGCTACGCTTGTAGCTGGCACCTGGTAGCTTGTGTACTTCCTTTTCACTTATTTGAACGACATGCAAGAGGATTTACTTAAGTTTGAGAGAGCAAGCGCAATCTGGTCTTAATAGAAATGCAACTCTTCAAAATACTTCAATGCCGTTGCCAGTATACGGTCATAATGACCAAAGTGGGTAATTAATCATACTGCGACTGGTGCTTTTAAAGCTTATGGTCGGTCCCTGGTTTATTCTGGCATGCATAGTTAAGTATGCGAGAAACGATTCCCTGCGTTTTTGGAAGTAATGATATATGCATTATAGTTTTTTTCCTATGTACACGATATTTTGTTTTTGTCTGTATTTTTATATCCTTTGTATTTACTCATCTGTGGATTTGACAATACCGACTTTGGCTGGTCTGATGACTCTATTGTTCAAAGTAAACCCAACTTGCTGGACGTGAAAAACAGACCCCGGTTCTTTATCAGGTTGAGGTAGTTCAAAGGTGGCCTCGTGTTTGTTTGGATCAAATTGCTCGCCTAGCGGGTCCAATTTCTCAATGCCATGCTTCTTTAACGTCTTTTCGAACACGTCCCTTGTCATCTTGACACCTGTGTACAAATCGCTGATCTCCTTGGATTTTTCAACAGTATCGGGTTTGAATGCGTTCAGAGCGTGGCCAAAGTTATCAACAGACTCGAGCAAGTCTCTGGCAAACTTCTGAAGGGCAAAATCCTTTGCCTTCTGAACATCCTTTTTTGTAACCTCTTGTAGGTTTCTAAAATCTGCTACAGATCTTAGAAGTCTATCTTTCAAGTCAACAGCTTCCTTGCTCTTACTTTCAAGCTTGGTCTCAAGTTCATTGATCTTTCTTTCTTCTTCCGTTAAATCTTTGGCATCCTCCGCAGCAGCATCTGATTTAGTCTTTGATTCCTCATTTGCTTCAGCTGAGTACGATCTCAGACTGATGTAACCTGTATTTGCGCTTTGCTTAACACTTCTCATCGGTGGCAAAGCACTCCGGGTGCTCAGTGCAGCCGTCCTTCTAGAACCATACCTGGCTGCAGTAGAAAATACCATCATTTTTACTCAGGCCTTCGTATCTTATCTAAGTATACTCGGTCTTGAAAAGGACTGCTTTTGAAAATTGGTTCCCAACCGACGTAGAACCTTTTCAAGAGAGAGCTAACTTGAAGGCGCACATCGCTTGATGAAGAGTGAAAAGATGACCTCTTCAATTAAATCACTCCCTACGATTAAACAAGGAACAACTAATAATGCACCAGAAGCTTAATTGAAGCCTTTGATCTTATCGTCACTACCATTCCGCAAAAGAGAGCTAAGCATACAAGCATAAAATTCGCACTGTTCAGGTCCACCATGATCCAGGTCCCTCAAACACATGATCCAGGTCCCTCAAACACATGATCGAGAACCACGAGTAAGATATGGCTATAGCTCTTGGGACATGTGCGCTGCTTTAGTCAAATTATTCGATCCCACAATGTCCGTGGATGTTTCTCACCTCCGAGCTGCAGACCAGGCACTATTTCCAGATGTCATATTACTACCTCTCAATAACCCGGAGGACCTCAATAGAACTACTCAATCTCCAACCCCTGCGACGAGTAACATAACGCCGAATAACATAACGCCGAATAACATAACGCCGAATAACCGCCTAAGTCTAAGCTCTCAAGTAGTTGGGATGTACACAGACCTATTTTTTAAGCAAAAGGCTGAAAAGGAACGTTTAGGGGAGTTCTACCGTGATAGAATGCTGACAGGCGACAAAAATTTGAGAGAAAAGGAAGATCTGCTGCAGGCTATCGCTTCTATATTTTATAAATTGCCTAAAGGTAAGCGGGATGCAGCTGAGCGCTTTCTGATTTGCAACCTGGATATGGAGAATATTCTGTCGTGTTCGGATCCATCGGAAGAAGAAAATTTCAAGCTCGTTGATGCCGTAAATGGACTTTTAAGTATGGTGGCTCCAACGAGACGAGCGGGTGTCATGAAGCTTCTGCGGTTACCACCCTCGCTTCTAAGCCATATCGCTGCTCCCGTACTACAGCCCGGCGTTTTAACGACAGAGCGAGTTATTTCTGTCTCGCCTGTTGCTGCCAGAAAGACAAGAAGTGATGATGTGGGCTCTTTGAGTGAACATTTCACGCTTCCCCGTGCAAGCTACGATACAACACCTGATAACATTGGCCCCTTACGAAAACGAGTAAGAGTTAGCAACGCTACAAGGGACAAACAGCCTACCAAGCGCCATGCTGAAGCTTCGTGAGGAACTGGTGGAGCTGGCAAAGCCAAAGACAGGGAGCATGAAGCTGCTGGCGGTTGGGCGCGGTCGTTGTGGAGCCAGAAGTGCACGAGTTTGTGTCCCAACATTGTGCGTGGAGGGGTGTGAGAACTGCGCACTAGCAAGGAAAGTGCTCTGTGGGAAGCTTTTATTGCGTGGGGAGCGAGGTGCATTTTTCTTGTTTTCCAAAAGTGCTCCGAAACTGAAATAGTTTGTATGGTGTGTGTTGTCTCTTATTTTATTCCTATACAAATTAAGATATTTATTTATTCTTATACTTTGTAACCTATTCCTCTTGCTCCCAGCATTTTATTATGAATTTCTCCATGTTCACTTTTTTCTTCATTTGTCCTTGAATCCATGGATGTTGTATCATTTGCCTGGGGGAGGGTCTTTCCCTCGGATCTTTCTTCAAACAATATCCAATGAAGGATTTGAATGCCTTGCTCCAGGTGATATTCAGCTCGGATTCGTCCCTTAAAACAGGCGTAAATGTTAAAATAACTGTTAAAAGCTCTATTGGAGCTATATTGGGAGTCATTTTATCATTGCCAAAGGGAAAATAACCTTGGGCTACCTCAAGTAGTGTTAGTCCCAATGACCAAACGTCACACGTCACACTATAGGGTTGTCCCTGAATCCTCTCCGGTGCCATGTAAAAAGAAGTACCGGTGAATGTAGTTGCTAGGGAATTAACAGCCTCGCCGCTGACTCCAAAGTCACATAGTTTAACTTGCCCTTTGTCATTCAAAAGGATATTTTGCGGCTTAATGTCCCTGTGAATGATCTTTCTTTCATGTAAATAGGACAATCCCCTGAGAACGGCCTCTGCAATCTTGCCTAAGACTTTTTCGCTTATTCTCCCGCCACGTTCAATCAAATTTTTGTATACAGCATCCAATGACTTTCCGCCCATATATTCCATTGCAATGTATATTGTCGAATTTTCCTGATCTGAAAACATTCCATAATATTTCACAATGAAATCTGATTCAAAACTTTTATTGAATTGCAATTCTCTGAAGATTTGTTTTTGATATTCTGGATCTGTATTCAAGGTGTTAATTGTCTTGAGTGCGAAAATTTTGGATCCCTGTTTCAACCTACATTTGGCAACAGATCCACCAGCTCCCTCTCCTAAGATCCCCAAAGTTATTATTTCAGCTTTCAAATGGGGATGCTGCCAAAGTTCTTCTTCCAACTGATCAACGTCCTTACCAGTCATAGTCTCTTTGGTTATTAAATTTTCCCCTTTCGAAGGGCTAGCATCATTACTGCTATTTTCATATGCAGACAGCACAGCTGCTGGATAAGAGTCAATTTTTTCAATGTTCTGTTTTTTGAGGAATGATATTCTTCCTTGGGTATCATTACTGTCATTGTTTCCATGGTTATTTATTTCATCATTGCCACTGTGAGTTATAGCCTGAATACTGTCTGAGTTACCCCTGGTCCCACTTGTCTTTGCCGTATCACTGACGGAACTTTCTGAAGTCATATTTAAGTTTTGTAAAGAGCCAGATAGAGATTCTGCAGTATATGGCGATGATCGTGGTCTTGTCGCAGTCCCGCTAGTTAACACCAAAGGTGGTAGGGGGGGTGGCGCCGGGCGCCGTTTCAAAGTCTTGATGGTTGATGATGATGATGATGTTGTCGGTGAGGCTGAAAGCGGCTGATGCTGAGAATTTCCTGTCAAAGGCGTACATGATGTGCCTGATTGGGGTGTCCCTGCCGTTAAGGAAGAGCTGGATCTTGTATTCCTATCGCTAGTGTTCAATGAAAGATAAATATTTCCACCGGCTGGGCCATTTTTAGCGCTATTACTGGCCTCAGCATTAGGACTCTCGCCGCCATTATTGTTCCTTAGCATTGGCGGGAGAGTCAATTTCGGTGATTTATTATTTCTTCGAACCGAATCTGGAGGTCTGAACAAAGATGCCATTCTTCACGTATTCGATAGCAAGTCAACTAGTTACCAAAGAGCTCCCTTTCTTTCTGAAAGAGGCAAGCCAATTTAAACTTTAGTGGAATCACGCCCAATTCTGAATAGCTATAATCTCCCTGGCTCAGGACTGAAATGCAAGCGAAGGAATAGATTGCAGTGAATAAATGAACCTATAAGTGAAAATTTAATTACTGCCCACAATCAATGCAGGTCTTTTACTTGTGAGTCCGAATTCAAGTCCGTAGAAAGCTTGGTCAAGCAGAGCATTGTTTGATTCGGTCATCTAACGCATTTTCATTACCCTACTTAATACAACAGGACATCTCTAGAAATATACGAAAAAAAGATCGTATTGAAAAATCCAGTGATATTACAGTTGTTTCAAAATACTCTCTGCATTGGAAAGCAGTGCTTGAGCAATTATTGAGTCTATTATGGGTGACGCTAAGGACGATGCTGCGAACCTTCTTGCGTCTCTAAAAATCGACGGTAAGAACGAAGAAAAGAAGACGGAGGATGTTGTCAAGACGGAAGAGGCTCCAAAAGAAGCATCAGCAGAAGAATCGGAGGGTGCATCAGAGAAGGATTCAAAGGTAGAACAGAAGGAGAAAGAGAGTAAGAGTGCAGAAATTGACTCTAACCTTATCAAATCGAGTTATGAAGTTAAAGTTAATCTTGCGGATCTGCAAGCAGACCCGAACTCTCCCTTGTACAGTGTTAAATCATTTGAAGAATTGGGTCTTTCGCCCGAATTACTCAAAGGTCTATATGCAATGAAATTCCAGAAGCCGTCCAAGATCCAAGAGAGAGCTTTGCCTCTGCTGCTGAACAATCCACCGAGGAATATGATTGCGCAATCGCAATCTGGTACGGGTAAAACAGCGGCTTTCTCTTTAACTATGTTAACAAGAGTTGATCTGGCCTTAGGTGACGTTACACAAGGTATTTGTTTGGCACCTTCAAGAGAATTGGCCAGGCAAACGCTCGAGGTCGTACAAGAGATGGGCAAATTTACCAAGATAACCACACAATTAATTGTCCCAGACTCATTCGCAAAAAATCAACCCATCAATGCGAACATTGTTGTTGGTACTCCGGGTACAGTTCTGGATCTCATGCGCAGAAAACTAATTCAATTGAACCAGGTAAAGATTTTCGTCCTTGATGAAGCTGATAATATGTTAGATAAACAAGGCCTCGGTGACCAGTGTATCCGTGTCAAAAAATTTTTGCCAAAACCAACACAACTGGTGTTATTTAGTGCTACTTTTGATGAAAAAGTCAGGGAGTATGCCAAAAAGATTGTGCCAAACGCCAACACTTTGGAACTGCAAAATAACGAGGTCAATGTCCAGGCAATCAAACAACTTTACATGGACTGTAAAGACGAAACACACAAATACGAAGTTCTGTGCGAACTTTACGGGCTGATGACCATTGGATCTTCCATCATATTCGTTTCTACCAAGAATACGGCGAACATTCTTTACGGGAAGTTGAAACAAGAGGGCCATCAAGTTTCCATTCTACATGGTGACTTACAAACGCAGGAAAGAGATAGACTAATTGACGATTTCAGGAACGGCAAATCCAAAGTCCTGATCACCACCAATGTCCTTGCGAGGGGTATTGATATCCCAACAGTCTCCATGGTGGTGAACTACGATCTGCCAACCACCCATAATGGTCAGCCAGACCCCTCCACATATATCCACAGAATCGGCAGAACGGGAAGATTTGGTAGAAAAGGTGTTGCAATATCATTTGTACATGACAAGAAATCCTATAATGTACTCTCCGCCATTCAGCAATACTTTGGTGACATTGAGATGACCCGTGTGCCAACAGATGACTGGGACGAAGTAGAAAAAATTGTGAAAAAAACCTTGAAAGAATAATGTATGTATCTATATACTGACCTAATGCGACTAAATACGCTAAAATGACTATCGTTTTTCACAAAGTTGTTCCCCCCATAAAAGCAATAAATAGGAGTTTTCGAAGCCGAAATGCGCAGCGACTGCAAGTGCCGTTAGCACGAGCGAAAAAGTATAAAAGGCTCATCACTTTAAGTAAACATTATAAACAGGGGTCTACCAAGAGAACCAAGTACTACAAGAAAAGATTACATTCATCAGTCATGGATAGCGAAAAGATTGTTTCCATCGTCCTAGGTATGTCATGAGCGTTACTACAAGGTCATCCCATGTGATTAAACCTACTAACACAAAAGGTGCAGCCATTTTCCTACCACCATTATCTGTCTTTATGACCCATGGTTTCGGTTCTGAATTTATCATCGATTTGATTTTGACTATCCTTGTCTTTTTCCCAGGTATGCTGTATGCTTTGTACTTGGCATTCAAGTATTAGGTAGGGCGTTAAAAGAAACACATAGTCGGTTTCACCTTCGCTCATTTTTAACTATTATCAGTATTTTCTAATATTTTCAATTCTTTTAATATCTATATAGTTGTAAAGACTATTGTTACTATTTACACGGGAACACGATTTCTAGAGTTGTGGGGCCATCATTTCCATCAAAGGGGATTGGATGAAGGCGACACCAGCAATGAAAAACGCACCGTTTACGGTTATGGTATATAGTGGAGACTCTTTGAACTTTTGGAGGGACGACTTAGATGAGTCTGATGCGTTGGCAGCACCTGCAGCAGCACCGGCACCGAATATACCTGACATGTTCACTCGAGTATATTTTGGGGTTGAGGATGATAGCTGTGTAGGTAGTGGTTAAATTGCTTAGTAAATTTTCGCTTGATAAACACACTCAAGTCTGCTATTCCGTCAACAGTGATGTAAAATAAACATTTTGTATATGTAGATGTAAATCTATATATGAAAGCAAGTTATATATTCGGCCGATCGGAGGATTTATATAGCTTCTGTGTGAAGGCATTGGTTGTCGTATCGATCCAGCGATACCCTAACGTCTGTTTTCTTTCCGCGGCGAACTTTGCAGATCTCTGCATGTGCAGCCAGTATACTTAGCTGAGCAGGATCAAAGGTGATCACACTATTGTTCCTAGAAGAACTAAACCTTCTTGCAGTGCTCTGTGAGGAGCCTACCAGTGAGTAGCTGGATGACACCGAAGCTGTGTCATCCAAGAGAGACTCCTTGGAGTCGCGGAAGGCACTCAAAATACTGGTATTTGAACTGGTGCACTCCTCCTCAGCCTCCTTCTCCTTAATCTTCCACGCAGTCAACCCCCCAGCTCTATGAATAATACTTGTGTCCGGTATGCACCGGTTCTTTATCAGGTAGACCTGGAATCGTATGAAGTAGATCATCAGTCGAAACAGATATAAAGCAACGTCGAACATGTACAGCAAAATCACCGGAGACAGTAGTACGAATACGAAAGTATAGCATGTGTACTGGTATATCTTGAGCAATATCATAACTGCTTGCCAAATTCTGTCCAACATTGTGCCAACGCTCCCGAATCACTGCTGTGACGTCTTGGGATCTTTCCTTGCTTTGGATATCTTATATGCGAATGTGAATGCAAAATTCGGAGAAAGCCGGAAAGTGAGGAGATGGAAAGAGGGAGCTTTTATAAAATCGAAGGGTCAAAGTTCGATGTCTTTATCGATATTTGCTATTCTGTGTTGTTTTTTTACTACTATTGTTGCACGAGCTCATCACCATGTGAGACTTTGAATCTTTTGAAAAGCGCTGCCTACGTGAAAAAAGTGGGCTAAGAATGTCTGATTGCAAAAAGTTAAAAGAAAGGGAAAAAAAAAGTACTTTTATCGCACTCCGGCCACGAATGTCCCGCTTTGAATTTAGACACTGAGGAGTAAGTCATTTATATTATACAAATAGTATATTTCTCATTCTATATATAGGCATGTATTATATCAAGATATCTGGTGGATAGGGAAGGGGTCTGAGAGAAGCAGTACTGATTGAAGTTAATGCAGGGAACTATCGGTATTGCCTATCGATCAATCGACACCGATAGCACTTAGTTCCAATGTCCACACCCTTCTGATGTGCAATCTAACTGGGACAGTAATCTTGTTTAACCCATCATTAACTTTTGTCGGCGTCTTCAAATTGAGAATTTTCTTTTGATCCTTGGCTTTCTGATCTGACCATGATCCGTAAATTTCAACTTGCAGATCGATTTCTTCTTCTCCCCACCAACATTTACGTGCAGGTTTCCTCCAAAACAGCAAAAGCTTGGCATTGATATCCGGCTTAGGAACCAATTCGTAGAGTTTTGGTGCTTCTGGCACCCTTTGCTTGGAACTTGATCTCTGCGATGACGACGACCTTGATCTGACGTTATCTGCCAACGCGGAGAGTCTTGATTTTCTTTTTTCGCCACGGGGCCTATGATGACCCGCACTGTTTGGAGCCGAGGCTGTGGGAGTTAAAGCATGAGAAGAAGTCAAAACAGAACCATTGTTGTTTGATGTACTACGTGACAACGAATTTACCGAAGTAGTGGAGCCAACTGGCGTGAGTGAATTCTCCTGGGATAGCTTAACTTCATTGTCCCACTTGGCTCTGGCAGCGTAATATTTCTGCCTAAACTCCTCGGTAGTTTCATTTGCAATTCGACAGAGAGATAGAGAGCTGATAACAGTTTTACCTGGTTCTTGAGTTCTATTTCCCCAGGTTGATTCTTTGCCAAATCCAGATGAACATAGCATATCCATTAAATGTTGTTCCGCCGGTCCCAGACTCTTGTCCTTTGGAGTTTTTTCGACACTTGCTGAGCTTGAATTTTTATTTCCATCAATTTTTTTTAATCTATTGGAAGAATACAACCCTTTGAAAATTGAGGTTTTATCAGTCAAGTAGCTGCCAGCAGCTGCTTTAACTTGAGCCATCACATGATACAGTAGATCATCGCTTGTCTCTTTACAATCAAATTGGAAATCGTTTTGTGGTACGCAATAATAATCCAAATCTTCCCGTAGTACAATGATTGTGGGCTTTTCGTGCAGCAGATCATTTTCATTACTTTGTGCAGCAGAATTCGACCCGCTAAAGGTGAAAAACCCCCTGGCAGAAGACAATGGATGATCTTTGCCGGGCACAGATCTGTCGAAAATTTTATTAACAGGAAAATTCACCAAATCATCGTATGCCTTGGTATATGCTTCCATGATGTATTCAAAACAATCTGGAGAAAAATTAGAAATACAGACTTCATCTTCAGGGGTCAAATTGGTAATCACTCGACCTTGACGATCCAAGAAGACACCAGATGGGAATAAACAGAGCAGCAAAGATTCAGGCAGAGACATTAGCTGGTCGCGCGTAATGTAATAATGTCTTTCTTGAATGTTCAGATGAATTAAGGAATTGCCATTTTCGTCGTCATTACCAAGTTCTTCGCCGTACGCTGACGGAGGTCCTTGATCCTTCAGAAAGCCGCTAGCACCTGTATCCTGGGATACTTGGGTGATGATATTTTCCATTTTGAAATACTGTTCTAAATTTTCCTTTCAAAAAAATATGCTTCAATACTTTTTCTTCAAATAATTTTAGTTGCTATCAGTATTTAGCTTCTTCACTCTCTTAATGTAGCCACGAGAGCCAGACTTTTATTGATAAAAAGAGGAGACAGCAGTTGACCCGCGAGTATGGAGAAGCCCGGTGTATGTTGTAATGAAACACAAACGCTCAAAATGGCAGTGCACGTATCCACCAACTATAACTATGGTGTCTATAAGAGCTATCTTTTTCCTCTCGTTGAATCTCAATATCTTTTTTTTTTCTCTTCTCTACCTCCTTTCAAACTTTGGCAGCTTATGACGAACAACAACAGTCGCTATCGACGATTATAAAAAAATATTGTAAGGAAGGATATCTAGCCGCTGAACTAGGCATTCAAATTGCGATTGCTGGCTTGAGCTAATCTATCACTCAGAATCCTAATTGCATAATTCATCAAGATTTTGGCGGTTCCGCAGGCTCACACATATCATTTAACTAAGAAAAGAAGACAGATTGATCGAGTAGATATGAATCCTGGAAATGTGACCAACGCAGCAAAAAGCATAAATAATAGCTAGGCAGGAGGGCTTTAGAAGCATCATGCTTGTGTCCTGAAAGTCTTACATGTTTATTCGACCCAATTGCATAATTTACCTTCTTATGTGAGGGTAACTGATCTTGATATTGGTATATAAAGACGGAAAATTTTTGTGCGTGAGGCCGATCTAGAAATTTAATGCTCTGACAACATGGAAACATAATGAACTTGATAGTAAGTCCCCCCCCTCATTCTAAGTTTGTGCCACACTTGAAATTTGCTTGGCCGTAAGCCAGGTATAATCTCAGAGGTCCTTGAAGGCTCAAGGATCCGGTGAGGTTTCTAGAATACGACATGATGAGATAAACTTTCATTAACCTTATCTACATTATCTGACGAATTTTTTAATTCAAGATAGAAAAAAAGATTGTTTTATTAATTTCTGAAACATAGTCATTCTTAATACTTAAAGTGCTCGAATAAAAACATATAAAACCATTGGAGAAGTCTTGAATCACATTTCATCCTCGCTGTTTATCAAGAACTCGTCATCGTCGGCGTTCTTATTAGCTTTCTGCTCACCTGCAGTTGCAACAGCTTTCGTTGGCGTAGCATTCAAAGGAACCGGTGGGACAGGTTGCCATTTTTTTCTGGTAGAGGCATCTGGCGTATCGATGTATGTCGTTTCTGCTACTACCTGGTTTTCCTTGGACTTTCCGTCAGTCGAGTTCTTGGCAGGGAGTTGTGGTGGTACATCATCTTCCTCGTCTAACTCGCCATCACTATCATCATTCTGCAAGGTAATGCCGTGGTTTTCTAGTGATTCCTCACCAACTTGAGCACCGAAAGAGTTAAACCTGCGCCTTTCCGGTTTCTTAGGTGCATAGTTCTGGTTATAATCGCTATTTTTCTCACTGATTTTCTGTTCGTACGCTTCATCATCGTAAAATTCTTTCTGGTTATTGTTTATTTGTTCAGGATATTCGCCAACTATATTTTTTCTAAATCCGCTGATCCAACCATTCAATTTTGTGGCAGTTTCTTGGATCGAGCGATTTGCCTTTTCTTTCAATTCAGGTAACTCCTTTTCCATGAATTGCGCCCAAGAATCATCATCCTCACCGTAGAGCTCCCTTTCTTCCTCGGGACTTAATGGCTCTTGGTTCCTTCTGTGGCGTTCTCTTATCCTTTCTCTGCGTGCTTCCCTCTCGGCGGGATTCACTTGTCTACGAGTCTGTCTATCACGTTGCTGGTGCCTGTTTTTATTGAATTGCTCATCGAGCTGGCGTGCTAGCAGCTCGTCCTGTTCCAATTGAGTTTGTTTTCTTCTCTGAGGTAGATCAGGAGCTTTTTGGATTACTGGTTGGGATGGCAATTCTATGTCAATCCCTGACTTTGGATCGGATAGAAACAATAATGCACTGAATGCAGGATCCAATGCTCCCTGTGAAGCAATTATAACCGCCTTTACATACTTCTCTTCGACATTTGGAAAAGCCTCCTTCAATTGTGTCAGGATTGGATTTTCTAAAGGAGCTTTTGGCTGTTCTATAGTCTCATTGGTTTTCTTCCTGCTTGGTAGGGGGGGAGTTACTTCCTTCTCTACCTCAGGCTTCTGTTTCTCATTTGCATCTGTCTTCTGTCCCTCAATGGTGTCTTTTGCAGGTGCTGTGACTTCATCTGTTCCTTCTTCAGTTTCATCTGTTTCAGCCCTATCAACTACACCTTCTGTCTTCTGGCTGCTATCCTCTCTCATTTCAGGGGTGGCATCAGCATCAGTAGTGCTTGTACTTATCTCAACTTCCTTTGGAGGCATTTGCAGTTTGTTCGGAGATTAATGCGGTATCAAATCTGAATCCTGGGGTATCCAAAGTACTAGATGATGACAGCAGATCTATCTATATCACTTAAACGCCAAGGCTCTTCCTTCGCCCCTTTCACAATGCCCGAAGATGATGTTCAAATCGAATTATAAATAAAATCATGTGCCCTTCCCTAAAAGGAAATATGTAGCGAAGATATGTTATTTGTCTACATATATATACAATTTGATATAGAACTCTTGGCTCTTTAACTTGAGAAGAGGTGGACTCATGACGCATTCATAAGGGCCGCAAACCAGCCCTCTCCACGATACATTCTAAAATGAAGAAGTGATCTAGCAGTATGCGAACTAGATCACAAGAAGTGTACCGGGCGAAGTTAGCGGCACGGAAGCTTAATTTAGCATGAAAAATATTGTGAAGGCATCTGCATAGAATATAGCGGTCTATAGTTATCTAGCACAAGGAGGAAAATTTTGGGAAGTGGCACTCAAATTCCCTAATAATTTTTCCTTTGGTCTCCCCCACTCGGAATCACCAAGCTCAAATGGGGATGTCCTGTTTAACTACGTTCTTCTTAAGCAGCATTTTTCATCTTCCTTAGCTGGTCCATAACTTTGCCTCTTGGCCATTCTGATTTGACGTCACCAGCAGCATGTCTTACAACTTTATCGTCTAGCCTCATGAACGGATTGAACTGCAGTTCATCATGTAAGGTGAATTTGCCTGTTGTGACCTCATGTTCAAGGCAGAATTTTTCCAAAGCGTCAAAGTCTTCGTTATCGCCAAAGTTTGGATAAATGGCTTTGCGAATAAACTCAACATTTCCCTTTGTGTATTCATGACCTGGAAAAACCCTAGTGGTGCCCCAATTTGGCTCCTTTACACCATTTAAAATCTTGCTGTTCAATGAAGCATCCATCTCTTCACCAGTGCCTTCAAAAAATCTGCCGCACCCGGCGGTGAACAAAGTATCGCCACTGAAGATTGCCTGCTCGTTAGTCTCCGGGTCAACAACATGGTAGCATACAGAATCCTGTGTGTGACAAGGGGTCCGAATACACGTGATCTCAAGATCCCCCAACTTGTAGTGTTGCAGATCCTTAGGAATATCAGTAACAGCAGGAGAGCCTTGAGATCCCCCTATTACCCTTATTGGACTATCTGTTATCTGTTTCAAGCTGGCCAAGATGGCCACATTACCGCCGGAATGGTCATAATGATGGTGCGTATTCACTACAGCTTGAATACTCAGTTTTTCTGAATTACTCAGCTTGGGTAGAACCTCTAAGGCCTCTGCGGGGTCAATCAGCCATGATTTGCTGTTATCTTGTGTACTCAATAAATAACTATAGTTCACCCCGCCGGTTAGCCATCTCATCTTGATAGGTTTAATGTGCATCTTTCTTATTTGCCTAAATAGCATTCAACTATCTCGAGAGGCCCTGAGATGTCTTAAGTCAGATTGAATCAATATGCGCCGAAGAAGACTTTTGTAGGAATCGGAAAATTAGGGTATTTCGCTTATATATTGCTTGCACTTTACTAAAGACGGGTAACAGTAAGAAAACTAAGCTGTAAGTTACATATTACAATAGCTTGCCATATTGACTTGTTCAGCCATTCTTCACTGTACCTTCAAGTAAGATCGAAGTCCGATTGAACCGTATAGTTCAAGCTATGTGGGGCTGTTCTTATTTTGTTCGTCATGATATCTCTTTAGTTGACGTTGTTTATTCAAAAGCTTAAGAAACTTCCCATAGAAATCAAAACAACCCTACAAAACATATAAAAAAAAAATTTGAAGCATTATCCCTTCAATTTGCAAATCATGCATGTATTTTCTGTGTTCAAATATCATATATAGCGTATAAAATTTTAGATGTGGGGAATACTAGTTTCACAACTTCGTCGTGTTACAACTTGGACAGCGACAAGAAGATCCGCACTTGCATCTACCTTCTTTCCCTGAGGAGGATCCGCAGCAGCTGGAAACTGTATCTCGAGGTTGCGTTGTACCTGATGCAGATGTCGAAGGTGTCGAAGACGTAATATTTCGATTGGTCGCATCTCTATGAGGCGTGCAACAAGAAGAGGTTCCCGCAGAGGATTTACAGCAGGACATGACAGAATTAGTGCCAGCACAACTTAATACACTTAATGGAGATCACACTGATGAGGTGATTGTTATGGAAAAAGATCATAGTAAATTAACCGATACTCTTTTTATATCTTTCAAATTTGATGCTGCGCGATAAGATAAAGCTCATGTCGCCTCGAGATTCCCGATAGGGTAACTAGCTACAAGAACGGGATGGGCGGCTATCCTTATTTTTTTAGTACCCAGCATCATTATGATCTGTTAATTGATAGCAGTTGATGAAATGAAAGCTGGAGAAGATGATTTGTATTACTGATGTTAAGCTGAGAGCCAGTACGGTTACGCTAGTGCAGAGTGGTTTGGAGGAAGAATATGACGGGAAATGGAGGAGTGGTTTGGAGCCGGTAAAACTTAAGGTTGAAGATGTTATGGACAAAATGCAGCTATTTTATGAGGTTGTCAAAAGTGTGGTCGAGAAAAGATTGAAGAAATTCGAGGTGGAAGAATTGCAAAGTCTGATATTAACTTCAGACGATTTCCTGGCAGAGGGCCACGGGAGCATTGAGATCTGTGAACCGCCAACAGAAGCGCAAAGCCGTATCGTTAAGAGTCTTGTTAAAGTGATTTTCCATCAGCTTGCGGGTAACAATTCACCTGATGCTATTAGCGAGGCGCATGCTAATTTAATCTTTTCACTTTTCATCACACGCATAACCTGTGATATTTATGTGGAGAGTTTAGCCATCAACAAATACACAAGCTCGCAATTCTGTAATTTACAAGACAGCATTAAGAATATTTTATGCAACGCTGCAACAGATACGTCAGAAGTTGCATGCGAAAGACCCTTATTTGCTGGGGTGCAGAAATTCGTTGCTAATCTTTTTTGTTGTTTAGAAGATCTAAGAAACAGTAACGAAAATAGGCTTCTTGTTGATGATTTTGACAAAATTGACCTTTATAATGAGGATGGGGATAAGAATGAAGAATTAGATGAGGAAAATACACTCGTTTCCTCCAGAATGCCGAATGCGCTGGGTTCTTCAGTACAAATTAGTAAACAGACATTGTCGTTTACCAAGGTCACCCTGTTACCTTCAAATGAACTGGAAAATTTATGGGAGTCTTTATATTTTGATGATGGCATAAAGCAAAAGATGTATAGCTACGCAACCATTGCCTTAAAGATGGCCTCTTTGTCGAATCAAACAGTAGATCACGATGAAACATCTACCATCTTCTCAAATAATAAACTTTTGATAGTTTACGGTCCTCCAGGTACTGGCAAAACCACCATTTGTAAAGCTTTGGTACAGAAGTTGTCTATTAGAAAAGAATTCTCCAGCAATTCAAATCCCATCGATGCGAACCACAAGGCGATCCTAATCGAAATTTCATGTTCAAGAGTCTTTTCAAGATGGTTTGGTGAGTCATCCAAAAACTTGAGCAACATATTTGCCGATGTTGAAAACCTACTAAAGGCTGATGAGAAGGCTAATTCTTTCATTTGTTTACTTATCGATGAAGTAGAAGCTATAGCTTTCTCAAGAAACGATCTGCTAAGCAAATCTGAGTCTACAGATAGTGTGCGGGTTGTTAGCACGCTGCTGACCCAGTTGGACCGACTAAAAAAGTATAATAATCTCCTCGTGTTGGCGACTTCTAATCTACTGGACTCATTAGATCCTGCATTCTTAGATAGAGCAGACGGTGTATTTTACATTGGTAATCCCTCTGAAATCGGAATTTCCGAAATTCTCACTTCCAGTCTGAAAGAGCTAATTAGAAAGAACATCATATCATGTCGCAATAATGAACGTAATGCATTAGCATGTCAAAAGTACAAAGAAGCTATAGGCTTGCTTTCATCCAAGTGTATGGTATGTTCCCGTGAAACGTTATTGTTAGATCACTGAACTATTTACTAACCGAGATTCTAGACTCTTGACATAAGCGGAAGGACACTCCGGAAATTACCTTTAGTATGTCTTTCTGAACATTTTCAGGTTTTACCTATTCCACTAGATGAGTTTTTGATAGCGTTGGCTTTGTCAATCTCTAAAATGACTTAAATTTACCACGTGTAACTTCCACGCTACCGTGTCTTGCACATTATGTCATAAATAGCTGTACTCGTTTTTTTACTCATCGGGCTGAAATTTCTGATAGCACCGTCACATCCGAAGAGGTCCAGGCGAAAAGCAAATCGCTGCGTAGAAAAAAACCTTTTGAGAAAGAATTGGGTTGGATTATTGATGTTTTAGATCAGGCGCTGAACATAGATTACTGAGCGACGAGCCATTCATCAGGACTTGGATAATCGACACTTCAAAAGTTCGTCCTCTATTGGTCTGAAATTTTCCAATTGCAAACTGCCCGCTCACGCCAACTGGTGTCATCGAAGTTTTAAAAGATAAGGAAAATTAAGTTGGCCGAGTTGAAGATTATTTACTTTTCGCTGAAAACAACAATTCGAACTAATAATAGGGAAATTGGGACATGCCTGGAATTAATGATGGCCCAGGGGCTCCTGAAAATGGTCAATCACGATTAACGTCCTTCTTGATGGCTATTTTAATGATCGCAGTATCCGAGATTGGTGATAAAACCTTTCTGATAGCTGCTTTGATGGCAATGCGTCATAAAAGATGGTTAGTTTTCAGTTCGGCTGCCTCCTCGTTAGCTGTTATGACTATCCTATCAGGTATCATCGGTCATGCATCCGTTTCGTTCATCTCGGAGCGTTATACTAGATTCTTGGCCGGGATTCTGTTTTTAGTTTTCGGCTACAAATTAACATTAGAGGGTTTGGAGATGAGAAAAGATGCCGGTGTGCAGGAGGAGTTGGCAGAGGTCGAAGAAGAAATTGCTGCTAGAGATGTGAACGACATTGAAATGGGCGAAGTTCGCAAAGACCCATCTCCCAAAACATCTCCATTATCAATATTGCAACCCGTCAAATCGATTTTCAATAATCTGGTCCACAAAACATCATTAATTCTATCGCCAATCTGGATTAACATTTTCATTATGATATTTCTGGGAGAATTTGGTGATCGCTCACAGATTAGTATAGTCGCTATGGCATCAGATAGCAATTACTGGTATGTAATAGCTGGTGCGATCCTTGGTCATGTGGCTTGTACAGCTATTGCTGTCGCTGGTGGTAGATTCCTCGCAACAAAGATCAGCATGAGAACAGTAACGCTGGGCGGAGCATTATCTTTTTTCATCTTCGCTATTTGGTACATTTTTGAAGCTTTCACTACTGAGTAAGAAACAAAGATTATAAAATGAACATCATAGAATTAGCACTTTCTCCTTTTCTCTAGCTTGTTTATATATTTATTCATAGATCAAAAAAACTTAGATCATCGATCAACACTTGTCGCCTCTTTCATCAACTTTTTTCGCACTAGTCTTTTAATTTGATCGTCTGTTCTCCTATCTAATTCAGCCAACTTGTCATCAAGGGAAAAGGTAGCACTACTCTTATGGACATTGTCAGTTTTCCTTGTGCCAGAAGTTTTACTAATTTGCTCTTGTTTCTTTGCAAAGTCTGTTATTATGCTGTCCGCGGTTCTTTTGAATTCATTCAGAGCCTCCTTTTCGATCTCCGCAGATAGCAGTTCCACGGTAGGACCTGTATACTTCAACTTTCCAGAACCATGAGCATCTCCGTTGGATATCTGCGGGTTATTAACCTTTTCTAATGGTTCAGCTTTCTTAGCTTGCTCAGAGTGCTTTTTCAATTCTTCTAGTCTTCGTTTCCGAGCATTTACCTGATCATTGAGAGAAGACATGTCAATACCCTTCTACAGCTCTATAGCAGGTCAGGGGGCAATTTAAGTCAATATCATTACATTTTTTGATTTGCTTGATTGGTCACATATCTCCCACGACAAATTTCACGTACTTGCAAGGTGATAGAGAGCCGTTTCGATGAACGGCGCGTCATATGCTACAATCAGATCATGCCCTAAATGCACATTCAGGCAAGAATTGCGCATGAAAAAGCTACTGAGTAATACTTGAGACTCATGATTTTGTTCTAGATCCGGTGTGATTATCAACATGTATCCAATATCAAAGAGTCAACTATCAAAGCATGGTTTAATTGATCGTATTTATCTCAGTTAGGCGAAAATGGTTTTCGAATCATACAAACCCATTATTAGAACGTGCAACAATCATTTAATTTTAATGTTACAATCCCATTGATGATCTTTCTACAAATTATTTGTGATTCAAAATCAAACATTCCGGTACAAGTCATCATAAGTCCAAGAGGCAGTATTACCATTTATGATGATAGTATAACCGTTAGAAGATAGTTTTGGTAAGCCGCTCCGAATGAAATGATAAACCAGGTCAATAAAAATAGCTAAGCTTGATTGACCGGAACTTTCCCAATACTTTTGTTTCCAGGTATTGCTTCAAGGATTGACTTAAGGAGAAGTTACTCATATTTCATTGTCTAACAGATACCGAAAAGTGGGATACAAATTCCACTATGGTCAATGCTATCGCAAGCAGATATTGTATGTCTGGATCAAGTGCCTTCTTTTCTATTTACGTACCAAAAAATGTACAGAGCTTCGGTGACTAAGCTCATCGTCGAGTGGGAAAGATTGTTCTAGATATGCACCAGAATTATGCTGTCTCCACATGGAAGAACAATAAGGGCCCTCTCCCTTCTGAGCTTAAAGCCCACCGTAGCGAGCTGATCAATTGCAACCAAGCCTCGTATAAGAGTAAGTGTGCACTGTGCCGTCTATTTTTAGGCTACTAGGGAAGTTGCAGCTCGCATGTAAGGATCGTAGAGCGAGAAGAATATGGCAGTCAGAAGTTACTTTATTATAGAAAGCATTGACTATTGTCGACACATAAATATGGCGTTGTTAAAACTGCCGTTTGACCTATAAATAGGCGTCGAATTAGTAATTTACGGCAAACTTTTGATCACAGGTTGGATAGCTTCTGACTGAACAACTCTGGGAGTGAAGCCTACATTATTGGAAGAGATTTTCATCAATGGAGTTGTTGGCACTTCAGTAAGTCGACATTATCAAGCAGTAGGTGGAATATATAGGATTATAAATTCTTAAATCCTTGGTTTTCTACAAAATAAAATATAAAAAAGATGTGAATTGGACAGAATGAATATCAGACAAAAGTATCGGTATTTGACATCACGCATTGTATCTATTGAATTGTACAATACTGTTATTAACGCAGATTTTGCACTCAAGATTATAGCGTTTGTTTAATCCCATAAACTCTTTGATACGGTTGGCAATGCCCTTAGATAACCATTGAATATGGCGCAGTGAAGATCTGATCATAATCGTCTCGCAATCAGTATCGGCGATGCTCTTCCACATCGCTTGATACTTCGCTAGGGCTCGACCTCACATGGATTGCTAGGCTATCCAGCACGTCATCCGGAAATATCATATTATAGATATCGTCATTTATATTTCACAAGTTCTCAGTTTCAATATGCATCTACTGCATCAACCGCTTTCAGATGGATATTTTATATTGGTAGGAAACAATTATAAACACCCAGGTGCCTATAACATTACCCAATGCTCTAAATAATAATACAAATTAAATGACAACAAATTATGAAAAACAATTCGAGACTAACGCAAAGTTTTGATGAAATTATCAAGATTGTATTCCTCCTCATATTGAGAGGTATCCCATAATTCTTTCAATTCTCCGACAGCTTCTTTCGCTTTGCCACTGAGTCCTGTTTCACTGGCTATATCGTCTACCCCATTCGCGCCACTGTTCAATTTAGATTGATTCTCTTCATCGTCCTGAGACGGAACATTATCTGTATCGAATAAATCTAGAAGTTGATGAGTGTCCATTGAAGACAAGCCATTATTCTGTTGATTGACGATCGTGGATGCAATGTTCATCTTGAATTTTTGTAAACCCATTATTTTCTCTTCTAATGTTCCTTTTGTGATTATTCTGTAAACGTTAACCACTCTTTTTTGGCCTAACCTATGTGCTCTGTCCATGGCCTGTAAGTCATTCATCGGATTCCAATCATGCTCAATGAAAATAACAGTATCTGCTCCTGTTAGGTTCAGGCCCAATCCACCAACTTTTGTAGTTAGTAGTAGGCAATCGATAGAAGGATCCTCATTGAACTTTTTAACTACCTTTTGCCTATCTTTTGGCTCGACACTCCCATCCAATCTCATATATGTAACTGACGGCATGTATTTCTTGAAAAGATCGTCTTCGACCATATCTAACATATCCTTCAACTGACAAAAGATTAACGCGCGATGTTGTGAAATGACATTTTCACTTGATGGAAATTGATTTCCTGCCTGTTTTCTTTCCATATCTTGTTCGCCAATGCCACATTCAAATAGCAAGTTTCTAAGAGCTAGTAATTTCGGAGCATTTATAATATCATGTAAGTTTAAGTGGGTTTGCTTCAAATAGTCCTGGACTTGTTTCAATTGAGGATGATCTGGAGAGAGGACCAAAGCAGGATGATTGCACAATTTTCTCATGTATTGTAATGCTTGGAAGATATGCTGTTTACTATCGACATTAGGGGTATTGTCTATATCTTTCTCAACAGCATTTTTTTGCTTCTTTGAAAAATCTGTATAAAGCTGTATCTGTAAATCGCTCAATTCACAGAAATAATCTTGAATTATTTTCGGCGGTAAATCCGACAAGACGTCTTCTTTTAATCTTCTCAACATGAAAGGTAGAACCTGCTTGTGCAACGCTTCTAGTGCGAGAGCACCGGCTTCCTGTTCTTTTGAAGACGTTTTACTGTTTCTTGAAGCAGCAATCGGTTTTGCAAACCTATCTTGAAACATCTTTTCCGTTCCCAAAAACCCGGGCATCAAGAAATCAAATAGCGACCACAATTCAACCACATTATTTTGAATTGGAGTCCCTGTTAAGATCAATCTATGGTTTGCCTTAATTTGTTTGACTGCTTTCGCCAATTTCGATTGTGCATTTTTAATAATGTGACCCTCATCAAGTACACAATAGTTGTAATCGAACTGCTTGATGATTTCCAGATCATTTCTTGCAACATCATAAGAGGTAACGATAATATCGGCACCACCTAGCTCCTCTCTCAAGGGAATACGAGTCGATGGCCCTCCTACGTAAACAACAACTTTCAGAAAAGATGAATATACCTCAAATTCATTCTCCCAATGTCCAGTCAAGGATGGCGGACAAACGATTAATGACGGTAAAGGTCTGGTTTCTGGAGAATGCGTGTTTTGGTAGTCCTCTTTCCTCAAATACTGATCACTAGCAATGATACAAATAGTCTGCAATGTCTTACCCAAGCCCATATCATCACAAAGAATACCATGCAAATGGTATTTGTTCAAAAAAGCAAGCCAGTTGATACCATCTTGTTGATATCTTCTTAGAGTTGCTTTAATCGCCACAGGCAATACGAAAGGTTTTGCCTTTGAGGGATCCATCATTTGCTGAATAAAATCACGTTCCCTTTCACGGCCAGCCATAAGATCTTGAGGCAGGCCCTCTGGATCAGCGATACCGGCTTCTAATGGGACTAGTTTAATAATTGAGGCGAAGGTTGTAGTTGCCAAATTTCTCACATCATGGTCGGAATCACTCATACGCCCCAGTAGTGGTACAATTAGGAATATTACATAAGGCAGTACCTCGGTACCCATTGAGTTTGCTAGATGATATATTAGCTCAGCGGCGCCTTGACGATGAATAACAGAACCACCACTATTCATCAAGGGTATAACTTCTCGGATAACGAATGACATTACTTCAAGTGGAGATGTCTTAGCAAAATCTGCAAATAACCTGGCTGTCGAGTATCTGAAAACTGCAAATCGGGATTTTAAAAAATCTAGTAATGCTGGAAATTTTGGGATTACCTCTTCGTTTCGCAACTGAGGATCCATGAAAGAATATGTAGCACGTAAAATGCCCAGTGCATCAACAATGGACTGGCCTAAGCCGTCATCCAAAAGCTCCTGATTTTCAACTTCTTCAAGCCGGCTTAAAGGATCAAATAAACAACTTTTAAATTGAGGAATTTTCAGTAGTATATCCTTACCGAAAACATCAAGAAGTCTGCCAAGAGTGTATAAACTACCTTTACGTTTAATTCTCGCTTCTTCCGTCATTTTAATTGCGGCAATATCGTCCGGGGTGGGATTATCGTTGCACTCTTTGAGCAGAGTTAGAATAGAGTCCTTGAGAGCTGAATGGTTTGCAAACTCTGGGACCTCAGTAGTATCAACACAAAGAAACCCGCACAAGTTTTTGACTATTTTATTAGAAACCTTAGTTTTTTGATTTTTGATCAACTGCTCGATCAAGTAAATCACGGAATCACCAGATATTTTTTGCAGTTTTTCGTTCGTTTCTTCCTTCACACTATCCATCAGTGAGCGAATTACCGGATTCAATTTCACAGGAAGATCTCCGTATCTTAAAGAGGCTGATGCATAGTTTGCTAAGATAGCACAGCCACGAGCTCTTCTAGATTTTTGAGCTGCTTCAATTGCTAAAAGAACACGATATTTCGCATCTTCCAACGGTTTTTTCGCCAAAAGTTTATACGAGTTGCTCATTGCTCTGAACATTTTATCATAATATTCGTTGTAAACTTTTTCTGCAAGTGCAATCGTGAATGCTTCTGGTCCCGCTTCTGATTCACCTTGTACAACGACAGGGATATTGGGTAATTTATGTTGGGGCAACATTCCAACATCAACAAAAGTGGCCAATAAACTTTGACATTGGGTTCGCAAAGCTTTCAAAGGTGGTACCAACTCCCTGAAAACAGGTAGTTTTTCAGGACTTCCTAACTGATCTGCTACAATCGGACCAAAAGTTTCTCCAACAAATGGAGGAACAGATTCATGATCTTTCAACCAGGAGGAACAGAATTCAGTGAGTACAATGGAGGCTAGCATTCTAGGCGTTGCATACGTTAATTCGAGACATCTAACTAGTACGTTGCTAAAAAAAGATTTTAGCGTTGACTCTTGGAAGTGGGATAAAGTTAATCCGAATGCCTTAGCACCCATGACTCTAGTATTAGTAATAATATCCGCTCCTAAAAGAGTTATATCACCAGCAATCATTGGTGCATCAATATTTACACGCTCGTTACTCTTCGGAACTGGTATATCAGACTCATGATTAGCTTCTGATATGCTTCTCTTCCTTTCTGGATGCAGTTGGTAATGCTGAGAGGGTTTTAGAACATATTGAGATTCCATGCTATAATTTTTACCATTTTCACCAATAGGTGTGTTCAACAAATGTAAAATCGGTTGTAGATGCTTACTCAATACATGATCTAAAGTCTTTTCTGTATGTTTGAATTTGTAGTCATTCAAAAGTGATTGATAAACTTGGAATGACAAGGCTAAAATATCTTCATGTTGTTCTAAAATAATATTTTGAAAAATTAGCCTGAAGACCCTGCCATTAAGCCAATTCTTTGTTGAATCGTCCTTAATAGAAAGAAATGCATTTAATAAATTTAAAACTGATTTCCTAACAGAAGAAATCGAATGACGCAGAAATGGATACAGTTTCGGTACCAAAGATTTAAAAGACCATTCTGATGGATGTTGAATTGCTTTGTTCTTCAATATATCTAAAACTTCTTGATGCTTGCATAAATTTGCTAAAAGATCCATAACAGATCCCACGCTGGACGATAAATCATCATCCAAATGAGTTAATGAGGACCAAATCGTTGTCAAAACATGATCAACGACACTTGGATCAAGCTTTACGAAATCACTTGTTATTGGCGATAAAATCGCTGCGGCTACACTCTGAACATCATCATCTGATTGATCTAAACCGTAAAGAACAATTTTAACAACGTTGGACAATAAATTGGATGACATAAGTAAATCCGTCTTTATACCAACAAAATATCTTATACCAAGAAGACCACCATGAGTGGCTTCCCATATTTTATTTGGTATACCAACTATCTTTGCATCTTGAAGCACTAATTGTTCAAGTGAGTAAAAAATTTTTATCGAAAGGTCATCATCTAAGTGGATTAATAGTGCGGCTAGAGTTTGTGCAACAGATTCCCTCACTGGTGCAACAACCGTATCATGGACATAATCGCCGAACCTATCCAATGCAAAAATCGTAAGCAGTCTTGTTGCTGTATCTTCTAATGATCTCTTATTTATAATATCATTTTCCATTTTACTTTTGCCTTTAATTCTACTAACGCTGAAAGCATGCTTTTTCAATATTTCTCTTAATCCTAATGCAGCTCCATGTCTTTTTTCCCACACGTCATTCATAAGATTTTCTAACAGTAGCTCATAGATACCTTGGAATTGCCATACTAAACCGGCAACTTTTTCATGTCTTTCTAAGATTGGGGATATCATTGATTCAACCATGATCTTATTCTCATCTGACTGATCTGTTATTTCTAATTTAGGATTGCTGAGAGTTGATGCGTTTGAGTTTGTATTTGCACTAGAATTCATCAAGCTTTTAGAAACAGAACTTTCTGATAAATCCACAGGCTTACTAACCGAACTTTTGGCCTGCATTTTTTTCTTTCGTTTTGCCATCGCTAACATACGAGCAGATTTTTTCGAACCACCAGCTGCTAGCTGCTTTTTCGGGTCAGTTTCTTGTTTCATATCATCAACGGACAACGCAGAAATAGAATCACCGTTATTTGTTTTCAACTGTTTTTTCAGAATGCCATCATCATTATCGTTAAAGTTATTTATGCTCGACGCCAGTAGAATCTTTTTGGATTTCAATAATTCGTGAAGATTCCACTCTGACAGCGAAAAAAGTCGGTTGTCATCCTGAAGGATTTCATTCCTATCCTCCTGACTAATTCCTTCCAGTTTTATCTGAATCTCTTTCTCTATTTCAAGCTTGGCGTTGTTCTCAATCTCTTCTATTTTTACCCCGTCGCTTGCAAGCCCAGGGTCCTTGCTATCATTATCTTCAGAGTTTGGATCCCATATTGGGGCATGCTGCACAATGGCCCCGACAGCTCTTGCTGCAGTGACCCTTGTTTCCCACTTCTTGACCAGCAAAAACGGATACACCCTTGAAAGCAAAGATAGAATATCTTCAGGATGTTGTTTCGCCAGGTCGCCCATTTGGTCAGCGGCCATGTTGCGGACAAATTGCGTCGACCCCGTCTCCAACAGGATCACTTGTCGATCCAGCCTCGATAGTTGTGAGGTCATCGCTTCTATGCTATATGCAGCTCTATGCTGTAATGTGGAGGATGCTGCTACTCAAATCGAAGACCTTGCTCTATGTGTGCGTGTCTTGAAATGGAGATGTTGAGCTATATAACCGCCGAGCTTTTCTCTTCTGATGATGTCCGAAAATTTTTTGATCTATACGTAACCCGGCCTGTACGTGTGATGCGATATCGCTCTCTATTTCCCTTATTTGTTTATATTTTTTTCGCGTAGATTTCGGTTATTTTCGATTATAGGATTCTCCAAAAATGTATTGCTTTTATATGAAAGGCCGATTGGACAGAATTTGCTTAATAGGAAGGCTAAAAGGGAGAAGAGAAAAAAAAATTCATACCGCAACACCAAACTTTTTTTTTTAAATGCAAAGCGACGCGTCTCAAATTTAATACGCTTCAAAATCCATTGAAGACAGCGAGCAATGGTGACAACGTAATAAACACACAGCAGTTCGTCTCGCTGCAAGTCATTAAATATAACTTAATAACCTTGAAAGGGCTGTTTGCCGCGCCATATGTACTTAGCATCTTCTACTCATGAGTAATATTGTTCCGGCCGGACGACCTCAAAGTTGGATGGCAATGAGATAGACGGCATTCAATTGCCAATCGGAGCTGACTTTCCACGTCCTTCGTGGAGCATGTGGGACTTGCTATGTTCTTGGTCGTTCGAACAGGAGTAGTAGGAGGTCGTATTTGTAGAGTCTTGGATTTATCATTTAACATCGGAGCGTTATCTTAATTCACATAGAGAGGAAGGGGACGCTAGGGCCGGATGGTACTGATTCGGGGCTTCTTTCATCCACACCACTTCAAAGGAAAATGGCAGTTCTGGCTGGGTTAGCTACTTCTTCAAAGCACAGTGGCGTACTTCAATTCCCAGTCCCGACTTATTGAGCAGTACCCAAAAATAAAATGGTGCGTTAGCGCCTATTTGCATGTGACTCAGGATCGAAGAGTTGCGGGTCCCCGATTATTAGAATACTATCTGGCAACGTTACCTATTATATATTCCATGAGACACAGGAGACAGAGTTGTTGCCGGCTTGTAGCCTCGTCTTTTTTGATATATGACATCTTATTCACAATATTAAACCACTCTTTGATCTATCTTGAAGGTGGAATCCGCGGTTAGCCGATACATGGCATGTTTTGGATAGTTTAGATACATTAGGCGGGTTAGCCGCCGAAATGATATTCAAAACGTGGACGTATTTCTTGACGCTTCCCGCGCGCCCTGCCCTGCCTTATTTTCCTAGTGCCGATACAGTGTCTTGCTTGACTCATAGATATTTCTGAGGTTACCCGCCTATTCTGGCTCTACGATTACAATCTTTATATGATGACTAGAAATGTAGTGGCAGGCAGATTAATGGAACACTACTCAACAAAGATAAAGGATCTGCTTTCAAAATGTCGGTTTCTTCCAATCCATATGCACCAAATGCTGCAGATTTGGTTTCTAATGTGGGAAACTTTCAAATTATCGAGTCAACTCTAAGAGAAGGTGAGCAGTTTGCTAATTCATTCTTTGATACTGAAAAAAAAATCGAAATTGCCAAAGCATTGGACGAGTTTGGTGTTGATTACATCGAGCTGACATCTCCGGTTGCATCAGAGCAGTCAAGAAAGGATTGCGAAGCCATTTGTAAATTGGGATTGAAAGCTAAGATTTTAACCCATATCCGTTGCCACATGGATGATGCCAGAGTTGCTGTTGACACGGGCGTTGATGGTGTCGATGTTGTTATTGGCACTTCAAAGTTCCTCAGACAATATTCGCATGGTAAGGATATGAATTATATTGCCAAGAGTGCAATCGAAGTGATTGAATTTGTTAAATCCAAGGGCCTAGAAATTAGATTTTCTTCAGAAGACTCCTTCAGATCTGACATTGTTGATCTACTGAATATCTACAAGACAGTTGATCGTGTCGGCGTAGATAGGGTTGGTATCGCTGATACCGTGGGATGCGCAAATCCAAGACAGGTCTATGAATTGGTCAGATCCTTGAAAACTGTTGTCTCGTGTGATATCGAATGTCATTTTCATGACGACACTGGCTGTGCTATTGGTAATGCATATACTGCCCTTGAGGCAGGTGCCCGTCTGATTGATACTTGTGTCCTTGGTATTGGTGAAAGAAACGGTATCGTTTCATTAGGTGGATTCATGGCAAGAATGATTGTCTCTGCACCGGAATACGTCAAATCAAAATATAATTTAAAGAAATTACGTGATCTGGAAACTCTAGTCGCAGAAGCTGTTGAGGTTAATTTACCGTTCAACAATCCCATTACAGGTTTCTGTGCGTTTACGCACAAGGCAGGAATACATGCGAAAGCAATATTAGCCAACCCATCTACATATGAAATTTTAAATCCGGAAGATTTTGGTATTAGCAGATACATTCATTTCGCCAACAGACTGACTGGTTGGAATGCAATCAAGTCACGAGTTGAACAGTTGAATTTAAAACTTACAGATGATCAAGTTAAAGAAGTCACTATCAAGATCAAACAAATGGGGGATATTAGACCATTAGGTCTGGACGATGTAGATTCCATCATTAAGGATTTTCATTCAGAGCTCTAATCCGGTTTGTAGTACATACAACACTTAATAGAGTTTAAATATCTTCAAATATTACCCTTAGGTATCCTCTTGGAAGACTATCATATACGAATACATCCGTGCACCAAATCAGTACATCTCTACCTCCTCAAGTTAAAAATTTCATCTTTCGTTGGAATTTTAAAGCGAAGACGAAAAGGTTACCCCCACTGATGTCCACGCGAGGCTGTTCGCTACATCGACGATTTTTTCAAATACATATAAGTTCCATGTCTACATCAATACACATTATTTTCTTTACGGTTTTTCCTGAAATCCCTAAGAAATCAAGATCAAGTTACAATGCCAAGTACGTATTAATACAACTGACAAATCCATTATAAATGGTAGGAGCTAGCATTAAATAGCTGCTCTTTCTAGAGGTTCGGGTCCTCATAAATGTTCTGAGTCTATCATATTCTCTTACATTCTTCAAATTCTGATACCATCAGAGTACCATCATGCTAATTGAGATTGGATACACATAGTCTTTGCTCTGAATTCCCGACACTTCAGGCAATAGACTTTCCAATCACAGTTAGAGCAAAGTGGGCCAACAATCCGTTTTGTTCAACATCAATACGCATGTAATATTCTGTGTTCGACTGAATTTGAAGAATGTAACAGTAGCTGATTACTCTGACGTTTATGTGTTCTTGAACCTCTTGATTAAGTTAAGAAGAATCTTCTGACTAACATAAAAAATTAATTACTTTAGGAGCTCCAAGAACTTACTCTAAGACTTACTCTACCCCAAAGAGACCTTACGAGTCTTCTCGTTTGGACGCCGAATTGAAATTGGCCGGTGAGTTCGGTTTGAAGAACAAAAGAGAAATTTACAGAATTACTTTCCAATTGTCTAAGATTCGTCGTGCTGCCAGAGACTTGTTGACCAGAGACGAAAAAGACCCAAAGAGATTATTCGAAGGTAATGCTTTGATCAGAAGATTAGTCAGAATTGGTGTCTTGTCTGAAGACAGAAAGAAACTGGATTATGTCTTGGCTTTGAAAATCGAAGATTTCTTGGAAAGAAGATTGCAAACTCAAGTCTACAAATTGGGTTTGGCTAAGTCCGTTCACCACGCTAGAGTCTTGATCACTCAAAGACACATTGCTGTTGGTAAGCAAATCGTCAACGTTCCATCTTTCATGGTCAGATTGGACTCTGAAAAGCACATTGACTTCGCTCCTACCTCTCCATTCGGTGGTGGTAGACCAGGTAGAGTTGCCAGAAGAAACGCTGCTAAGAGCAGTGAGGGTGGTGACGAAGCTGCTGAGGACGAAGAATAAACTTATTGTTAAGACTGTACTTTAATCTTTTTTTTCACCGATCTTTCAATATACATTCTGTTCACAGTCAGAAACTGTGGGGTACTAAGAGATCACTGATATCAGAATCCATTACATAGGTATATATGTGGCGGCTCTTTTATCTGCTAGATCACACTGTTTTATTTTCATAGGTAAAATGATGTTCCCTTTTTCTAATCACGCATTTAAATAATACCTTTGATTACCTGTATACTATATCATAACGAACACTTTTCTATTAATTGGCCCATCGACTTCTTGCATCAAGGTGACATTCAGCAGCTCTTCGGCTAACGAGATTGCCGGAAAAATGTGACTACACAACCCACACACACATTTCAACAATCCGAACACCATAAAAATCACATTTCAGTTTGGGACCTTCGCTCTGCATGCCCAGAATTGTCGCGTTTAACACAACGCTTTGCCACAAAATCCTGTCTGGTAAATAGGCCCGAGAGCTACTCAGAGAACAGAGGGCGGCCCCATGCGTCTGCCTAGCGTTTCACTGGCAGGGGAGTCCTCTGCTGAGACCAACTTAGCTTTCCTGTCTGGAGTTTGTCGAGGCCGCTTGGAGGGCGGCCTCGCACCAGACGATGGGCAGTACCTCATCCGGCTGGATGAGCTTTGCCAAACCAAACAGCTGGTGAGCCCAGTGGGAAGAGCCCATTCCAGAGTTTCACTCAATGAGAGGTAACATGATTGGGGCATACTAAGTATTATGAAAGCACGTAATATTTTCACTTACAAGGTCCCGCTATTGTTGATATAGTTAAACCAAGCAAAACAAGGACGATAAGCAAAAATGGGTAAATCGTATGTGAAATAGTGTAAAGAAGGTGATGATACGATGCCGTTAGAGGACGAGATTAATTGAAATAGGGAATTTTGGGCAACAGCAATGAATACAATATAGTGGCTACAATAGAGGCAAATGTATAAGAGGCATTACGAATGCCGAGTGTCAAATGTTCTACCCGATTAAATGGCTTCTGAGACCTCCCTGACGAAGTTCATTTACCTTCAAGGCGAGGTACTGACAACTTGTCCTCGATGAGCACTTAGTCCCCAACCCATATTGACGGTGTCGGTCATACAAATGTATAAAGCTCAACTTTTACTAACTGTGTTTTTACAATCGATTTTAAAACAGACATGGTTATAGATCTCGTACTCGTTACATGTTCCAACGTGACTTCAGGAAGCATGGTATCATTCCATTGTCTACCTACTTGAAGATCTACAAAGTTGGTGACATTGTCGATATCAAAGCCAATGGTTCCATCCAAAAGGGTATGCCACACAAGGTCTACCAAGGTAAAACTGGTATCGTCTACAACGTTACCAAGTCTTCCGTTGGTATCATCATCAACAAGATGGTCGGTAACAGATACTTGGAAAAGAGATTGAACTTGAGAGTTGAACACGTCAAGCACTCCAAATGTAGAGCCGAATTTTTGCAAAGAGTTAAGGACAATGCTGCTAAGCTTGCTGAAGGTAAGGCTAAGGGTATTGCTGTTCAATTGAGGAGACAACCAGCTCAACCAAGAGAAGCTCACTCTGTTTCTACTGAAAACAACGTTCCTCAAACTTTGGCTCCAGTTCCTTACGAAACTTTCATCTAATTTACGCGATGCTTATTTCAACACAGGTTTTTGCCCCAGTTTATCTTACCATATATAATTGTGTTTAATCCATAACAATTGTACAATTGTACACGTACTGTTCAATATTTTGGTACACTGAGGTATCTTGATGGTTTCTGCCGTTTTCCTGCGTTGAGATTATTAATTTTTCTGTGTTTATTATGGTTTTTGAAAAAAATTATGTCAAAGTCATCAAGTATTGAAAAAATATCGTGCTTGACAGAACTGCAAGTATACACTTAGCTATTGACTAGCTGGAACGGAAATTGTCGGTAAGTTAGTGCTTTCTCAATAAAAGCGGTCTCAAAGCAATAGTTAAGGGCATAGAGTGGCATGCAAGTAAAGAAACACATCTATTTTTTTATAAACTAGGATTGCGAACACCAATAAATAAACAGATGCCCAGAAAGTCACTAGATGAGTGGGAAGAAGATGCGAGAGAGTCGCTCCCTTATCTAGCGAGCGACGAGAAAGGTTCTAACTTCAGGGAAGCTGCACAAACTGACCTGACAGCCACAACTGACAAGATTGAAAACCACGCCACTGTAAAACCATGGGTACATTTTGTAGCGGGCGGTGTTGGTGGTATGGCAGGCGCTGTTGTAACATGTCCCTTTGATCTTGTGAAAACAAGGCTGCAAAGTGACGTCTATCAATCGATTTACAAGTCGAAAGTGATACCTCAAAGTGCCACTAGCTTCAGACCTGCGAACTATATTTTAGATGCTGCGACTCATTTCAGAGAAACATTTGGGATTTTGGGCAATGTATACAAACAAGAAGGGTTCAAAAGCCTCTTCAAAGGTCTGGGGCCTAATTTGGTCGGAGTTATACCAGCCAGAAGTATAAATTTCTTTACTTATGGAACTACGAAGGATATTTACTCTCGTTCATTCAATAACGGACAGGAAGCAGCTTGGATACACCTGATGGCGGCTGCAACTGCGGGCGTGGCTACTTCAACTGCTACAAACCCAATTTGGATGGTTAAGACAAGGTTACAACTCGATAAAGCTGGCAAGACACGCCTGTACAGTAATTCGTGGGATTGTCTGAAAAATATCTTACATAGTGAAGGTATACGTGGTCTTTATAAAGGGTTAAGTGCTTCTTATTTGGGATCTGCGGAAAGTATATTGCAATGGCTCTTATATGAACAAATGAAGCGAATTCTAGAAGAGAGGTCGATACAGCGATTAGGCCATGCTGATGAACACAAAAAACCGACAACACAAAAAATAAAGGAATGGTGTCAAAGATCGGGTAGTGCCGGTCTTGCCAAGTTTGTAGCAAGCATAATTACTTATCCACACGAGGTTGTGAGGACGAGGCTTAGACAAGCCCCTCTGGAAAATGGAAAACTCAAATACACTGGTTTACTGCAAAGTTTCCAAGTTATCATTAAAGAAGAGGGATTGGCTTCTATGTACAGTGGATTGACCCCACACCTGATGAGAACAGTGCCGAATAGCATAATAATGTTTGGGACATGGGAATTGGTCATAAAACTCCTTTCCTGAGTGGAGGTCAATTACCTTGCAGCATCCTTTTCCTAATTTTTCTTATCACCTCCTGTTGCTGGCTGCCTCAGCCATGTTGCACTACGACTCTATCGCATCTTGTAAATATGTAGAAACTTTAATATTTTCAATCACGTTCATGTTCTTCGTCCTTGCTATTCAATCTAGTACTGTCACTACATCGTTATTTTCTTTTTGATTTAGGTCGATCGGAATTTCACCTTTATAGGTGTACTGCAGTATCTGATCTATGTCAAAAGGTTTGGCAGGTTTTCCACCATTGACAGGTGAAACGTCTATCATCTGTTCATCTCTATCTATGCTCGAATCTCGTTCGGCGTAATTTTCTCCAGAGCCGTAATTCTCAAATTCTTTGACTAGCGTTTGTAAAGCCCATAGTGTAACATCCTTGTCGTCCTTCAATGCTTTGTCTACCGATTGTGGATCTAGTATGGAAAGATCCAAGTCAGCAGCGTCCCTCGCAGATTCTATCCACTTATCTACTTCCGGGGTATACTTCTTTCTCAGTAATGTCGTTAATAGTCCTTCATGTGAAGTAGCTGGAAAGTTTGGCAATGGAAAGACCACTGTGGAATCCAAAGTATCTTGGAAATGCTGCAGAGTTGAGGTCAGAGACATTAATTGCGACAAAGTAACATTCACTTGTGATTGCAATGAATGCCACTGAGGTAGTTCGGCTCTTGACAGCTCATCTCTGATTCTTCTGAGTGAATGTGTTAATTGTGCTGCACGCATCCTAACGGCATCTAATGCCTGACTAGGAACACCATCAAAATTTGGTTTCAGTTCGTCTTGAAAGTTGTTGTCATTTGGATTTGCATTCATTTCCTTCCTATTTGATATACGGTTGACGATATGTTTTCATTAAATCCACTAGTGGTAAAATGTACCTGTGCTTTTTGAAAATTCGATATAATTTCTTGGGAGATATGGAAAGACAACGGGAATACGATTAAAAACTAACACTTATTCAATCCTGATGAATGAAGAAAGTATGGATATTGTCAACGTTTCCCTTCGAACGATCATGTATTGACAATGATATACTAACAACTGTTATGAATAAAGAAAAATCAAGGAGAAAGATCGATCGAAGGCGATCTAAAGACGTAAGAACGGAAAAAAGGATTACAGAACTACGAGATGTCAACAGATCTGCACTGGAAGGCAAAGTAAGAAAACTTGAGGCCAGCCAGAATCTTGATGCACAACAAAAGAAAGTATTGATGGCTTTAAAAAGCGACCTGCAATTTATAGAGAAAAATTCACTAGGCCGTCAACAGAGCCATGATGATTCGCAGAAACTAGGTAAAAGAAGCATTTTTTATGATGAAGATTGGAACCCCAACGGCGAAGCCCCTCAGGGGCACAGAAATGTACCGTATAATAGAAACACGTTTACAAGAAAAGATTCAACGATCGAACCTCAGCTTGCAGGTCTTGAGGATCTAGTACCCCCCTTATCCCGAAAGAAACAATGAACTTAATGCTTTATAATTTTTGAATTTTTTAAGTGTATATTCTTATAGATTTCTGTACGTATAAGAAAAGTTGTTAATTTGGAATATCTAATTCATAAAAAGGCCCGTTGAATGAAGCTGATAGTCATTTCCTATCTCTTTATCTCTGTAATCCGGATCACTTCAACTTAGCAAACAATTGCTCAACCTCGGTGATAGATTGTTGTAGAACTCTATCTTGGAATTTTGGGTTGGTCAATTCAGACTTGACCTTAGCAAGCACACTCTCAGTTACCTGTCTTTGTTGTAACTGACGAACGGATGCCTCGTATCTCACCCAGGAATCCAAGACGGATTTAGCTTCGTGAGTTAAGTCCACTTGCTGTTTCAATTCAAATGCCTTGGCTTCCAATTGGACGGTCTCTTTCGAGACTTCGAACAAAACCTTGGTTATGTCTTGGATATTTTGTAATTCAGAAACAGATGTAATTCTATCCTTAACAGCATCAACATGTTTGGTTCTTGAAGCGTTTAAAACATCTTGAACTTTCTTAACTCTCGCATCTGCCCATTCCTTGTATCCTGGCGCTAAAAACTTAGCAACAATACCTGAGAAACACAAGAAAGTAAATAGCAGGATACTTTCATCATTAACAACATACAGCTCGTTGGAGATCGCATAGATGGCTGCTGCTGCCGATGTTCCCAAAATACCCGTCTTGGACAAGATGCTGTTACCAGGCAATGCATCAATAATAGAATTGGCTTTTACCTTAGGCTCTTGTGGAGCCGGACTGGACATGAAACGCAAACCAATAGGTGCTTGACGCGCTGTTAGACCTGCAAGAGGTCTGGCAGTAGCTTTTAAAGTCAATGCACGCAAACTCATTTTTTGATATTGTTCTCCTGTTTTAATTTATTCTAGGGGAACCTGCCTATTCACCAATTTAAAAGGATTAAATGTCTCTGATCGGAGTCCAGAGATATTCTCTTCTTGTATCTCCACCGACTAGCACTAGTTCAGTAATTGTTCTCCTTTCGAACTACAAGAGGATTTTACTAGAGGAGCATTATTTACGAAATGCGCCAATGGGAATTCTCAATTATGATTGGCTTTATATCACGTGACTGCAGCATTTTAAAGAGTATTAAAGAGTATACAGGTAATTAGATGCGATTCTGATGCAGAGTGGGTTTGTTTTGCCGATCAAAATCCACTAGATGTCTAGCAGGCCTCCATATGTGGACTGAGTTATCATTCGCCACACTGCAAAGGATCCAAGGGTCGTGGGCGTTCCATGCAATATCATTGACACCCAGCATATGACCGCCATGAACGAAGACCAAGCTGTCAGATGAAGCATCCCATATCTTAACGAGCCCATCAACTTGTCCAGCAGTGGCTATGATTGGCTCAAAATTAGGATTCCATTCGACCGTGGAAACTGCAGAGCCATGTGTTATCGTTTTGATCGGCGTATCAGCTAGTTTTCTGAGGTCCCAGAGATTGACAGTTCCTTCAGTATCTCCAGAAGCTAGCAGCAGTGAATTATGCGGGTTGAATTTACATGTGTTTACGCCGCCACAATGTTGACTGCTATCTGATTTAGATATCAGTTTGGAAGTTCTTGTATCATATAACCCCACAATATTACTCTCACCGCAAGCAGCAATCAGCGAATCATGAAATGGCATCCATGAGATATCGTTTGAACCATTACAGTCAAAGTTGTCGATTGACATGACTGGTTTGTTCATGACAGGGTTTGAATGCGAATATGCGGATATGTCCCATACCTTTAACTGTCCTTGTGAATAGCAAGATGCCAAGACACCTTCTTTTTGCGCGTTACATGAAATCGATACTGTCTCATTGATCTTGTCCACTTGTTCAACATCCTGTGTAGTGTCTGTACTTAAAAGTTTGATTGCGAATCTATTAGTGTTCGAGGACTGACTCGTAGTAGTACCATGCTTTGTTCTATTGAAAATGTAGATTGCACCATCTGATGAAGCGGCGGAAATTATATCAGGATTCTGCGGGAGATACCTAGCTCTATTGCAGTCACCACTAGGAAACCTTATCGTGATATCATGACACAAGTTCTTGGGGGGGAAAGTTGTTGAATTGTCCGGTTTAAACTCCATTTCGTCCATGTCAAAATTATTCAACGAGGACCATTTAACGTGATTAGCTGTAGATATTTTGGAAATATAGATGGATTCATCCTCTGGCAATTGTGAAGATGTGAATGAAGACAGCAGGATTCTATGAGAATCTGTGCTTGTATCCAAATCGGGAAAGAATTGACACGTTAGCGACGGCCATTTTGTTGCATTAGTATTTAGATAGTCATACAGCAATTTTGTATTCTTTTTCCAATGAGTATACCGCTCTTGCGAGGCTTCAGGTATCGAATCATTATTAGCAGCTCGTTCACTGACAATATCGGTCATTATGGCATTAATGTTTTGAAACGGCAGCTTGTTGCGAGAAGTAGCTTCGCTCAAGTACGCGATCCCACTACAATTTAGCATCGCAAGTATAACAAGCGAAAACAATATAATAAAGGAATAGGAATAAAAAAAAAAGCTGTTTTCTTTTATTTATTATATACTAAAGCATTCATACATTAAAAAATCGTTTCAATATAAAGATACGAAAGTTATTAATTAAGCCCATTGCTTGAATTGGTTAATCAAAGAGTTGGTCGAAGCATCGTGAGAAGAGGTCTTAGAAGAGTCGTCCAATTCTTTGCCAATAGCCTTTGCCAACACCTTACCTAATTCAACACCCCATTGGTCGAACGAGTTTATGTTCCAGATGGCACCTTCAGTGAAGGTCAAATGTTCGTAATAAGCAATTAAAGCACCTAATGTAGCTGGAGTAATCTTTTGTGCTAGAATTGAAGTGGTTGGTCTGTTACCAGAGAAAACTTTGTGTGGAACTAAACCGCCAGTAGCACCTTCAGACTGGACTTGCTGTTCGTCCTTTCCGACCATTAGGGCTTCTGCTTGAGCGAAGAAATTCGAAGCTAACATTCTCTGGTGCAAGTTACCTTCAATTGGGTTGTGAGACTGAGCAGCCAAGATGAAATCGGCTGGGATAACTTTGGTACCCTGATGAACCAATTGGAAGAAAGAATGTTGAGCATTAGTTGCTGGTTCACCGAAAAGGATAGAGCCAGTTGAGTAGTTGGTGAAAACGTTACCTCTTGTGACAGACTTACCGTTAGACTCCATTGATAATTGTTGCAAATAGGCAGGGAATCTGTGTAAATATTGGTCAAATGGTGCAACCAAATGTGTCTGCGCATCAAAGAAGTTGTTATACCAAACGGACAACAAACCACCCAGCAATGGAATGTTATCTTCTAATGGGGTTTCGGTGAAATGCTTATCAACGGCTTCAGCACCCTTTAAGAAAGCTTCGAAGTTGTCGAAACCAATGTAAAGTGCAACAGAGAGACCAATTGCAGACCAAACAGAGTAACGGCCGCCGACCCAATTGTCGAAACCGAACATATTCTTGGTATCAATGCCGAACTTGGCGACCTCGGTTTCATTGGTGGATAAGGCAGCAAAATGCTTGGCAATGTTTGATGAATCGTTACCGGTCTTCGATAGGAACCAGTGTTTAGCAGTGTTGGCGTTAGTGATGGTTTCTGCGGTGGTGAAAGTCTTAGAAGCGATCAAAAACAAAGTTGTTTCTGGGTTGACGACCTTCAAAGTTTCAGCGATGTGAGTACCATCGATGTTCGAAACGAAATATGCCTTGATATCGGTAGCATAATGTTTCAAGGCTTCGGTGACCATCACTGGACCTAGATCGGAACCACCGATACCAATGTTGACAATATCGGTAATTTTCTTGCCGGTGTAACCCTTCCATTGGCCGGAACGGACTTGTTCACTGAACTCTTTCATGTGTGCCAACACAGCATCGACTTCGGGTGCGACATTCTTGCCGTCGACCTTCATGACCTTGTCAGCCCTGTTTCTCAAGGCAACGTGGTAGACAGCACGGTCCTCGGTGAAATTGATGTGCTTACCAGCAAACATGTTATCTCTCAATTCGGTAACTTTTGCCTCCTTGGCCAATTCGATCAATGCACTCAAGACATCGTCATTGACCAAGTTCTTGGAGAAATCAAACAAAATCTTGGAGCCATCGTAATTGGTGAAAGTTTTGGATAATTTAGCGTAACGTTTTCCGTCCTTGGCGAATTCATTCTTGACATTGATTTTTTTGCCCTCAGTGTCATACAGCTGTTGCAATTTAGACCATGCTGGTAGTTCGCTAGCTAACTTGAAATCTGAAAATGTGTTTGTAGAAGCCATTTTTTATCCTGCCCTAATCGTTGATAATCCTAAAAACCTCTAACTGCCGCAAGAGTTGATAAGATCAGCACCTCCATTGAAATACCAAGCATGTGCCACTGTGACATCCTCTTACATTTATATACAAACTAGTAATGCGAAGCCGTACCTCCTCGATACGTACTACGCGACCCGCATAACGCAAAAGAACGCAAAAATCACACCAACGAATCGATCCATAGGATGGACACAGCTAATTGTTCACGGTTGGTCCATAGATCGGTATATTTACATACGCGGTGGGAGCCTGCACACCTTGCATAATCTACGCAGTCTACACTACTCTCCCTAGGCAAAATCGGTAAAAGACAGCCCGTGCTTCCTTGATAGAAAGGGTGCCAAAGAGAGCCTGTTGAACAAAATTTGGCTAAACGAATGCATACCATCATCATTGTCGTCATGTAGAGCCATGTAGAGCCATGTAGAAGCTTAGCTTTGATCCACTCTCTAGTTTCAGAAGAGACGACGTCGCCAGGTTCCTTTCTGGCGGTACTTGATGTGTCGGGGCATTACCCCTCGAAAAAAAGGGAGGGCAGAAATGGCGTATCTCGACATCCACTAATTTCAAGACGCCAGAGAACCCACATAGAGGGTGCTGACAGCGATCAGACGTACACAGTGACAGGATCGTTTTCAAGCTGAAATGGCACGTGACTTTGAAATTTGATATTGTGTGACATATCTGAAATGTGACCTTTGCCGCCAGTTAGGTGCGCAAGGCCTTGATGGAGTCGATCATCTTTTGGATGTACTTGTCCTCGTCAGGGAGCACTGTAGGTCCCAACGAGTCCTGATTAATCTGCCTATCGAGCTTAGCAGTAGACTCGCTGGCTTCGCGGCAGATGTCGTCGCCGCTACCATTGGTATTGGGTTGTGCCCCGGTTGATTGTGAATCAGCCTTGCTGGTGATTTCATGTCTTTTCTCCTCCTCGATTCTTGCGTTTCTATCTCGCATGGCGCGCAGAACTTGGGCGTGGGACTCTCTTATCTTTTGTAGCTGGTCCTCAAATCCGAGTGGGAATCCCTCGTAGAGATCGATTGTCTGTGCCAGGTTTTTGACATCATCCAAAGCGTCAATTTCTGTCCATAGAGTATCCTGCTTGTCGGTTTTTGGTTGCGTTTCGAGCTTGCCATAGTGGTCCACTCCGTGGACTTCGGAGTCGTGGTTATTACGGCGAAAGTCATTTTCGGTAGGGACATTGTTTGTGTCTTCATCTACTTTATCGCCATCTTGTACTTGTTCTTGTGTGTCGCGGTCACCCGCGCGGTCCTTGTCATTGTTTTCTTCATCATCTTCGTTCTGGTCCTCTATCGTGCTGTAGAACTGCTCTGGATGTACTTTTGCGAAATCTCGAAGGGTCTGTGACGGTGGTGTCCCAGGCTCGATTCTGCGAGAATTGCCTCGTCTGGAACCCCACTTGGAACTGGCTGTTGATTCTGAACCGTCTCTCTTTTGATTCTTGGCGTCGTTGAGATTGGCTTTAGTTCTTTTGAGGAATGTGCTATTGAAATTAGTGTTTGTTGCTGGAATTGTTCTGGGAACGTTCCTGAATGATTCAATATCATGGTCTTCGTCTTCAGTGTTTGTTACCACTTCGGAAATTGGTGGAATTCTCGGCATCTTTTGCCTCTCCGATGCAATTTTATCTGGGTTACTATTACAATACTTTTTTTCTTGTAAGTTACATCTGAAAGGTCTAAACTAAAAAGTAAAAACTGGCGAATCCAATAAGAGGCCAAAAGAATAAGTGGCGTTGATAATCAATGGTTCAACCTTGGAAGCGTTTATTATGGATAAGGCAAGATGATTATCCTGATAATTATACAGATCCAGCATTCATAAAGCAGATTACCAAACTGCGATACAAAGGTAAAAGCGCTAAGCCCACAAACAACTCATCATCAGTTGGACAGATCAGAAAAGATTTATTCCGTTTCTATAATAAACTGCTAAACACTCTCTTCATCTACATCATATTTGTCTTTATTTATGAGTATAAAATAAACCCCAAACCGTTTACCATCATTGTTACACTACTGGTATCTTGGCAATTATCAAGATCTCAAGGAAATCATTATGTTTTGGGGGTTAAATCGTCGCTGGTTATTACATTTGCAATGTTAACTCTATCACCGGTCTTAAAGTCTCTTTCAAAAACGACAGCCTCTGATTCTATTTGGACCTTAGCATTTTGGCTCACCATAGCTTATGTTGGATCGTTATCATCGAATGTTGAAGCTCAAACATCTAACCTTTCCACAAACTTACTGCTGGCAATAGTGATACTTCTAGCGTCAAGGTTCCAATCTACGATCCATGTGTTTTGTTTCCTGTTGATTTGCGTTCAGTTGAATGTAATTTTGCCAAACATTGTTGTACTTTCGAATAAGTACATTTCATTTGCGACAAACGTGAGTGCTTACACTTTTGTTACAATGACACTAGGCTGGACCTATACACTATTGGCTTTCTCAATGTCATTCTTTTACTTATTTATCTTACCACAATGGTTCGTTTATTGGCAGACATACTATCGAGGATATGAATCCTCTTTGTCTAGAGTCTGGGAGGCACAAAAGCCAATTATTGATTGATACATTTTTAAATAGTATACCTAATACAATGCCAACACTCTTATAGAGTGATGTTCAGTCTCTATAAGCACCACCGGCGAGTGCCAAATTACTTCGAGTGAACTTCACTTTGAAAATAGGAGTTTTCTTTGTGTAAAACGATGCAATCAAATCATTCGTTGGAATTACCGTCCTACGGCGGCCATATTCTTTTATGTCTTGATTTATTGATGTCGTGACATCGCCTAAATAACCAACGAATGGTTCTTCTGGTTCTGCTCCTGATTCCGCTGTGGCTTTTTTCAAATCCCAGACTCGAACAGAATGATCTGCACCCCCACTTACCAATACATTGCCTTCTTTGCTGTATGATAATGAATAAATTGCATTCTTTCCGTGTCCGCGCATTTGCTTTAATCTCTTTCCTGTTCCTATATCCCATACATTTATTACACCATCTTCACTGCCTGTAGATAACCACCTACCATCTGGAGACACCTTGGTGGAGATAACGGGTGCTGAAAGACCAAGAAACAGTCTAACAGAGTCACCTGTGGCTACATCCCACATCCTACATGTCTTGTCGCTCGAACCCGTGAACACATAACAACCGTTTGGATGGAATGACACGCAATCAACATCGTTCAAATGTCCAGCAAATATTCTTAATGGATAAATGTGATCGCAAGACCACAGCCTTGCCGTATGATCATGAGACGCTGTTGCAAAATAATGACCCAAGGGAGAATATTCAACGTGCCAAACAGGATGGTTGTGACCTTTATAGCTAACTAATGGTGTATAAGTATCCGTAGACCATAATCTGACTGTTTTATCTTCGGATCCTGAAACAAGGTACCTGTTATCAGGACTAAAACTAGTTGAATATACAGCACCACTGTGACCAACTAAAGTTGCCGTTGTTGCGTCACTCGGTATCTCGGCACCAGTATATTTATTGCTTAGAGTGTTGCCGTCCAAAGAAAATATTTTAATCTGGCTATCCTGAAATCCTGCAGCAGCCAATCTACAATCGTCACTGAATTCCAAGCTTGTCATATCTCGATTTGTATTATGGAATGTATACATGCAAACGCTTGGCAATGCAAGTTGCAGATTGTCCAGCTTGATTGCATCTCTTGACTCTTTCACTTTTTGGATCTCCAGTTTTATATCCAAGGTTGTCTTTAAAGGCAATGGCAATGTATCCACAGAAGGTGATTCCATCATTGCCTCCTCTGGTGCTGTAGCGACGACGTTATTCAACTTAATTGGTTGTTGCTTTTTCTCCTCAGATTTGACTGTAGTGGAGGTGGAAGTGTCGCTCTTTTCATTTGAATTACCACTTGTCTTTGCCTTCTTATCGCTTCCACTGCTGGGTTTTTCAGCGATATTAGCATTTTTACTATTTCCATCATCATCTTTCCCAGTCTCTGATCCATCTTCTCCCGTTTTAGCCTCAGAACCTTGCTTTGCTGGATTTTCCAGTTCTTTTGGTGGTGTTGGAGAGCTCGTAGTAGTTGTCGCAGCAGCCGCTGCAGCATTGCTCATATCAACATTCTCGTCATATGGCTCATTATGCATTGATCTGTATTCTTCTAATAATGTTTTTTTATTTTTGCCTGACTCGGAAATTCCGTCCTGTTGCTGACCTTGTTTCCGTTCTTGTTCATCTTTGATTCTCAACTCTGTTTCTACCTCTTTGGAGAATTCTTCGTCCTTAGGGAAGGGACCTAATTTGACAGGTGCGGAGTTTAATTCTGGATTAAGATTCGAATTTCCGTTTTCTGAGTCAATTAGTTTAATTCCGTCCGATAATTTCTCCTTTGAGGTGACTGTTTCAACAACATTAGGCTCAATATGTTGATTAACAATACTGATGAGTAAAGATCCGCCAATACTTTCATTTTCATTCAAAAAATACAACAAAAGATTTAAAGTTGTTCTTGAAATGGTAATACGATATCTGTTTTCTTGAAAAGCGCTCGCTACTTCATTCTCTTTGATATGATCGATCGAGTTAACGCTGAAAAGCCTATTTATCTCGGTACTATGGTGAATCTTGAAATCTGGTGAGAATCTATCAAAAAATCTTCTTGCAAAGATCGGACTTTTTGGGACCAAATTTAGAAAGATGTAGATGAAAATTGGATAAATAATGTAGAGTAGTTCTGGCTTGTAAACTTCCAAAGAAGAATCTATCCAATTTTTCAACATGGAATAGGCTCTAATATAATTTTCTGGTGCTGTAACTTCTTTCAGATCTTCATTTGAAACTATGCTTGTATCATTAGAGTCTCGTTTAGACGGTAGATTCACAGGGTTACTAATGGGTCTTGCATTTTTATCAGCGTTTGGCGCGGTTGTTTTTGGTTCGGGGAAAGAGCCAGTTTTTGTACTCCCTGGCGATTGCTTGTTCTGCGGGGTCAATGTCCTCCCACTTTCTGCTCTTAGCATAGCCTCTGTGCGGTGATAGCCCTTTTTATTCAGATATTCCAGCACAATCCTATTCAAGTCAGAAGCAGAGAAGGGACCACTAGGTCTTGCCACGGCATTGCTGCTAGTATTAGCAGTCGAGCTGCTACTAGTACTTGAGCCCGTTGCTCCAGATCCAGCGCCATTGCTTCGATTGATATTTGCACTTGCATTACCAGCATTAGCATTGCCAGCATTAGCCCCAGAAGCCGTTGTATTACGAGCCCCTGAGGGCTGGCCGGATTGACGTGGGGTTTGCTGCTGCTTGGAGTTCTGTTGCGCCATCAAAAGCCCTCGTGTTCCTTGTGTCGCTTTGAAATACACAGTTCGACTAGATGTCAAATCTGTACCATTCAATCTTTCATATTCACTGCTGGAGTCGCTTGAAATGAACTGAGACCGTGAAAAGTTATCAACCGATATAATATCATTATTAACGTAATGTCTTGTGCCAAGGTTTATCCGCTTTCATTAACTTGCAGGTTAAGCAAAACCGGAGCTGAATGATCAAGCTATTGACCGAGTAAACTCAAGAAAATGAGAGTGAGCATATTGTACCATTCGATTACGCTTATAAGTTAGATCTTGCCAGAGCTCTTCAGCATAGTAGTAGACATCTAGGTCTTATTCAAATGGCGCACCAATTCCAACGAGTTTTGATAACTTACATCGCTCTATTTACAACTTTTCGAAATTTCCTCGTAAGCAGTCTGCATGTAACAAGGAACCTGATATGCCTCAAACTTCTAGTATAAGGGGGCTGAATGTAACAATTAAAAGTAGTGAATCTATCTAGGAGCGGAAAGCAATATCCTGCATCATTTAAGTAAAAAGGACACTTCGATCCAGCAAGTGACACTCATGAAGTCTGTCCGGCCCTCTGCAGGGACATTCCAGCTCAGTATTTAAGATGTGTTAGCAAGTAGTAAATACTTAGCTAAATTTGGGGCCATTTCGCGTCTGAAAGATGACTCCAGTTTTGATGGCATGAAAATGGTTTTCTTTCTGAATTTTCAAGCGCAGGTAGACACCTCGGCGGCTAAGCATTTGGAGAGTAGCTATAGTAGCTGAAATTCATGTTCCTAACACTCCACAGCGGTATAAGTAGGCTGATGAAAACAAGTGCTAGCTCGACAGTCCATGGCATATGGGATTTCAAAAGGCTGACCGCTTTGCATTCAATCTGTGGCATCACTTATTCCCTTTAACTAATTACTCTGCACAAAAGATGCTACGAGAAGGCATGCGTTGCTCTGGCCTAAGTTATCTAATAATGCTCTGGTATTGGTATCAACATGATGCCTTCTTCATCATTACATGCTCTAATAAGCACGCGAAGGAACTTCGGCGGCTAAATGCAATGCAACAGATCCGATTCAACTTGTACACTAGTGGTTCACGCACAGAAACGATGCTATACTTTTTATGAAATGCCAGAAAGTCAGAAGTACAGCGTAGACTCCCAAAAGCTGCACATGTGCAAGAGACAGTCCCATCCTCCGCTTATGTAAAAGCTTCAAGGAACTTGTGTCCCAAAACTACTGCAACAAGCTTAATCGCACATCTCAATCCGCTTTAAATTTTTCTATATCTTTCCCTGAGCGGGGAGCAGTTATCAGATGACATTAATTCACCAGCGAAATCAAAATACAAGATGTGGTCTTTATCAGCTTCAAGTGCGCGGCTATCAACAAGATCCTGCGGGGGCGCCAAGATGGGGATCCACAGAATAATTGTCAAGTTGAACAATTACACTACAGCTATCATGTGAGAATACAAGAGCTGGCCTTTCAACCTTCATTAGCCCCAGTGGATGCTAATGCCACTCCTTCATTCAATAGCATGTGATATGTTCAGCAGATGTGGGATGTGGGATGTCGCTCTTGTCTCCACAGAAAAAAGAGTCTGGATATAATTTAAGGAAAAGGTAGGGTAACGGCGGCATCGCAAGAATTACAATGGCTATTTTAGGTTTTCGAAGCAAGGCAAGTTTAGAGGAAGCTTGTCAACACCCATTCCCCGGGATTCCACTATATAGGGCAGTGACAATAGCCAAGATTTTATGTCTAAACAGTTTGAAAAATAATCAACAAACAAGACTGGTGGAGGGGACGTTAAATGCCAAAGATATTGAAGCGTATTGGTGGTTCGCATGAACAATTTTTGAAAGGAAACCACGGGGCTTCTTGTAGTTTGGAAGATCTATGGTTTTACTCACAAGGAGCAGTTGAGTCACATCGATAAGTTACTTTTATTTCCGCTTTCATTGTTTGAAGCTTGCATTTTGGATTCAGGCATAGTTTTTTCAGTTGCCTTAGGCGGAGGGTTTAGGCGTAGGTTTTCAATAAAAAAAAAAGAAGACAAATTGAAACATTAAACAAGAAGTTGAACTTTAGCGGTTTTGGATACAGGTTCCTGAAATTGTATCCAATAAATAAACATTATTGTTAATGACATATTTCATATGACTGTTATTATAAAAATGGTATGATATAATTATGTTTTATGACAGCACCTACTAAGGGTGTCAGTAATAACCTACGGGAGTTTTGAAACTCTTGTGTTTAAGGAAAAATAGAAGAAGGTGGTTTGTTGTGAGCTTGACAGAGATTATCTAAAGGTAATTGTTAATTACATCGCAGAGCTCTGCTTATTGTAATATTGCATCATTATTATTATTGGTTTTTTTTCTACAAAATTGGCAATTGACAACAATGATTGAATTATGGTGAATTTGAATCTTTTAAATCAAGCTGCCGCCGCAATGGTAGTGGCTGACGACAGTAATAACATTCAACACTCTCACGACTCTGCAACCTCTTCTTCAAACTCTTACATCAACTCAAATAATAATTCTAACAAGTTACAAATATTTTTGAAAAAACAGGACCAACAAGCTCGTGTTAGTAATTCAAATATAAGTTCGAATTTTCACATCATCACTCAATACATATTACAATCCTATTTCAAAGTCCAATTCAATCAGTTACCATCTCTGAAAATTGCAGATTTGATTGTTGATCAAACATATCCGGATTCAATTACTTTAAGGAAATTAAACGAAAATACTTCCATTACACCTTATGTTTATTTCAATACAATTTCAAGGAACGAAGATATAACAAGGTGTCCGATATTTGCCTTGGCAATCTATTTTGTGATACGATGGAGTCACCCAAATCCACCAATTTCAATTGAAAATTTTGATAACATTTCTCTGCTGGATTCAAATTTCATTAATCATTCAAATGCCAACATCGTTGATTTCAATGACATGAATATGAATGAGAAAAAAATCTCAAGGTCACAAGTATTTGCTCCCTCTAATGATTTGGTAAGTCTGGTGTTTCCATGGCTTTCGCCTCTAAAGCAAGATATGCTGCTAATTGACAGGACCAACTATAAGTTGAATTCGTTTGTTGAACTTTTTGAGTTTCTAGCAAGGACAATGATTCAAGATTTAAAATTTCTAAATCAAAACCCGGATTTGCTGCCCAACATAGTGTCTTTTGTGGCTAAATTTATCCCTGAACTGTTTCGTAATGAACAATTTAAAACCCCAATAACTGATTTGATGACAACCATGACTAACGATAAGCAAAGAACTAATAATAATGACTATAGAGATGATAACGCACACTTTTTAGAGCTTTCAAAGAGGCTGACTACAGAGAATATTAGATTGAGCCAACAGATAACGCAACTGAAATCAGATTTGTGTAATGTACATTCCATGTGCGATCAAATTTTGCAGTTGCAGCGACAATTAATTTCTGGTTCATATGATAACACTCACGATAACAGTCGTAATGGTGCCAGTAGTACTGACGGCGGTAATAACCCTGGCATAATAATATTAGATAAAAATTCCTTAAATTCATCAATGCTGAGTAACTTGGTACAATCATTAGAAGACACGCGGCAACAATCGTCGCAACAACAACTACAGTTACAGCTACAACTACAACAACAACTACAACAAGTTCAGCAGGCTGATACTCCTTCTTTAGCTCCAATCAATGCATTCTCACCCTTAAATAATCAAACAAATTCAACGTTCACCTCTCAGCAACAACAACAACAACAACAACAACAGCAGCAGCAATCTCTGAAAAGGAAGCTTCCATTGCCCACGGCAACTCCTCAAGCTGGAACAGGTCCGTTCTCGCCCTCCCCAGGTTCCCCCTCTGTTGGCACGCTTGCTAATGTTGACTCGTTATATTCTAAACGGTTTAGATATGATGAAAGGCCAACTCCCTCGCAAACAGCTTTAGACAGTTTGCTGTCTAAGTCAATTGGAAGTCCAAGATATTCATCCTTGCAACAACAACAGCAGCAAGCAGTAGCTCCAAATAATAATGCAGCATATAATGCCGGCACAACAAGGTTACCATCTCGATTTGCAAGTCCTGCAACGTTCGTCATGCCTGGTTCACCGACAGCGGTAGTTACTTCGCCAGATCCGTCAAATCAACTGGTTTCATACGTGCCAAGGGAACGGCAGCAGGATCCTCAACAAGTCAATGCAAGTATGATGAATAACTCCTTGAGCAATGCCACGGATGAAATTTTGGAAAAAGCTGATGAGCTGCCTCAAGTCAATGACCCTTCCACAGATGCCATTCAATCAAGGCCTATGGAAGAAACGTTAAATGATAGAAGCTCAACGGAATCAATCAATGATGACAATAGCGAAAAAACTCCAAACAAGAAAAACTCATCTTTCGATTCTAACGATGACAAATCTCCAAAATCTTCTACTGAAAAGGAAGCAGGTCCAGGTTATAAAAAATCTTCTCAAAATGGTGAGAAATTAGGACCCAACAGACATATCAAGTACAAACTTTCTCGGGAGAATAAAACGATATGGGATTTGTATACAGAATGGTATATTGGACTCAATGGTAAGCCCTCCATTAAGAATCTGATAGAAAACTATGGATGGAGAAGATGGAAAGTTAGTGATGATTCACACTTCTTTCCGACACGGCGAATTATCATGGACTACATAGAGACTGAATGTGATCGTGGAATCAAGTTAGGCAGATTCACGAACCCTGATCAACCCAGGGAAGATATAAGGAAAATCTTGGTAGGTGATTTAGAAAAATTTCGAATCAATAATGGATTAACACTGAATTCTCTCTCGATGTATTTTAAAAATCTAACTAAAGAGAATAAAGAAATTTGTATATTTGAAAATTTCAAGAATTGGACGGTTAGAGGGATGTCTGAAGAGGATAAAACCAAATACTGCAAGAGGCAACACATAAAAGAAACAAACTGAGAATTATCTGGTCAAGTATTTCTAAAAGAATGATTGATAGAGCCTGTGTATTTCTTCGTAAATGTAAATAGCATAAACTATGTTCTTTCTGTTTTAGTCTTCTGATTCGGACATGTTTTCGGTGTGATCCTAAATTTTTCAAAGTGATCTTTCGAAGATATATTTTGAGAACCCGTTTTAGCTGTATAGAACAGTCAAAAAAAACTTCGGACAATACAGATAACACGGGTATCGCCAGTACAACCAATCAGTTTGAATATTAGAAATTTGAAATTTCATAGCAAACTACAGGTGATAGCATCATGCCTAATGAAAAATTTGTTATTCCGGTAAATTTCACGCTAATTCAGTCTTTGCAACTGCTTTATTCGATAGTTGCTAATCATTGTGATAATTTCAAGAAGCAGAAAAATGGCCATGCAGGTAACTCACATAATTTGAAAAAGATGTTCAAGAGATTTGATGACCTGTTGCTTTATCTTAATGATGGTCTGGATAAGATTGAGAAGCATTATCAAAATGATGATAGATTAAGCGGCCTTAAAAGTGGACAATCAGAATTGAGAAGCCAATTAGAAGACCTACAAATTTTAGGCCAAGATATCAGGCTCGAAAGAAAAGACTGCCGCGGACAACTAGATCACCTCGAGAAACAAGAAAGCACCAATAATGGAGGCGGTATATTTAACAATATTCGTCGATCGGGCATATGGAAGCATAGAAGCATCACCGGTAGAACGAAGAAGAGTATCAAAGAGGAAGAAGAAGAAGAGGCAGCAGCAATTGAAGCAGCTGAAAGGATAAAACTGGCGAGAAAAACGCAAAAACAGAAAGAATTAGAAGAAATAAAGCAACGTGAAGTCGAAATGGAGACTCAAAGAGAAAAATTACTAGAAATGATGGTTAAGGAACAGGTACAAACCGAATTGCATGACAAACGGCGACTGGAGGAAGAAAACAAAAAGAAAAACGAAAAGGAGCTGGAAGACGAAAGACAGAGAAAACTGAAGCATGATAGGAAAATTATGGCACCGCCATCAGGAGGAGTTAAGGCAAAAAGTAGCATCACAGGACCAAAAACCAAGACTGGACCTGATAAACATAATATGCTGGTTAATGGAAGAAGGTCTTTTGATATCAGGCCTTCGAGAAGGTCCTTGGACGGAATGAGCCCGTTGTCACCAAAACGAAAATCACTTGACATGCAAGATATCGGCAAAGCAGCTCAACTAGCATGGTCACAATCCCACTCGAATGATACAAGAAGCCACTCAATCGGATCTAGCAGACATCCAACTTTATCACCAACGAGGAATTCGCAACAGCAGCAAGCAGCTAATATTGCTGGTAGAAAAAGATATGAATACGTCAAACCTGTTGTTCATCGCCCGGTAATCAAAACTCCGAAGAGAAACGTCACAAATGGCAAGAGATCGGGTGATGCATCAAAGGAGTCGATATCAATTGATACCGAGATGCCCCCAAAGAATAATCATTCCTCAAGGAGGTCTTCTCCCGACATAAGAACCTCTGACCTGAGACAGCCCGAGCCTAGAACACCCGTCTTGGTTTCTGCCTCTACGAGCCTGCCAACCACCCCAACACAGGGCAAAGAATTTGCGGGCAAGGAGAGAACACCTCAGGAAGCCAGAATGGATAAAGTTATGGATAGTTTACAAGGAGTCGATCCTGAGGCATGTGAACAGATTATGAACGAGATCATTGTGATGGACGAAAAGATACATTGGGAGGATATTGCAGGGCTAATAAATGCTAAAAACTCCCTAAAAGAAGCCGTTGTTTACCCCTTTTTAAGACCCGATCTATTCAAAGGCTTACGCGAGCCCATAAGGGGGATGCTTTTGTTCGGCCCACCTGGTACTGGTAAAACGATGATTGCGAAGGCTGTAGCGACTGAATCAAATTCTACATTTTTTAGCATAAGTGCCTCGTCATTACTATCAAAGTACCTGGGAGAATCCGAGAAGCTGGTAAGAGCCTTGTTTTACATGGCAAAAAGACTGGCTCCATCCGTAATTTTCATTGACGAAATAGACTCTCTATTGACTGCGAGATCGGACAATGAAAATGAATCCTCGCGCAGGATCAAGACAGAGCTCCTAATACAATGGTCAGCCCTGTCAAGTGCAACCTCAAAGGAGGCTGTGACTGGTGGCGAAAACGAAACTGACTCTAGGGTGCTAGTTTTAGCCGCCACAAACCTGCCGTGGGCTATTGACGACGCCGCAAGAAGAAGATTTTCGAGAAGATTATATATCCCTCTACCAGAGTATGATACCAGGTTGTACCATTTGAAGAAGCTAATGTCAAAACAGAAAAACGATCTTTCGGAGACTGACTTCGAGCTCGTTGCAAAAGTGACTTCAGGTTTCTCAGGTTCTGACATCACTGCGCTTGCAAAGGAAGCTGCCATGGAACCGATAAGAGATCTCGGAGATCGACTGATGGACGCTGATTTCAACAAAATCAGAGGTGTAATTGTCAAGGACTTTGAAAAGGCAATGCAGACCGTCAAAAGAAGCGTATCGCCAGCATCATTACAACAGTACCAAGACTGGGCGGCCGGCTTTGGCAGCACAGGTGCCTGATACACACTGGCCTATCTATATAATTACATACATACATATGAAGTAAAACCTCCTTTCCATCATGTGTGCCATTTCATCTTCAAAAAGCTGTCAATCTGTTGCGTCTACAGGAGTAGTTGTCCTATCTTGTTTTCTGATTGTTCTGGGTCAAAATGGGTCAAGAAGTTCGTGGAAGTTCGGAGCGCTGTAGTGATCGCTCTCGAGAAAAAGAAGAAAAGGGTTCCAACTCCTCTCCTAAAGGAGCGAGCTGCCTTAGAGATAAAAGACAAGTTTTTCGTTCTGCATTGTCTACTTCAATAAGTTGGTTGGTACCCCATATTATGAATGGAGTTCTGAAACTAAGTTACGACTATTTTTTTTCCAGTGACCGTTTTAGTAGTAATAGATTTTCCCGGTATTTACCTCACTGCATTTTAACAGCCCTATCAGTTTATATTTTAGCACCAACATTCACAAAGTTGATATTTGGCAGTGGCAAGATGTTTTCAAGTAATTCAAAGAGAAGCGATAAGCACACTACTGGGCTTATAAACAATAGAAATGATTGCTTTGCCAATTCCTCGGTCCAGGCACTGGCAGCCCTTCCCAAGTTGACGGAATACCTCAACGATCTGTTAGGCAGTGTATCGCTCATCACCAATATGCTTGACAATGAACGCAAGGAGGTAAATGGAGACCAGAATGGAGAATTTCGTGAGTCCTTGGTGGATGGGCATGTTCCAAACCCTGTAGATAGGTGGGATCATGATCTTCTGACGCCAAAAGCTGAAATGGAACATAACCCCATAGAGCACGGTTTCAGGCTGGATTACGAACTGGTGACGCCTAAAGCGGAGCTGGAGGAGAATCCGATGGAGCATTTGTCCAGTCTAGATGGCATGGTTGAGAAATCCGCTCTTCCCAGGTCCAAATCCACGAATACACTATCTACTTTGCAAAATGAGTCTAAAGTGAGTGATCGTGGTGGTGCAATCTCTACCGCAGGCGTCTCCATTAATGAGGAACCCAACGGCACGGAAGAGACCAAGGTTACAAGTGCACAAATTCCTGAAATGCTTATGCATCTAGGACTGGCAAAGATGCTGGCACAATTACAAGAAACAGTGACTTCCTCAAGGAATATCTCGGTTTGGCC